>OY776276.1:33979055-34144055 GCA_963675445.1 Linnaemya vulpina
GTTCATTTGAAAGTAGACACTTGTATACCTCGGGAACCAAAAAATTTAAACTATATATTAACTTTATCACCGTGAACAGGGTGATTCAAAATGGGCATTTTCATAATTTTCCTGCAATGAGAAATTTCTTAATAAGTTTTTAATTTTTAAACATCCATAACTTTTTTGTATAATTGCCTAGCTTGTAACAAAAAAAAAGTTTAAAACTTTTTCAAATTAATTTAAAAAAAATTTTTTTCTTCTTAAGGTCCAAATTTTCCTAAATCCTCCCACTTAATAGAGCATAACTTCTAAAGTTCGTAAAAGTTCTTTCTGAGACTAGTATTATATTATAGTCTGAACTCTCCTCTACACTCCTATACACAATTGTATAACCCGCACGATTCGACCGTGAGCACCAGAGCAATTTTTCTGACGCAAGGTCAAATATTTTTAGGGTAAAAAATGTACATCCTGTTGTGCTCAATTTTGAATTATTTTTTTATCAGATGGTTTTTATGAAAAACGGACTTATAACAAGCGCTGTTGCAGGTAGGAGTCCTGCAACAGCTATTAAAGCATAATATCCATTTAAATTTAAAAGGGAAATTCCTGAAAAAACGATACTTCAAGGGTGCATGGATACACGTCTATTGTTTGTGTAGTGGTCTTCGTCCTTCATTTGTACGCGTGTGTACGTGTTCGTTTCTTGATTGTGAAATTATTAGAAAATCAGTATAAGAAATTGAGTAAACGGGCTAACGAAAAGAATTCTGGGATTTTCCCAGAGTATAGGGATTTAGTCTCAAATGTTTACCTCCACAAACTGATATAACTGTCACTTCTACTTCAGCAGCAATTAAATTGCAAATTCTTCTTAAACACACTGCCGAACGGTTGTTAAATACTCTTGATTCTGATCGCTTGAAACAACTTGGAAATGTCAGCATTACTTGAATCTTTAAATGGGGATGTGATGGGACCTCTGGTCAAAGACAATGCTAGCTATGGAACGCCGAATCAGATGCTGACTTATTTATGGTATCTTTCGTTCCATTGCGCTTAACAAAAAGCTATACCGGGTTAAAGACATCAACCAGCAGCGCAAAAGAAATTGATGTATGGAAAATGAAATACCCTCATCAACAAAGTATTGCAGACCAATAAAATTTACATTTAAAATAGAAACAAAAGAGGTCATAATTGAAGAAGTCCAAAAAATAAAAGATCAAATTGATGCTCTTCAACCTGCTGTATTTACAGTTGATTACCAGGAAATCGAAGTAAATTTTAAAATGTGTCTTACAATGATTGATGGAAAAGTTGCACAAGCTTTGACTGATACAAAAGCATCGCCAAGCTGCGTAATATGCCAAAAGACATCAAGTCAATTAAGTCATCGTATTCCAGAAGATTATAGTTTTAAGGCAGCATACGAATTTAGATTGTCCCCTCTTCATGCGAGAATAAGTTTTATGGAATATAGAAGGAAACACAAATGATGGAAATCCTACAAGGAGATTTTTTTCAGATCCAGAAACTACAGCATGTATCACAGGTGTAGATTTTCAACTAATTAGGCGATTCAACATTATAATACAAGTTCTAGCATGCAACAGAAAGATAAATGCAAAAAAATTTTTAGAATACGAAAAAAATAGCTATGCTTTATAGTGAAAAATACTCATGGAGGTCTATGTCATCAACTGTCCATAAAATTGTGTACCATGGGGAGCAAATAATTAAACACAATATGCTGCCAATAAGAGATCTATCTGAAAAGGCGCAAGAAAAAAGAACTTAAGAGTACAGATTTTTTCGCGAGCACAACACAAGAAAATTTTGCAGAAGTTGTACTAATGAAGAATAATTTAATTATATATAGAAGCTAGACTACTTCTAGAAGATGAAAATAAGGCTACTTAGCAGAAATATTTATAAAAATTTTTAAAAAAATATTATATTGCAAATAAATCGTTATATTTATCGTTTTAAGATTTTAAACATACATTTCACAATATTAAATTTACTAATTTCAAATAAAAGTTTACATCTAATGTCCATTTTGAACTTATAGAATATAGAAACTTGCGTCTTCTTCACTAAAACCTTTTTATCTAAAGTAAATTTAATCAATGTTTTTTATTGTTTATGCTAGTTAATGAACTAAATTTGTTCGAAAAATGAGCCTTCGACCTTTAGTATAAAAAATTTCACAGGGGCCAAAGTTTGGCACTTTCTGACAAAATTTAATTTTTTTAATATATATAAGTTGTAAACGTGACTTAAAATATCATGTTGTGTGTAAAAAAACTTTTATAACAAGTTTCAATACTTCACTTTTGTACCAAAAATAGCAAAAAACTAAAATGCGTTTTAAATCCATCATAACTATTTTTCTAACTACTCGATTTCAAAGGCTTTTACTTCAATTTAAAGCCTATAGTCTCACCTAGTAAACCGAGTATCGAAATTCCAATCAGTTTAAAAGTTATATATTTGTGTCGGCCTTCTCGCAAAATGGTCCACTGTGCGCCAAAACTCATTTTTTTACTATTACCAATTGTAAAATGTAAAAGTTCATTCGAAAGTAGACAATTGTATACCTCGGGAACCATAATATTTAAACTATATTTTAGCTATATCAACGTGAACACGATGATTCGAAATGGCCATTTTCATAATTTTGCTAAAATGAGAAATTTCTTAATAAGTTTTTAATAAACATCTATAACTTTTTTGTTTGAAAAGATTTTTAAACAAAGTAAATTTTATATAATTGTCCAACTTGTTAGCTTTACTAGTAGCAAAAATTTTACTAAAGCCTTCCATTTAAATGAGCATAACTTCTAAAGTTCGTAAAGCGACTAGTACTATATTATAGTCCAAACTCTCATCTACACTCTTATATTGTATACCCGGCACGATCCGACCGTGAGCATCAGAGCAATTTTTTGACACAAGGGCAAATTATTTAGAATAAATAAGGTATATCCTATTGTGCTCAATTTTAAATTATTTTTTATCAGATGGCATATATGAAAAAAGGATTTCAGATGAAAAATGTTTTGGTTCTTAATTTAATTTACCCTTAATACAATGGTGTAAAATATTTTTTTTCGGAGTCGCTTGGGCATAATGAATATGTTGATATTAAAAGGGAAATTCCTGGAAAAACTATACTTCAAGGGTGCATGGGTACACGTCTATTGTTTGCGCAGTGGTCTTCGCTTCCTTCATATGGGCGCGTTTGTACGTGTTCGTTACTTGATTGTGATGTTACCTGAATTTTTTCGTTGTTTATTTGAATAACAATTTCAATCACGGCTAAGTCCACTTACAGAGATCTCGCCGACATGTTTTTTAACAAAATGATTTACACCATATTGAATAAGCAATTAAATTTTAAATATATGTATATGCAGTACAGAAAAAATTGAACTATACAAACAAAAAATTATAAATTTTAGAAAGAGATTGAAAGCAAGTTATAACGAATGCTTCTATAACAAGAGAAGGATGTACGACTGTAACCATGAATATATTATGCACATCAGATCCCTATATGTCCAATATTAGACAAAAATGGAAAACTAACTCTAACTAACTAACTATTATATAATCAAGGCTATTTAGAAGAATTATTTTCTAAAATATTTTAAATAATAATAATATTTCAAAAAATCGTTCTACATATCATTTTAGGATTTCAAGGACATACATTTGATAACATTATCCGACAAATGAAGACCTTTTAAAAAGTGCAAGATCATGACTATATGGGTTCGATTCTACTATCGAAATGTAGTAAAACCCTATACTCAGTTTGGTCAAGTTGGTGACCGTTTTCTTTTTATGGCTCTCCAAACTTTCCCAATATTGGCATGATGCCCAAAAAAAGGTGTTATCAGTTTTTGCTAAATAACTAATCAGCACTTAAAAATATCGCTTAACTATGTGCGGTAAAAATATAGCCAAGAGTACGTTGAATTTTTCTTGCTAAAATTTTATGACAGAAATGTATATTATCTCAGAGATTTTTCAAGAACAAAATTTTTTTTTCGGTTTTTGGATCATAACTTTTGAGAAATCCTGATTTTTCATACACTATATTTGGAAAAATTGTAGCCAGGGTAAAGCCGAACAACTTTTGTGAACATATCAATATAATCTGAACGTGTCTAGATACCAAAAACAGATCATAAAAACTCCCTTATGCCTAAATATTAAAATTTTTAACTGAAATTTTATAATTTTATATACATTTCTTGGAGAATAATGTAGTAGTCTTTGTTTCGGTACTAATTTGTTATATAATAATTTTAAGCTTTGTTTCGAGCTGTCTGTGAACAGCCACCACTTGTTAGGATCGTCCGCAATTTTCATCTTACCCATGAGCATCGTCGTGACCTTACAATAGGAAAACGTTTTTGAGTCATCAACAGTAAAACATTTTTGGTGGTCGGACTGTCGTCTTCTATATTTTGTGACCTTTCACCCAGGTTCCAGTAAGTTTTAATATTTTAAAAATTGTGTAAGCCCTTCAGATATTCAGATTCAGCAACTTCGAAACACTGTAATCCAGTCGGTCTTCCATAATTAAGATTGATGCGCGTGATGGTCTAGGATCATATAGAGAAACAAAAAATAAAACTTTCATGTAGCAATCTGTTCCTAGAGCTCAATTACTAAAAACAAGATCAACTTACGTTCCTACACAACCTCTCCAAAACAACCTCTTTGAAAATAATCAGGAGGTTGCTTCAGTTTCAGATTTAGAAGTGAAGAATGCAAAATGTTTCACTGTATTATCCTGGACCATCACGTGCACCAATCGTAATTATGGAAGACCGACTGGATTACATTGTTTCTAAGTTACAGCTATCACAACGGATATCTGAAGGGCTTACACAACTTTTAAAATATTAAAACTTTCTGGAACCTGGGTGAAATGTGACAAAATATAGAAGACGACAGTCAGACCATCAAAAATGTTTTACTGTTGATGACTCAAAAACGTTTTCCTATTGTAAGGACACGAAGATGCTCATGAATAAGATGACAATTGCGGACGATCCTAACAAGTGGTGGCTGTTCACAGACAGCTCGAAACAAAGTTTAAAATTAATATATAAAAAAGAAATACCGAAACAAAGACTTTATTAAATTATTCTCCAAAAAATTTATAAAATATTATAAAATTTCAGATAAAAATGTAAATTTTTAGGCATAAGGGAGTCGTTATGACCTATTTTTGGTATCTAGACACGCTCAGATTATATTGGTATGTTCACAAAAGTTATTCGGCTTTACCGTGGCTACAATTTTTCCAAATATAGTGTATGAAAAATCAGGATTTCCAAAAGTTATGATCGAAAAACGGAAAAAAAATTTTTTTGTTCCTTAACTTTTTTGAAAAATCTCTGAGATAAAATACATTTCTGTCATAAAGTTTTAGCAAGAAATATTCAACGTACTCTAGGCTACATTTTTACCCAACATAGTTAAGCGATATTTTTAAGTGCTGATTAGTTATTTGGCAAAAACTGATGACAACTTTTTTTGGGCATCATGCCAATATTGGGAAAGTTTCGAGGGCCATAAAAAGAAAACGGTCACCAACTTGACCAAACTGAGTATAGGGTTTTACTACATTTTGATAGTAGAATCGAATCCATATAGTCACCTTGCACTTTTTTCACTGTTGCATAGTGTAATTAATAACAGTATACAAATAATATCCATATTGAGCTTAAATAGAAATCTACGTCTTCTTAAAAAAAACCATTTTTTTTAAAGTAAATTCAGTTAATACATGCATTGTTTTTGCAACTTAATTAACTAAATTTTAACTCAAACTTGTTCAAAAACGATCCTTTGACCTTTCGTATTAAAAATTTCGCCTTAGTTTGCCAATCTCTGACAAAATCCTAAATTCTCATGAAGTATAAGTTGAAAGCGTGATTCAAAATATTAGGTAGGGTGTAAAACAAACTTTTATAACAAGTTTCAATACTTCACTTTTGTAGCAAAAACAGCTAAAACTTAAAATGCGTTGTAATTCCACCATAAATATTTTTCTAATTAATCGATTTTATAGATTAATAGCTTAATTTAAAGCCTATAGTCTTACCTAGTAAACAGAGAATCGCATATCGAAATTCCAATCCGGTCAAAAGTTACAGATTTTTGACCGCCTTCTCGCGAAATGGTCCACTGTGCGGCGGAGCTGTTATAGAATGGTTCTTCTTAATGGATCTGTGAATCGTTCAGTAATTGAATTGTTGCATTTTAAATGAACTCATTCTGTCTTAAATATGAATTAAATTGAAATATAAATTAATTCATGATATATCAAGAATTTTGAATGCACTCGCTTTGTTAAAATAGAAGAACTGATTATATATTAGAAATAAGTTTTTAAGAAAGAAAATCATTGTAATTAGTTTTTTTTATTCATATTAATTGGTCATATGCAATAAGCCTTTCTATAAATTCTATTACCTTATTGTGCACTAAAGCTAAAACATTTAGATTTTTTGTAAAATATAATGTAATAAAGGGTACATTTATTTTAGTAAAATCAAGAGAGTTGGAGATTTTAATAAACAAATTTAAACCTTTTTAAAAATGTTTATATGAAAAAAAAAATTATTATTTAGTAGTAATATTTTGTTTATTTTATTGTTTTTTAATCATTTATTATTATTAACATATTTTTTGTTATATATCTTTTATATTATTTTTTTTAGATTTGCTTTTGTGTTTTTATGTATTTAATAAAATCTGCACTTTTCTTTGCCTAGAACTAGCTCAAGAGCAGTACTTTCGAAGGAGGACCAATAATAAAAAGTCCAATATTTGCTATAAACTATTTTACGCCATTTCGTTCCGGTTCAGTTTTAAAGATATTGTGAAATATTAAAATATGTTCTTACTTGCACCCATTAATTTGTCTGATGGAGCAGCTAATTTTCTAAAATCTGTCAGAGACGGATAGTTCCTAAGGAATATAAAAAGCTAGCTTGACGCGGTTAAAGCTTCATCCATCTTCCTAAGCTCATGCAATTTTAGAATAATTTTAAATGCAACATACCCAAGGAAATGAATGGAAACCAGTTCAAAATTTGTGTTCTCAGAATTATTAAAAATATTTTCTAAAAAGTAATCTGCATATACATCATCGTAAAAATCAACATCAACCCTTTCATTAGAGCCTATTTCAGTTTGTTAACTTGAAGAATGTATATTATAATCATTACTTTTTGGTAAACATATTGCATATAAGTATCAATTTGTTTAATCTCGTCTTGTTCAACTTCTCAGTTACTGGAAAAACTTGATTGAATAATCTTAGCAACCATAACTTTTGCCAAAGTAGTATTTAACTCGGTTACGGAAAGGTAGCTATTGTTGTCTCCCTTTTGCCGCTGTACAGAAAATATATGTTCTATCTTGTTCTGACTTGTTTTAAAATGTCATTAACCAGTAAATAAACCGACTAAAGAGTGAGCTTCATAACATTTAAAAATAAAATACGCTTGTTCTGGTCAACGAATTCCACGTCACCCAGATATTCCATAAAGTTTTACATAAATTTGTGAGGTTCACTCTTAAGTTGAACTGCAGATCTGTAGCAGTTATCGCCATAAAGGGAACCACTATTAAGACAATCGAAAATCTTATAAACTTCTTTCACAAACTGAGCTCTTAAATTGTGTAGTTTTGCATATTGTGTTAATAGCAGCTGCAACAGTTCTGCTAAAAATTGCGGTTGCGAATTTCACACACTTATTTTCAAATTTGCTTGGATATATGTGTTGTCGTGTTACTTTTCGACACATTTTGGTTTTTCCATTTCGTATAGCTCTTTGATTACTTGTATGACTACATATCGTACAAGTGTTTTAAGGACACATTTCAACCACTCATTTCTTAAAGATTTTGTTAAGTGCGGGAAATCATATACAAAAAAAACTTGTTGCCCATTTAGTTAAAAAAATGGAGTTTGCACAGAAATATGCGGCAAGTTAAAATTTAACTTGATTCTTAGAAAATTTTATATGGATTGAATTTTGTAATATATATTTTGAGCTAAATTCTTTATGTCTTCAGAATATGCCCTTAGTCGAGAAGTAACCAAAAGCTAACAAAATGTTTTACTTTTCATGCTAATATTTTGGAAAGCACCAATAGATTCTTTAACACATTCGCTCCTATGCATCCATATGGATCCACTCATCTTTCAGAGCGTCTAACGACTTCCACTTGATAATACTGGTTAATATTTTAACGGACTATGATTTTTTGAAGTCTTGGCTATTATTAGAATTAATTTCTTTTCATATACCTTTTTAATGTGGCAATTAAGAGTAAATATGGCAATTAAAAAAACATTTTTTGTTTTTGTATCAGAAAATCATATATTTGGTTTCTAAATTACACACACATCCAGATAAATTAAAAAAAAACAAATAAATCCCAGATCAAGATAAACATTCGTTGTAATAACTTCAATTATTATTTTTGTTTGTTTAGGGGGGGGGGGGGGGGGTAGTGTTAGGAATACAGATTAGAAGATAGAAAGGTTTTCGTAGCTGTTTTTATACCCTTCACAAAAAAGTGAAAGAGCATATCTAGGTTTTTCATTCCGTGTGTAATTTCTTCGATATCAACATGCGACCCCATAGAGTATATATGTATATTCTGGATCCTTATGAAAAGCGATGACGATTGAGCGATGTCCGTCTGCCCGTCTGTCTGTACGTGAAATCGGTTTTACCAAGCCCCAAGAAGAGCTATAGACTTCATTCTTGGACTGATCGATTGGAAGTGAGCTAACATAGAGTGGTATTGAAATATCGGAAGCACGGTTCCAGAGCTGGGAAGCTTACATCTATTTCTCGACGCAAAATTACCAAATTTATTTCCAATTTAAACCTTTTTCATGCTTTGGGACTCTTCAATTGTCTGTTTAAAACTTAAAAAAAAATTCCAGGGATGGTAAATTAATTTTTTTTTTTGGTACATACGGTATTTTGTGGTACATAGCATAAATAAAATATTTAAAAATTTCAAGTTCTTTTTTAAGAATACTATTTTATACATCATGTAGATTTTTATCGATGAACAAAAAATTTTTTTATTAAATATTCTTATCCAGGGTTAGGAAATTTAAATTTTTTATACATTAAAATAACCAAAAATTAACTAACGTCGTGTTTCTTGATTATATTTATTTTTTATTCTAGCAAAACAACATTAGTATCAAAAATTAAAATTTTGAATCCAGGGTTGGATAACTGAAATATTTTGTGGTACATGAAAGTGACAGAAATGGTTACAAATTTGTAGTTTTTCTTAAATAAACCGCTTTATACATGATGAAGACTTGCATTGGTAAAAAATAATTTTAGAAAAATTATTTTCTGAATCCAGGGGTGGGAAATTTAATATTTTTTGCACATTCGGTATATTTTGGTACATAAAATAAAAAAATGTTTAAAAATATTAAGTTTTGCTTAATTAAAACCGTTTTATACAACACGAAGACTTACATAGATGAAAAAAATTTGTCATCCAGGCTTAGGAAATTTTAATATTTTTTTATACAATAACATAACCAAAAACCAACTAAAATCGTTTTTCCGTGCTAAAATTATGTTTAATTCCGGCAAAACAAAATTGATATTAAAAATAAAAATTTCGACTCCAGGGATGGATAACTGAAATATTTTGTGGTACACTTTAATTTTTTTATACACAGAAAACTCTCTGAGCCCATAACCTAATAATAATAGAAACTCAGCAGGGATTTTAAACAATTAAATTCAATGTTTATTTTACAAAAGTTCAAAGCGTTATCAATTGAATATAAATTGTATAATAATATAATGTGTAGTAATAAAGGAAATATAAGACATGACATTGCAGTTTTTAGAGAGAGGATCAAAGAGAGAAGAAAAATAACAAAGTGATGTCAATTCAACAAAGTTGCTTTTTCAACAGTATTAAGGCCCAATTAGCGAAACGCTGAAATCACAAACGCTGCGCAAACGTGTCAGCTGATCCAGTCTGTTACATGGAAAATTGCGAAAATGCTTAATTGAACGCTGAAAAACGCAACGCAGCGCAGCCAACCTACAGAAAATTTAATTTTACGCAGAAATGCGTAAGAGTGATGGCATGTATGTATGTTGAATGAGAGTGCGGCACAAAAGCTTTTTTTTGTACTTCTTGTTTGGTTTGATATTTGAACATATAGTTGATACATTTGTAGATATACATAGCATATTTAATAAATTAATTTGCTATATAACTTAATTTATTTTATAAAATCACAAAAGACTGTAAATATTTTTTGTACAATAGTAGGTTAATGTTATATATACGTATGTATATGCAGATGTATGAACGGATGGGCACAAATTCATTTGGCACCAATATTACTACATATGTAATTTATAAATGTACATGCACGCAAATGTGTGGATAATGTTTAGCGACCAGTGTGATGCTATTGAGAGAACCCGACAACAATAAACAGAATCTTGCAAAAATGCATGTCAGAAAAATTTGAAACCATATTCATGACTGTAGTCTTGTGTTCACTACTTTAGCCAGCAGCACCCGTATAAAATATATGTATTAGTAAAATTATAATTTAGCTACACATATAATAAAGATGTTACATTGATCACAAGTTTAAAATAAACTATTGTACTATTTATATAATTTCATACGTTTTCTGTGCAAGCGCAAAAAGGAAAGTGCAAAACAATAAACCTAACCAGTGTAAAATTGGAAGAAGATTCGTAAACAACCTTAGAAATAAATTACCTACTTTATACCTATATGCTTTGGGACTCCTCAATTTTCCATTTAAAGTTAAAAAAAAAATTCCAGGGATGGGAATTTAATTTTTTTTTGCACATTCGGTATTTTGTGGTACATATAATAACTAAAATTTTAAAACCGTCTTTGGTATAATGAAGATTTGCATCGATGAAAAAAAAAATTCTAAAATTTAAAGTTCCCATCCTGGATTAGGAGATTTAGATTTTTTTATACAATAAGCTAACCGAAAATCAACTGACGTCGTTTTTTCCTGGTAAAAATTATTTTTTATTTTGGAAAAATAAAATTGGTATCAAAAATTAAAAAAAAAAATCAAAATTTCGATTCCAGGGTGTGATACTCCAATAGTGATGTAGTTTTTCTTTAATAAAACCGCTTTATACATCATGAAGACTTCCATTGGAAAAATATAATTTAAAAAAAATTAAATTTTCGCTTCCAGGGACCGGAAATTGAATTTTTTTGGCACATTCGGTATTTCGTGGTACATATAATAATAACAATGTTTAAAAGTTTTAAGTTCTTCTTAAATAAAACCGTTTTATACATCAGGAAGATTTGCTTAGATGGAAAAAAAATTTAAAAGTTAAAATTTCTAATCCAGGGTTAGGAAATTTAAACTTTTCACCCATTAACATAACCAAAAATGAACTAACCTCGCTTTTTCTTGGTTAAAATTATTTTCTATTCTGGCAAAACAAAATTGGTATCGAAAATTTAAAAGAATCATAATTTCGATTCCAGGGCTCGTTACTGCAATATTTTGTAGTACATGAAGGTATCGAAACTGGTTACAAATTTGTATTTTTTCTTAAATATAACCGCTTTGTACATCATGAAGACTTCCATTGGTAAAAAAAATAAAAAAAACATTAAACTTTCGCTTCCAGGGATCGGAAATAGAATTTTTTTTTTGTATATTCGGTATTTCGTGGTACTTATAATAACTAAAAAAATAAAAAAAATTTCAAGTTTTTCTTAAATAAAACCGCTTTATACATCATGAAGATTTGCATTGATGAAAAAAATTTTCGCTTCCAGGGGTGGGAAATTAAAATTTTATACAAACCAAAGGGCAACTAACGCAGTTTTTTTATTAATTAAAACTATTTTTTAATTCAGGAAAAGACAAAATTAAAAAATTAAGTATCTATATTCTGATTCCAATATTTTGTATAACATGAAAGTTACTAAAATAGTTAAAAATTTGTAGTTTTGCTTAAATAAACCCGGTTTACACATTATGAAGACCTATATTGATAAAAAAAATTTGAAAAATTAAAATTTCGTTTCCAGGCGTAGGATATTTTGAATATTTTTTTATTTATAAAAGTAACCAAAATATGCAACTGGAGTTATTTTTATTGCTCTTATAAATTATAAAGCACAAAATTTGTACTTAAAAATATGTGTAATGCCCGACGTACGTTGGTGAAGGGTATATGAGATTCGGCACAGCTGAATATAGCACTTTTACTTGTTTTCACTTGCATTCGTTATGTAAAGCAAAAGAAAATTACACACGCACGTAGCTCAGCAATTGACAATGTTTTTAAATGAAAATAGATTTTCTGTAAGGATCTTCAAACAAGTTTGCATGTATTTTCTGCTTATGTTTTTTCCAACTACCCTTCTGTACCATAGTTAAATTTGAAGAAACCAATTTTCAAGAAGCTCAGGGACCACCGATCCAACACGTTGGTTTCTACTTTTTTCTTCGATTTTTCCCTTACCCGCGGCTCCGATAAAGATTTGATAATATATTTTTTTTTCATGCTTTATTCGACATGCGTCTTCTTATAGTGTATATTCTTTGTTTATACATAAAATATAAAAACGTGCACTGCCGGTAACTGGAATAGGTTCACTAATATTTACACTTACATTTTAATATTTTCTTAAAATAAACTTAAAGATAAATTTCTTTTGAACTGAAATTAAGAGATGACCAGAGTTTAAGATCAAAAAAATAACGGTACAATAAAAATAAATTGCCATTCCTTGCTTTTACTTGAAAATGCAGTAAAAAAATACGTGTAAATTTTATACCACTTGAAAATGTTCACTTGGAATAATATTTGTTTGCGTTTGACCTTGGACGGTATAATTCTATATTTAAACGTTTTTGAGTTACTGCGATACTTTTTTACAAGTTTTATTTAAAATGGGGCGCAGCAAGCAATTAACTGAAGAAGAAAAGGGTAAAATTAAAGCAGTTAAAGAAACTGGCTCTAAGTCGTAGATATATCGTAAAAAAATGTATGCTACCCAGAATGTTGTAAGCATTTTTTTGAGAAATATGTCCAATTGTGGAAATAACATAAAAGGATGTACGAATACAGTTGCAACACAAGCGGACAGAAGGCTATTATAAGAGCTCCCTCGTTGTTTTCTCAGACAAAAAAATTTAATTTGAAAGGTCCAGATGGATATAACTATTATTTTCAGGACCTACGTAAGGAAGAACGTTACCTAACTCGTCTGCATAGATGTGAGGGAAGTTTAATGGAGTGGGGAGCAATTTCATATTATAATACGCGTAAGTTCCAATTTCTGACATCGAAAATGAACGCGAATAATTACAAAGCTGTACTCTAGAGGCGTTTCCACATTTTTCTGATGGAAAATTATGTCCATAAACATATTAGTTCTGCATAAAAAATTAATGAAATTCAGTTATTAATTATAGAAACTATTTCTTTCATTTTAATGACACACAATCAAATACTTCACTATTTCAAAATAAAATATAGTCATAAAGTCAATTAAGTTTGGAAATATATTAATTTGAGTAAGATAAATCTAGTGAACCTATTCAAGTGACCGGCAGTGTATATATATGTGTTCAACCAAAGGATATACACTATAAAAAGGCGCATATCGAATAAAGCATGAAATAATATTTTATAATCTTTGTTGGTGCTGAGGGTAAGGGAAAAAACGAAGAAAAAAGCAGAAACCAACATGTTGGATCGTTGGTCATCGAACATGCTTAAAATTGGTTTCCTCAAATTTAAGTTATGGTACAAAAGGGAAGGTGGAAAAAAACATAAGCAAAAACACATTCAAACTTGTTCGAAGATCTTTGCAAAAAAATTTACTTTCATTTCAAAACATTATTAATGGTTGAGCTACAATATTAACTTTGTTTATTTACTAAAAATTTTTACAAATTTGTAACAATTGTTACTAGAAAGCGTTCATTAACCCAAAAAATTTGCAACGAGAGAGCGGCGAAAGAGCGTAAAAAATTGAGATACAGAAAAATTATTGCAAGTTTTTACAATTAAAATTTTTACTTGCAATAATTATTCAAACAGCTCTTTTGCGTTTGTGTTTATAAAACAATATATCTAAATTAAGTTGAAAATAAAAATATTTTAGAAAATGTAAGAAATTGTAAGTAAATGCAAACTTTTAAAACAATAAAAAGTATTAAAAAGGTAAAAAATTTATTTTTGTGTAACTTAGGAACTACAGAAGCAAAATAAGATGTCTAATGGAATTGAACTAAGCAACACAGTATCTGGTACATCAGTGGCAAAGGATGTAACAGACCAGGTGTTATTTTTAGTGTTGTAAATATTATAAGTACCTAGCTACTCGGTAATTTACACTAAGCAAGGAAATAATTCAATTAGTTAGATATAGGTATATTTGCAAATAAATTTATATTAACACATAATTTATTAAATTACTTTTCCAAATTTTCCTTTTCAACTCACGTTTGATGGCGCGTTAATGTAGTTGCTTATTAGCAGGGCAACCAAAAACATGCTTTAAAAAAAGGGTTTTAAGCGCATAAAAAATGCTGTAAAAAAACAGGAAAAATGCTCTTAAAATGTAAAAAATAGGCTCCAAAAAGTTTTGTTTTTCTTAAAAATATAAGATTTTAATTAAAAAATAATGAAAAAATAAAATGTTAGCGAATTCATTAAATAACTTGTTACTTTAGAAACATATTGCATGTCAAAGACAACATATGCTAAATACATATGTACATACTAATTTATGTAACATAAAATACGAATTA
Organism: Linnaemya vulpina; assembly: GCA_963675445.1. Classification (NCBI taxonomy): domain Eukaryota; kingdom Metazoa; phylum Arthropoda; class Insecta; order Diptera; family Tachinidae; genus Linnaemya; species Linnaemya vulpina. The sequence goes on from OY776276.1 coordinate 33,993,925, forward strand.
AAAACTAATTTGTAAGCAAATTTGTACAAGTATAAGTCTGTGAAATATATTAGCTTAATTCATATTGGAATTGCAATAAATTACGACGTGTTCGCTTAAATTCTCAAAAATAATGTTCTGTCTGTTGCTTCTAAAAATACTTTTATAAAAAGAAAAACTTCTTTCTACATCCGTTGAATTCATTGGAGCATATTTAAAAGACAAAACTTCGCCCACATCATATTCTGAAGTTGGGCTTGCCTTAGAACCATTCAGCTGACTACAAATATTTTTTATTGTTTCAAGGCCTTTGTTTTTATCCATAACTCGTTTTAACTTATTTTGAACAATATGCTTAGAATCGGAGTCAGGCACATTGTCGATCTTTTTAACGGTATCGTTCAGTATTTTTATTTGCTCAGTTAGGGAAATACCAGAAGATTGAAATTTTTTGATATTGTTGGCAATAAATCCATAATTCGATGCAATAACAACTAAATCTGTTTTTGTTTTAGATTTACGTAAAGCTTCTTTGGCAATTTTAATCGTTTGAGCATCATCTGTTAAACTATCTAAAACTTTCAAAACTTTTTCGTTATTGGTAGCATAATAATTTACAGCCTCAATCCATGTACCCCAACGGGTTGTTATTGGTTCAGGTGGGAGAGAAAGTTCCGGATACATTTCTTTAAATTCTTCTACTCTGCATGGTGCTTTTAGAAAAATCCTTTTAATATTAGAAATTATTTTGTCCACATTTTCATAATGATCCCTTATAGTTTCACAAACTCTATGAAGACCATGGGCTAAACATATTATATGTGCCATATATGTGTAAAACGTTTTAATGGCCTTGGCGGCTTTCACCATGTATGGAGCAGCGTCTGTTACAAAAAGTAAAACCAATTCTTTATTAAAGTTAACATCTAAGATTTTAATAGAATCATCAAAAAGTTTTGCGATTGTCGAATGATTAGTTTTAATTAGGATTATGGTATTTAATAAAAACTCTTTTTTATAGTTTCTTCATCAGAACTCCATATTCCAACTATAAAGTTTTCTACATTTCTTCCTTTACCATCCATAGTTTCGACAATCGATACCCATACATATTGATTTTTTAACATATTTTTTATATTTTCGATGCAGTTTGTGTAAAATCTGTTGATATGCTTCGAACGAAGGGTAGATTCACATGGAACTTTGTAATCCGTAAATGTCTCGAAAAGTTTCTTAATGTTGTCATTTCTAAGTTTATACAAAGGGATGTCAGCAGATACAAATGCTTCACATAACTTTGCTTCGAAGAAAATATTGTTGAAAGATTCTTTATTTTATCCTTTAATTGGGTATTATTCGCACTTTCTACGTGCTGTTTGACGAAAAAAGTTCTACCTACGGACACAGATTTATTGCACAAGGTGCAGAGAAGAACTTTTCCGTCCGTTTTAAATTCTGTGTGCTCTTTCACAATATTCCTTAATTTAGTTGCCAGAGACAACTTTTGTTTTGGCATTTTCTAAAAAACAGAACTGTAGATAGCAACAATTTGGATTTGCATATATATATATATATATATATATATATATATATATATATATATACTCAACTCACATTTCTTTTTGCACGACACCTTTAGCTATTAAGAATTAAGAACTTTAACCATGTATGTATTAAGAATTGAGAACTTTTAATATTTCCACCTCCGACTTAAAGATTGGGAATTAAGAACTAGTACGCTCAAACTCCGTAACGATAAGAAATATGTCTTTTTTATAATAGCATATTCATTTAATTCATAACAGGTGGCCTCGACAGATCAGGTGATTGGTTTTTGCTCATTCTCTCCGCTTGTACTTTTGATCTAGTTCGGATGTCAAATGCTTTGTTGTCATATTTTTCAGTACATTTTTTTTGAAAATCACCTTGCATGGATTTGCCTTGACGCAGCCTTTACACATGCAAGTGCAAGTTCGAAAAACTCAACACACTCACACTTTTTTACTAACACAACCATATTTTTCATACTTGCAGCGTACTTGCAGATCAACTTGCAGGTCAACTTGCAAGAGATTTTAGCAGACAGTGATTTTTTGACACTTGCAGCAAGTTAATGTCAAATATATAAACAGTGTTACCAAATTGAGGAAACAATAATTATAATTTTAACTTATTTTAAAATATTTCTAGGTTTTTTTGAAAATATACATAAAGTAGACAATTGGTTTCATATTAAAACATCAATTTCATTAGAAAATGCAATAATAATTACTAATTCCAATTATTTTCATAAAAACGTATCCCACTTATCTCATTGGTAACTCTGATTAATAAGCAAAACCAAATAAAAATGGAGCCAAAATTAAATCACTCGGCAATTATAAAACTAATAAATTTATGTCGGTCTCATCCAATTTTGTGGGACATGAACAGCAATAATAAATATAATAATAAACCAATTTTTTTTAGTTGATTTGCCTTTGACGACATCTTGAAAATGAACTTTCACTTGACTGTGTAAACTTTCATGCAACTTGCATGGAATTCGGCTATTTCATCAACATTTTCGATGATAATATGTATATACAACTTGCATGTGTAAAGGTAGGGTAAGTGGCAGCTAGTTTTGCAAGCCGAATGATAAATTTCGGCGGCGGCTGAATGGCAAATGTTTTCGGCGGCGGCTTACCGGATTTTCGAAGAACTTTTCGTTTAACGATTTAACAAATTGTTGGCGTTTAAAACTTAAATATTAAACAACCAAGAAGCTAAGACCCAACGTCTTTATATACATAAATAGAATAAGATAAACATTACACTAGTCTGCAAAATTCAATTCGCTTTGGTTATGTCAAGTACACATTAAAAATAGTTGGAATGTAGTCATAACAAAAATTTTGCAAGAAATTCTCTTTTAAAAGCAAAATATGCTCTTCAAGTTGCTTTTAAAAGCAAAATATGCTCTTAAAATTGCTTTTAAAAGTAAAATATGCTCTTAAAAGTAAAATATGCCAACATATGCCCTTAAGGGCAAAATATGCTGTAAGAAATCGATGCCAAAATTCCTAAAAATATCTGAAACGGATAAATAACTACATCATATGTTCGTCAGACATGAAGAAAAAAATATGATATATCATAGATTTGGTTGCCCTGCTTATAACATATATATATATATATATATATATATATATATATATATTGGAAGTGAGCTATCATAGAGTCGTATTGAAATTCAGGAATATCGGAAGTACGGTTCCAGAGCTGGGAAGCTTACATCTATTTCTCGACGCAAAATTAACATCAAAAACCGATTACTTTTTTTGTTTATTTACAAATTGAACATATTTCATGCTTTAGGACTCCTCAATTGTCTATTTAAAACTTAAAAAAAAAATCCGGAGATGGGAAATAAAATTTCTTTTTTGGCACATACGGTATTTTGTGGTACATATAATAACTAAAATGTTTTAAAATTGTAAGTTTTTTTTTTTAAGAATACCGTTTTATATATCATAAAGATTTGCATTAAAGAAAAAAAAAATTTTTGAATTAAAAATTCAAAATATATATCCAGGATTAGGAAATTTAAATATTTTTTTATACAATCACATAACCAAAAATCAACTAAAGTTGTTTTTCCGGGTTAAAATTATTTTTAATTCCGGCATAACAAAATTCATATCGACTCCGAGGTTGGATAACTGAAATATTTTGTGGTACATGAAAGCGACAGAAATGATTACAAATTTTTAGTTTTTCTTAAATAAACCGCTTTATGCATCATGAAGACTTGCATTGGTAAAAAATAATTTTAAAAAATTTATTTTTCGCCTCCGGGGGTGGGAAATTTAATATTTTTTTTGCACATTCGATATTTTTTGGTACATAAAATAAATAAAATGTTTAAAAATATTAAGTTTTGCCTAATTAAACCCGTTTTATACAACACGAAGATTTACATATATGAAAAAAATTTCGCATCCAGGGTTAGAAAGTATATATATTTTTTTATACAATAACATAAGCAAAAATAACCTAAAGTCGTTTTTTCCGGGTTAAAATTATTTTTAATTCCGGCAAAACAAAATTGATATCAAAAATAAAAATTTCGACTCCAGGGTTGGATAACTGATATATTTTGTGGTACATGAAAGTGACAAAAGTGGTTACAAATATGTAGTTTTTCTTAAATAAACCGCTTTATACATCATGAAGACTTGCATTGGTAAAAAAAAACAAAAAAAATAAATTTCGCTTCCAGGGATCTGAAGTTGAAATTTTTTTTATAAATAAAAGTAACAAAAAAGCTCGTTAATTTCCAAAAAAAACATTCATTAATTTAGAAAAAAGCTTAGGTTTCAAAATTTAAAAAAAAAATCAAAATTTTGATTGCAGGGTTGGACAACTGCAATATTTTGTGTTACCTAAACCTGACCAAAATGGTTACAAATTTAAATTTTTCTTAAATACGTTGGTAAATAAACAAAAATAAATTAATTTTCGCTTCCAGGAAAGCGAAACTAAAATTTTTTTATACATAAAGGTAACAAAAAAGCAATTAACGTCGTTTATTTATTTTAATATTTAAAGTAAAATTAAGATTTCGTTTTCAGGGGCGGAAATTAATTTTTTTTCGTACATAATAGTAACCAAAGAGGCAACTGACGTTATATATTTTCTCCTGGCTAAAACAATTTTATAATTTAGAAAGAACAAAAGTTGCACTTAAAATATATATTATGCCAGACGTACGTTGGTGAAGGGTATATAAGATTCGGCACAGCCGAATAATGCACTTTACTTGTTTTTCTTACATAATTACTTGCAATCTATCTAACGATAATAAGCAAATGTGTTAAGTTTAAAAATGACATGTATGATTGCTTTCAATTGAAAGCAAAAATTTAAGTTATATATGAAAATAATATTAACATATATATATATACATATATATATATATATATATATATATATATATATTTAGAGTCTAATTCATAAAAATTCATTATTTTAGCTTTTATATTTACATTAACTATCAAACACTTTTTGTTTTATTAAACAGGAAAAAACTTCTAATTCATAAATGGCTCATAAGGCTGAATTAACTATTAAACGATTTTACTGCTTTTGTATTTTTATGTTGGCCACATCATAATATTTTAATTGTCACTTTATATCTAGTGACGCATACAACGAAGAACTGACTACTTAAGTAATTTGTTTAAACCTTTGCAAAAAATTATTATTAATTATAATATAACTTATATGTAACTTAATACATAGTTTTATTACTTTTTATTATCAAACTACAATAAAACTTTTCAGATGTTGTTCAAAATAGTATATAATCATCTTTTAAATGAAATATATTTGTTGGTTTTCAAGCAATGTCTATATGCATTTCAACAACTAATCAAATACCCACTTTATTGTGGTTGATTGTCCATCACTATGGTGTTTACTCAAATTTTATTGTGTTTGGTGCGTTCAAAATATATAATATACACAATAAATTAGGAAATATAACTAAAAGTATTCTTTTATTTTATTACTACCGTCAGTCTATTAAGACCGCATACTTAAATGTAAGGAAGATTTAGGATATGATTTCGTTAAGGCTTTCGAAATTCATCAGTCTCATCTAAAAGTGTAATTACTAGTATGTTTATATGATTACTAAACCCTTCTAAGTAATTGTAGATGAATCTTCTAATATCGGACAAACGGTATTTTCAGGTTGTAGCACAGTAAGTTGTCTGGTGGAAAAAAAACTTGCGAATTTTTCAATAAAATACACACGAGATGACAGTTGATACTCCCACGATTCCAGAGGTGGTTTGGCTTTTCATGTTCGTTACATATATAAAAAGTTATACGGCCATAAAATCAAACTATTTTCATAATTTTTTCATAACTTTTAAGTAACAAAAAATGGGTTTGGAAAAATGAATATAAAAAATTCATTTTTCAATAAAAATGCTTGCAATTACATTTGTTTTATACAGAAATGTAGCAGAAACATTGAAAAAATCCTAAAATTTAAATATTCATAGCAACACTGTAAGAAAAATAGACGAATTTAGCCAAAATATATGCTTTAAAAAATAGTCAGCTTCGTTACACCCGAAAAGCTAAGCACATCACAAAATCAGTAATCTTATTTTCTGATATATATATATATATATATATATATATACATATATTGTTACAAACATTAGAAATAGATTTAAATAAAACGACAATGTGGCTATATGTACTTGGCAGCGCTTAATCTATAGTTGTCAAAATGTTACAACCCTGGTCAACACTATATAGATAATATTCAAATTAACGGAAATGGAATACTCCAGAATATACAAGATCATTCAAGGCTGTGCCAATAAGGGTAAACCACAACAACAACAAACCTAGCAACATAAATGCTAAGAGATGTTATTCTTAATGATATTGTATGCAAGTATTCGCTGCTAATAAAGCTAAACAGATTCACAAGTATAAACAGCCATATACACGTAGAAGAAACAAAACCACACACTCATCCATACAACCACTCATAGTTACCATAGGCAAAACACACAGAACACTCATACATTCAACCACACATAGTTACCATAAGCAAACCAAACAAGTCAGCTTTGTCATGTATACAAACACACACATGTCAAGTAAAATACAACCACTATGCCCAGAACTTTCGCGAGGTTACCAGACGACGTCATTTTTGCTATATAAAGGCGCTGCCAGAGCTCAGTGAGAGTCAGACGGATTTTAAATATAGACGTGCTAACATCGCTAAGTGTTGAGTAGAACAAATACTCGTGTAAATAAGTTGATAAATACAGTGTTGCCGCATTATATTTCTAAAATTAATTTGTCCGTGTTTTAATTTGATGCAATAAAACGAATCCTTGAAGGATAAGTAATAAAACCGTTTTTACGAAAAGGTCTAAAAACGTAACAATTTGTGTCAGAAGTGGGATTGCAAAAATAATTAAACGGACATTGCAATTTAAGGAGAAAAAAAGGACATTATAAAATTAAAATAAATAATCATGAAATTCGATGAGCTAAAAGTTGAACAGCTGAAAAAGGAGCTCAGTAAGATGGAATTGCCAACTCCATGTAACAAGGCTGAACTGCAAAAGAGGCTGATAGATGAGTTTAAGAATCGCGGCATGGACATCGGGACATATGAGTTTGAGGACAAAGACGATGAACACGTATGCCCTCCTGCCACGACCAGCAGCATGGACATAAATTCAATGTTCTCTGCTATGATGATCGAAATAAAACAGAACTCTCAGCAGATACAGGAGGCATCAAGGGTCAACAGTGAAAAGCTTTTAGCCGAAACTCAGCAGATGCAGGACAAGCTTGTAGCCGAAACTCAGCAGATGCAGGAAAAACTTGTAGCCGAAATACAGGAGTCAAATAAAGCCATGAACGAGACCCTGGTAGAGGTTTCTGAAGCCATTAACAGGAGGGTGGATTCTATTGAGAATAAATTCTCAGAGCTGGAACAGCATGCTAAGAAGGTCGAAGAGAAATTGCATACTCTAGAGGACAAAGTGCATAACCTGGAGTGTAGCGGCGGGCCAGTACGAGCAGTTGCGGAGGTCTCTCCACGGATAAAAGCGCCATGCTTCGACGGCAGCGTACCATTAGGCATCTTCAGATTCCAGTTCGACACGGTTGCTAACAGAAATGGATGGGATGCTGAAGAAAAGGCCATAGAGTTGACCTTGTCCTTAAACGGTACAGCCGCAGAGGTACTTGAGACTGTACCTCAAACAACTATAATGAAATAATGGCAGCATTGCAGCGCAAGTATGGTGGTGAGCACAAGCGCGATTTATACAGAATGGAATTGCGATGTAGAGTTCAGAAGCCTAACGAATCTCTACAAGATTTCGCAATGGAAATCGAGCGTTTAGTGCAGCTCACATATCCAGGCGAGAGTCACCCATTCCTGGACCATCTTAAAACTGAGGCTTTCGTTAATGGCATTCGCGACTCTGATGTTAAACTGGCGGTGTGCGCCACGCAGAAATCCACTTTCGCTGAAACTGTGTCATTTGCGCTGGCTCAAGAGACTGCCAGGATGGTTTTCAAGCCACAGATATGTAAAGTGCGGAATGTGGAGGTTTTGTCTGAGGAGGATAACAACCCAGTTGCTAGCGTTAAGGAGGCAATGCGACAACTGCTGGCAGAAAATGGTATCAAAGAAAAGCCTAAGTGCTTTAACTGCGTAAAGATCGGTCATTTTCAGCGCGCCTGCAAAGCATCAAGGAAGACAGGTAGAGTGCGGAATATGAAAGTTTTGTCTGAGGAAGATAACAACTTAATTGCCAGCTTTAAGGAGGCAATGCAACAACTGCTGGCAGAAAGTAATATCAAAGAAAAGCCTAAGTGCTTCAACTGCGGAAAGATCGGTCATTTTCAGCGCAGCTGCAAAGCATCAAGGAAGAGAGGTAGATCTGTTTTGCCACCAAGAAAGAGCATTGAGCATAGAAGGGGCACAAAGCATAACAATGCGGATGCTCTTTCAAGAAGACCCTGCTGTTTAGAGTGTAAACATTGTGTTAGAACCGAGCAAAAGGAAGGCGTTGTGGATGTTCGGCTAATGCACATCGGCCGTGATGAAGACTGGTCAGCGGCACAGAGGGACGACGATATACTAAGGAAAATTATAGCAGCCAAAGAAGAGGACAGACGACCATCCCGGAATGAAATTTCGGCTAAAAGCCCACTCGCCAAATCTTATTGGGCTCAGTTTAACAGCCTTAAGGTAATAAAAGGGTGTTTATACCGCGTATGGGAAAGTGTAGATGGCAAAACAACTTCAAATTTAATAGTTGTGCCATACTCCAAGATAAGTAAAGTTTTACAGGAGTTTCATAATGGGCCTAGTGGCGGTCATCTTGGAATAACAAAAACACTTAGGAAACTGAAGCAGCGTTTTTATTGGGTTGGGTGTCAACAAGCCGTAGCTGACTGGATAGCAAACTGCCCACAGTGCATAGCAGCCAAAGGCCCAGTAAGAAGAAGCCGGGGACAGCTGCAACAATACAACTCAGGAGCACCATTCGAGCGGATCGCAATGGATGTAGCAGGTCCCTTTCCCGTCACCGAAGCCGGAAATCGTTATATACTTGTGGTAATGGACTATTTCAGTAAATGGCCAGAGATATATGCTATACCTAACCAGGAACCAGGTATGTCGCTATGGTGTCCCAATAGAATTACATTCCGACCAAGGAAGGAATTTCGAGTCTGCCATATTCAGGGAAATGTGCGAGTTATATGGGATAAAGAAAACCAGAACGACGCCGCTGCACCCACAGTCTGATGGCATGGTAGAAAGGTTCAATCGCACCTTAGAAGAGTACCTACGAAAAGTAGTAAGCACCCATCAGGGGATTAGGACAAGCACATCCCCAAATATTTGATGGCATATAGGTCAGCTGTACACGACTCAACATCCAGAACGCCAGCCAAAATTATCTTCGCGACGGAATTAAAACTACCTGGTTATTTGGAATTTGGTGTTAAGCCATCTGTAGAAGAAGGAGCTTTACGTCCCAAGAGAAGGAGGACTTAAACGAACTGCATGAGTTCGTGCGTAATAGAATCAAAATTACAGACTCACTGGGATGGCCCGTATAAAGTGATTAAGAGAGTGAATGACGTTATATACCGGATACAGAAGCACAATAGCCAGAGGTCGAAAATGAAGATAGTACATCTCGAACGATTGGCGCACTATGGAAGAGGTGATTGTATGCCTTTTCGGGTCGAACAGGCTTAAGTGGGCGGCAGTGTTACAAACATTAGAAATAGATTTAAATAAAACGACAATGTGGCTGTATGTACTTGGCAGCACTGCCAATTAATCTATAGTTGTCAAAATGTTACAACCCTGGTCAACACTATATAGATAATATTCAAATTAACGGAAATGGAATACTCCAGAATATACAAGATCATTCAAGGCTGTGCCAATAAGGGTAAACCACAACAACAACAAACCTAGCAACATAAATGCTAAGAGATGTTATTCTTAATGATATTGTATGCAAGTATTCGCTGCTAATAAAGCTAAACAGATTCACAAGTATAAACAGCCATATACACGTAGAAGAAACAAAACCACACACTCATCCATACAACCACTCATAGTTACCATAGGCAAAACACACAGAACACTCATACATTCAACCACACATAGTTACCATAAGCAAACCAAACAAGTCAGCTTTGTCATGTATACAAACACACACATGTCAAGTAAAATACAACCACTATGCCCAGAACTTTCGCGAGGTTACCAGACGACGTCATTTTTGCTATATAAAGGCGCTGCCAGAGCTCAGTGAGAGTCAGAGTGATTTTAAATATAGACGTGTTAACATCGCTATGTGTTGAGTAGAACAAATACTCGTGTAAATAAGTTGATAAATACAGTGTTGCAGAATTATATTTCTAAAATTAATTTGTTCGTGTTTTAATTTGATGCAATAAAAGGAATCCTTGAAGGATAAGTAATAAAACCGTTTTTACGAAAAGGTCTAAAAACGTAACAATATATATATATATATATATATATATATATATATATATATATATGTATATATATATATATATATATATATATATATAAATATATATATATATATATATATATATATATATATATATATACTAAAATATGTATGAGAAGGGTGTTTTCTTTGCCAACTTTTGATTTATAATTATTTTAAAAATCATCCGTATTTTATATTCTTATTAAAATTATCAGCTGATATTTTCAATGATTGATAATATATGATGCTTTAAACCAAAAAATACCAAGGAGAATGACTCTAACACATATAAGACCTTACTCTCACATATTTGGACACCATGTGAAACTAACCCTTTATTGATATAAATACGTACTTAAGCAAGAACTGCCAAAGAGTCGGGACCTAAGTGCTTTATATGCCTAGCTAAACACAAGGGTATGAACAAACTTAGCATTACTTATTCTCCCAACGAAGACCATTAAAATTATGGAATTTCACCTTTATATATATTTCCAGCTAGAGACAATATATCTCTCAATACTTAGCCTACCTCTAACCCGATATTCCCAAGGTATATAGACTTACGCGGGTGAAACCGCGGGGCGCACAAAGTATATATATATATATATATATATATATATATATATATATATGTATATATAAATATATATATATATATATATATATATATATATATACTTTGTGCGCCCCGCGGTGTCACCCGCGTAAGTCTATATACCTTGGGAATATCAGGTTAAAAGTAGGCTATGTGTTGAGAGATATATTGTCTCTAGCTGGAAATATGTATGTGTATAGCTATTAATAATCACGATTTTAAAAGTAAAGTAAGTTGGTACTTTCCCTTAATAGTATTGAAGTACATATCAATGATGATAAGTTTCATTATCTTCACGATTTGCAATTATAATTAAACATAACTTGCATAAGAATAAAGCTGCATCATCAGAGGATATATTGCAAAAATTGATATCTACTAAAGGCAAATATTATATTCAGAAATTAAAAAAAAAAAAAAAAATCGGTACAATAGATAACGGCAAATATTATTTTTTCAAATCAAAAAAATTTAATATTTTTTCCTTCTTATTTGACACATGTCGTTATGTTTTGGACAATTGACACAACATCTTTATAAATTATAGCTTATTTGCTATTCTGATGTATTCATCTATATTATTGTAAAGTTTCATTAAAATCGAATCAGTAGTTTTTGCGTGAAACAGTAACAAACATCCACACATCTACACATACACATTCACAAACATTCCGCTTTATAATATTAAAAGAATATATTATAAATACATATATATATATATATATATATATATATATATATATAGATTATATATATATATATATATATATATATATATGTATATATATATATATATATATATATATATATATACATATATAGATATATATATATATATATATATATATATATATATACATATATATATATATATATATATATATATATATATATCTTATAACATATATATATATATATATATATATATATATATATATATATGTATATATATATATATATATATATATATATATATATATACTATATATATATATATATATATATATATATATATAAATATATATATATATATATATATATATATATATATATAAATATATATATATATATATATATATAAATATATATATATATATATATATATATATATATTATATATATATTATATGGTTTTCCCAAGCCCCGAGAAGAGCTAGAGACTTCGTTCTTAATCTGATCGATTGGAAGTGAGCTAACATAGAGTCGTATTGAAATTCAGAAAAATCGCAAGTACGGTTCCAGAGCTGGGAAGCTTACATCTATTTCTCGACGCAAAATTAACACCCAAAACCGATTACTTTTTTGTTTATTTACAAATTGAACCAATTTCATGCTTTAGGAATCCTCAATTGTCTATTTAAAACTTAAAAAAAAAAATCCGGGGATGGGAAATAAAATATCTTTTTTGGCACATACGGTATTTTGTGGTACATATAATAACTAAAATGTTTTAAAATATTAAGTTTTTTTTTTAAAGAATACCGTTTTATATATCATAAAGATTTGCATTGAAGAAAAAAAATTTTTTTTTATTAAAAATTCTTATCCAGGGTTAGGAAATTTAAATATGTTTTTTATACAATAAAAAAAAGTTGTTTTTCCGGGTTAAAATTATTTTAATTACGGCAAAACAAAATTCATATCGACTCCAAGGTTGGATAACTGAAATATTTTGTGGTACATGAAAGTGACAAAAATGATTACAAATTTGTAGTTTTTCTTAAATAAACCGCTTTATACATCATGAAGACTTGCATTGGTAAAAAATAATTTTAAAAAACTTATTTTTCGCCTCCGGGGGTGGGAAATAGAATATTTTTTTTGCACATTCGGTATTTTTTGGTACATAAAATAAATAAAATGTTTAAAAAATATTAAGTTTTGCCTAATTAAAACCGTTTTATACAACACGAAGATTTACATAGATGAAGAAAATTTCTCATCTATGGTTAGGAAATATATGTATTTTTTTATACAATAACATAGCCAAAAATCAACTAAAGTCGTTTTTTTCCGGGTTAAAATTATTTTTAATTCCGGCAAAACGAAATTGATATCAAAAATAAAAATTTCGACTCCAGGGTTGGATAGCTGAAATATTTTGTGGTACATGAAAGTGGCAAAAGTGGTTACAAATATATAGTTTTTCTTAAATAAACCGCTTTATACATCATGAAGACTTGTATTGGTAAAAAAAAACAAAACAAAATTAAATTTCGCTTCCAGGGATCGGAAGTTGAAATTTTTTTATGCAAAAAAAATCTCGTTTATTTCCTAACAAAAACCATTTATTAATTTAGAAAAAAAAACGTTGGTTTCAAAATTAAAAAAAAAAAAAAATCAAAATTTTGATTGCAGGGTTGGACAACTTGCAATATTTTGTGTTACCTAAACGTGACCAAAATGGTTACAAATTTAAATTTTTCTTAAATACGTTGGTAAATAAAAAAAATTAATTAATTTTCGCTTCCAGGAATGCGAAACTGAAATTGTTTATACATAAGAGTAACAAAAAAGCAATTAACGTCGTTTATGTTAACTAATTAAAACTATTTTTAATACATTAAAAGCAAAAGTTGCATCAAATATTTAAAGAAAAATTAAGATTTCGTTTTCAGGGGTGGAAAACTAATTTTTTTTCATTCATAATAGTAATCAAAAAGGCAACTGACGTTATATATTTTTTTCTGGCTAAAACTACTTTATAATTTAGAAAGAAAAAATTTGGTATTTAAAAATATATATTATGCCAGACGTACGTTGGTGAAGGGTATATAAGATTCGACACAGCCGAATATAGCACTTTTATTTGTTTAATATAACATGATTTTAAACTTTTTAGTATTTTTTGTTTGTTTACAGTGTTGAAAATTGGTATTCAAATAACATTGTATGAATGGGGTTGCCAAATTGACAACACTTAATATTTTAAAATTAAATTATTATTTAAGATAAAAAAAATATTTATATAAAGATTAATAATAAAGTAACAAACAAATTCAAATAACACAACAATTGTAAAAAATTTCTTAGTCAGTAAAATAAGTTTCTGAGACTGATTCATCTACTATTATGTAATTACTAATTTCTTGGTTATTGTAGGAAGAGCTGCCTGTATTTATTGTATTTCTATTAGATGAAATTAATGGATCGGAAGAAATTAGGAGTTTATTCATTAAATCTTGATTACAATTTTCTCTGCTATTTTTTGGAGTGTGCTCAAGTCCGTTCTTTCTAATTGTTTTGTGTAGACATTCTAACGCACCTTCAGAAAGCAAATCAAAATATTTTATAATTTCACAACCATGAATGAGAAGGCTATGCAACGTTAATGACATATAATACCAATCATAGTTATTTAAATATATTTCATGAGTTTCCTCCGTTAACTGCTTAAAGTTAGATATATTAATAGGTTTTCCAGAGGTGGTGTTTTTAAAATGTAAGTCAAATTGTATATGAAATGTTCATTAACTCCTGTATTCTCGGACGATTTCTTGAATTCGTTAAAAAAATTCGAACTGTGTTGCCATCATTACTGGTGTTAAAATTAGACTTCACTTTATCAACTGTTAATCCCATCTCAGATCGAAATTCATCTTGAATTTGTTTTTTTCTTTTATTATACAGTGTTTCTTATCATTTCTAACTTGCCAAGTCTTAAAAGGCAATAGATATGCAATGTGTAACATTCACTCAAAGCATTTTAGCAAACAATGTAAAGGTGAAATTCCATAACTTTAATGGTCTTCGTTGGGAGAATAAGTAATGCTAAGTTTGTTCATACCCTTAGGTTTAGCTAGGCATATAAAGCACTTAGGTCCCGACTCTTTGGCAGTTCTTGCTTAAGTACGTATTTATATCAATAAAGGGTTAGTTTCACATGGTGTCCAAATATGTGAGAGTAAGGTCTTATATGTGTTAGAGTCATTCTACTTGGTATTTTTTGGTTTAAAGCATCATACATTATCAATCATTGAAAATATCAGCTGATAATTTTAACAAGAATATAAAATATGGATGATTTTAAAATAGTTATAAATCAAAACTTGGCATAGAAAACACCCTTCTCATACATATTTTAGTATATATATATATATATATATATATATATATATATCAGAAGATAAGATTACTGATTTTGTGATGTGCTTAGTTTTTCGGGTGTAACGAAGCTGACTATTTTTTAAAGCATATATTTTGGCTAAATTCGTCCATTTTTTCTTACAGTGTTGCTATGAACATTTAAATTTTAGGATTTTTTCATTGTTTCTGCTACATTTCTGTATAAAACAAATACATATAATTGCAAGCATTTTTATTGAAAAATGAATTTTTTTTATTCATTTTTCCAAACCCATTTTTTGTTACTTAAAAGCTATGAAAAAATTATGAAAATAGTTCGACTTTATGGCCGTATAACTTTTTATATATGTAACGAACATGAAAAGCCAAACCACCTCTGGAATCGTGGGAGTATCAACTGTCATCTCGTATGTATCTCGTTTGTCAAATCCGAATTTAGAAGATTCATCTACAATTACTTAGAAAGGCTTAGTAATCATATAAACATACTAGTAATTACACTTTTAGATGAGACTGATGTATTTCGAAGGCTTTAACGAAATCATATCCTAGATCTTCCTTACATTTAAGTATACGGTCTTGATAGACTGACGGTAGTAATAAAATAAAAGAATATTTTTAGTTATATTTCCTAATTTATTGTTTATAATATATATATTTGAACGCACCAAACACAATAAAATTTGAGTAAACACCATAGTGATGGACAATCAACCACAATAAAGTGGGTATTTGATTAGTTGTTGAAATGCATATAGACATTGCTTGAAAACCAACAAATAAATTTCATTTAAAAGATGATTATATACTATTTTGAACAACATCTGAAAAGTTTTATTGTAGTTTGATAATAAAAAGTAATAAAACTATGTATTAAGCTACATATAAGTTATATTACAATTAATAATAATTTTTTGCAAATGTTTAAACAAATTACTTAAGTAGTCAGTTCTTCGTTGTATGCGTCACTAGAGATAAAGTGACAATTAAAATATTATGATGTTGCCAACATAAAAATACAAAAGCAGTAAAATCGTTTAATAGTTAATTCAGTCTTATGAGACATTAATGATTTAGAAATTTTTTCCTGGTTAATAAAACAAAAAGTGTTTGATAGTTAATGTAAACATAAAAGCTAAAATAATGAATTTTTATGAATAAGACTCTAAATATATATATATGTATATATATATATATATATATATATATATATATATACATATATATATATATATATATATATATATATATATATATATGTTAATATTATTTTCATACATAACTTAAATTTTTGCTTTCAATTGAAAGCAATCATACATGTTATTTTTAAACTTAACTCATTTGCTTATTATCGTTAGATAGATTGCAAAAAAAAACAAGTAAAGTGCATTATTCGGCTGTGCCGAATCTTATATACCCTTCACCAACGTACGTCTGGCATAATATATATTTTTAAGTACCAATTTTGTTCTTTCTAAATTATAAAATAGTTTTAGCCAGAAGAAAATATATAACGTCAGTTGCCTCTTTGATTACTATTATGAACGAAAAAAAAAATTATTTTCCACCCCTGAAAACGAAATCTTAATTTTTCTTTAAATATTAAAATAAATAAACGACGTTAGTTGCTTTTTTGTTACTTTTATGTATAAAAAATTTTCAGTTTCGCATTCCTGGAAGCGAAAATTAAATTTTTGTTGTTTATTTACCTACGTATTAAGGAAAAATTTAAATATGTGGCCATTTGGTCACGTTTAGGTAACACAAAATATTGCAGTTTTCCAACCCTGCAATAAAAATTTTGATTTTTTAAAATTTTGAAACCAAAGCTTTTTTTCGAAATTAATAAATGGTTTTTGTTAGGAAATAAACGAAATTTAATTTTTTTGTTTTTTTTACCAATGCAAGTCTTCATGATGTATAAAGCGGTTTATTTAAGAAAAACTACATATTTGTAACCACCTTTGTCACTTTAATGTACCACAAAACATTTCAGTTATCCAACCCTGGAGTCGAAATTTTTATTTTTGATATCAATTTTGTTTTGCCGGAATTAAAAATAATTTTAACCCGGAGAAAACGACTTTAGTTAATTTTTGGTTATGTTATTGTATAAAAAAATATATATATTTCCTAACCCTGGATGAGAAGTTTTTTTCATCTATGTAAATCTTCGTGTTGTATAAAACGGTTTTAATTACGCAAAACTTAATATTTTTAAACATTTTATTTATTTTATGTACCAAAAAATACCGAATGTGCAAAAAAAATATTCAATTTCCCACCCCCGGGGGCGAAAAATAAATTTTTTAAAACAATTTTTAACCAATGCAAGTCTTCATGATGTATAAAGCGGTTTATTTAAGAAAAACTACAAAATTTGTAATCATTGCTGTCACTATATTTGTAATCATTTTTTGTCACTATATATATATATATATATATATAAATATATATATATATATATATATATATATATAAATATATATATATATATATATATATATATATATATAATATATATATATATATATATATATATATATATAAATATATATATACATATATATATATATATATATATATATATAAATATAAATATAATAAATAAATAAATACATATATATACATATATATATATATATATATATATATATATATATATATATATTATATATATATATATATATATATATATATATATATATATATATATATATATATATATATATATAAATATATATAAATATATATATATATATATATTTATATATATATATATATATATATATATATATATGTATATATATATATATATATATATATATATATATATATATACATATATATATATATATATATATATATATATTTATATATATATATATATATATATATATATATATATATATATTATATATAATACATATATATATATATATATATATATACATATATATATATATATATATATATATATATATATATGTATATATATGTATTTATATATTTATTTATTATATTTATATATATATATATATATATATATATATATACATATATATATATATATATATATATATACATATATATATATATATATATATATATATATATATATACATTTATATATATATATATATATATATATATATATTTATATATATATATAAATATATATATATATATATATATATATATATATATAATATATATATATATATATATATATATATATATATTATATATAATACATATATATATATATATATATATATATATATATATATATATAGATATATATATAGTATATAAAATATATATATATATATATATATATATATATAAATATATATAATATTCATATATATTATGTATATAAAATGTTATATATATTATATATATATATATATATATATATAATATATATATATATATATATATATATATATATATATATATATTTATAATATATATAAATATATATATATATATATAAATATATATATATATATATATAACATTGTTCATCGGATATAAGCCTACATTCTAGGGCCAAGAATATTTGTGAATAAGGTTTTTTCTCTAAAATAAATGTTATTGAAGAATTAAAGCGAGCCATAGTGAGGAAAAGTAGTATTTTTAGCAAACTTTGTGTACTCAGCAAACTTTGTGTACTCAGGGCTCGCCCGATAATTATGTCTTTGATCTAAAATTTTTTTAATAAAAATTTTTTTTCAATTTGTAATCAATCTGAAAGGTTTGCCAAGCTAAAATAAGAATATAACTGTTCATGGCAGGGCACTGACATTGAAGATGGGGTACTGTTTCCTCCTCCTATTCATCATTGCAGCTTCTGCAAAAGTCGTTGTGTTCCGGACCCATCCTTCTTGCATGGGTCCCAAAGTTACAATGTCCAGTTAAGACATTCACAATTTGACGAAGTGGTGCCTTGTTCAATTTAAGAAGGTTACGTGGTCTGAGTGGGTCGTAGCGGGGCCATGTGGTCCTTGCCACGCGTTAGTTGGACACGTAATCCCATCGTAATTTGGCGAGTTTGTATAATTCACTCTGCACCAAAAACTTGTAGGTTGATAGGGGAATGTCTATGAAGTGACAGATTATAGAGTTGTCCAGCTCTGTTCCTGCCCTGGCTATTCCGTCAGCGATGAGGTTGCCAGGACAGTTGGAATGTCCCGGTACTTAAACAAGTGCTACCCTCGTATGTCTCGCTATTTAAAGATAGTCGGCATTCGACCACAGCTATGGGTGTGCTGTATACACCATTGATAGCAGACGTGGCCGCCTTACTATTGTTAAAGATATAGATATCGTTCGATATCCTATAACACCTCAGCCATCTAACTGCACGAGCAATAGCATATATTTCGGCTTGCAGGATGCTGCAACCATCCTGAAGCCTAAATTAGGTTCTTATTCTAAAGTTCTCCAGGTAAAAACCCCCGCCTACATTAGTTTCCCTATTAGATCCGTCAGTGAAGACCCTAACGGAATCTTCGGAAAATGAGAGTCGGGAAGCCTGTTCCCTGTCCTCGACAAAAGAATGGAAAAGTCGGCCAAAGAAAGGTTTCGGTACACAATAGTACATGATGTCATGGCTCCTTGGTAATTCATCAGAATCCTGGAATGCCCGTAGTCAAACCTTGACCATGGGCATGCAGCGTTCAACTTGACAGCAGAAAATAGGGCCAACTGTTTGGCCAGAATGTCCACTGGGAGCCAATTTAACATAGTGAAGAGTGCCCTAGTTGGAGTCAATCTGAGCCTGTTATCAGCCTTGCCGCTAGACGAAAGATCTTTTTAAAGGTCCCGTGATGAGCATCCTTCTCCATCACATTCCACCACACCAGTACTCTGTAAAAGAGTATTGGTATGACAACAGCTTCAAAGTTGATCCCTCTGGGGTTTAAACTCCACTTGAGACCAACTGCCCTTTTGCATGTATAAATGGCCACTAGAACTTTATCCGCCCACGCTTGGATGTTTAGGTTCCATGATAGCTTGCTATCTAGTTTTACATCCAAGTACTTGCCATTGTCGGATGGTTTCAAGGAGGTACCGTTCAGTTTCGGTTGCGTGAAGCTGTCGATCCTTACCTCCTGGTGGAGAGCACTAGCTCAGTTTTGGCTAGATTCATACTGAGCCCACTACTGGTACTCCATGTGCTCAGGATTGCCAGTGCGGACTCCATACACTGAACTATGGTATCTAAGTGTATACCGGAGATCGCCACCATAACATCATCAGCATATGCGACCGTCTTGACTAGCCCTCCAAAACTTGCAGCAGCGAGTTAATGGTCAGATTCCACAGAAGGGGTGATAAAACACCTCTCTGTGGAGTGCCCCAATTGACTGCTCTGTATTCAGTTGCATCCCCAATCGAGACCCTGACTACAATGAAGGTAAGCAGATTCCTAATAAACCTACAGATGTCAATATAAATCCCTACAGCCAGCATTAATAATGGATTCAGGATTAACGTAGTTGAAAGCACCCTCAATATATACAAAGGCTACCATAGTGAATTCCTTGTGTTCAAGAGATTTCTCTATGCAGCTCACTAGAGAATGCAGTGCGGTTTCCACAGACTTGCCTTTCGTTTATGCTTGCTGTGACTCTAAGAGAACATTCCTAGTTATGGTTATTTTCAAAAGAATATCAATTGCTCTTTCTATCGTCTTATAGGTCTAAAGTCCCTTGGTGTAGTGTGGGATGTCTTACCCCTTTTCGGGATAAAGATGACCCTACAAATGTGCCAGCATGTTGGTAAATAAGCCTTCCTTATTCACACTTTATAAATCACTGAGAGTCAAGGTAGAACAATGTCAGCTGGAATTATTCCATCTGAACCTGGGGACTTATACGGGTCGAAGCTGGTGACGGCCCAGCGCAGTCTGTCGATACTGAACGGAATTGTACCTGTGCCGTCAGTTGAGCGGTCAATAGCAGCTCCTGTTACAGGCGCTGTAATAGCTTTAGCGTTTCCTGACTGCTCATGAACCAGCTACCACAGGGTTTCTGTATGTACCTTGGTACAACCGTTGTGGTTGATAGTACCTTACGCAGTCTTTTGGTCTCAGCGGATCCCGCAACTCCACTGCAGAAGGTCCTCCAAAACTTCCTTTTTGCATTTCTTACTAGGTTCTTAAATCTATTCACTGAGAATTAATATGTTGACCAGTCTCCTGATCTTTTGGCCTCATTAAATAACCTGCGAAGTTCCTTACGTAAATGTGCAATTTCCATGCTCCTCCAAGTCTGTTTGGCCTTGCCCCTACAAATTACAGTACTGCAGGCTATGTTAGTGACGTAGCGGAATGATTCTTCACAGCAGAATCAATATCCTCGAAATCAAACATCGGTGGAATCGATAATAGGAAGTTACAGAACAGGTTGTTCTGTAGCTCCCAGTCGGTCCTCTTCCTGTTCACTATAGGATTTGGTCTCTCAACACCTACCCCTATGCTGAAGTTAATATAGCGATGGTGAGAGAAGGAGCAGTCGTCTGCAAACCTCCAGTTGCTAATTAGATTCGTGATCTGTACGAACCGGTGTGATGTCTAAGACCTCCTCACAATAAATGTGGGTTCTGAACCCCTACTAACTATTTCAAGATTATTATTCAATATAAAATCGAAAAGACACTCACCCCGTTCATTAGTATCGCTACTATCTCACGCGGTATGGTTCGAATTAGCATTGGCACATATAATTAGCGGCGTCCTAGTGCTCGATGTCCTGGCCCCAATTCCACGCACCTTGACACTGGAGGGGCCGCCTATGTGGTCATGTGCCCTATAGCTCGAGACCACCCATACTGTTTCAGACGGGGTCTCCAAGGCTGCTGAAACGGTGTCCTCATCACTATATGGTGATAAAATGAAGGTACTCAAAGAGTTTTTAGCCAAAATGCACGATCTGATATTACCTGTATATTAGGCACTTATAAGCTTGTAGCCTTTGGTTTTCAGACCTTGAACCAGGTCTTGGTGGACCCAGGGTTCTTGGACATGATCAGCTCTTCCTTCCTCTCAGCCAGCCGGAGGAGGAAAGCAGCGGATGCTTTTTTAGGGTGGTGATGGCTTATCTGTTTCACCTTCCCCATCTGCAGCAACAACGGTTGTGTTGACGTCCTCTTGGCTGGATTCCAAGAAGGCAGCATCGTCCTTATCCGCAACTTCCATCCGTTAGAGGAAATCACCCACCAAGTCAGAGACAGTACCCTGTATCGGATCTTCGCTTCGGTCGCGATTCTTTCTGACATCGCTCTGGTAGAGATGCAACAAGATCGTACTGAAACAGTAGAAGATCTTTTATTTTCTCTCCTGTATTGTTGTCAGTGATTCTTTGTTCAGAATGAGAACTACCCTCCTCCTAGAGGGGTTGCAGTCTTTAAGGATCTCGAGGATCTCCTTCGGGGAAGAAGGTTCAGAGGGAACTATGGTCATAGCTTTAGGCCTTCGGGGTATTCCCTCAACAGGAAACACATCCAGCCTAGAGCCTTTCCATACTTCCCCCATAGCATCGATGGCCTTCTTAAACAGTAACGCTGAGCGTTCGTCTGTACAGGCCATCAACTTCACGCTTCGCTGGTGAAAAACAGCATCCACGCTTTGACGCGGTGGTCCCTGATTGTCCTTGCGTTTTTTTGAGAGCACACCTGCCAGTTTATGGTTAACCAGGTCTCATTTAGCATTGGGACATGGCACCATCAGCACATTTAGCCCGACTGGGTGTGCTTGGGACGCTTGGCCCCAGAGTTCTTGGCCACCTCATTCTCCCCCTCTTAATGTTGCCGTTTAGGCACCGCTACCTTCTCGGTTGTGGTGGAGGGTCCTCGTTGCGGCCCAGTGTGAGCCTTAGCCTACTCGAGAAAGGCTGCCTGCTTTTTATAAAGCTAGTCAGCCGGGATTGCACGCAGAAGAAAATTGTCCTCAAGGTTGAGCGCCTTTCATTAGCGGCTTCTACGAGATGGATTTTTGCGCTAAGGTTTTTATTCTCTATTGCCGGGGTTGGTAGTGGGTTGTACAGTACTGCGGCTCGAGGTTATCCTCTTAGCCCTTTCCTGCACAAAATGCGCATGGGTAGCAGTGGGCTTGGACCTTTCCATTCCCTTCACACCCGAATAAGGGGATTTTACCATTTTACCGCTAAGAACCTTTGCAGATTTTGAGCTACTTGGGGTTGAAGACAGAGGTACCTCGCTGCTTGATTTTGGACAACCACCTGTTGTCCTGTTGTTTTTAGCAGCTGACCTGGTTAATCCCTGCCGGCTGCCTATGACATCAGTAGCTTGTAGACAAGTCAGGACTGATGTGGACACCCGACCATCCTGAGCAGCAGTAGCATTCGATTCACCACGGCCTGCTACTGGAACCGTGGGAATTGGGCCCTGGAGACTATGAAACCCCTGACCGGGTACGTGGGTCCTAGTTGTGGCATAATTAAAAATGTTTTTTTAATATTTATATAGGCTAATTGTTCTTAGTTAAAATCTCAGAAAGACATGATGATAAATATGCTAAGGCACAAAGGAAAGTCAACATTAGTTTTATTCAACTTACACAGCAGAGCAGAAAAGCTGTTTTCCAAAGTCGCAACACTTTCATCATCAGCGCTCACGTGTATATTGTGTTTGTCGCCACTTTTTAGGTGGATTAGTTGAATGCGATAACAGTTTCTATTTACACAAATTTTATTATGAAAAAGAACCCGAGAACTGTGTCAACCTGATGTTAACACGGTTTTGTTTTAATACCCGTTTGATTATTTTCTTCATGTCCCATTTTTCTGAATTTTTTGTTCCATCATACCTAAGTCAAACTTTTTTGGTTTGAATTATGCATATTTTTATTTTTTGGAATCTATATGATATAAAATATATGTTTTTTCAAAATAATACATATATTAAAATTTTTATTATCTTCGAAATATTCAGCGCCTTAATTTTTGGGGCACTGAGCACCGCCAGCAACGAAATATCTTTAATAAAATTATAGGTTTATATGATGTAATCAAACTCTTTAGGGCATATAATAAAGCATTATTTATGTATTTATTACATACATATCTAAGAATATAAGTTTTCATATAATTTTTATTTAAGAACGAAAAGTTTCAAAACAATTAGTATGGCAGCCAACATCACATTTTTGCCATTTTTTTGTTGTATTTTTATGGCATTCGCAACAGCGGATCTGAGTTGCACTGGAAACGATTATATGACCAACTCCATCGAGGCGAACCTCATCTTGCACTCCTAAAAACAGGCTTAATTGGACGGCCCATAGAGCGAGCCGATGCAGACCTTCCCAGATAGTAGCAAAAAACATTTTTCTCTAGTGAAATATTGTTATTAAGAGGTGTTGTTGGTAACGCCTCACTATTAGGGCGCTGAGCCCAAACTTCTACATTGATTTCAAAATTTGTGTTACATGTTTTGTATTGTTTATTGACTGAATATGTGTACAAAATACTCAACATGTTGTTTTAACTTGCCTTTGGCTGAAATTTTATATATTTTAAAGACTGAAGATGACGTTATTGAGGGCACTATATACACATGTTCACCCAACAATCATATGTTGAGCGGCGGTGAAAGTAATGAAGAAGATGCGGTTGTGAAAGATTTCAATCATTTGTCTAGAAACCAGCTGCGTGCTGAAGCAGAAATTGATTGTGTGCGAAAATCAGGTACTGGTTTATATTCAGAAATAATTGGACAGGACGACTGAAGTGATGATAACCTGTGAGATAAGTGTATATAGTGCCCTCAATAAAATCATCTTCAGTCTCTAAAATATATAAAATTTCAGCCAAAGGCAACCTAAAACAACATCTTGAGTATTTTGTACACATATTCAGTCAATAAACAATACAAAACATGTAACACAAATTTTAAAATTAATGTAGAAGTTTGTGCTCAGCGCCCCAATAGTGAGGCGTAAGCAACAACACCTTTCAATAACAACATTTGACTAGAAACAAATGTTTTTTGCTACTATATTCGTTTAAAAGACATCAATAAATAAA
The DNA here is from genome assembly GCA_963675445.1 of Linnaemya vulpina. Classification (NCBI taxonomy): domain Eukaryota; kingdom Metazoa; phylum Arthropoda; class Insecta; order Diptera; family Tachinidae; genus Linnaemya; species Linnaemya vulpina. Next base: position 34,019,229 of record OY776276.1, read on the forward strand.
AATAATAATGATAATATACATAATCTTGCTGAAAATAAAATAACTTACTTTAAATTTGTAATATGACAGGAAATATGCCGCTGGAATTTTATTATTCTTATTCTCTTTATTGATACAATACAGATAACGGTAAGCACATACTCAAAAAAATAATGATTTACTTTTTTTGCACACAGCTGATCAAAATCATACCGTTTTAAAAATCGAAGCAAAAGTTTAACATGAAGTGTTCAGTGATCAAATACAGACAAAATGATAGTCAAAAATCATATGAGCATATGTGTGAAAAATCAATTTTGTGCATGTTTTTAAGTAATTCAGATATAGCCGTACCTTTTTAAAGCTTTCCAAAGACCGATAAAAGGTTAAAAAATCTTTACATAAAGTTTTGAAATCGGCGGAATTCAATAAAGGCGCACAGGGAGAGATTTTGTTTTCTACATTTTAAAAAGACGATTTCGAAACCAATTAATAAGATTAATTCCACTGCTCTGCAAAAAATAACTTGCTGTCGCTCCTTTATATAAAACTATATGCACTATATTTTGATGCGCTAAACTCGAATCCGTTTTCGGTTTTTTTTTCATCAGGTCCAAATCTTTTTTATGGGCATGGCAATTTTTTGCTCCTAAATTCGCATCAAAATCCATATAGTCCACATAGTTTTATTCAAGAGGGATTTGGCTGCTGGGCAGTGTTATTTTGGTTTGTGCAGCTCTTATTTGAATAATTACGCGTATAATGCAGCAATCGAACAACTCTTAAGTTGAGAGAGGAAGCAGTTCTAACTATAGAGTCAAGTGAAATGCTTGAGGATACAACAACATTCGTAAAGGAAGCAACAAAATTCCAAGAGCAATCAATAACAGTGAAGACTAGCACTAACCAAGACAGTTTTCAGATCTGCTCTAAATATGCAAAAAAAAACATTCTAAATTTGTCTCAAGAAGTTCAGAAGTTAAATTTTAAAAATTTTACTGAAGAAAATATTGCAGTCAATTACGCTATATTTCACAAGTGTCAAAGCTTACGGGTTACGTAAAAAAAATTAAATAAAGGTTCCGAAACAGAGGTTATATTATAATATACAGAAATCGTTTCTTTTAAATTGTATTTATTTCAACATGCAATTTTTGTAACTACAAATTCAAACATGCTAAATTTCTTATACAAAACATACAAATCGTCATAGAGAATGCAAAATCAAATACTTATCATCAAACACATTAAAATTGCGATTTTTACTGATTATGCTGTGGTTCAATATACTACCTTTCTGCACAAAATTTGTAAATTTTGTTACGTTTTTTGCTCAAACTTAAAGAAGAAGGCTTTAGATTAACATAATAAAGATATTCTCCATGAAACGTTTTTGGGATGACGGGTATTTTAGCAGAAAGAAACGAGGATTTTTTCAAAGAGATTTCTTATTGTTTTTATGTACTAAATCTTTTTAATTTAATTAATAACTAAAACATATGAAATTAAGAAATTTACCACCTTTTACCCAAATTCCGTTATTTTTGGCACAAAAAAAACTGTAGAGAAAATCTTCTTGACTCTAATAGGTTTTCTCATAAATTGTATAAAACAAAAATGTCTTATTAATTTCATTCTTAATAAATTTATCAAAAAGAAAAAGACTACTTAATACTTTTTTTTAATTAGGTCTTCCTCCTTGATTTCATTAGGTTTCTATTTGATCATGTATAAAATATCTTATTAATTTTTTTAATAAAAATATCTTCTTGATTATATTAGTTGGCTTGTTATTTCATGAATGGATACAAATCAACATAAAGAAATTTTTTTTTTGATATTTTTGTATAAGTGTTGCGTCGAACATCTTTAACTATATGCACTTTAAATCAAACTTTTAGTGTAAAGTGGCCAAGTGATAATTCAAGCAGTGGAAAACGTAATCAAAATATTTTTGCTTAAAAAAGGAAACTTATTATTTAGATTAAACCAATCTAATTCATAAATAATGGCCTCTATTTAGCAAAACACATCGATGAGTGAAAGATAATATGGAAAACAAGAGAAGATAATAAGGAAAACAAGGGAAGAGAAATCCAACAGGAAAATTATTTTCTCTTTGGACTAATGTTGAAAAAGAAATCTCCGATGATATTTCTACTACTTCGGCGGAATCTTTTAAAGATTTGCATACCGGTATGAACATCGAAAATTCCTTAAAATACAGTTGCAGTCCACGTGATCAAGTAATTTTTTTCTGAACGGAAACGAGGAAAACTAGAATTGATAAGATACAAAATGCCAGTTCTCTTACGAAGATTTTTCATGAATGGCCACGATACAATGATTTCTCATGTTATGCACTTGTAAGGGTTGACAATTTTTACATTTTTTATTATTATGTTAATTTTTTATAATGATATTATATTACTTTAAAAATTTTTTATTATATTTTTACTTACTGAGTACTGAATTGGTTTCTATAGAGCTATTATTATTTATTTTTATATAATATTCTTCTAAATACTTATAGGTAAAATTATTAATAAAAATAAATAAGATAAATATAATGTTATCTACAAAATACCTTGCTATGGGGATGGGAAAAATGTATGTAAGAAAATATATGTAGGAACAGCAAAATCAAAACTTAGGATAAGATTGGCTGCACACAAATCTAATTATAAAAATAGAAACGAAAATTTGGAACAAAAACCGCATTAGCAGCCCACTGTGCAACGCATGGTCACTCGCCAGACATAAATAATACAGAAATATTACAACAAGAACATAATTATAAAAAAAGATTCACTGTAGAAATGCTACATATAATTAACACTCCCTCCGAAATTAGGATGAACTACAAAACAGAAACGGAAAATTGCGCGCATACGTATAGACATATAATAACAAAACACAATAAACCAAAATAGATTTAGTAAACATTTAACCCTTTTCAAAACTAGACGACTTTACTCAATAGTAAGACAAAATATATTTACGTGTTGTTATGTTTATAATTTTAAGCACTTGTTTTATAAATAACTCTTTAGTTAAATAAAATCAAGATTATATTTTTGTGATACTAAATGTTGTAATTGTTTTTTCAGTTTTTCCTGAAGAAGAACACCGAAGGTGTTCGAAATATCGAAATAATAAAATATTTACAAATATAACGAGATAAAACATAACAAGAGTTTTATTTTCGAGTCTTAGACCTAGAGCCTGAAGAATAATTATAAGAAGAATTATTAATAAAAATCCATAATATAAAACAAATTCAAGAATGAGTGTCGTCTTTCGCTGTTGAAAATTCATTCGCTGAAAACGGATTCATTATCTCAATGGATGCTTTTAGGTGCAAGTGCGACAGTCAAAATTGGTCCGCTTAAGAGGAGTTGCTTCTAGTCGGCGTGTGAAAAAATTTAAGAATGTTAGCTTTGCTTCGGTGGGAGCTTCGGCGACTATAGTGTTAGAATCTTGGCCCGATAAACTTTTGTAATGTGTTTTAGTGGTTATTGTTTGAGTATTGTTTGTAGTGCCTAACCGATGTGTTAGCCGGCGCTAATGAACGCCACTGGCTTTAATGTTTAGCAGTTATTATGCCAGGATAGAAACATGAGCAGATGAATGTTCTTGAAATGAAAAAAAGTGTTTAATGCCGATTGAGGCTAAACTTTTGATTAATTTTTATTTCTTCAAACAAGTGCTTGTGTACCAATTTAACGGGATTATTAATTACATTCCTTAAATTAAAACAATAACAATATTAGCATTCCTTAAACAATATTACCAATAACTTAATTTAACAAAAATGTTGTCTACCATTCCAATGCATCATACCTGGTAGACCTGGTAGATACTCTACACCCTGCCCCTCTAGAAAAAATTAAAAATTTTTTTTAATGAATTTTTTTAATTCACTAATTTTTTTTTATTTTAAAATTTTTTTAAGATGTTCTTATGATTTTCTTTAAATGTGTTCCCTAAATCTGTTACAAAGCTTACTCCTTTGTTTTGTATTATTTTATATGGACCATGGTACGTGGGTTGGTTTTTTCTTCTATCGTAATTTATGACAAAAACCATGTCGCCTACATTCAAATTCAACGGATTTATATTTTTGGTTTGCTCACCTCTGTTTAGTTTTCTTATTTCCATTAGTTCTTTTGCTCTTTGTAAGGAAATTTTGGTCTTGCTTTTAACTCATTTACATATTTATCTATATTGTAAATGGGTTTATTATCTAACCATTTATCGTTTGGTAAGTTTGGCAATTTTCCAAATATTAATTCGTATGGAGTGTAACCGGTATCTATATGAGGTGTTGTGTTGTATTGCGAAACAGAAATAAAGGATCCAATAGTCCCATTCATCTTGTTTGCAGAAATTCAAGAGAAACTCATTAAGTACTCTATGATTCCTTTTTTATAGCACCCAGAGTCTCGTGGTGGTACGGTGTGATAAGGAGCTGTTTTATTTCTAAAATTTTGCATATTTCGGACATTAATTCGTTGACAAATTCAGTATCATTGTCCGATTTGAGGACCTTGAAATGACCATATATTAAAATTAAGTTTTCTACTAGAGCCTTTGCAACTGTTTTTGCTTCTTTTGTCTCAATAACGCATGCTATGACGTATTTCGTTAAGTCACACTGCATAGTTAATATATATCTGTGACTATTTGAATATCGAAGTGGGCCTACTGGGTCTATTTACAGGATTTCAAAACTTGTATGTGGTGTATCTGTTATTGTTAGTTTTTCTTTCGTGTGTCTCGTTTTTTTGTTAATTCTGCATTCTTTGCAGTTCAGTATGTATTTTTTATCACTTTGCCCATATTGTATCTTCGCTTGAGTTTTAGTGTTGTTTTCCTGACACCTAAATGTCGTCCTAAAATTGTGCTGTGATACTCAGCGATAATTGCGTTTTGTAATTTGCAGTCGATAATTCTCTCTGGTTCTTTGTAAATTAAAATTTTCAAGTTTTCTCCGTTCCTTCTTTTTAATGCATTAAACATATCTTTAAATTTTTTATTTTCAACTATTTTGAATACATTGTCGTTGTCCCTTAACTCGAGTTTTTATATTCGTAAGGATAGTAGTTTCTCCAAAGACATCTGTGTGCTTAATGGATTATCACCACTTCTAACAACTATTTCTATTTCCTTCACTATAACTTGAGGTACCTTTAAATTACTCTCTGTTTCGAATCTGAGTTTCCTTATATTCTTATTTCCGAAATTGAGGTGCATTCCCATATAAAAAGTTGATCAATCTTTTTATTACAAATGTCGTCCCTGTTCCTGTTTCCATTCTGTACTTCTAAGTTCTTTCTCATATTCCGTGTTATTGCTAGTATTTCCTTTGGTTTTCGCTCTTCTTCTATGAGAATCCAAGCTTTAAGCGTGTTAGTATCTATTATTATTCTAGACAATGCGTGTGGGTTTGTGTTTATTTTGCCCATTTTGTATACTATTTCGAAATCGTAATCACATAGATCCAATCTGATCCGAGTCATTTTGGATGGTGGGTTCTTATGCGAGAATAGTGATACTAATGGTCTATAGTCGGTCACTACACAATATTTTCTTCCATAAAGATATGGTCTAAAAAAAATGTATGCCCTAATGAATTGCAAACAGTACTTTCTTTATGATTGGCTTGCATAGGTCATGTTTGGATAATGTCTTGTTGGCATAAGATATTGGTAAATCTGTTCCAATATCACCTTGTGACAATACTGCTCCAAGTGCGAAATTAGAGGCATCTTTCGTTAATATAAATGGTTTCTTGAAATCAGGGTAGTGTAGATTGGCGGTTTAATTAATATTGATTTTAATGTTTCAAATGAATCTTGTCAATTTGCGTCCCATTCAAAAGTTTAATTTTTCTTCAGCAGTAAATTCAAATTCCTCGCTATTTCCGCAAAGTCTGGTACGAATCGCCTATAATAATTACAAAATGCTATGAAACGTGTAACGTCATCAGCATTTTTGGGAATAAGATAGTTTTCTATCACACTATGTTTGGAAGGGTCGGATAAATGTACTCGTGTCGGTGATTAAATGGCTTAAATACACTACTTCCGATTTAAGAAAACAGTATTTACTAGTATTTAATTTTCTGTTATATTGTCTCAGTTTCTGAAATACTTTCGATAAGTTGTCGTGATAGTGTTGTATACTGCAGCCAAATACGGTAATATCGTTTACATATAAAAACGCTTCGGCGCTCAAACCACTTCATTCTATTGTTAGCATCCCTTGGAAGCTATTAGAGGACATTTTTAAACCAAATGGTAGACGTGTAAATTGAAAATGACCATTTCTGGTTGAAAATGCAGCCAACGGCCTTGAATTCTTATCTAGATTGATTTGGTGAAATGAACTTCTCATATCTAGTGTGGAGAAGTACTTAGCTCTTCCTAACTGATCAAGAACATCCTCAATGTTTGTGAGTGGAAATTTGTCTTTCACTATTTTGTCATTTAATTTTCGAAAATCGACCACTAGTCGCCATTTGTTTGTATCATATACAGATTTCTTCGGTATTACTAATAGTGGTGAATTGTAGGGACGGACTGAGGGTTCAATAATATCACCTTTTAGTAGCCTATCTATGTCTTCATTTATTTCATTCATCTGTGATTCGGGTAGCCTATATGGTTTTATGTCTGTTGTTTGAATTTGCTGTGTGTAAAATTTATTTACTGACAAATTTTCATTGTCAAGATGAAAAATCTCACTGTACTCTATAATTATATTAATTAAAGATTGCCCCGGCTGTTTGGTCTATAGACTCAATATTTAAATCTCCTAGTATATTCTGTATTCGTTCTTTGTCCTTCAATTATATATATATATATATATATATATATATATATGGTACTTTGACAATTGTTTCGTTTCTGAATTCAATTCATCTTATGTTACATCTTTATCAGTAGTGCTTAATAACTTTACATGTTGTATGCCGACTGCTGGTATTATACTGCTTCCTACGTAAATTCCTGAAGATATTTCCTTGTTTAAAACTATAATTTCTTTATTCGTAAGTATGTTGACTGGTACTATAGCTTCAGATCGTGCGGGTATAAAAATGTTTGTATTGTAAATACGTTTTGGTTTTATTGGTAAAATAAACTGCTCGTTGACTATACGGAAGGTTATTGTGTACGTTTCAAAATCAATTTGACACATGTATTTCTCTAAAATGTCTCTTTCTATAATTTCATCGGTATGGATGATCTATAAACTTACTTTCAAATTGTAGGCTCAAACTTGCTAATGTGATACCACTTAATAAAGATATACAATTTATAATAAATAGTCTTTGTCTCCTAACTCATAGACTGAAATATCAGCTCCAGTGTCTACTAAAAATTTGAGGTTCCCTTTTATTGTCTTACATGTATTGTCACTGAATTGTCAGTGGTTGTTGAAAGTTTGAATATTTTTCGCCCCTCTGGACAACAATCTTTGTTATCCGGCGCTTTTAGTTTCCCTGATTACGACTCTGATTATTTCCCCTGTGAATTATTTCTATCAGTATTATTTCTTGATGAAATTTCTACCCTATAATTGTTATTAAAATTATTATTACTGTTACCGTATCTATTGTTGTTATGAAATCTATTATGGTCTCTATTGTAGTTGTGATTATTGTTGTTATCATTGTTGTCGACTCGACAACTGTTCAGATAGCAGTGCAACTTTTTTTCTATACGCCGCTATGGTCAAAATTCCTTGCCTAATCGTTCCAAATTCAGTTAAAACCTGTTGCAGGGTTCAAGGATTAGGGTATACTTCTGTTAATAACTTTTCAATTCTTCAAATGTATTCGGTCTGTTTGAACGTCCTATAACACTTCGAACGTGTGAGGCAAGCCTGATATTATAGCCATACTAAACGAAAATTTCTCTATTTTGTATCATGGAGTAACTCGGTTTGCACTATAAAATCTTCTAAGGCCTCGTATGAACCTTTAAACCTACTACTGATATGTCGAAATTTGCCATCCTTTTGAAAATATTAGTATCCGTGCCTACTTTTGTTTTTTCAGATTCTCTACTACTTAATCCCTCTACTGTAGAGAACAGCCTTTTATATAAAATATCAAATTCGAGTATAAGCGATTATTTTTCAATTTCTTTTCTTATATTTCTTAATTGTTTTAATTTTTCCGATTTATATTCAGAGGACTAAATTCGATCCTTGCTTTTCTTTATCTTTTCTTTATATTTTTATAATAATAGTAAAAGAAAATATAAGAAAAAATTATTTAATTAACTCATTGATCTGAGACCAAACTTCAGACGCGTATTGCCAAGATGGTGGAGCGTCTGATTCCATTACATCTCGCAACGCAGCCAGTTTCCTCCTGATTCTGACAATTTAGCCACCTTTTCGATGCCTTGGCCTGCTTATCTTAGGGATCGCGGTGAGTACCTCCTCTGCTTTTTTCTGCTGCCTCCTGTGATATTCCTCTATGCTGAGAGGCTTAAGGCCGGCACTAACTGCGGTTGCTGGTGATTCCTGTTGTGTGCCTGCAGGTTTGTACTCCTCGGTCAGGATTTTATTGTCCTTTTGATTGGGCAGGATCACCATGTAATGTTTTTTAGTGGTTATTATTTGAGTTTTGTTTGTAGTGCCTACCCGATGTGTTAGTCGGCGCTAATGAACGCCACTGGCTTTCATGTTTGGATAGAAACATGAGCAGATGAATGTTCTTTGATATAAAAAAACTTTTTAATGCCGATTGAGGTTAAACTTATGATTAATTTTTATTTCTTCAAACAAGTGCTTATATACTAATTTAACGGGATTACTAATTAAATTCCTTAAATTAAAACAATAACAATATTAGCATTCCTTAAACAATATTTCCAATAACTTGATCTAACTTAACAAGAATGTTGTCTACCAATCCAATGCATCATACCTGGTAGATCTGGTAAATACTCTAGACTTTTTCGATGCGTTCGAGCAGCCCTTTTTAGGGGGAAAACCGTCCTTCCTGATTATTACTAAGTCAATTTGTGCGAAATCTCTGGAAGGGTACTCCGTTTTATTCTTTAAAGCAATTGTTTTCAAAAAAGAGCAACTACATGGTGAATAATTTGTTACTTTTTGCAACGGTTTTGATGATCCAAAGAATTATTGTTCAGATCAGGCTCGGGAGGGGCGAGGAGTCCTGGAGGTCCGTAGCATTGTTACTCATATGTGAAAGAGGTCGTGAATTTAAACAAGCTTCATTGTTGAAAACCCTTCATATGTGAAGCTCTGGGCATAAGCAACCTTCTTGGGATGTATTTTTAAACTTTTAACCTCTGCCTCCCACAGTCCGCCCACATGTGAAGCACCGGGAGGTATGAAGTGTCATTCAACCGGCTTAGAGGTAAATAATAAAAGCCGTTCCATTACCCGAATATAGCATCCTCGGAAGTCCTCGGCGGTAAAAAACCTTGCAAATGCAGCCAAAAAAGCAAGTGTGGACAAATCGTACGTTACTTCAACATGTATGGCGTTAGTTGTAAAACTAACCATATGATTTAATATCATAAGGGACTACACAATCGACCCTAGTGTTAATGAATGGACGGGATAAAACTGAGCGCTCTGGGGAAAGATTCGTCTGCAGCTTCCGGTCGCTAACTCCTTCTGTAAAACACAACATTTGCATTTATGCACCGTTAATTTTGCTAGATTCCTTAGTTTTGGAACTATAACGCGTTGGTGCCATTAATGGGACACGTGTGCGGAAATTGAAAATAAAGTCGAGTAAATCGCGCGTTGAAGTTGGAGAGTGGGATAACCTTCCATTTACTAATATTCATAATCGATAAAACGATTGAAGGATAAAAGGCGGTTTTTTTGTGGTAACATAAGAGCTTTCGACAGAAGATTTTATTCAGAAAAGTAAACACTTTGAAATAGTTAGATTAATCTTGATCTAACGGACAAACAACGAAGTTTTAGCTCTGAACTGCAATACGTATGAGTTTTGCGATATTATAGATGACCTAAATGGGAAAATCAAAGTATGTATGCTGAAACTCGCATTGGTCTTGGAAGGTTCAAGAACGCAGTAATATGCCAGATTCGTGTAATTGAGCGAAATTAGCTCTTAATGGTCAAGTTTCTCCATTCGGAGATTCAGCATGTACAGGGGAGATCATTAGAGCCATAAAGTATATCGTCGACATACATATAGTTTCTGAGAATATAAGAAACAACGGGCGTTGCGATTTCACACTCATTGGCTAGTTCATGTAACGTTCTTATAGCCTAGCTGACACCATAGCTCATAATCAAAAGGGCTTTCTTGGATCGAAATACAATTCATTGATATGCGGTATCTTTGGGATTGACCAGAATCTGCGTGTACATGTTCTCAATGTCTCCACAAAAGATATATTTAAAGAGTCGCCAACGAAGTTTAAGAATTGAAGTGCAGGCCCGGGATAGGAAACATCGTTAAAACTGTGTCCATTTGAGGTCGGGCTTGACGCATTGAAAACTACACGGAGCTTAGTTGTAGTGTTGTCTGGCTTAATGACCGCATATTGGGGTAGATAATAAAAAAAATTTTCAGATTTTGAAATTGGGTGGACTCGAACCATATGGTTCAAACTTATGTACACTCTTAAAATCTCATCATATATATATATATATATATATATATATATATATATATATATATTTCTTCAGGTAGTTTATTTAGCCTGGCTTCTGCAGGAAGATAATGACGAAGAGCAGAGTCGCATGAATGCCCAAGTGCCTTAGATAGCAGGAAGTCTTTCCGAAACGGAAGCGAAACTACAAAACAGCCAGAATCATTCCTGTGTGTAGTTGTTTCAAATAGTTTTCCGAAATCTATATATCTCCTGGTATTCGGCGCGTTTTAGATGGATCTTGTAATTCCCCCTGAGCTGTTTGTCGAAATTAATTTGATTAAAAATTGTGGAGATGGTTTGTGATTTTGGATTGAGAGATTATCCATCCGAAGACTATATTTTGGGCTACCAGAGATCTTGGGTCCACCGTATGCCTTCACGCAGATTTGAGGATAGGCATGTACACCTAACAAGAGATCAATTTGTGAACCTTTTTGTAAGAAAATTTGGAGTGTTATAAGGTAATTTACCGGTTAACTTTTTGACTACCCGGACCTAGATTTGACAGTTAAACCCCTTATCTAGTTGAGATGCAATAGTAATGTTGCACACTTGCTCAGCAGTAGCCGTAGAACGTAAAGCAAGAATCATCTAAGGCAGTTGAGACCGTATCAGCTATACACAAGTCAGCTAAAGCCGTACCAAGAAGAACAGGTGAATATTAGGTTAGTGGCATATGATTGGAGAGAACGGAAAACTCCGTTAGACATTGACGTTTGATTAGTTTGTGTAACTGGGGGTTCACTAACCATAGCATTAACCTTCTGCATAGTACAAGAAGAGCTTGAATATTACATAAATTAAGATCATTGTGACGTGGCTAGACAGTTTCTACAACGCTTTTGATATTTGACCGTTGCAAATCGTTCCTCTATGGAAATTCGAAGAAACTCTCTTTATTTTATCTACATTCACATGAAAGGTTTTCACCCTTTCTTATTGCGTAATTTACTATTACTTTTAGGTGGCAATATAGGGTGGGGAGGGAAAGACCTCATAGTAGCTCTAATATATATCACCCATTCCATAGTATGAAAACGAGAAGTCAGGAACGAGTTCATCTCTTTCCAGGTTGGCAGTTGGAAGCTACCTTTTGGAGACTGTTCCCAGAGGTTAAGAGAAATATCAGAGACATGTAGAACATACATAGATAAAAATTACATCTCAATGGCTAGCATCAACATCTAATAAAGATAAATTGGCTATGCAATTGTTAATATTACGCTGCAAGGTTTTCAAGCAAGGGCCATTTTCCTCGGAGAGAAGAGTTAACCGAAAAAGCGGTTTTAATTGGCCGTGGGTGAGTACCCTATATAAAAAACACTTCCATTTGAAACCCATCATTAGTAAGGGGGCATGATTGGACGAGTTCATCGCTATCACATGGGGACCAATGAATACGTGACGCTGTGGCTGATACTAGAAGATGTTCATACTTTTTAAGCAGTCTAGTAATTCATTTGCCATGGGCAGGCACTTGAAATGAGCATCGTAGGTGGAGTAGTATATGCCCTTGATGCTTTCTTTATGGTTTGTTTTCCCTAACGATGAAGGCTTTTTTAGGACTTTATGATAGACTGCGTGTACATTACTCCATGCCAATTTCAATGCAAAAAAGAGAAACCTTACGCACGTAAGAAAAAACAAAGTATCTCTTAATGTTGTATACTTTACAACATCAATAACATTAATGGCCCGATTTTCATCAGCACTCTCCTTTTAAAAAAAATTATTTTCTCCTTTTGTCGCTCTTTTTTTAATAAAATGTGTCTTGAAAGATGCCTCGTCATCAGTTACCGAGTATGTTTCAATTCTTATTACAAATGCGAGTGTTAACTTCTCCATTAATTAATAAGGAATCACTTATGTTAAGCCCAGACTATGTTAACTTCAATATTACACCTTTGTGGATATCGTTTGTTAAAGTTTACTAACTTTTTCGATTCTTAAGACAAATCGCAAGATGGTTAACAGGACCGAATATTCTTTAATTATTGGGAAACATTTTTTTGTTGCATGTATGTTTCTATGTTTGAAACGATGTAAGCATATACGTAGCATATGCCCATATGTATATGGTCAATTATTATTTTTATTAAGTACTGGGAGATCGCAAATTAATTCCCAGCAAAATGTTTTGCTCTTTCCAGCAATAAATTCTCCTTGAAAGGGTTTCATCCGGATCGAAATTACCAAATATGTTTGCCATGGGGTTTTCAGACTTCCAAGAAGTAACTTTACCTTTTGGGAAGAGTTCGTTGAACAATATAAAATCTTGTCGCAATTGTAATATATAATAATAAATAAAAAATAAACTAAATTTTATTTTCGTTTTCCTTCTCTATTAATAGTATTTCATTAATAACCATAACCGCTAAAAGTTTCCGATTCAAAAATTTCTGTGTGCTGAAGTATGCAGTCAGCGTTCAACAGTCTTGTCTTAATATTTGGAGGAGAAGACTGCAACAAATACACCAATTTCAATGATATATTTTAATATATTCTGACTAATTTCACTGAAAAGCCTCTGTGTGTAAAACTAACCATAGAAAACTAGATGTTTCTAAAGCCAGGTTTTAGCTTTCATTACGTAAGCAATGTTAGTAATAAAACGTATGTTTTATGTTTATTTGAAAGATTCACTCTTTCGTTATCAACAAACTGATAAGATCAAAATGAAATCAATCATAATGTGAAATGCCCGTTTTCCTTATAAACTTATAAGTTAACCTCCTGAAAAGGTAATTGAATTCCTTTTACGTCGATATGCTACAAATTTCTATGAGACAAAAAATAGCCGAGTTATGGCACCTCAAAATTAACAATTTTCATCTTTTTTACGTTTGTTTAAAAATTTTTAATTTTATTTCTTTTTTTTTCTACGTTATGGTAAAAATCTGGAATGTTTTATTTTTAACCAAATAGTTTATTTAGTTACCAACGTTTTAAGCGTAATTTGAAAAAAAAAACTGATGAAAAATAAAGTTTTTATTAAGGATTTTGTGGAACGACAATATATTCATTTTCATTGGTCACACACTATACTCGGGGTAAATTCAAAAAATTTTGGTTTTTTTTGGGTGGATCTTGGCGATTGAGGAACCAACAATAGTCCGCCATCATTTCTTCATCTCGATTTCTTCCATTTCCTGGTGAAATCTTTCACCTTGCTCATCAATTTCGGAGCCCAAGGTCGTGGGGAAAATATCCAAACGACTAAATAAAAAGTGTAATTTAGGTGTGTTATTTGAACCTAAAATTTCAAAAGAATACATTTTCTAATGGTAACTGTGTGTTTGATATTCATGCTTTCACGCAACGGTTACCGATGGCATTGTTAAAAGTTGCCAAAAGACATTCTTGCCATGAAGTACCCAAATCAAAACCTTCTGAGAGCCACAACGGGCAAAATTAAAGCTGGTATATTTGGTTGGACAGGGAATTATGCTCAGTACGGTGACAAAGCATTTAATGAGTGTTTAGGTCCAGCTCATTTGGAGGCATGGAAAGCATTCCAGGACATCATTCATAGCTTTTTGGGAAACTACAGAAGTCCTGATTAAGCTGAGAAGATCGATACATTACTGTAAAAATTCAATGTAATTGGTCACACGTCATTTTCATTTATGCGATTTATCTCGATCGGATTTTTCGGTTGGGCTCCACAAGAATTTTGGGGGGACCATACACCGAAAAACGATACTTAGGGAAAAAAATTACAGCGTTTTTCATGTTCAGGAGGTCCCAATTAACTTATCTAGGCATGTGGTGTTCTTGGTATTTTTTGGCTTAAGCCACAAGAAAACAAATGTCATAGAGAGTGCAAATATATTAAAAACATATGGAAAAAGGTTAACCCTAAAGTGCATCCTTGCCGTCTATATATGAGCTTAATACACCTTTTTGGCGGCGGCAATGGGCAAAACTTTCAGTGGCTGCCAGTTACATACGTTAAACGAGAGAAATTTTTGGCTAGTTTATATACAGTACTATCCCGATAGTCCGGACACGCGTTTTTTCGGACACATCCATAATCCGGACACAGCTACAAGCCGGACAGTATCACTTTTTTACTCCATAATCCGGAAAGTAAATTTTGCTTTTTTTCTTTTGTTCATTTATGTGATGCTCTTTGTATAATAACGGAGCTTTTTACCTTAATATTCGTCCACATTTGAAATTTTTGCAATTTTCTTTATTCAGTTGAGTGTGTTTGTTGAAATAATAGGTGATTGGGCGACGGGTCAAAATGAGTTTGCATATGATTATTCTTACCAAGAAATCATTCGGTCGGTTGTGGAAGAAGGAAATCTTGATGAAGAAAATTCAGGTGATTCAGATGTCAGCATGTACAGAACTCAAAATAAAATCAGTAATAATGAGGCTATAACAATTTATTCAAAAGCTATAGAGTGGGCAGAACAAATCAATGCGTCACAAATAGATTTATTAGTTTTAAAAAGATTAAAAGAAACAGCACACAAATTTTTTTCATAAACCTCGAGACATACCAAAATTAATTCATTCTTAAAAAAACATCTATAAGTATATTTTGTGTACATAAAAAAGCAATGTACATATGAATTTCCAACGTTTTATTGAACAACTGTTTTTAATAAAAACCTTTATAAATATATATAAAATTTATTGAATATATATTTTCAACAAAAAACTTATTAAAACAGGTGTTCTTTGTACAAAGTATGCAGATAATAAGTATATTTATAGTAAAAAAAAAACAAAGCCAAAAATAACATCTGTAATTCGGACACCCCAGTAATACGGACATGTTCAGAATTTATGGTATCCGGATTATCGGGATAGTACTGTATAGAGTTTGCGTATTTAATTCTCTTTCACATATTTTTATTTTGAAAATATGTGATTTAGTGTACATACATATAGGTATAAATAATTTTTAGTCGTGAATCATATATAAGTATCGTCGTCTCGCCTAAAGGTTTTCAGCCGTTCGATTTAGATGTCTAGAGCGTCATATATATTACCACTTTATGACAATATGAAAAAACAGCACACAGTGGGAATATCCCCAATATGAAAACAATGACATTGTTGTTTAATGAAATATTTAGTTTTATCCTTACATATTTTGTAAAAAAAGTTACAAACGTGCTATTGATATCTTCTTTCAATATATATGTTAAGCATATAATTTCTGAAATAAATGCTTGTGTATGTCAAGTTGTTATATATGAAAAAATCCATTCTTCGCTATCTATATCAAGGATGGAAAATAGCTTTAATTAATTAAAGTGGTAACAATTTTGACAACAAAAAGTATGTTCATGCCATGAAATTACCAGAAGCTTAAATGTTCTTGTATGCAGAGTATGTTGTCGCATAAGGAGTCATAGCTCCCTCCGATGTATAACACTAGTGTGTCCTATGTATAACACTAATAATTGGAACGCTGATAACGGGTCCAGTTTCTGAAAAAATAGTGGTGCACCAGTTATCCTGTCTGACAAAACACTGAACCTATCACTGCACTTAAGTGAGCGTAAATATAGATATTTTGTAATTTTGTCCATTAACGAACCCATTTAATTGGAAACAGGTCTCGTCGCCCACAATCAAATATTTCTTGATTTTCTTTTAATTGCTTATATAAAAATTCATTGCTAGTACTATGCCTATTTCCATTCTTGTCTAAGAATTTTGTATGAAAACATTCTTATGCCCAATAAATCAGTGGATATTTATATGTAGTTAATTTTGATGAGAATTGAAACTCTATTAAAATACGCTTTCAGTTTTCAGGTCAGACTTAAATACTTCAATTAACTTATGCGAAAAATGTGGTAGCACCATGAAATATGTAAACAAAAATCGCCATTGTTTAGAAAACATGTGTTTTGCTTATGATTCAAGGTATTTCAAGTGTTGTGTATGAAATTATTTTAAGTTTTCCAATTGTGTTGAGTCCATTTGTACAATAAATATTGTTTAATTGATTTCTGACTTTATTCTATTGATAATTAACTTTGTTTACGTAAATTGTTTACATATTTTAGCAAATTCTTCTCAACATCACAATGTTTTATTTTTGTTTAAAGAAAAAAGTCAAAGTCATATGTTTACTGTGCTCGATTAAAATTACATTAAATTGGCTAATGAAGGGCATTTAAGTCTTATTTAAGTTTGCGGTGAAAAACGAAATTTGGTATTTAAATGGCACTTAAAGCCAAATTTCTTTTAAATACCCACTGATTTATTGGGTACTAATGTATGCAAAATTTTCCCCAGAGATGCTCGCCAAGGGCCAAGTACTGTTAAATATCTCCTGATTTTTATTTCTCTAGCATTTGTAAGGAGACTGTTTAATTATGAAAATATTTATTTTTTCAAAATAATACACAGTTAAATCTGTAATCCAGGCAATTAAGTAAATGGAAATTAATATGTGGTATCACATTGTTTATGAGTCAGAAAACATGTTAACTTGCAAGAACTACTAAAGAGTACATTATAAAGTTTTGTTTTATATTGTGTTTGAATGTAAACCTGAGATGAGCAACTAAAAATTTGTCAAAGTCTTCGCTGTTTGAGAAATTTCTACAGTGGTAGAAAGTAAATTCATATAATTAGTTAAATAAGAATTCAACAGTTGACTTTTGGGTAAATGTATATGAATATAATAATGCACTTAATGAAAGCCCTTCAGTGAATTAGCTACTCTTGCATTGAAGATCATGGTTTCGTCATTTAGCATCGCGGAAGTTGAAAGGGCTTTTAGAGGCATGAATCTCATAAAAACGAAAATTCGCAATATAATGATATGTTCGGAGTAGTGTGAAAATGCGATAAGAACATATGTATCTTACAATGATATCTCGATCAACTCTTCAGTACCTGCAAAAGAAGAAAAATACGTACATAGTTGTGTATAATTTATAGGTAAAATTTATTTATTTAATTGTAGTCAACGGATATAATCCTTACAGACCATTAATATGATATATGATAAGAAATACTAATTCATAGCAATTTATGGTTGAAGTTATTTTGATTTTTTGTTAATTTTATAATAAATTAATGCCATATTGAGTAGAATGATACCTCTTATTAAAAAAAAAAATTGTATGAATGTACATATACTCCAATGAATATTCTGTTACTTTCTTGGGGAGAACTATGAAAAATAAACCATTTATGAAGATATATTAAGTAAAGTAACAAAAAATAATACAATTAAACTTTAGCATTTTATTTGGCAGCTTAGGACTCATTTTAGAATTGTTTTAAGGCCGATTTATCTGTAAAATATATTTGGATATGGCCAAACTGTATCTTAGTGCTAGTTCAAATTTATGTGTTTGAACTAATCAACACTAGCCCATTAAAAAATAAATCCATTTGTTACCGTTAATGTAGCACTCCAACCACAGTGATAACCATATGTTTGGTTAAAAAATTATTTGTGTAAATGTTGTGACGAGCCAAAAGTCAGAGTTCGTTTTTGGCGTACATGAATCCTGTAAGTTAGTTATTTTTTGCCATTGCTTCTCCTTATATATTATTGCTATTTTGAAATAAGTATATTTTTAATTAGACCATGATGAAGAATCTTTACTATAATTTAAACAAACATGGAACATTGAATTACTAATGTTGTGTTTACTTTTACTGGATAAATAATACTTAATATTGTAGAAATTAAGCTTAAAATATTAACGGCCGTTATACGGCGCCATCTGACACCAAATCAGGGCAACATAGATCAGAGATTATTAAATGTTACAACACTGCTGTCCTCAAAAGCTGATGGATTACATATGCATGTTTAAACAAACACCATGAGGCTGTAGATTCGTAAGTTAAACGACGACACTACATGCACAAGGGGATAATATAAGACAGTTGATTTACAAGTAGAGGATCAGTGAGTCGCCGGCTGGCAACTTGGTAAGACCTGCTGAGTTATCTTAGAATTTTATTCAATTTAACTCTTCTAGTCGTGCGAAGTAAAAGAGGTCGCTTCTAATTCGGTAAGATAGAATTTTATTCACGACCCCAGTAGAAGAAATTCCTCTGCCGTGACTTACTGTGGGCTTTGTCTTCGCAGACAGGCTAGAACCTTTTTCACCCTGTCGCGTTGACAATAAGTCTTTGAGGCTGACGTCGTCGTGCTGCGATTCCTACGGGACCCTCCAGTACGGTTGGTGCGTCAGACCAGAGGGAGAATATCTAACTTCGGCGGGCTGAGGCTGATGCAGAATCTTATTCGCTCAGTGGCAGCAAGTCGGCGCTTAGATTGTGGACAGCGACCGTGAGTCGGCGCAGAATTTTATTCTCCCACCTAAAGAACGTCTGCCAAATTCCCCACTAGCATTAATATAGCGAGATGTCGGGCGAGAGCGTGTTATTTAAAGAGACCACTCGTGTTGCGTACGGGTGTGTAGCGAAAGCGCGTTGTCGGTGACTTGGTGTCGGAGTCTAATATAATTATAAATGAGATATACAGCTAGGTTAAGAGCACTGTGAATAAATATATTATTGAAGAGAATTAAAGGTGGCTCTGTTCATTAGTCAGAAGAAATATAAATATTTGTAACGGACCCTGGCAGCCGCGAGCCTGCCCCAGCAATGAAGCAGAATGTGTCGTTACAATGTGTAGGTAAATATATTATGTGTTTAGTGAGCTAACCATAACCTAACTTATGGTTGAACATAAACGAGCTAGGTGTTCCTCCCGACTGACTCATTTTCAATACTAACGCTGGCTCATTTTTAACATCTAATGAACTAGGAATGAGTGCACTCACTTTGCGTCAGTTTCAGGCTAACCACAAACCAGCTAATTTTGAGTTAGCTTATAATCGATTCATTACGAGTGCATCATAAAATGAAATGCGCATATAAAATGAAAGTACCTATGGTTAGCTAAACTATTGCCTTAATTTAATAAAAAGATTGTTTTATTTTTTATCTATTGCATTTTATTTAAAAGAATATTATTATTTAAAAATACATACTAATAAAATTAATAATGTCGCTTTTTAATTAGTTTTATTGCATATCTTAGTACTTTTTCTGGGTCGTCTTCACCATTAATACGATTTGCATCTAGTTAATGATAAGAAATTAATTAAGTAGAATTAATTAAAATATAAAGTAATTCGTTAAGTCAGATAATTATCTCACCTATTAAAGCACCAAAAATCCTTTTATACTTTTTAGCTGGCACTTTGACATGCACTCCATCAATGTTACATCCCAGAATTAGATCTAAAGAAAGAACTTTCGTCGGAGTTTTCCGTAGCTTCATCCTTCATTAAGGATGACATGCAACAAACCTGAAATTAATTGTTAGATTAAATAATTACTTATTTTTATTTTAGGCACTGTTGACAAAACGTAACTGACGAAATAACAAGTTTTTTCCTTTTTTTTTGTTTCTGACCGCAAAGGGATTTTTTTATTCTCTTTTACACTGACGTACATGTTGGCCAACATACTCGACAACGTACCAAATCTCCTGGTGTAATAGCATGTCGTGAGACATGTTGGTCGGTTTTCAAAAATTTTTGATTTTCTGATGTTCGTGGCGTACCAACATACTGGTGTAATAACGTGCCGGTCGTAGAGCTGTGCCGAACTGAATCAAACTAGAGCTGTACCGAACTGAATCAAACGCTCTCAAACGCTCGTTTTTGACAAGAACCTCTAATCAAACCCATTTAAATTACATGGGTTTGATTAGAGGTTCTTGTCAAAAACGAGCGTTTGAGAGCGTTTGATTCAGTTCGGTACAGCTCTAGTCGGTCGTACTTCATATAAAAATTCAGTTCACTTGTTGCCTTTGCCGGTGACGTTGCTGTGCGTTGATCGGCAAGTTGCGAAAAACATGTTTTCAGTAAAGTTAGTATTTGTGAAGAATTAATTGAATCATATAAAAATCTGCCGCAATTGTGTAAAAAAAAACATCATATATATACCACAATATGCAATTATATATTATTGGGTACAATATATTAAACTTTATTTTCGTTTTCCTCTTGTAATAGTATTTCATTGATAACCATAGCTGCTACAACTTTCCGCTTCACTGCCATGCTTTCGCTTCAAAAGTTTTTGTATAATGAAGTACGCCATCAGCGTTGGATAAGTGTAATAGCAAAACGTAAACTTCGCCGTCGAGCATGTCGGCAAACATGTACATCAGTGTAATAGCCCTATTATGCAAAAATGGTAAATTTCTCTTGATGGGTATATAACATGCATAAAAATATAAATGTTTGTTGTTTTCTTCGAACATAATGCTACAAAGAGCAGTAACAACTTGCTCACTTCTGCATCAGATTTTAGTTAGTTTATAAAATAGTCTCAAAAGAGTTAGCTAATTATCAACCATATTATGAGCTAGCTCACAAAATTCCATCAGGGTACTTTTTTGTAGGGATCTAACATATTGTAAAAAACATATGTACATTTGTATATTCAACAAACAGAGCAAAAGATTTAAAAAACAATTATTATATAAAAAGAAGAGGTCGAAAAATTAGAAAAAAAAAAATTATATATATCTTTCCAGATATATAAAAGACAGTACTGCTCATCCCCTAATAGTTTCCGGTCCAAGTGGTTGTGGTAAAAGTGTGTTTATATCAAAAATAGCAGAAAACATAAACCGATGGAAGCCCGAATTTAATTTAGTGTTGAGGTAAGACTTAATCCTTTAACATATAATATTATCAATACTGACATTTCATATTAATTTAGATATGCTAATCTCGATGCAAGATCATCGGATTTAGTGTCGATGTTGGGCTCGATTGCAAATCAAATGTCTATTTTGGCTTACGGACATCAAATAAGGATGGATCATGTAAGTTGTGAAACATAAGTTCATTCTTCTTCTGTTCATTATGTAGCTTTAAAATAGTAAATGAAATCGATTATTGCTCGTCATAAAATGGGTAACTGCAAAATATATATCAATATTTAAATATATATCGATCGGGATCGAAAAATATTGCAAATAACATTCGATATATATTGATACATCTTCGATTATCATTGTTCTTACAAAATCTCAGCAATTCTTAAAAATAAAACTGAAAATTAGTTAAGAAATTGTGAAAAGGTGCTGAATCTCAAGGCCGTCCCAGTAACTTTCAGCTAACTTTAATTGCAAAGCTATTGTAACCTAGTTTTATGCCATTCCATGCTGTTTTGCAGATAAAAACACGTTTTTCGAGTTTTTTCTTTCCCGACTTCTCACTAGCGAATCAATCACCTTTGCACAGTTTCACGGTGAACGGCGAAGTTTTAAACTTGAACAGTTGAATCGATTCAAACCCACACTTGAGAACGCCAAAACTACCCAAAAGTTATAACGGGGTCACATACACTCGCATACATATGTACATAAAATTAATTAGCAGAGGTTCCTAGGGAATCTAATAAGAACTAAATGTTTGCAAAACGTGGCAAAAAACAATTTCCTATTTCGAAAATTTTGGTTTTCTTAGCGTAATACCAAAGATTATATATATAAGACAACACATCTCCACGACGAAAAAATTTATGTATATGCCGGTCGTAATATTACGGGCCGCATATGACATCACACTTTAATTTTTTGTCAAATATATTTCATGTTGCCTTCTATGGTTGTTTGTTTGAACAAAACAAACAATTTGTTAGTTTGCCTAGAGCATTCAACAAAGAAAAAATCTAGGTAGACAGGTGACATCACAATCAAGAAACGAACAAGTACACACACGCGCATACAAAGGACCAGAAAACCACAGCACAAACAATAGACATTACTCATACGAACTTGAAGTATAGTTTTTCCAAGAATTTCCCTTTTCATTTTCAAGGGGGTTACATATTTTACTTCTACCTGCAACAGCTCACGTTATACATCAATGGTTTTTACAAAAATTAGTTGAAATATGTTCCTTATTAGCCGCTATTGTAAATTTATATTATGCCCAAGTAATTCAAAAAAAAAATATTTTAAACCTTTATAATGAGGGCAAATTACATTAAAAACTAAAGTACTTTTCCATTTGAATTCCGACTTTCATAAAAGCGATCTGATAAAAAAAATACTTCAGGTCACGGTCGGTTCGTGCCGGGTATACAATGGGGTAGAGGAGAGTTTGGACTTGAAGTTCTTGAAGAACTTTTACGTACTTCAGAAGTTATGCTCTATTAAGTGGGAGGACTTAGGAAACTTCGGAACTTCAAAAAAATTTTAAAATATAGTAGTCTCTAAAAATTATAAACATTTTTTAATACTAATATAGCTAAAAAATTTTGCAATTATACAAAACAAATTTTGTTTAAAATACATTTAAAACAAAAAAGTTATCGATGTTTAAATATTAAAAACCTATTAAGAAATTTCTCATGTTAGCAAAATAATGAGAATGTCCTCTTCACTGTGATATAGTTAAAATAAAGTTTAAATTTTTTGGTTTCAATAAGATTTTAAGTAATCACAAGAAATTTATTGCAATAAATTTTGTATATATCATAGTGTAGCTTCAAATGGCTCGAATGGGCATTCAAACCATTCATTTGTTTTTTAAATCAAATCACAATTTGTTTTTTTAGGCAAATGAAATTTGTTTCGAAACAAAATAGATACCAAACAAATCAAACACAAAAAAAGTAAAAAAAAAATACTGAGTTAACAACTCGTCAATAGACTATTCTACATTATAATTTTAATATATTTTCCACTCAAAATAATTTTTGTTATAAACAATAGTTATCCTTACTTATAAATTTCATTCCAACTAAAGAACGAATGACAATTGTTAATTCTATGTTTCGAGTTTTTTTAGAATCATTTGTGTTTTCTTATTAAAACATACAAATGTAAAAAACATTCAGTTCGGTACAGCTCTAGTTTCATTTCCATTTTTTCTGGAGCTGTGCCGAACTGAATCAAACGCTCTAAAACGCTCGTTTTTGACAAGAACCTCTATTCAAACCCATGTAATTTAAATGGGTTTGATTAGAGGTTCTTGTCAAAAACGAGCGTTTGAGAGCGTTTGATTCAGTTCGGTACAGCTCTATCTATTTCGTTTGCTTTAAATTTTTGATTTGAATTATTCGACAAGTTTCATGAAACATCAAACCATTTGAAGTCTACTGCCATTCGTTGCAACAGTATGGTATATATGTACATATATAAAAGTATTAAAGCAAATCCAAAAATTTTTATTGTCGTTTATTAAGTATATCGTTTATTTGTAACCAAATGTATCAAGCATCAAGAAAGAAAACTAAAAAAACGATAGTAACTCTTATGTATTCAATTTTGCACCTCTGTCTTTTATGAAGAATTTGAAGAAATGTACTGTCATTTCTATATCATTTTCCTTTTTATAAGTTTTTTTTAAGAAGACATAAGCTCGACATTATTTAAATCGCGTGTGGAAAAAACGTTGCGCAAATTTTTTAATGACAAAAACGGTGTTCCGTTGTTCCCAAGCCTCAAGTTAGAGCTCGTAAAAAACTTCTAACTAATGCGGACGCACGTCTAATGACAAGGGAAATGGAAAGAGATAAGTTTTTGAGAATAATGCTTTGTTAGCAATTGAAAAACCCGTTAGTCGGTGGACGGCATATAGAGTCCTTTGTCACATTGCTTATATTGCAGCAAAACAAAAACGTGCATTGTCGGAAAAATATGTAAAGGCGCGGTTGAAATTCGCCAAAGAGCACAAAACTTGGACAGTGGACGACTGAACACGTGTGATCTGGTCAGACGAATCCAAATTCAACCGTTTCCAATCCGACGGTAAACAATATTGCTGGTGCCGCCCTTGTGAAAAAATTTAAAGACGCCATGTGAAGCTAACTGTGAAGCACGGTCATGAAAACGTCATGGTATGGGGTTGCTTTACGTACCTTGGACCACTGAAAAAATTAATAATATAATAAAGAAAGAAGATCATTTAAAGTTTTTGCAGACTCATCTTCCCAATTTTGTAGATAAGAGCGCCTATCCTGCAGAAGAAGTAATTTTTCAGAACGATGGTGATCCAAAACACACGTCCGAAATCGTGAAAAAAGGCTTGGTGAGAAAAATTTTATATTAATGCAGTGGCCAGCACAAAGTCACGACTTCAATCCGATTGAGAATTTGTGATCAATCGTGAATAGACGGTTGGGACTGTATCAATCAGTCCCTACCAATTTGGACGAGTTTTGGCAGCGGATCCAAAATGAATAGAGGAGTATTCCTCAAAACATTGTACAGAAATTGTTGGAGAGTATTCCAAATCGCGTAAATGATATCTTACAAAATAAAGGGCTTTGGACTAAGTATTAAAAATATTCGTATATTGCAAGATTTTTCAACGGTACAAAATTGAGTACATTAGAGTTGTTATCATTTTCTTTATTTTTCCTTAAAAATTGATGCGTTAAGTTTTGAATTGAATACTGTTTTGTTAATTACCTAATAGTTAATAAACTAAAAAGAAAATTTTTTAATTTGCTTTATTAATTTTATTTGTGAAATAAAATGTGCTCAAAGTACAAACTTGTACTCGTTTGTGCACTTCACTGTATATATATATATATATATATATATATATATATATATATACATATATATATATATATATATATATATATATACATATATATATATATATATATATATATATATATACATATATATATATATATATATATATATATATATATATATATGCATTAAGCCTTTCAATAAATTCTATAACGTTATTGTGCGTTAAGGCCAAAACATTTAGGTTTTCTGCAAAATATAATATAATACAGGATACCTTTATTATGGTAAAATCTTGCCATTTGGAGATTTTGATATAAAAAAAAATTTTGTCTTTTTCCAATGTTGATATAAAAAAAAATTGTATTATATATATTAGTAATATTTTATTTATTTTACTATTTATTATATTATTTTTTTTTATATTCGTTTTATTTTGTATTATTATTTATTTCAAAAAATTTGCACATTTCTTTGCTACCTTTTTCTATAGCCCAAGAGCAGTGCTTTTAAAGGAAGACCAGTAAGAAAAAGTCCAATAATTGCAGTTTAGGGTTGGATCAATCACCACTGGACCATTCTGGGGTTGAGCGTTTGCACAAGTCAATACTATATGATTTTATAACATTTCGTTTTGGTTCAGTTTTAAAGATATTGTAAAATACTAAAATATGTTTGTCTGATGGAGCGGCTAAATTTAAAAAATTTTTCAGAGAGTGAAAATTTCTAAAGAATATAAGAACCTCGTTTAGGGCGATTAAAACTTTATCCATCTTCCTAAGCTCATAACAGCATTTTTCGCCTCAAAATTTTGGAATAATTTTAAATGCAACATACCCAACAAAGTATCTCATGGAAACCAGTTAAAAATTCACGTTCTCAGAATTATCAAAAATATATTCTAAAAAATAATCTGCATATATGTCGTCGTTAAAATCACCGTCAACCCTTTCATTAGAGCCTGTTTCAGTATGTTCACTTGAATAATATATATCATAATCATTAATTTTTTGGCAAACATATATCGAAATTATCAATTTGGTCCATCTCTTGTTCAACTACACAGTTACTAAAAAAACTTGATTGAATAATCTTAGTAGCCATAACTTTTGCCAAAGTAGTATTTAACTCGGTTACCGAAAGGTAGCTATTGTTCTCTCCCTTTTGCCGCTGTACAGAAAATATTTATTTTCTATCTTGTTCTGATTAAGAGTATTTCTCATGACATAATATAAATCACCACTTTCTTTTAAAAAGTAATTAACCGGTAAATGGACTAAATTGAGAGTGAGCTTCATACCATTTAAAAATCAAACATGCTTCTTCTGGTCAACGAATTCCACGTCATTCAGATACTCCATAAAGTTTTGTATAAATTTGTGAGGTTCATTGTTAAGTTGAACTGCAGGTCTATAGCAGTTATCGCCATAAAGGTAACCACTATTAAGACAATCGAAAATCTTATCAATGTTTCCACAAATTGAGCTGTTGAAATGTTATGTTAATGTTTTGCATATATTTTTAATAGCAGCTGCAACGGTTCTGCTAAAAATTTGGGTTGCGAATTTCAAACGCATTTTTTCAAGTGTATTTTGATATATGTGTTATCGTGAACATTTTGGGCATGTTTTGGTTTTCCAGTTGCTTCCATTACGTATAACCAAAGAGTATACACTATAAGAAGACGCATGTCGAACAAAGCATGAAATAAAGTTTTAAAATTTTTATTGGTGCCGGCGGTAAGGAAAAAACGAAGAAAAAAATCAGAAACCAACGCGTTGGATCGTTGGTCATCGAACATGTTTAAAAGTTGGTTTCATAAGATTTAACTTAACCCATTAGAAGTGACTGTACTCAACTGAGTACAGCTGAAGTTTTGCTAGCTGCTAAGGTAAAACAAAAAAATTACAATCATTGTTCTGATATTTTGTTTCACTAGAACATTATTAAGACCTGCTGAAAAGAAATTTGTATGTGGTTTTTTCTTTTATATGAAAAATCATCAATTTGAATTGTGTCATGAAAGCGTGTGGAGGTAAGCCAGATATTTTAATAATTATAAAACTGTAATAATTTTTTTTGCTCGGGAAATGTCGGGCATTAGAGGGAAATGTCTAATGCCCGAAGAAGATTACACTAAATTCTTTATATATGCGACCGTAATTTTGAAAACTTATTCATTTAGATACAAAACTAAAGGCGGAAGCAAAAACTCTATAATATAAAGATGTTGCACGCCATATATTACTAAAATTCAAAAATTTTGTGCTTCGAAATTCAATGACGTATTTATTTTCTTTCTCATGTTTTTTGCAAACACAATTTTTGAGTAACTTTATATATTTTCTTACACTTTGTGTTGTGTAAGTTTGTATATTTGTATAATGTACATGCCTACATAAGAATGGCGGCTGTTATTTATTTATAATAGCTCTTTCATACTAATGCAAAGGCCGAAGAAAACTATCCTTTTATTGTTTTGTTGTTTCCATATGTACATAAATTTTTATTTTCTACAATGTTTCGTCTGCAAACACTGAAATTTTTTCTATAGAAAATATAAAATTTGTCATATATTTTTCTAATAAATATTTCTATTAATATACATATTTAGAACATAAATTCAATGTTCGCTGCTATGATGATCGAAATGAAACAGAACTGTCAGCAGATACAGGAGGCATCAAGGGTCAACAGTGAAAAGCTTTTAGCCGAAACTCAGCAGATGCAGGACAAGCTTGTTGTCGAAGTAAGTGAAATAAAACAAAACTCTGAGCAGATGCAGGACAAGCTTGTTGCCGAAATAACTGAAATAAAACAGAACTCTCAGCAGATACAGGAGTCAAATAAGGCCACGAACGATATCCTGGTAGAGGTTTCTGAAACCATCAAGAGGAGGATGGATTCTATTGAGAATAAATTCTCAGAGCTGGCGGATAGAGTCCAACATCTAGAATGCGGTGGCCTGGAACAGCATGCAAAGGAGTTCGAAGAGAAATTGCATGCTCTAGAGGACAAAATGCATAACCTGGAGTGTAGCGGCGGGCCAGTACAAGCAGTTGCGGAGATTTCTGCGCGGATAAAAGCGCCATGCTTCGACGGTAGCTTACCATTAGGCATCTTCAAATTCCAGTTCGAGACGGTTGCTAGCAGAAATGGATTGGATGCTGAAGAAAAGGCCATAGAGTTGATTTTGTTCTTAAAGGGTACAGCCGCAGAGGTACTTGAGACTGTGCCAGTAAGCAGCAGAAACAACTCTAATGAAATAATGGCAGCATTGCAGCGCAAGTATGGTGGTGAGCACAAGCGCGATTTATACAGAATGGAATTGCGATGTAGAGTTCAGAAGCCTAACGAATCTCTACAAGATTTCGCAATGGAAATCGATCGTTTAGTGCAGCTCACATATCCAGGCGAGAGTCACCCGTTCCTGGACCATTTTAAAACTGAGGCTTTCGTTAACGGCATTCGCGACTCTGATGTTAAACTGGCGGTGTGCGCTACGCAGAAATCCACTTTCGCTGAAACTGTGTCATTTGCGCTGGCTCAAGAGACTGCCAGGATGGTTTTCAAGCCACTGATATGTAAAGTGCGGAATGTGGAGGTTTTGTCTGAGGAGGATAACAACCTAGTGGCTAGCGTTAAGGAGGCAATGCGACAACTGCTGGCAGAGAAGGCTATCAAAGAAAAGCCTAAGTGCTTTAACTGCGGAAAAACCGGTCATTTTCAGCGCAGCTGCAAAGCACAAAGGAAGAGAGGTAGATCTGTTTCGCCACCAAGAAACAGCAAACGGGTGAACCAAACAACATCCCAAGAGTCCCCGTTAAACTAAAACGAGCTAGCACTAAGGGGCAAGAGCTAGCTCTCACAAACGAGGGCCCCACAATCTCCATATCAGTGATGCAGCAGAAAAACAGCAACCTCACTGCGTCCGGACATATCAACGGGGAAAAGCACGTACTTACCATAGACACAGGGGCATCGCAGTCAATAATAAGGCCCGACATAGTAAAGGGGAAATGCGAGCGGTTAAGCAATATTCGGCTACGTACAGCTACTGGAGAGCCTGCCACTGTCTATGGTAAGATTGAAGTGAAGGTGACTATAGCCAACATCAGCGTGAGACATGTTTTTATTGTTGCCGATATTGTCGATGAGGTTATTATTGGAGCCGATTTTATGATTAATCATGGCATTAATCTACATATGGGACAACAGCTGATGATTTGGCGTAATGTGGAAATACCCCTTGATGTTGGATATGACAACAAACCGCAAGTAACAAGAGTATTTGCTATTGAGAGCCAGACAATACCGTCGCAGTCTGAAACAGTCATATGGGCGCGGATGAAGGGAGATTGTGAGGACAATCGGTTGTGGGTTGTAGAACCGGCAGATCTAAAGAGAGAGCTTATAACAGCGAAAGCTCTAGTGAAGGAGGAATAGTCCCTATAAGAGTGCTTAACTTGTCAGACCATGAAAAAGTCATCAAAGAAAATTCCGATGTTGGCCAGTGTACTCCAGCAGAGGCATTAATAAACTGCGAGAAGCAGATAGAGCCCACTAATTTGTCCGCAAAAGAACGTGAACAATTTGAGGAATACGTAGAGAAATGGGTAGCAGGTCTATCAGCGACAGATAAAAATAAAGCCAAGCTGTTACTAAGAAGGCATGCCAGTATCTTCGCCGCGGGAAGCCAAAGCCAGGGTAGAACTGCATTGGTTAAACATGAAATTAACACAGGCGAAGCTAGGCCGATTAAACAGCCACCCAGAAGCGTACCACTAGCAAAGCGAGATAAAGTAGAAGAGCTTGTAAGAGAAATGGAGCGTGATGGTGTAGTTGAGCTATCTTCTGGTCCTTGGAGTTCGCCTGTAGTCTTAGTTAAAAAGAAAGATGGCAGTACTAGATTCTGCGTAGACTACTGGAAGCTCAATGACATAACCAAGAAGGACAGTTATCCGCTCCCCAGGATCGATGACACTTTGGACACGCTAGCTGGTACCAAATGGTTCTCTACGCTGGACTTGCGAAGCGGATATTGGCAAGTGGAGATCGCAGAGAAAGACAAGGAGAAAACTGCCTTCAGTGTCGGCAACGGATTATGGCAGTTCAAAGTCATGCCATTTGGTCTCTGCAATGCTCCGGCCACATTTGAACGCCTAATGGAGAAGGTACTGATAGGACTTCACTGGAAGACATGCTTGGTATATCTCGATGACATAATCGTGATGGGGAAAACTTTTAATGAACACCTCAAAAACATGGCAGAAGTTCTTCAACGGATATCATCAGCTGGATTGAAACTCAGCTTGAAGAAATGTGCATTGTTCCAGAAAGAAGTAAAGTATTTGGGGCACCGTGTTACAGCAGACGGAATCTCAACAGACGAAGATAAAATAAAAGCAGTAAGGGACTGGCATCAACCTAAAAATCTTCATGAATTGCGCAGCTTTTTGGGCCTTTGCACATACTACAGACGTTTTGTGCCGAATTTTGTCAGTGTAGCTGCAAGCTTGCATGAGCTGACAAAGAAGTCAAGACCATACCATTGGGGCGAGCCACAGGAAAAATCCTTCCAGAAACTCAAAGAATTATTATGTACGTCATCAGTGCCAGCGTATCCCATAGCTGGAGAAAAATTTGTTCTGGATACTGATGCGAGCGGCTATGGCATAGGGGGTGTGCTATCCCAAGTAGCAAATGGCACTGAGAAGGTCATAGGGTAATATAGCCGTGTACTCTCAAAACCTGAGAGGAATTACTGTGTGACACGACGTGAGCTTCTGGCGGTATTGGAATGCATTAAACATTACCATAAGTACCTGTATGGTCAACACTTTACATTAAGGACCGATCATTCTGCACTGAGATGGCTATTGCAGTTTAAAAATCCTGAAGGGCAACTGGCAAGGTGGATTGAGCGCCTGCAGAGCTACGACTCCAGCATTGAGCATAGAAGGGGCACAAAGCATAACAATGCGGATGCTCTTTCGAGAAGACCGTGCTGTTTAGAGTGTAAACATTGTGCTAGAGCCGAGCAACAAGCAGGTGTTGTGGATGTTCGGCTAATGCACATCGGCCCTGATGAAGACTGGTCAGCGGCACAGAGGGACGACGATATACTAAGGAAAATTATAGCGGCGAAATTTCGGCTGAAAGCCCACTCGCCAAATCTTATTGGGCTCAGTGGAACAGCCTTAAGGTAATAAAAGGGTGTTTATACCGCGTATGGGAAAGTGTAGATGGCAAAACAACTTCAAATTTAATAGTTGCGCCATACTCCAAGATAACAAAAACACTTGAGAAACTGAAGCAGCGTTTTTATTGGGTTGGATGTCAACAAGCCGTAGCTGACTGGATAGCAAAGTGCCCACAGTGCATAGCAGCCAAAGGCCCAGTATGAGGAAGCCGGGGACAGCTGCAACAATACAACTCAGGAGCACCATTCGAGCGGATCGCAATGGATGTAGCAGGTCCCTTTCCCGTCACCGAAGCCGGAAATCGTTATGTACTTGTGGTAATGGACTATTTCAGTAAATGGCCAGAGGTATATGCTATAACTAACCAGGAAGCAAAGACAATTGTAAATGCTTTCGTCAACAACTGGGTATGTCGCTATGGTGTTCCAATAGAATTACATTCCGACCAAGGAAGGAATTTCGAGTCTGCCATATTCAGGGAAATGTGCGAGTGTTATGGGATAAAGAAAACCAGAACGACGCCGCTGCATCCACAGTCTGATGGCATGGTAGAAAGATTCAATCGCACCCTAGAAGAGTACCTACGAAAAGTAGTAAGCACCCATCAGAGGGATTGGGACGAGCACATCCCCAAATTTTTGATGGCATATAGGTCAGCTGTACACGACTCAATATCGAGAACGCCAGGAATTTGGTGTTAAACCAACTGTAGAGGAAGGAGCTATTACGTCCCAGGAGAAGGAGGACTTAAACGAATTGCATGAGTTCGTGCGCAATAGAATCAAGATGGTCAGTGACAAGATGAAGGCTAGGTATGACCGCGCAGCAAACTCGGAGGGATTTATGGAAGGACAATTGGTTTTACTGTATAACCCACAACGGAAGAAAGGATTGTCCCCAAAATTACAGACTCACTGGGATGGCCCGTATAAAGTGATTAAGAGAGTGAATGACGTTGTATACCGGATACAGAAGCACAACAGCCCAAGGTCGAAAATGAAGATAGTACATCTCGAACGATTGGCGCACTATGGAAGAGGTGATTGTATGCCTATTCGGAACGAACAGGCTTAAGTGGGCGGCAGTGTTGCAAAGATTAGAAATAGATTTAAATAAAACGACAATGTGGCTATATGTACTTGGCAGCACTGGCAATATTATCTATAGTTGTCAAAATGTTACAAATACTATATAGATAATATTCAAATTAACGGAAATGGAATACTCCAGATTATACAAGATCATTCAAGGCTGTGCCTGCCAATAAGAGTAAACCACAGCAACAACAAACATAGCAACATCAATGCTAAGAGATGTTGTTCTTAATGATCTTGTATGCAAGTATTCGCTGCTAATAAAACTAAATAGATTCACAAGTATACACAGCCATATACACGTAGAAGAAACAAAACCACACACTCATTCATACAACCACTCATAGTTACCATAGGCAAAACACACAGAACACTCATACATTCAAACACACATAGTTACCATAAGCAAACCAAACAAGTCAGCATTGTCATACAAACACACACATGCCAAGTAAAATACAACCACCATACCCAGAACTTTCGCGAGGTTACCAGACGACGTCATTTTTGCTATATAAAGGCGCTGCCAGAACTCAGCAATAATCAGTGTGATATCAGACATAGACGTGTTAACATCGCTAAGTGTTGAGTAGTACAAGTACTCGTGTAAATAAAGTAATAAATGAATTGTTGCCGCATTATATTTCTAAATTAATTTGTCCGTGTTTTAATTTGATGCAATAAAACGAAACCTTGAAGGATAAGTAATAAAACCGTTTTTACGAAAAGGTCTAAAAACGTAACAATATATATTGCATATGACCATTTTGTATGAATAAAAAAATTTAATTACAATCATTTTCATGTCGTAATTATTTTAACGAACATTTGTATTGCTATATTAAATCGAATTAAGATTCATAGGCTAACTGTTCAAAATTTGTTTAAATCTCAGAAAGACATGATGATAAATATTCCAAGGCAGAAAGGAAAGTCAACATCAGTTTTATTCAACTAACACAGCAGAGCGGAACAGCTGTTTTATAAAGTCGCAACACTTTCATTATCAGTGTTCATTGTGATTGTCACCACTTTTTAGGCGGCTTAGTTGAATGTGATAACAGTTCCCATTTACACAAATTTTATTATGAAAAGGAATCCGAGAACTGTATCAACCTGATGATAACACGTTTTTGTTTTAATACCCGTGTTACCGTTTGATCACTTTCTTCAAGTCCCATTTTTCTGAATTTTTTGTTCCATCATACCTAAGTCAAACTTTTTTGGTTTGAATTTTATACTTAAGTACATGTGAAAGTTTTCCAATTTTTTCATACAAAATTAGCGCCAAAAATACGGTATAGACGGCGGAGCTGTTATGGAATGATTTTTTTAGTGGATCTGTGAATCGTTCAGAAATTTACCTGTTTTATTATAAATGAACTTATTTTGTCTTAAATATGAATCGAATTGAAATATAAAATGATGAACTTAAAAATTTTTAATACATTTGATTTGTTAAAATAGAAGCATTGATTTTGTACTAGAAATAAATTTTTAAGGAATTAAATGAAAAACAATTAACCTATGAATCTTAATTCGATTTAATATAGCAATACAAAAGTTCGTTAAAATAATTACCACATGAAAATGATTGTAATTAAATTTTTTATTCATACAAAATGGTCATATGCAATATATATATATATATATATATATATATATATATATATATATATATAGGTTTTCTGTAAAATATTATATAATAAAGGATACCTTTATTTTGGTAAAATCTAGAGATTCGGAGACTTTGATAAAAACAATTTAAGCCTTTTTAAAAATGTTTGTATTGAAAAATAAATAGTTAGTGTTGTTTTACTTTTTTTTGCTACATTATAGCAATAAAATAAAGCAAACTGCAATACCAACTTTTAAAATTTGATTGTGTTTAAAATTAACCTGTGATTTCAATTTAATATAAAGTATATTGTACTAGTATTATTATCAATATGTATTTAATGTACTAATAACTATAACATCACAAAAGAACTCCTGAAGAAGTCGACAAACATTTGACGAAACGGTGAGTAAAAGATATGTAATAAATTGTTCTATTAACATTGAATACGTTAGGCCAGATTAGCTTTAAAAATATAAAAAGTTCCTATTATATTGAAAAATTTTATTATTTATTAGTAATAATTTGTTAATTTTTATTTATTTATCTTTTTTTGTTATATTTGTTTTTTGTTAATTTTTTATAGGTTTGCTTTTGTATTTTACTTATTGGATAAAATCTGCGCTTTTCTTTGCTTAGAACTATCTTTTTCTATAGCCCAAGAGCAGTACTTTCGAAGGAGGACCTATAATAAAAGGTCCAATAATTGCTGTTTATGGTTGGATCAATCATCACTGAACCATTCTGGGGTTGAGCGCTTGCACAAGTCAATAATAAATGATTTTATACCATTTCATTCCGGTTCAGTTTTTTTACAATATGTTTCTTACTTGCATCCATTAGTTTGTCTGATGGAGCAACTAAATTTCCAAAATTAGAGACTGATTTTGGGGCTTTGGGGCGGTTAAAACTTCATCCATTTTCCTAAGCTCATTACAAAATTTTTCGCATTGCAATTTTGAAATAATTTTAAATGCAACATACCCAACGAAGTATCTCAAGTTCAAAATTTATGTTCTCAGAATTATTCAAAATATCTTCTAAAAAGTAATCTGCGTCTACATCATCGTCAAAATCAACATCAACCCTTTCATTAGAGCCTGTTTCATTATGTTCACTTGAAGAAGATCATAATCATTACCCTTTGGTAAATATACATATATCATAATTACCAATACTTTAGTTCTTAAAAAACCTGTTGTTTCGAATCCACCTATTAAATCTTAACTCTGATTTTACCTAAACTGTTTTCTTATGATCATTTCGTCTATAACCAAAACCATTTACTTCGAATCGCTTTCATCCAACTGTGCGTATTTTTGCTTTACGACCTCAAACGCATTATAATGCGAGTAAGAAAATGAGCTTAACAATTGTTTATATAAATGTAGGGCAAAGAATATGTATTTTGTTTGTGAAGAAACAAATAAATATCAACTCGCACCGAAGTGTGAATACCTACATACATGTGCAATATCTGATGAAATTTTTGAGGACTACTTTAAATTTTGTAAAATAAAATATCAATAGTATTTAAATACAAATTACTTTATTGGCAATAAAACATATTACAAAAAAAAAACGATTTAAAATTTTAACCTTCTGATCACTAGATGATATGTAGTTATAGATCTCTCATGAAGAATGCTTACGCAGTAAAGTTATTATGAAAAGATTAAGTATTTCTATTATATGTACAACAAATATTTTATAAAAACTTTTCTACGGAAAATTGTTTGATACACAAACTTTTCGATAAAAAAATTATCGATACAGAATATTTTATAGAAAATGAGTTGTAATAAAAGTTTTTCACAAAAATATTTTTATTATAAAATGTTTTCTATTGAAAGATTTTTATTACAATTTTTTTTATAAAGAGATGTAGTTTATGAAACTTTTTATAATCAACGAATTTTTTTCCATAAAAACATTTTTGTTCTGAAATATTTTCTACTAACATTCTCATTATGAATGAATTTTTTACTATAAACAATTTTTCATTATAAAATTTTTTTTTCTAAATATGTATATTAATAGAAATATTTTGTAGAAAAATATATGAAAAATTTTATATTTTCTATAGAAAAAATTTCAGTGTTTTCAGACGAAACATTGTAGAAAATAAAAATTTATATACATATGGAAACAACAAAACAATAAAAGGATAGTTTTATTCGGCCTTTGCATTAGCATGAAAGAGCTATTATAAATAAATAACAGCCGCCATTCTTATGTAGGCTTGCACATTATACAAATATACAAACTTACACAACACAAAGTATAAGAAAATATATAAAGTTACTCAAAAATTGTGTTTGCAAAAAACATGAGAAAGAAAATAAATACGTCATTGAATTTTGAAGCACAACATTTTTGAAGTTTAGTAATATATGGCGTGCAACATCTTTATATTATAGAGTTTTTGCTTCCGCCTTTAGTTTTTTATCCAAATGAATGAGCTTTCAAAATTACGGTCGCATATATAAAGAATTCAGTGTAATCTTCTTCGGGCATTAGACATTTCCCCGCCAAAGTTGCTTTAAAGCGAATAAAAAAATCGTAAACCTATAAAATGTCTTCTAGATCTTTTACACATCTTTACCCAGCATTTCCCGCCCGATATTAAATTGTTTATATTTCACTTGCATTCATCATGTAAAGCAAAAGAAAATTACACACGCACATAAATATTGTAGCTCAGTCATTGACAAAGTTTTGAAATGAAAGTAAAATTTCTTCAAACAAGTTTGCATGTGTTTTTTGCTTATGTTTTTTTCACCATCTACCCATTAGAGGTCAAACGAAAACTAGCAATAATATTCTAAATTCATGTTTATAATTTATTTGGAATAGACATAAAAATAAATAAAAAAAAATTTTATAGTAGATATTTTGTGGTGTACTCAATTGAGTATACTGATCTCTTACGTGAGAAAATTTTCCAAACATTCTTTTTCGACGCAAAGAGTTTTCAGGCACTTTTTCGCTGCTAGCACTCTCTTGAATGTCAATTAACGCACCGTAGCTGGTTTTCAGTATTAGCGGGTTGGTGTCCAGCTACATTTTGAGACAAGCCTTTATCGAACTATTCCCCAGCCTGTCGCGATTTCTTTTTCCCACCTTGTCGTAGATAAAAGTGTGCCATATAACGTCGAAGATTTAGTTGATCCATGGGGCTCTCATTTGCTAGTGCATGCAATCGCCAAGCGTTAGCAATAAAAATATCTAACATATAGGTCAATTAACGCACCACCACTTTTTGCATTCCTATATAATAATATTGAGTGATCGATAACGTCAACTCTACCCATGTTTTTGTTATAATTTTGGAATAATGGAGATGTCGCCAGATCAATACTTGAGCACCATCGCTTAACCCTTTCTAGCGAAACAATTGTGTCATAGTTGCTTCCCATTGTACAAATACTGCTGTCTTTTCATCCTACAAATAACGTCATGTCTTCTTCTATACCTACTTCTTCGTCAGTTAGTGCGCTAGGGTCAGGTACAATAATTGCCATTACCAATTCTTCGGCCTAACTTTTACATAATATGCTAACAACAGCTTCTTGAAGGCCATTAAAGCAGTTTTGGACAGAAAAAGATTTATACTCATGGCAAAAATAAATATATTTTTTCTTGTTTCAAAGCTTCTCACTTAGTAAAGTGGAAGTATAAAATAAATGTCTTTAGTTATTCTAAGAAATGTTGGGTAAAGGTTCCCTGATGATCTGAATTAGCCCCAGTGAAATGCGGATAGAAACTAGCTAAAACCCCTCGACTAATCAATTTGAATTTTTTAATAAGATTTTGGGAAAAAAGAACTAGCACATAATTAAAATTACATATTTTTTACTTATGCATGTTGTCATTGTACTCAAGCGAGTACAATCCAATATTTACGTTTCTAGTTTGATTACCTTTAAAAAAAACTAATCTGTTTTGTCTGTAGGACAGACTGATGTTTTATATATTATTAAAATATCTGGCTTACCTCCACACGCTTTCATGACACAATTCAAATTGATGAGTTTTCATATAAAAGAAAAAACCACACACAAATTTCTTTTCAGCAGGTCTTAATAATGTTCTACTGAAACAAAATATCAGAACAATGATTGTAACTTTTTTGTTTTACCTTAGCAGCTAGCAAAACTTCAGCTGTACTCAGTTGAGTACAGTCACTTCTAATGGGTTAAGTTAAATCTTATGAAACCAACTTTTAAACATGTTCGATGACCAACGATCCAACGCGTTGGTTTCTGCTTTTTTTCTTCGTTTTTTCTAGAGCTGTACCGAACTGAATCAAACGCTCTCAAACACTCTCAAACGCTCGTTTTTGACAAGAACCTCTAATCAAACCCATGTAATTTAAATGGGTTTGATTAGAGGTTCTTGTCAAAAGCGAGCGTTTGAGAGCGTTTGATTCAGTTCGGTACAGCTCTAGTTTTTTCTAGAAATATACATATATATATATATATATATATATATATATATATATATATATAAATAAAAATGTATTCAAAAAATGTTTACATATATACATATAATATAATAATCATAATAATATATGGCATCATCCCATCCGTGCTGATAGATACATTTTCGTTTATCCAACAACACAAGTATTTTTTACCCTACATTAATTTACGCAGTAGTATTTTTCGCTTCGGACAAAGGATCTATTCTATGCAATATAAAAGTACGCGAACAATAACAAACACACTCCGCCTCAAAAGTTTCATTGTTGAAAGCTCTAGGGAAACTATCCAATTTTTTGTGTTATTCGAACAAATAACTACACAAGACAAGATGAAATATGTTTGACGAGTATGTTTGATGCGGGTCGTAATATTACGACCCGCAAATCAATTTTTTCATGGTTCTCATCTTATATACATAAACTTTGGTATAACTCTTTAATTACATACTTTCATGTTTACAGTTCAATCAGGTATTTTAAGGTCACAGTTCAACCACCCATTTGTCAAAGATTTCATTAAATGTGGAAAATCATGTATATAAAAAAGTTTTTGGTCAGTTAGTTAAAAAAATAGAGTTTGCACAGCTACCTTTAGGTTGGAAAAACATTTTCTGTTAGTTGAGCCCATACAAGAACACAAATATCAATGCTTTTCAAAATATTTTCTTTTACAATATTAACTATTTTGGGAAATAAAATAGTTTAAAATGTTACCCTAATTAGAAAACAATGCTTTTACTATAAAGACACACTTGTGAGTACCAATACTTTTAGTTCTTACAAAACTTGTTGTTTCGAATCTATTTTTAAAATCTAAACTCTTATTATATCTTAAACCTTTTCTTATGCTCATTTCGTCCATAACCAAAACCATTTTCTTAGAATCTATTTAGTCCAACTGCTCGCATTTTTGCTTTACGACCTTAAACGTTAAACTTCACTTGTTTCCTAGAAGATTTTATATAAATTGAGACTTGTAATATATATTTTGAGCTAAATTCTTTACGTCATGCTAATATTTTGTAGAGCATCAATAGATTCTTTAACAGAATTTTCTAACCTCTTCCTGACAGTTCTAGTTTTCTTTCTGAAAATAAGAACTTCCTTGTATTTTCGTTTGTTTTTCGCAATTCGAACAAAAGGGGTCAACCACATTTTCAGAGTGAGTTTTTTTTTGGTAAATTCTGGAATTCAATATTTTTATCTTCCTCAACTACATCTAAATCTATAGTGAGAAAGGCTTTTGCTTGTAGTTTTTATCCCAATGAATGAGCTTTCAAGGTTATGGTTGCATTAGTAAAGATTTTTGGGTAATCTTTTTCAGGAATTTGACATTTTTCCCGCCAAATTTGCTCTGATATTTGTCTGAAGATGGAAACTTAAAAAATCGTAGACCTTTGATATATCTTCTAGATCTTTTACATATCCTTACGCAGCGTTCCATGCCCGATATTAAATTAATTTTATTTTTTTCTTAATTGTATTCATCATGTATCGCATATAAAATTATACACACGTAAAAAATACACATCTTGCACTGTGAAAAGTTGACAATAACTGAAGACATTGTAGCTCAATCATTAACAATGTTTTAAAATGAAAGTAGAATTTTTTGTAAAGACCTACAAACAAGCTTGCATGTATTTTTTGCTTAGGTTTTTTTCCACCTTCCCTTCAGTTCCATAAGTTTATTTGGATGAAACTAACTATAAACAAGTTGGATGACCACCGATCCAACACGTTGGTTTCTGCTTTCTGCTTTTTCTTCGTTTTTTCTCTTACCTCCGGCACCAGTAAAGACTTTAAAATTTTATTTCATGCTATGTTTGACATGCATCTTCTTATAGTGTACTCGTATATTCTTGGTAAAACCAAACTGGTAGCATTATGAAAAACGATTCTGGCCATTAATTTTCTGTGAATTTGAACCGATTCGAGCATGTAGATATTAAGATACTTAAGGAAACTTGGAAAAACTTCTTCTTAAGTGTTGAGAAGATAATCCTTCCTCTTAATACAACTAAGTTTAGTCTATCATATTACAACTACGTCAATACTATTGTAAACAACGCTGTTGCACGATTTTCTTATTGTCATCATCACCTGTAAAAAGATCAATTGCATTCTTTCCAATAAAATATCTTTATACTTCAAATCTAAAATAATAAACAGAGTTTATTATTTACATGGTGCCGAAACCCGTTGTAAAATAATCTATCCTGGTTAATAAAAATTTACAACCGGAATAGTCATGTCGGAAAGTTACAGTTTTTTAAAGCCGCCAAAGCGATTGATGGTTGGACACGACATGGATATGTCGAAGGAGTGGAAACTTTGGAAACAGCAATACGAGTTCTTTGAAGTAGCAACCGTACTAGACAAAAAACCTGAAAACATACAGTTTGCAACTTTCATGCAACTTTGAATGTCAACCAACAAAAGAATAATTCTAAAAACAGAGATGTTGCGTATTGTGATGAGAATGAATAAAATAGTGTTGGTGACATCAGTGATCCAGAGTTTTTTTTATCGGTTGTGTCTCCAACATAAATAAAGCCGAAGATAATAATTTTGCTGAAGCTCTCATAATTGGAGAAGATAAATACTTATTCAAATTAGACACAGGTGCTCAATGTAATGTGTTACCAAAAACAATTATTGAAATACTTAATTCCAAAAACATACCGACTTCTATGCGTCAATCTAAAGTAAAACATCTAATCTCGTTTGGTAATCATAAAATAAAAGTTTTGGGCGAAGTCATTTTGCAATGCTAAATAGCACAAGAAACAAATATAATAAATTTTAAAATTGTAAGCGGAGATCTGAAACCAATTCTCGGTGCTAGAACTTGTGAAGAACTGCAATTAGTCAAAAGAATATATGAATTGCAGGTAAATGAAGATTTGTTTGAAGGACTGGGTTGCTTTAAGAACTTTGTGTACGATATTGATTTGGTTGACAGTCCCAAATTTGAAATCTGCCCAGCATGTCGTATTGCATTTAAAATCAGAGACACCGTCTATGGAGAGCTCGATAAAATGGTTAAAATGGGCATTATAAAACCAACAACTAAACCAACGCCAGCAGTGTCCCCAATGATTGTTGTTAGGCAAAACAATAAAATTCGTATTTGTATTGATCTGACTAGGGTTAACCAAAATATTAAGAGGCGTCATTTTCCGATGAACACAATACAAGAGATATCTGCACAACTAAATGGTGCTAAATATTTTACAATTTTAGATTGCAAAAAAGGATTCTGGCAAATCCCAGTTTCAGATCGTACTAAAGAGTTACTTCCGTTTTCAACTCCATGGGGTAGATATTCTTGTAAAAGGTCACCCTTTGGAATCGCATCAGCCCCATAGGTGTTCCAAAGTATAATGCAAATTCTCTTTTCTCATCTACCAAATGTCAAAGTCGCCATCGATGATATTTTAATTCATTCTAAGACTTTAGATGATCTGCACCGCCCTACAAAAAGAGTGATTAAAATTATTGAAGAAAATGGAATAAAGCTAAACAAAGACAAATACGAGTTCGACCGTGAAAAAGTAAAATTTTTGGACCATATAATCAGTGCCAACACTATACATCCCGATCCAGATAAGCTGTTATGCATCTAAACCCTCCAAAAAATAAAAAAGAGTTACAAAGAATACTTGGTAAGTTTACATATCTTAGCAAATTTATACAAAATTTTTCGCACATTACTGCCCCATTGAGAAAATTACTGGAAAAGTCACATGCTTTCTATTGGGACTCTATTCAACAAGACGCATTCGAAAAACTGAAGGAAATAATAAGTAAACCTCCAGTTTTAAAACTTTATGATGTCAACAAAGATGTAACAATTCAAGTTGACGCATACGCTTCGAAATCCTTAACCGACTGCCAGTCCAAGTACTCACAATTGGAAAATGAAGCACTCGCTGTGAAATTCGGTTGTGAAAAGTTTCATCAGTATGTATGGGGTACGCAAATAACAATCGAATCTGACCACAAACCATTAGAATCCATATTTAAGAAGCCAATTCATTCTGCGCCAACAACGTTACAAAATATTAGATTACGTCCACGGTTGCCACTCTAAATTTTTCTTCGGGACCAAAATCCATAAAAAAGGAACCAAAATAAAAAAAGAGAACCAATTTTTTCAATTTTATTTGCTTACCAGCATAATACAATACTTTTTACACTGAAGTCAAATTGTCAATTTCTGACTTGTAAGCAAAAGTAATAATCGATTACTATCAAGTGTTGTAAACGAATCAAATCTTTTACTTTATGTGAAGAGTAATAATTTTCGTAAATACATTTTTACAGGCATGATAAACTTTCGAAATTTATTTATATTATAATCGTTAACTTTTCATAAAAGAAAAAAAATGAACCAGCGAACCAAACGTAAAAAAAACAACAATTTTTGGTTCAATTGTACCACAGTGGCAACTGTGATTACGTCTACTCACTTACAACCCAAATGTGCTTTATAAACCTGGATTAAAAATGTATTTAGCAGATCCGTTAAGTCGCGATTGTCAAAACGATGAAACCAAGGAGAAGGAAGAAAATCTGGAAGTGCAAGTCATATCCACATCTGAAAATGAGTTGGAAATTTAAAAAACCACACAAAATTTGATGACTCTTGCCAAATGCTTTTAAAGTTTATTAAAAATGGTTATCCAAAGTCAAAAAAGATTTACTACACGATATTCAACAATATTGGCATTTCAGAGAAGAGTTGTCAGGAAATGAAGATGGCATTTTATTTAAATCTTCAAAAGTGTTGGTACCGTTCAGTTTGAGGCAAACTTTCTTGAAGTACATTCATAGCGATCATTTTAGTTACGCCAAATGCGTCAAAATAGCAAGAGATTCAATCTTCTGTCCCCGCATGAGTCAGGATATCTTTCATTGCATCAAAATATGTGCAGCTTGTCAAGTGTTTCAAAGAAGCAATAAAAAACTTAAAATTGGGCACAAAGAAATTCCGTGTCATGGTTTAGATATTGGCGCGGTAGACCTGTTTCCTTTCAATAATCAATATTATATAGTATTTATAGGTAGTTATACAGGTTATTTAAAATTTAGCAGCCTTCCCGATACAACCACTAAACAGGTAATCTCGTTTTTCAAAGAAATTTTTCTACATTTGGCCCACCACTCACACTAGAGACAGATAATGGCCCACAATTTGCTAGTTCGGAGTGCAAGCTGTTTTCAACTACATGGAAATTCAACCATCGCAGAAGCTCACCATATCATCCAAGCGGCAATGGACTAGCAGAGAAAGCGTTACAAATAGCAAAAACTATTAAAAAAAATCTTCTTTCGATAACAGTGACTATCATTTGGGTCTTCTGAATTATATGAACACACCAAGAGGAAATTGGGGTTCACCCTCACAGCGACTGTTTGGACATGAAGTTCGAGGCTTACTACCAAAAACAAAAGAGAAGTTGTTACAACCAGACCACCTAAATATTTGTAAAAATCTAAAAACAGAGATAGAACAACAAAAAGTGTATGCAGATCGTGGGGCTAAAGAGAATCCCCCTCAGTTCAATGACGGAGACACAGTAGCTTATCGTTCGAAACCACATAACGTTTGGGATCCAGCCATAGTTAAAGCTCAAATACATCCTAGGTCATTTATCTTAGAAGATAACAAAGGCAATCAGTATCGCAGAAACTCAATGCATATGCGTCCAACTAAGGCAAAAATTACAACACCAACAGACGAAGTCGCTGAAGATGAAGAACTCAGTACTACAAAAAATCATGAAAATGCCGCGGTTCCACCACCATCCGATACAAATATAGCTTCTCCACCTTTAAGAAGATCTTCAAGAGTAAATTCACAACCACAGCGTCTACAGCCTTGAAAAAGAGGGATGAGAAGATGATCCTTCCCCTTAGTACAACTAAGTTCAGTCTATCATATTACAACTATGTCAATACTATTGTAAACAACGCTGTTGCACGATTTTCGCATTATCATCATCACCTGTAAAAAGATCAATTGTATTCTTTCAAATAAAATATCTTTATACTTTAAATCTAAAATAATAAAGAGAGTTTATTATTTACAAGTGTTTTTTTAATATATTTTAAACGACATTGCCA
This sequence comes from Linnaemya vulpina, assembly GCA_963675445.1. Lineage (NCBI taxonomy): Eukaryota > Metazoa > Arthropoda > Insecta > Diptera > Tachinidae > Linnaemya > Linnaemya vulpina. Next base: position 34,063,941 of record OY776276.1, read on the forward strand.
ATAACAAACCGCGTCGAGCAAAGATGAAATCATTTAAGAGATATCTGGAACGAATAAAGTGCCTTTATGCTTTCGATTCTTTTTACGTAATTGAATCTCATAGGTATATAATAGTCAAAAAACGAATCGATATCTTTGAGAATAAGGTTAGCGGAAACTTACAGGGATGTCAATCATTGTCAACCGTTTTCCATATACTCGTATTTGCTTTGAAAATATATAAAATTTCGGTTTTCAAGTGATGTGTACGTCAGTTACTAAAAATTGCATTGTGTATAAATGTCCTACACAAACACCGTTTTACTGTGGTGTTTTAGTATATATATATATATATATATATATATATATTTGTATATAAATATATATATATATATATATATATATATATATATATATATATAAATATTTATACATATTTAGTATATATATATATATATATATATATATATATATGTATATATATATGTATATATATATATATATAAATATTTATATATATTTAGTATATATATATATATATATATATATATATTTATATAATATATATATATATATATATATATATATATATTTATATAATATATATATATATATATATATATATATATATTTATATAATATATATATATATATATATATATATATATTTATATAATATATATATATATATATATATATATATATATATATGTATATATATAATATATGTATATATATATATATATATATATATATATATGTATATATATAATATATATATATATATATATATATATATATATATATATAAATATATTTATATATATATATATATATATATATATATATATATAAAAGAAGCCATTTTTAATGCTGATGAAACAAGATTTTTTTTAATGCATTATTTTATTAAACTTAAGTGCATTTCGCTGAGGCATGTGCGCCTGGCCGAAAAATATCCGAAGAAATAATTACAGTTGTTTTGTGTAGCAATGCTACACGCATATATGAATAAAATGTTACCTGCTGACTACATGTTCTCAAAAAATTCCCGGACGATTTGTTCGTTATATAATGGTTGGTTTCTTGAAAAATATTTACCTCAGGTAAGTTTTCTAACTTTTCCTACCAAAAACTCACACCTGCGTTTTTATTTTAGGCTGAGTGTTTTCTGGCCCAAAGCCACTTGCCCCTAAATGCCGTTTTACTCCTGGATAATGCTCCTTCTCACCTCCCAGCAGAATAATTAATAAAGACAACTTGCAGTGGCAAAATATAGATGGCTTATATGCCGTCCATGGTAACACCCCTCATTCAGCCAATCGACCAGAATGCAATTCGTTTGCTTATACTAAACTGCAAGAATTCCCTATTGATGTTTCTAAGCAATTTAATTTATATGACACTGCAACTACAATATCGATCGCATTAAATTGGGTTTCAGAATAATCACTAGTAAAATGTTGGAACAAAATTTTAAAAGAAAACGATTTTTTTTTAATACTAGGATGATATTCCATTAGCGTCCTTGTCAAAAGTAAACGAAGATATTATAGCAGCTGAAACTGGAGTTCGATTGCTAAATTCAATTTATCCAATTGTAAGCTATAATTTTTTCAATTTAAAAATGGGGAGCTTAATTTCAGTGATTTATATATTTAGATGGAAATATCAGGTGATCACCTCAACAGATGTGGTGATAATTCTTCAAAAGAAGACAGTGATGTGGAAGAAGTTAGTGATATTGAAGACGGAGATACTCCAAATTTAAGCAAAGAATAAAAATAATGTTGTTCCTACTAAATGCAATATATATTGAGAGTTTCAAGAAAATGCTATTACAAAGAAAATTTTTATTCCGAAAAGGCAAAGTGTGTTTGATCAGTTCTTTAATCAAACTTTTTGAAAAATATACTCAAAAATGTTTGCTTAGTATTACAATTATGTTGTTCTATATGAAAAAGTGATACGTAATGTTATCTTTTTTATAGCTTTGAGTGAAATTCTAGCACCACCCTGGAACCGCTTCAACATTTCGTCAGGGTGGGAAGTATTATCAGTATTATTCCTACGTCCTCCTTAATTCATAAATAAGGAGGCTCGGAACTGATGCGCATACTTCATCGTTTGTTACTAACGAATTATAAGATGTGTCAATTCTTCTGCGAATCTGTTTTAATCTGTAAAGCTCTATTAGCACTAGCTGTGGAAAATTATATATGATGGTCAAATTGAATAAGGATTCCAGCATGACCGAAACTATATTCCCCGGGCTAATCATGCGCCCGAACCTTTCTCCTAAATACGACCTCCTGTTGTTAAACAGACAAAGACGACATGTTCAGCAGAACGGAGATTTGTCGTCCTTGAAAGGAAATAGATATCACCTAAAATAACCATTTCCAGACAAAAACTATACTGGGTAATAGTTTAAATCACCATATTTTCTAGTCATTCATAACCTGATGTCAGGTATAAACGTATATGTTCATATTTTTTTTTCAGTGGTTGGTCAGCATTACTGCTGACATAAGTCTGTGTTATCGCTTAATTTTTAAATCGATTGGGATCATAACTACAATGATACAAACGGCTTCGTCCGACACCGTTTAAAATGCACTACGTACTCTCAAAGCAGTTAGCCTACACACAGAGGATACCAACCCCACATATGTGGAGTATCTAAGTGAACCTGACCATACTGGGTGTGCATATAGAATATTGCTCCTTACTACTGCAGCGAGTAGTTTCCTCTGAAGATACTTTAGCCCTCTTGTGTTTGGTATAATCCGAGATAGCGCCAAGCAGGTTTTTAATGCTTTCGAAGCTATATGTCGCAAATTCTCACGAAAAAATTTACTTGGGTCAATAATCACGCCTAGATTTTTCAGAAATGCCTTTGATTGTATACAACAGTTGCCAACATTCAGTGTAATAGTTTCTCTAGCCTTACGGCTACTAATCAAAACCGCTTCGGTCTTATGATCAGCTAGAGTTAATCCCATTGAGGAAATCCAGGTCTTTACTATTTGTATAATGGCATTAGCAATGGTGTTTGCCTCTAATAATTCTTTAGCGCCACACACAAACACTTTGTCATCTGCGAATCCTACTATATATACCTTTTCAGGTAAACTCAGTCCTAGTACTTCATCGTACATTACGTTCCACAATAATGGTCAAAGTATCGATCCTTGGGGAACCCTGCCACTAATCCTACGTTTTCTTATACCTACATCTGTATCAGAGATCGAATCTCTGTTTCAGATATAATTCTGCAGTATTCTTATCAGATATTCTGGGATGTTCAATCGAGCTGAAGCATCAACTCTATGAACCCAGTCAAAACTTCAAAGTATCCTTTTGTACCATTCCTCCAACTTAGATAGCACAAGCAGTAGTTTCTACTACCATATTTTTAGCATCCACTGTTGACCCTGCTTTCTTAAAGTTACTTGGTTGGCTGATAGGTTATGTCTGTCTTCAACGCAGTTCACAAGCATTCTGCAGATTACACCCTCCAGCAGTTTCCCACAAGTATCTATCATACATAGTGGCTGATAAGATGAGGTGTCATCTAGGGGTTTATTTTCCTTGGGTATTAATAATAACGTCCGTCTCTTCCATTTTGCTGAAAAAACCTCCCTTACTTAAGCATGCGCTTACGACTCTTAAGAACTTCTCGGGACACAGCTTGATGGCCTCTTTTATTACTATATTTGGTGTCTTTTTGTCTTTGAACATAGAGACAATGCATTCGATCTCAGTTATTGTAACCAAGGGAAAGCTCAAAGACTCGCTAGGAGGGCTGTACTCCCAAGGTAGTGCTTCCTGATGGGAGAAGAGGTGGGGTCCAGGCTTGGCCCATCACCCGGTTGCGATGGATCTAGGCATATGATAACGGTACTGTGATCGCTGTGAGTATAAAGATCAGATACCCTCGAGCACCTTTTCCCGTGTTCCAAATACTACCCAGCCGATGCATATCTTAGACACCTCTAGAAGACGTCTAGCTAGAGGAGCACTCAGGCCATTCCTGGCAGCTTGTGTGCCCCCATACGCTCTCCTTAGTGATTTAACTGCACTCATCTGCAGTACTTTAAAATCATTAGATTTACTAATTATGGCGTGATAGATGTCCTCCTTAGAAGTCACTTCATCTATGTCCCTAGTTTCAATTCTAACCTCCTGAGATAGTGCTCGTACTTCGGCAGCTTCACCCAGTACGGCTTCCACTTTCGACCTGAATTCACCTGTGTTCTGGTGAGCAGGTTAGCTCTATCAGCAGCTAGCCTCTCTCGGTTTTCCGAATGCCTTTTACATTTCCCGAGATCAAAAAAGCTTAGGGTCTTTCTTCACATGCCTGAAATGTAAGCAGAAGAAGCGTTCCCAGTTGCAATAAGCCAAAAGCAGTTTGCCCAAAAATACCATAATCGAGAACGTATTAGACTTGGTCTCAATGCCAGGGTTTCAAAGCCCCATCCTGCAGTGTGCCAGATAAAGGGCCACGCTAAATAACGGTTCTCCTTAGAGCACCTTTGTTCAAGCCCTCCAATCCGTTATAATAACTGAGGAACCGTGGTGTTGTTGGCCGTTACTTATTCGTACAAATATCTTTATAGATTTTATATTCGAATATCCATGTGGATATATATATATATATATATATATATATATATATATATAGATCTATTCGTCGAAAGGAGGTTATATTCTCTATCCAGGATTCGTTTTATTGTAAAAATAATAAAATTAACACATAATTAAAATAAAAGAGTTTAAAAAAACCCCCAAAATATAAACTAATTTAAATATGCAAGTCCTTGTGCAAAATAAAACAACTTATGTTGTAAACACTCTAAATAAATTATTTTTATATTAAAACAATTATTAGTTTTTGTTCTTTATTTCTCTTACACCTACAATTTGAGTCAGCAAAAAACCAACCAGTTGTAGAATACAACGTAGGAGAATAAAAAAGGAAAATTGATCAGTGAGTTCTTGTTTTGATTTTGATATCTGTTTTAGGCTTCCCATTTATTAATGTGGTACTTTGCAATAAATATCTCTAGTTGGTCTAAGAAATGTTTTGTAAAAGTTCCCTGATGATCTGCATTAGCCCCAGTGAAATGCGCATAGGAACTAGCTAAAACCCCTCAACTGATAAATTTGAATTTTTAATAAGATTTTGGGAAAGAAGAACTAGCACATAATTAAAATTAAAGAATAAAACACTTTGTTTTTCGTTTAACTTCGTAGCTGGCAGCCACTAAACGTTTTTCCTCATGCCTTTGCAAAAAATGTATTCAGGTCATATCATGGAAGCAGCTGTTTAAGTTTATACATACTACAAAATCATTTAGACATTTTTGAGCATACTAAGTTATGACGGGTTGTTCACAGTTTACACGTAAACGTTTAAACACAGTTGGGGTATTCACATTGTGTGCTGTTTAGTCATATTGTCACGATGTCGTAATATATTAGACCAGTTTAAGAAAGTTGCTGTGCTGCATACGAAAAGTCGTATAATAATAGCACTCCTTCAGGTATGTTTTTGTTTTTTCATAAAATAGCTCTAAAGATTTGAGTCGAATGGCCGAAAGTCCCCTGTCGGAATTTGATTTAACCATAAGCTAACTTATGAGCTAGGGGTGACGCGCGACTGACTCATTTTCAATATTAACGTTGGATCATTTTTGACATATAATGTCCTAGGAATGAGTGCACTCACCTTGTATCAGTTCTATGCTTACCACAAATTAGCTCATGTTTAGTTAGCTTATTATCGATTCAATACGAGTGCGTCATAAAATGAAATGCGCCTATAAAATTAAAGTACCTATGGCTAGCTAAACTATTGCTTTACTTTAATAACAAGGTTGTTTTATTTTTATTTTTTATCTATTGCATTTTATTTAAAAGAATATTATTATTTAAAAATACATACTAATAAAAATAATAATGTTGCATTTCTTAGTGCTTTTTCTGGGTCGTCTTCACCATTAACAGTTCTTTCTAGTTAATTATAAGAATTTAATAAAGTAGAATTAAATAAAATTAAAAATAATTCGTTAAATCAGATAATTATCTCACTTTCTAAAGGAACAAAAATGCTTTCAACTTTTTAACTGTCATCTTGCCCACGTTACATCGCAGAATTAGATCCTAAGAAAGAATTTTCGTCAGTTTTTCGTAGTTTAAGAATAACATACAACAAACCAAAAATTATTTGCTAAATTATATAATCACTTATTTTTATTTTAAATGGAAAAAGACTTACATAAGTTGAAACCCTAGCCACTGATGACAAAACGTAACTGACGAAATTACTAGTTTTTTTCTCTCTTTTGTCTTGCTTTTGTGTGAGCCAACTAGATCACTTCTGCATCAAATTTCAGTTAGTTTATGAGCTAGTCTCAAAGAGATAGCTCAAAAAACTCCGTCAGGGTTGTGCGTTCTGTAGTTTTCTTTTTTATAACAAGGTTGTAGTTATGTGCGAGTCATATATGACTGTGGTGTGGAATGCCCGTCACAGAAGAGACTGATAATAATATAAACATTTGGCCGTATATTTTATATTAAGTTTAGTTTGATATTTTTGACCACACAGCAATATTCGTTGTTTGGATAAGAACAAAATTTGTTGAAAGAACTTAATTGATTTTCATGTGTAACTTACACCATTTTTTTATAGATTCATAATAACCATAATAAACGAATTTCAGCACAAAGAACTAAAACATATGTATCATTTGCTTACACATATTATTAGTTTACAAACACATAAGAGAGAATTTATTCAATCTTTATTGTTCATACAAACACAAATTTATTTTAAGCTAAACTTTAAGATGATGAAATAGTAAAGAATCAGATTTGTATAAAACCTCAATCTCGTTGGGTGCACCAACGGAAGAATTAATTACTTAAAAACAAAACTGGCGCAGTCGGTAGAACACAACACGAAATTAGGTTCAATTAATTTTTTTTTAATAAAAGGTGAAGTTTAATTTTGTTATTATAAAAGAAAAGATAAAAAATTAATATCAATTAATTTTTTAAACAAGAACTGAAGTCTAATTTTGTTTGTATATAAAAAAAGTCTGTTAGACTTGTCAATAAGAGTGCAAGGGAAAATTAAAAAATTGCCGTTAAAAGATGACAACTCTTGAAGTAGCAGAATGCTTAAGGATATGTCATTAAGAAATAAATGAGAATGAAGAATTAGAAATTTTAAAACTTATTGTAATAAAATGTAAATTGTAAAAAAAATGAGTTTAAAAAAGGATATATTAATAATTATAATAATAATAAGAAACTAGTATCGGGAAATTTTAGGTCTTTTAGAGACAACGGTATGAATTCTTTGGGAAGTTACAGAAATAATTTCAGAAATGAAGTTGGTCAAGAGCATAGGAATAGTTATAGAAATTTCAGACACGATGGTAATTGAAGCATGCTGGTAAATAATAGAGGTAATTTTGAAGACGTACGCCGCAAAAGAAACGATAATAGAAGATCGGGAACCTTTAGAAATAATTTCAACCACGTGCCGATGGAACTATATAATGTTGAGATGGTTCAAAATTTTCGGGAGGGGACTCAGAAAATCGATTACCCCTAGTGCTTTTAAATTTAATGAATATTTGAAATGAAATGATACATTTTCGGCTTTATTCAAAACACATAATCTTATAAAAACAATTCAACTAAATACTTTGGGAGGCCATTCCATATTAACTAAAGGGATTATTTCTACTCTTCCAGTTAAACTCCGTATTCCAAATAAGACAATGTCTATCAAATTAATAGACCTTAAAGGAAAAAATTTGCATTGCATAATAGGAAGTAACATTTTAATGCCGCTTAAAGCATGTTTTGATTACAAAACAAAAAAATTAGTCGTAAACAATATTTCTGTACCTTTTTATAGAAAAGAAATTGAGAATAAATTAAAAGTTGAATATGAGGATGTACTCGTATAAAACTTGAAGAAATGTTTAATGAGTTTTGGAAATATCTAATCCAATGTCTTGAATTCAGGTGAAGCTGAGAGACTTAAAAAATTGTATTATAAACATAAAAATGTATTTTACCGGAATGGCCAGGTTTTGTCTGCTACTCCCGTGATAAAGCATAGTATTCGTACAAATACGGATAACTCTATTTACTCAAGAATGTATAAATACCCCCAGATCCATGAGAAAAAGATTGGAACACAAATTAATGAAATATTGAAACAGGGAGTTATAAGAGAAAGCAAATCACCTCGTAATGCGCCTTTGTGGATTGTTAAAAAATCTGGCAACTCTAATCGGGAAAAATGGCGTGTAGTCATTGATTATAGGGGATTGAATAGCGTTACAATTGATGATAAATTCCTCATACGCGATATAAGTTCGATATTTGATAAGTTGGTGCTCAATTTTGTTCGCTTATCGACCGCAAAAGGCTTTCATCAAATTTTAATGGATGAAAGGGAAATGGAAAAAACGGCTTTCTTTGCACCTTTTGGTCATTATGAGTATATCACAATGTCATTCGGATTAAAAAAGGCACCATCCACGTTTCAGAGGATAATGAATTTTGTTTTGAGAGAGAGTACATGAATAAAATATGTGTTATCAACATGGATGACATACTAGTGTTTTCAACTTCAGTTGATGAACATTTCGGTAATTTGAACAAGATTTTTAGCAAGTTGAACTCCTCTCTTGAAATTTTTCCCAAAGAACATTTAATATAACTTAACTTATCGCTATTAATTTGGTAAAAATAAACTTTTTATGGGTTAAAAAGAATCTGCTCATTATTTGGTGTCTGGAACTCATTATGTTGTCTTGTATTCTTTAAATTTTTTCTTTTATTTTGTTTATTAGCAAAGTTAAATGATTATATACTATAACTTCTTATTTGTTTTCTATTTCTTTACTGTGTGTTTCATTATACATTTCCTTATGTGATTCCAAAATCAGTCTAACATTTAACATATATTTTTATATATCATTATTTATTGCATTTGTTAAAATTGTTTACTATATTATGTTGGTTTATATATATATATATATATATATATATATATATATATATATTGTTACGTTTTTAGACATTTTCGTAAAAACAATTTTATTACTTATCCTTCAAGGATTCGTTTTATTGCATCAAATTAAAACACGGACAAATTAATTTAAGAAATTTAATGCGGCAACACTTTATTTATTATTTAACACGAGTATTTATACTACTCAGCACTTAGCGATGTTAACACGTCTATATTTGAAATCACACTGACTCTCGCTGAGCTCTGGCAGCGCCTTTATATAGCAAAAATGACGTCGTCTGGTAACCTCGCGAAAGTTCTGGCATGGTGGTTGTATTTTACTTGACATGTGTGTGTTTGTATGACAATGCTGACTTGTTTGGTTTGCTTATGGTAAGTATGTGTGGTTGAATGTATGAGTGTTCTGTGTGTTTTGCCTATGGTAACTATGAGTGGTTGTATGAATGAGTGTGTGGTTTTGTTTCTTCTACGTGTATATGGCTGTGTATACTTGTGAATCTGTTTAGCTTTATTAGCAGCGAATACTTGCATACAAGATCATTAAGAATAACATCTCTTAGCATTTATGTTGCTAGGTTTGTTGTTGTTGTGGTTTACTCTTATTGGCACAGCCTTGAATGATCTTGTATATTCTGGAGTATTCCATTTCCGTTAATTTGAATATTATCTATATAGTGTTGACCAGGGTTGTAACATTTTGACAACTATAGATTAATTGGCAGTGCTGCCAAGTACATATAGCCACATTGTCGTTTTATTTAAATCTATTTCTAATCTTTGTAACACTGCCGCCCACTTTAGCCTGTTCGACCCGAATAGGCATACAATCACATCTTCCATAGTGCGCCAATCGTTCGAGATGTACTATCTTCATTTTCGACCTTGTGCTATTGTGCTTCTGTATCCGGTATACAACGTCATTCACTCTCTTAATCACTTTATACGGGCCATCCCAGTGAGTCTGTAATTTTGGGGAAAATCCTTTCTTCCGTTGTGGGTTATACAGTAAAACCAACTGTCCTTCCATAAATCCCTCAGAGTTTGCTGCGCGGTCATATCTAGCCTTCATCTTGTCACTGACCATCTTGATTCTATTACGCGCGAACTCATGCAGTTCGTTTAAGTCCTCTTTCTCTTGGGACGTAATAGCTCCTGAGTTGTACTGTGGTAGCTGTCCCCCGGCTTCTTCTTACTGGGCCTTTGGCTGCTTTGCACTGTGGGCAGTTTGCTATCCAGTCGGCTACGGCTTGTCGACATCCAACCCAATAAAAACGCTGCTTCAGTTTCTCAAGTGTTTTTGTTACTCCAAGATGACCGCCACTAGGTCCATTATAAAACTCCTATAAAACTTTACTTATCTTGGAGTATGGCACAAGTACTAAATTTGAAGTTGTTTTGCCATCTACACTTTCCCATACGCGGTATAAACACCCTTTTATTACCTTAAGGCTGTTAAACTGAGCCCAATAAGATTTGGCGAGTGGGCTTTCAGCCGAAATTTCGTTCCGGGATGGTCGTCTGTCCTCTTCTTTGGCCACTATAATTTTCTTTAGTATATCGTCGTCCCTCTATGCCGCTAACCAGTCTTCATCAGGGCCGATGTGCCTTAGCCGAACATCCACAACGCCTTCCTTTTGCTCGGTTGTATCACAATGTTTACGCTCTGAACAGCAGGGTCTTCTTGAAAGAGCATCCGCATTGTTATGCTTTGTGCCTCTTCTATGCCCAATGCTCTTTCTTGGTGGCAAAACAGATCTACCTCTCTTCCTTGATGCTTTGCAGCTGCGCTGAAAATGACCGATCCTTTCGCAGTTGAAGCACTTAGACTTTTCTTTGATATCACTTTCTGCCAGCAGTGGTTGCATTGCATCCTTAACGCTAGCCACTAGGTTGTTATCCTCCTCAGACAAAACCTCCACATTCCGCACTTTACATATCTGTGGCTTGAAAACCATCCTGGCAGTCTCTTGAGCCAGCGCAAATGACACAGTTTCAGCGAAAGTGGATTTCTGCGTAGCGCACACCGCTAGTTTAACATCCGAGTCGCGAATGCCGTTAACGGAAGCCTCAGTTTTAAAATGGTCCAGGAACGGGTGACTCTCGCTTGGATATGTGTGCTGCACTAAACGCTCGATTTCCATTGCGAAATCTTGTATAGATTCATTAGGCTTCTGAAATCTACATCGCAATTCCATTCTGTATAAATCGCGCTTGTGCTCACCACCGTACTTGCGCTGCAATGCTGCCATTATTTCATTGTAGTTGATTCTGCTGCTTACTGGCACAGTCTCAAGTACATCTGCGGCTGTACCCTTTAAGGACAAGATCAACTCTATGGCCTTTTCTTCAGCATCCCATCCATTTCTGATAGCAACCGTCTCGAACTGGAATTTGAAGATGCCTAATGGTACGCTGCCGTCGAAGCATGGCGCTCTTATCCGCGCAGAAACCTGCGCAACTGCTCGTTCTGGCACGCCACTATACTACAGGTACACTCCTTTGCATGCTGTTTCAGGCCGCCGCTTTCTAGATGTTGGACTCTATCCGCCAGCTCTGAGAATTTATTCGCAATGGAATCCACCCTCCTGTTAATGGCTTCAGAAACCTCTACCAGGGTCTCATGGCTTTATTTGACTCCTGTATTTCTGCTACAAGCTTTTCCTGCATCTGCTGACAGTTCTGTTTTATTTCAGTTATTTCGGCTACAAGCTTGTCACTGCTAAACCTTGATGCCTCCTGCATCTGCTGAGAGTTTTGTTTTATCTCAATCATTTCGGCTACAAGCTTTTCCTACATCTGCTGAAAGTTCTGTTTTGTTTCAGTTATTTCGGTTCCAAGCTTGTCACTACTGATTTTTGATGCAGTTTGTGCATCACTGATTGCTTTTATCTGGATCATCATAGCAGCGAACATTGAATTTATGTGCATGCTGCTGGTCGTGGGAGGAGGGCATACCTTCACATCGTCTTTGTCCTCAAACTCGTATGTCCCGATGTCCATGCCGCGATTCTTAAACTCATCTATCAGCCTCTTCTGCAGTTCAGCCTTATTACCTGCAGTTGGCAATTCCAGCTTGCTGAGCTCCTTTTTCAGTTGTTCAACTTTTAGCTCATCAAATTTCATGATTTTTTATTTTAATTAATTTTTAAACTTCCTTTTTTTCTTTTGAATTGCAATGTCCTTTTAATTATTTTTGCAATCCCACTTCTGACACCAATTGTCACGTTTTTAGACCTTTTCGTAAATACGGTTTTATTACTTATCCTTCAAGGATTCGTTTTATTGCATCAAATTAAAACACGTACAAATTAATTTAAGAAATTTAATGCGGCAACACTTTATTTATTACTTAACACGAGTATTTGTACTACTCAGCACTTAGCGATGTTAACACTTCTATATTTGAAATCACACTGACTCTCGCTGAGCTCTGGCAGCGCCTTTATATAGCAAAAACCACGTCGTCTGGTAACCTCGCGAAAGTTCTGGCATGGTGGTTGTATTTTACTTGACATGTGTGTGTTTGTTTGACAATGCTGACTTCTTTGGTTTGCTTATGGTAACTATGTGTGGTTGAATGTATGAGTGTTCTGTGTGTTTTGCCTATGGTAACTATGAGTGGTTGTATGAATGAGTGTGTGGTTTTGTTTCTTCTACGTGTTTATGGATGTGTATACTTATGAACCTGTTTAGCTTTATTAGCAGCGAATACTTGCATACAAGATCATTAAAAATAACATCTCTTAGCATTTACGTTGCTAGGTTTAATATGGTTGTGGCTTACTCTTATTGGCACAGCCTTGAATGATCTTGTATATTCTGGAGTATTCCATTTCCGTTAATTTGAATATTATCTATATAGTGTTGACCAGGTTTGTACATTTTGACAACTATAGATTAATTTGCAGTGCTGCCAAGTACATATAGCCACATTGTCAATATCTTGCTTGTCTTGGTCGTCCAAGTTTCCAAATACTTATTTAGTAAGGCTTCCTCCTGCGTCAATCAGTGCTCTCCTTTCTCTACCATCACGTCTTTCTATTGTCAATAATGAATGTTCCAACTACTATTATAATAACCTATAGCTCTGATTACAAGTTCTTCTGTATCAATTCTATCTTCCGTACATTTCATTATTCTTATATGTTCAAGGATTGTTGAATGCAACCTTTCAATGTCTGAATTTCCCGTGTGAGAATGGGGATTACTAAAGCGGATCTCAATATTATTTCCAATGCAAAACAACTTGATCAAGTGATTATCGAATTCATTGTCCATAATCAAGAGTTCTGGCTTACGAAGTTTCTTGTAACTTCATCTTAATGTTAACCATGTTCTTGTCTGAAAGCCTGTGAACACTTCCTAACTTTGTAAATCTATCCACAGTTGTCAAAAAATATTGCTTCTCCGCACGGAAGACATTCATATGGACTATCTGATTTGGTTACTTTGGTGTTTCTGTATGCTGAAAATGTTTTTTAATGTGTTTACGATCGTATTTTGCTTCGCTACAAATTCTACAGTTACTTATATATTTATTGATATGTTTGACTAAATTAGGCTGAACGAATTTTCCTTTTATTTCCTCGAAATTTTCAAAAAATTCTTTGTGATTAGTCTCTTCATGTCGTATAGACGTTCTGATTCCTCCACATCAACAGCCATCGTACTGCATTTAGTAAACTTCAATCTTGTACCATTCCTCAAGAACTGTATTAATTTCTATTGAATAATATTGTATTTTGCGTCCTCCAATTCGCAATATATGCCTACAGAACCTCTAAGTATATTTTCCTTAAAAAGATCTTCCAAATGACCCTCATTCGACAAGTCAGACTCGTCTACACACAAAATTAGCTACCTCCCAAATAACCTTTCCATAGTTTTTTCTTTCATTCTTACAATACGCACCTGAGTTCTATACTTGTTAGCTATTCCTTCGCTGATCTTAAAGTAATTACTTAAAATCTTCTTTACCACTATGTAACATGTTTCAACATCTTCATTATCTATTTCAAAAACGTGTTCCTCGTTTGATTTGTCTTTCTATTCAATTTGACTCAAAAAATTAGCCATTCTATTGTTTCTTCCTTTTACATAATCGATATCGAAATCATATTCACTCAACTAAATTCTTAATCATGACATATTTGCGTATAGCTCCTTCATTGAATAAAGCCATTTTAATGGTTGGTGATCTGTTTGGACCAAACATTTTCTTCCGTATACATATCTTCTGAAATACCTTAAAAGCGTTACAATGGCTAAAAGCTCTTTTTCAATTGTTGAATAATTCCTTTCATGATCATTCAATGTACGACTCGCGTAACTAATGGGTTTTCCTTCTTGGCTAAGTACTGCACCTAACGCATTATTGCTAGCGTCGATGGTCACGATACATTTCTTGTTAAAGTCAGGATGTGCTAAAATCGGATAAGACGTTATTAACCTATTGATCTTTTTAAATGCTTCAATATATTTCTGATCACTTCTTATCTTTCTTCAAATACGTTATTATAAGTGATGCTATGCTTGAATAGTTTTTTATAAATTTCCGGTAATAACCCGTTAATCCTAAGAATGACTTAACCTGTTTGACTGTCCTGAGTAGAGTCACCTCATTTATTGCTGTCCAACAACGATTTGGTTCGATAAGTCGTGATGATGAGAGATATGCAACCCCAAAGAAAGAATTCAGCCAAATTTGCTTAGACGGGAAAGTATATTAAAGTTGTGCTTTTCTTTGATACTCAAAACAGAATTAATTGAAGAATACTTATATATTTTACATTTGCTTAAAACTTGTTATATGCTGTTTCCTGATGTGCTAATGAAATAATTATTAATGTTGCAGAAAACTTGCATTTTAAGAAACACTCTTTTGCACAACAAAAATATAAAAGATATATATGTATAAGAATTGGTATTTGGTCACAAAGAATTAAATTCATGTTGTATTAGGGCGGTATACTTAGTGAACTGACTTACAATTATGATCAAGTTTAATATCTTAACAATATAAATGAAAATGTTCCATAGGTTGTGATCTTGTCCGACATGCTCCTCCCGTTGAAAGACCCTTATTTCAAGGCACATTAAGAGAAGGCAAAGGAGCAACCTCGTGGGCCTCTTATCGCCTTTGTCACACGAGCTAACTGCCATTGTAGAGGCGGAGTTTTGTCTTCGTGAACAACAACAAGTTGACCTTCAGCGATATTAGATTCTAGTTGCAGCCATTTAGAACACATTTGTAGCGACAAAAGATAGTCTATATACCACGCTTTCCAAAACAGTTGCTTTAAATATGCAATACGCTGCCACTGGTTAAGATATCCTAATTTGGTGATGTTAAACTTCTCAGGTGATAAGCTCGAACCAATTAATAAGTGACCTGGCGTAAGAGCCTCACCATCATTGGGATCATCTGATAACGGGGCAATGGGTCTAGAGTTTAAGATGGAATCCACTTCTTAGCAAGTGTCCGCAATTCTTCAAACGTGAGATGAGGTTGGCTGACTTCACCGTGGCTTCCAATAAGCTACCGAAATGTGGAGGACTATTGATCCTGCTTTCCTGAATCCAAACTGGTTGTCTCATAGGCCATGTCTGTCTTCTGGAGATTACACCCTCTATCAATTATCTATCATACAGAGTAGCCGATAAGATGGGGGTCATCCATAGGTTTATTGTCTCTCTGTTTTACCTTTTTAAGATAGTTCGAATACTAAGCATGCATTTACAATTCTTAAGTACTTTTCTCTCTCTCTCTCTCTCTGTATATATATATATATATATATATATATATATATATACATACATATATATATATATATATATATATATATACATATATAAATATATGTGTATATATAAATATATGTGTATATATATTTAAATATGTACATATATATATATATATATATATATATATATATATATATGTATACATATATATATATATATATATATATATATATATATATATGTATATATATATATATATATATATATATATATATGTATAAATATATATATATATATATATATATATATATAGATATAGCCATATATATATATCTATATAGATATATATATATATATATATATATATATATATATATACATATATATATATATATATATATATATATATATATATATATAAACGTATATATATATATATATATATATATATATATACATATATATATATACATATATATATATATATATATATATATATATAAATATATATATATATATATATATATATATATATACATATATATATATATATATATATATATATATATTTATATATATATATATATATATATATATATATATGTATATATAGACATATGTCTCGGGACATAGTTTAACGGCATCTTTTAATACTATATTTTCAATACAGTCTAGGTCAGGAGCCTTTTTGTCTTTAAACGTAGAGATAACGTCTTCGATCTCAGTTATTGTAACAGAGGAAAAGTTTTAAGTTTCGGTAGGGGAGTTGTGCTCCCAGGGTGGTGCCTCCTGATCGGGGAAGAAACATTAAGAAAACACTGCCGCTTGCTCTACGAGTTGCAAGTTTTAGGTATCTCGTCTTATCCACTAAAAATAATATTTCATAAATTAAAATAGCCTGTACCTCGTTTCTGTAATTTTCACATCGTAAAATGTCTCAAATGAAGTGTAAAACAAAAAATGCCAGTATTATATGTACATATAATAGTATATATATATATATATATATATATATATATATATATATATGTACGTATAATATGAAATTTATTTGTTGGGTGGTTAAGCAATTTCTATATGCAGTTCATTGAATTACATTTGGAAATCCTTTGGATAAAGGTTTAAAAAAATAAAATAGAGTCATATCGAATGAAAGTTGTTTGTTGGGTTTTGGTTTGTATAAATTTCATAGCCTACTACACTTAATATAATGTGATTTTTAAAATCATTTGTGAATTTTTATAGTTAATCTATTAATACAATTCTCAGATGGTTTATAAAAGTCTTTTAATAAGTTGAGAAGTTTAAAACTTTTCAAATCTGTGGCTAAAGTCCAATGACTATTTGGTATAAAGCGCCAATGAAATGCATATAGACATTGCTTAACCACCCAACAAATAAATTTCGTATTATAATGCTACAATGAGAGTATGTCAAATAGTTAATTTGTTATATATACATATAATAAAAAAAGTTAATTGTTAATAAAAATGTGCCGAAAAATACAATATATTGTGTGTTAGTAGGGGTTGTGCAACTACATGATAGGCGAAATATGATGCGAGCTTACCGCGAAAATTCAAGGGATACAACTGATCCTTTTAGCAAAACGGAGCAGCGTTTTAAGGTACCTTATCGTTTGAGCAAAAATGCTGTTTTTTGTTATGCAAACTAGATTTTGTAATTTAAAGTGATATTTTTTCCTCTATATATTAGGATTTCCATCCTATTATTATTATAATAATTATTATTATTATTAGTATTATTATCATTATTATTATTATTATTATTGTTATTATTATTATCATTATTATTATTATTATTATATTTGTGATTGTTATTATTATTATGATTTTTTTTGGCGTGTTAGGAGAGTTTAAAATGCCTTTGCACTTACAGCGGCCGTCAACAGCTGCGTCGAGTATTGTTTTCACTAAAACACTCCCCCCTCCTTTTCTGGTGTTTACCTTCACGGAACCTTTTTCTGCATTACTTCGTGAAGACCCAGAATCAACGTCCTGAAAAAGGACCCTTACTTATGTGTCCGGAATACGCAACCGTGGTGGTGCTTGTAACTGGTTATGATGAGGATATAAAAGGGTGGATTCTTTCTGCTAAAAGTTGGTCAATGTCCCTTTTCTTTTTCCGAAAAACGGATTCAACGTAGTTGTCTACGGCAATCCATTTATCACTTCCTTCAAGTATTTTGCCAACAACGTTGTCAGGACTAAGTTCACCGATCTGTTCGTGTACGTCACTCCGCTCCGCCTGCCACTTGTTGCTGTTAAAAAACGTGCGTTTGACGTCATCATTTCCTGCTGTGCAGTACATGCAGAAGGGACTCTCTGTCTTGCCAATGCAGTACAGATATTTGAGGATGTAACAATGCCCTGACAGAAACTGTATCAAGAAATAGTTTACTTTCCCGAAAGTTCTTTTTGCCCGCACCTCTATGTTGGGGATGAGTCTCGCCGTCCATCTGCCAGCGGTTTCCGTGCTCCACCTGCTTTGCCATCGCTGGAGTGTCCCAGACCTTCGCTCTATAGAACTACTAACAGGACCTCCCCTATTGAAATCCCATGCCTCGCGTGCCGGAAGATCACTGCTTATCACAAAAACCGCTGCTGCTAAAACAGTACGATAAGCTAATTCGACCCTGAGTACCGGCGTGCGCTACACCACTTCCAGGGCTTTCAGTTTCGATTTGGCCATCAGTGCACCTCCCCAAATCTCACCGCTGTCTAGCAGCATCGAGTTTGTTGTTGCCATGATTAGCCTCCTTTTCCTCTGCGTAGGCCCACCGGTATTAGCCTGCTTAGCATGCCAGTTACTTTTGCCATCTTGTTGGCTGCATGTTATATCTGGTCCCAAAAAGTGAGCATACAGTCCAACTTGATACCCAAATATTTAATCTCTTTCTTGGTGGTTAAGAGCGTATTAATAATTTGCATGTCTATTTCAAGTGGCATGTGTCTTCAGGTCATCAAGATCAAGAAATCTCTTGTTCTTTGCCAGCTCAAGACTATGGTTTTCCAGCCATGTTTGGGTCCTCATCATCACTTAACTAAGTTAAATTTTTGCGTCGGTTATATATCGCGCTGAGATTACCGCCGCTATTTCGTCTGCGTAGCCCACGAGGTGTGTATCCTGTGGCATTTCCACATTCAGGATGTCATCATAGGTTATGTTCTAGAGGTTAGGCCCTAGGATCGATCCTTGCACCGCGCCAGATTTGAACATTTTATTTCTCTTCTTATCTGGCGTTTCGTAGAGGAGTTTGCAATGCTTCCCGCAATGTCCTCATAATATCTGCCCACTACGATGGTACGCTTTGGATCTTAGCGTCTGCCTTGGGCGTGTACGAAATTTCTCACTATATCTTCAATTGCACCCAAACTGTCTCCCAGCAGACTTAATGGATTCTGTTAATCTGCACTGCAGTAGCTTCCACAACAGCTTGTTGGTACTATCAAGAACGCAAACGGGCCGGTATGATGCTGGTTGCATTAGATCACCTCTTGTCTTGCTAATCAATTGGAGCTTCTGTATTTTCCACTGCTTATGGAACGTGCCTTGATTTAAGCAAGCGTTGTAAGCCTCGAGCATCGTGTTTGGGCAACTGTCGACGAGGACTTTGTGTACCTCAGCAGGTACTCTGTCCGGGCCGGGTGTTTTGTCCTTTTCAAGGCTTCTACCTGCAGTGTTTAGCTATTCCTCAGTAAAAGGAGTTAGCATATCTGCATATGGCTCGCCTTCCTCCTGAAATGGAGAGTGCCTGATAAACAGATTTCTCACTATAAAATCAATTTCCTCAGTCCTCATTTGTCAAGCATCGAAATTGGTATATGATATCTTCATAGCGATCCTATGAACTTTTAAGTTCTTCCCAGTTCATCTTTTTGCTCTCGATAATGGTATGTTTCAGAGCCTTTCGATATAGTCTGAAAGTCTCAGCCTACATTAATCACTTCCGATGAAGACTCCCAATACTTTCCATCCTGTAATTCTTGAAGCCAAACTCTTCATCACCAACGTGATGTTCGGCGTAGTAGGTTTACAACCCAGTCTTCTGAAGGTAGTGGCATTACTATTGTTTGCCACAACTAGTCCCAGCCGTGCGGCCATGTCTAAAATGTACCTTCCGCGAGAGTTTTGTTGTTGAAGCTCTCCATTTGATAGCCTTGGTGTTGAAATCCCCTGCTAATATAAAGGCTCCTTCTATTTCGCGTGCCTGATTGACAACATTTTCCCTGGGAGTGTCCCATTCCAAGACAGCAATAACTCCAACAATTTGAGAACGCCATTCTTGATGTCGACGCTTATATTCTTCTGGCGGTTAAACGCCAGTTGCATACTGCCGAAGAGAGATATCATTGCAGTATTGCATCTTCCTCATCTTTTGTATCAGCTCTAGTCGAGGTGAGCATTAATTCGAATTTTCGGAGGAACCCTCCATCTGGGCGTTCGATGGTGCGTGGGCTTTTTCCACTCCCTATGACGAGTGGTGCTACTCGAACTTTCGGCTGTTCGAAAAACTGTGATCTATTTTCGGCAGGCATTCATTGGGGAGGGAATGACACTTCATCCTTTGTAGCCTTCGTTTGCGCCTCACGATTTCTGCTATGCGCTGGCTTGGCGTCGGTGGCTTCCTTTGCAGCAAGTTACTTTTCTTTAATGCTCTTCTTGGAGGAGCATCTTGCCGCTTCAAAATCCAACCTTCTTCTCTTGTTTTTCTTGATCATTTTAAAATTCTATGCAATTGAGTCCCCGCTCCAAGGCGCTATCTTCACACGATTGCACAGTCGCCTGAAAAAATTATCCTCGTGGGACCCTTTACAAGCAGTGAGGTCCACGCGAGGGTTGACATAGGACCTTATGAGTATCTGTGATCAGAGCCAGGATTTTGGCGCAATACAGCAGTCGCCCACAACTGAGCCTGTGGTGGCGACATGTTCAGAACGTACTGGGAGCCTAGCCACACTGTTATCGGGACGGGGGCGACTACAGCGTTAAGCCATCAGCCATTTCAACCAGACGTCACTCTGGCATACTAGGATGATAGAATACTGCAGTCATCAGCTCATAATTGACAATTCAATATAGTCAGTGTTGTAGACCGTATTCGATCCGTTTACCGTCATCATCAGCTATCCAGGAGTGGTGGTTCGCTGTCCAGTTTTTGTTCACGGGTGATGTTGTATTTCCTACATTCGCTGCAGATCTAAAACAGATCAGCCGAGTGTTCCCCTATCAGCCGCTTGGGGTCCGATGGGAGACTTGGATTACTCCACACGGAATTATTATTATTATTAGTATTATTATTATTATTGTTATTATTATTATTATTATTATTATTATTATTATTATTATTATTATTATTATTATTATTATTATTATTATTATTATTATTATTTTTATTACTATTATTATTATTATTATTATTATTATTATTATTATTATTATTATTATTATAATTATTATTATTATTATTATTATTATTATTTTTATTATTTTTATTATTACTATTATTATTATTATTTTTTTTTTTATTATTATTATTATTATTATTATTATTATTATTACTATTATTATTATTATTGTTATTATTATTATTAGTATTATTATTATTATTATTATTATTATTATTATTATTATTATTATTATTATTATTATTATTAGTATTATTATTATTTTTTTATTATTACACTGCTCTGCAAAAAACTATTT
This sequence comes from Linnaemya vulpina, assembly GCA_963675445.1. Lineage (NCBI taxonomy): Eukaryota > Metazoa > Arthropoda > Insecta > Diptera > Tachinidae > Linnaemya > Linnaemya vulpina. The sequence goes on from OY776276.1 coordinate 34,085,455, forward strand.
TTTGTTTCTCCGTTAAATAAAAATATGTGCTCTATAAGGATTTTTGTGAGCTAAGCTCGAGTTCGTTTTCGATTTTTCCATCAGTTCGAGATTTTTTTAATGGGAGTGGCAGTTTTTTGACCCTAAATCAGCCAGCTACATAGACATATCTCATCCTAATTCGAGAAAGAGTCAACTGACTTTAAAAAATACCAGAAGATGTGTAACAAAATTGCATTTATTTTAGTGAAATATATTTTTTCTCTATTTCTTATTGTTTTGAAATTATTCAGAAGTTATTCGAGAAAAATTTATTTTCGTACAAAATTCCTAGTTTTTTTTAATTTAAAAATGAAATTTAAGAAAGTATAAAGCAAATATTTGACATTTTGCACATTTTTCTGAGAGCTACATCTCTTGGAAATAAAACAAACTATAAATCCAAAAAAGCGGTTTAAGAATTTGAATTTTATTGTAAATTTACCGCAGGTATCCAATATTTATCGAATGGTACGTGTAATGCACAAAAAAAACATATATAAGGCTGACGTCGGCGTGGGCTTGTAAATAAATATTATCAATTTGAGTTTCTTGCCAAATAGACCAAAAAACCTGCCAGCATTCCTTCCGACGGGTTTCCATTATAACGGTTCTCTATATGTGATATATCTTAATGGAATCTTTCAGCATGTTCGTCTACAACAGCACTAAGATTATCTAGAAAAAAATCTAGATGCGAGTCCAAAAAATGAATTTTAAGGGACATATAACAATTTAGAGCTTTGTAGACAGAAAGTAGTTTCTTGATGATTTCATAATAGTTCCAGCTTTTCTTATTTCCGTTTGTGATGTGCTTTTCGCCTTGATGTCTTTTTTATAATAATATAATATTAAAAATGTTCTTTTAATTTATTTTTATTCCAACATTTCGACCAACTCTGTTGGTCATCTTCAGGGAATTACAATTTTATAACAAAAAAACAATAACAATAAAAGTAGTAGGATAATGTATGTGCGAGACCAATAAAAATTGTCAAATTTCGGCAATTAAATTTAAAATTTTGAAATTTTAATTTTAAATTAAAATTAATTAATTTATGTTAATTGGTTTTTTTTTAGTAATTTGATACTTTAATGTGTGTGTGTGTATTTTCCCACGGTTAAATAGGGGTGTTCACATTGTTGTTGCCTTTTTTTATAATGTTGGGGTAGGCGTGGGAATTTGTGTCTGTCCATATGTGACCTTGAGAATACATGTACGTCCGTATGTGAGCGTGGAAATTTGTGTCTGTCCATATGTGACCTTGAGAATACATATCCGTCCGTATGTGAGCGTGGGAATTAGTGTCTGTCCATATGTGACCTTGAGAATACATGTCCGTCCGTATGTGAGCGTGGGAATTTGTGTCTGTTCATATGTGACCTTGAGAATACATGTCCGTCGGTATGTGAGCGTGGGAATTTGTGTCTGTTCATATCTGAACTTGGGAATACATGTCCGTCGGTATGTGAGCCTGGGAATTTGTGTCTGTCCATATGTGAGCGTAGGAATTCTGTCTGTCTATGTGTGCTATAGCCTAATAGAAAATAAGAAATTTTTAGGAACATTAGAACATTTTTTTAGGAATTACACTATTTCAAAAGTGTTGTAGTTATATATGGATGGCTTTAATGTTTGCGGTTCGTTTCTTCTTGCTGGAGTGAGACTTTTTTTTAGTTTTTGTTTGTTTTTAATTTTGGTGTGTGTTTACTTAAGACATTTTGTCCAGCAATTCAGTTATTTCTTTTTTGTTTACAATGCTTGAGTCTGGGGGAATAATTTGATTATTCTGATCTTGAAGACGTTGTGAAAAAAAAAATTTACTATTCCATAAATATTGAAATTGATATTTTGTTTATTTTATACATGACGATCATCGATGGATTTTATTTGGGGATCTGGATGGTGGTGCGATTTCTGTATTTTGTAGAATATGAATATGCTATGTTTAAGTGTGTGTGTTTTTTGTGTTCTGAGTGGCGAATTGAATGTCTGCCTGTCAGACAGTGTGTGTGTGTGACGATTGGTGAGTCTGTATGACAGTCCGCTTTCTTGCTTTCCTGGATTTTGCGCAATTGGGTCACTATGAAATGTGATAAGATGTATATATTCATGCGTACATAAATATCTACACATTTATTTCATTTACGCATATACATACAAACAAATAATAATCGTTTATTTTATGTGTCCAAATATTCCCTTGACCATTTGAATGAATGAATGAACCATTGTGTATGTTTGTTTGTGTGTTCTCTGAAAAAAAATATGTATGTAGGTTTTTATTTGAAATAAAAACACATTTATTTTAATTTTTATAAGCATTTATTTAAAAGTTTGTTAACATTTTCATTTTTAAGTAAAATTGCATTCCTTAAGGCACAAACACCATAGTCGTGATAGCTACAATAGAGATATATTGAATGCTTAGTTTCCATTTGTTTAAAATTAATGCAGCCAATGTCTTCAATGTTATAAACTATTTGATGAATAATTTTTTCCAGCCATTTTTTCTTCTCTTCCCCCTTAACATATATTTCTGAATTTTTTTATATTGGATTTTAACTTGAAAACGCTTTGAAATGAGACTGATCCATCATTCCAGTTAATATGATGATAGTTTTTTGTTAACCAAACTGCTTCTCTCTGTTTTTTGGCTGCTAAACATGCAAATCAAAAGGAGGTTTTATGATGAAATTGAGGTATTCGTTGTTGCTGAAAATTACAGCTAGTTCTTTTGCGATGAAGTCATTTGAATTATTTTTGAAACCTTGCAAGTCTACAAAAACAATATCACCATCCATGTTATTTAATTTATAAGACCTTCCGGATTGGTATTTATTCCATTACGCGGTCATGAATAAGAACGCAGTAAGCTGATGTTTTTGATGGAATATTTGTTGCTGTTTCAATTTCAATTTTTATGTCGATTGGTCCGGTATTCAGCGTTTCGTTTTGGTGACTGACATCAACTACAATAATTGGAGCGTTATTTTTAAACTCTTGACCTCTTAGAAGAGGGTGGGGTTGTTTCATGTAGTAGCTTTGTTGGAATCTTAGATACATATCATATAGAATCGCATAGCACTCATTTTTGAATTTTTATATTAAGATCGTCATATGTGTAAGAGGTTGAGTTTAAATGTACTTTTAAGTTAGTAAGATCACAATGAACAAACTTGTTTTCTTGTTGAAAGGCAATCAACACAAAACGAGGGCGTTCTTTATTAGCTGCCAGTTTCACATTCCATATGTGATTGGTCCCCGTATTAAGGTGTGGATTCATATAACAATCCCAACTACGGAATGCCATTGGTATAGCAGCACCATTATTAAGTATTTTGATCATATTCAATTTACTATGATCAGATAATTGAACATGTGGAATTCTCCATGATATTAGTGAAATTGTAAGTTTTTCTTTCTCAGTGGAAACATTCGAGTGTACAAGATCCTCGTCGTTCTTATTACGCAATAGTATCAACTCATGTTTACCATTTAATAAAATTTTATTATAGTCTTCAGCGAATCCTAAAAGAAGTTTGAGTGGTACATAGAAATTAAAATTTCCATTTTGAAGATTTATTTCATCAAGTTTATTCCATCCAGCATTTTGCAACACAACGCTTTCCGTAGGTGATAAAGAAACCAAATTTTTTATGGTACTGGTGGCTCCCAAATATCTTGTATGATCAATTTCAATACCATTTAGTTCATAGCGAATTTCATCAAAGAGATATGCAACAAAATTGTTTTTCAACTTTAAGTTGGGTGTAGATTTCGATGTTTTTTCATCTACAACGAGTCCTTCCACATATATATAGCTTTCACTGGGTAAAACATAAAATTTTTGACTAACAGATCTTTTCAATTGTTGCTTAGGTTGTAATGTTTGAGGATTAGATGTTGCTGTAGTATTCTTCGATATACTCGTGTTGTATATTATTATTATTTAGTTGTCCTTAAATGTATTCGTATTGTAATTTCCTCTCCTCCGAAATTAATTAAGTCGCCGTTTTGATCAACCACGCGAAGAGCTAGTGAACTTATCTCTCTGGAGTTTACTGGCAAATAAATGAGATTTTTGGGAATCTCAACTATTTTATATCCAGCCGGTACATTAATCGGAAATTCATGTAGTGTATGAGCCTTAGAATTATTCATATAAGTAATAACCACAATACTGCTTTCAATCCTTAAGAGATTCACCTTAAAGATATTCACTGGAAAATCAGAGTAATGTTCTTTGTTTGGCGTTAATTTTCTGCTATTGAATCCTAAAAGTCTACCTATTGCATTTTCTTTATTAAAATATATTGGTTCTTTAGAGCTGCTGACATTAACTTGCACTGTATTGTTATTAGCTTCAATCAAAATTTTATTTTCTGGTCTATATCGTTTGTATTGTTCTTCTATATAGTCAACTATATCATTTAATTCATAAGATCCGATCGGTATTACAATAAAAAGTTCACCGATATGAAATATATTGTTGTAGACATCCACATTTGGGATACTGTTGTATGAATGAAAATCAGTTAGAGCACATTCATAGGTTCCGTTTAAATCAATAGGAAGAAAATAATTAGCAGATAGCTCTGATGAATTGGAGCTTAGAGTCAATGTTATTGACATTGTGACTGTTTTATTGTAAATAAATGAGGTTAAACACACAGTATAATTTATAAGAATCACTTTCGTATTTATTGTTTATTTACTTATTTTAAACTAAATTTAATATTTATGCCATTGTTGTTTTTGTTGTTTATTTATCGTATTCTTCCATTTACAATATCTCATCTTTGCTTATCCAAGAGTTGTGCTCATTACCAAAGCCCAGCCACTTAACAAACACCTTCTGTCCTTTAGTTTTGAGAACCTATTCAACTGTATTTGGATATCTGGTTTTTGAAAGTTCTTCTTCATAGAATCCACCTTTAATAGGATTTCCGCGATAGTCTTCTAATGTACATATATGTTGTAGGATATATGTTTTGTACTCTTTTAATTGTAAAGATTTCTGTTGTCCAATTCGGAGTGTAACCTTTTTCAAAAATGTTTTTATATTTGCTTATGTGTACATGATCTCCTGCATTAAATTTTGACATTTTATACAAAAAAAATTACTATATACTGTTTTTAAAAGATGTTTTTCATTTGTTGAATTTACTTTAATCGGTGACATTTTAATGGTGCGATGAATTTATCTATTGTATGCATCAAGTAAATCTCTATACATATCAATCCAATTATATGAACCATTTAAGCTAAATTCTTTCCACATCATTCCTTTTAATGTTCTATTGAATCGTTCTACTATTGAGGCTTTCATAATGCTATATGTTGAGTAGTGATGAATATTGTAATTATTCATCAACTGATTGAAATGGTTATTGAAAAATTCTATACCATCGTCTGTTTGCAAGTTTTTCGGTATTCGTCCCAATTTGAAAACATTCCCCATTGCCTGGGTTGTTTCAAATGCATTCTTTCTTCTCAAAGGTACTGCCCAAGCAAATTTTGCGAATGTATCAACTACAGTTAGCAAAATCGATAATTTCTGTTGTCTAAGGAATAATTTCCAATTTCAACTAAATCAGCTTGCCAAAGATCATCTATTCCTTTCATCACAACTCTACGACGTACAAAACGTTTTCGAGCCTGCTTATGCAATTCATTTACAATATTTCTTTTTAAAGACATCTTATTTTCCCAGTCGCTGTTTTAAGTGTGTTGTGATCTACTTGATGCACTTTCAGCTATTGATACGAACATGTAATTTTCTATTCCATAAATTTTTTTCGTAACTCTTAAATTTCCATATCAAAAAGTGATTTATTATCATCCATTTCCTATTGATATCCTGCAAGTGAGCGTTAAGATTTTCTAACTGGAAAGCTACTTCTTGTTGCTGTTTTTTGAGTTCAGTTTGCAGAAACAATTTACTGATAACATCGTTTTCCTTCAGAGCGTTTGCAACATTTTTGATTCTCTTGTATTGGACATCAATGTTTTTGTTCGTATCCATAAAGAAGCCGAACAACTTAGGTGCATTTTTGGTTGAAATTACTTCACTTCTATCGTTAATATAATGCCCAAATTTGTCAACGGACATGTTTTATAAAAAAATCTATTTATGTATATAGTTTATACAATTATATTAGCTTCACGTAGTTCTTCAATAATTGAGAAAACTTCGTTGTTGTGATTAGTATGGCCTGCAGAATGTGATGCAAGCAGTAGTCTAGGTCGATCTACCAACTCGTTTGGATCATCCCAGTATATATAGCTTGGATTATGAGGGTTAAACTGCATGAAACCCCTTGCTAAATAATTAGTTTTTGTTACATCTGATGAGCTTTTCTGATTTTCTCCTTTGAAAAGTTTTTCAATAATATGTTTGTACTTATGGGCTGTGCTCCCTTTGATTTGACCATCAGACATCTCTCCTGTGAGCATTGGTAGCAAGTAATATTTTTTTTATAGATTTCAAGCTCGAATTTGTCATAGTTTTTTGGTGTCTTATGAAACATTAAAGAAACAGTCCTGGCGTGAGAGCCCATATGTGTCCACCAACCTGAATCTTATCTTGATTTAACTCGATGTTGCTATAACCAAATCTCCATTGGTTCTTATTGTCTTTATGTGGACCATAATTAGTATCTAGTTCGTTTCTCGATTGTAATAGTGATAAGTCAGGATAACTTTCTTCATTATTCGAATTTTGTGAGTAAAAGTCATCTTCATCATAATTACTGCTACTTTTACTATTCGATTGTTTAAACATTGATTCTTCAATTAGTTTCTTGGGCGTACTCGTTTCCAATTTTATTGTTGAATTCTGAGGATGAAAACTTTCATTGTCATCAATTCCAGTTTCCTTATCACTCGGTTCTTTTTTAACCGGTCTACCAACGTATTTAGAGCTATTGATAAATTCTTTTAAAGGTTCTGTGATAGGCTTGAATGTATCTCTTAATTGTTCATGTGCATTTATTTCACCAGTTTTTATACTTCAAAGCTTTTTCTTCAAGATATTTCTTGTAGTTACCAAGTCTTTAAGAATTTGTTAATTCATTTTAGTTATCAGATCAGTTCAATAGGAAGCAGATCAGTTTATTAGATCAGGTTAACAGATCAGGTATCAGATCAGCTCATCAGCTATCAGATCAGTTTATCAGGTACCAGATCAGCTTATCAGGTATCAGATCAGCTTATGAGGTCAGTTTAACAGGTATCAGATCAGTTTATCAGGTATCAGATCAGTTTATCAGGTATCAAATCAGCTTATCAGGTCAGTTTAACAGGTGTCAGATTAGCTTATCTGATCAGTTACAATAATCACATGTATAAAGTTTGAAGTCAGATTAAATACTGAAGGGTGCATTAGATGAACAGCAAATTATATTATGATGAAGTGATCAAATGACTTTCTATAGCGACCGTTGTTTAGTTCATTATCTTTACTTATCATCAAAAATCCGTATTTTTCCTTCCAACATTCTCTACAAATTTGTTGAAACATTTCAAAGTTCATATCGCTGGCAACGTGATCATCATATACATGTTTCATATTTGTCGAATCTTGTTTAAACATAATAATTACATTAGCATTATCTCTTATCTATTGTTTTGGAATCCGCGTGTAAGTTTGACCCATACAAAAATATGCACGTATGTTGTTTTGCTTTTCACATGCAACATCATCAAAAATCATAATTGAATTGCTTTTAGCTTCACTAGGAGGATCAACGTACTCGTTATTTGCGAATGTGTAGTATCCCATTCCTTTAATTGGTGAAATTAATTTCTTTAGGTATTCATATTTAGGTTGATATAAAGATTTTGAGTACAAGTAAATATTTTCAAACTTGAGACCACTAGGACTTTCCAGTAAACTTATCATTATGTTAGTTTTTCGACAATTTGAAGGACCAACTATTAATGCTCGAATAGAATTTGGTAACAAGGAACTATGTCTTATTTTTTTACTGTCATTTGAACAAATATCAGCATTACGAACTAAAATATTTTTATGTTGTTTTACGAAGCGCATTTTAATAACTACTTGTGAAATTTGCAAACAATATCTTTTTATTGTAGATTAAAGTAATATGGTTGTACTTTATAACAAAAGTTTTAGTCTCAAGCACACTATCGTTGGAGAAGGTTTACTAAATAAAGCAATAAATTCTCTACCTTTTGAATTACATCTTCCTGGATATCAGTACTGTGGATTTGGCACAAGATTACAAAAGCGTTTAGATAGAGGAGATAAAGGAATTAACTTATTGGATGCTGCTTGCAAAAATCTCGATATTCCATTACCGATTCTAACTGCTCTAGGTGCACTTGGTAGTCTAGCAACTGGAGGTGCCGCTATAGCTAAAGTTGTAAATGCAACAAAGAATGCAAAAAAACAACTTGAGTAAGCCACTAGACACAACAAATAATGGAGTCAATTGCGGTGGGAGATGGACTACACCTTAAACCATGTAAAACCGGTTATGGACTTGTTTGTAAAGATCAATCAAAAAACTTTTAGACATGCTACCCAACAGACCATTATCAGAATTTGATCTGAGAAAATTTTCAAAATATATTCCACACTTCAGAGGAGTTTTTATGTTGGATTCGCTACCAAAACGACCAAAGACTGTAGAGTGTGGAATAATCAATTTGGATTTATCAACAGGCCCAGGTACTCATTGGGTAGCATACTATAAAAACAAGAATGAAAAAATATAATATAATATAGAAATATTGAATTCAACTACAATCAATATCAAAACTTTAATACATATAATTGTGGCCACTTATGTTTGAAATTTCTTTATGGGATAACCAAAGATATTAAATAAAACACAATCATATATATTTAAAAACATTTTATTTTTTATTATTATTATTTTTTTCTTGTTAATTACAAAATATATCCACATAACATTTTTTTACTGCCAAATGGGGTACTGGGAGTTTGGTATCAAAAACTCATTCATCTCACTATCCAGGATAAGGTTTCGCTCTCCTTTTCTTTGTAGTCGATATTTATCTCTTGAAAGATCATCTAATTCGACATCTTGTGGTGTTTGTGTCATTATTTCTATAGTCCCTATAGCCCTTGGTTATTTTATACAGCTGTCAGGGTATTCAGCTCAACTTTAGGCGCTCAAAAGAACTGCCGAAATGATTGTAGTAACTTTAAATCAGAACAAAGGCAAGTTGTTGCCGAATTTACGAATCAAGGTAAAGTCTTCTTTATTTATAAAAATGCATGGTTTATATACTACCCGTACTTATGAGATTTAAAGTTAACCTCTCTAACTTATTCTAGCTTATCATATAATTATAACTATCTCCTTCAATATCATGCATTTCTCCATTTCCCCTATTCTCTAGTTACATTGGCCAATAGGAATGTTTGTTGTGCGAACATAAATTGTCACTCAAACTGTAATGATTCATGCAATCGTTAGGTCGATCAAATGCACTGCCCTTGGTGTATGCTTATACCCTATGCATGTGTGTGTTCTAGTTAGGGTGTGCAGTGTATACTTGTATGATACACTACACCCTCATCCTTAAGAGAAAAATTATGGAGTGATTTTTCTATAGGATGCATGACATTGTTTCAACATTCTTTGCATATATACAATTTTAATAATAGTAATAATAATAATTTTAATTTAATTTATAATCGGTATGTAATAGTGTCTCTTAATTAATTTTTAAAATCTATTGTTTAAAGTATCTAGTATTTAAAAAATTTTTCTTTTGTGTAAAGTAGTTATAATTCGTTATGTATTATTATTTTTATAATTAAGTATTTAAGAAATTTAGATTTAATTAATTAATTGAGAAACATTTTTTTTATATTTAAGGTTTTCTATACAATAATTACAATTGGTTAAATCTTGTTTTTAGAGAATTTAATTTGATAATGTTCGGTACGGTTTCAAATTATTGTTATGTATTTCTTTCTCTATACCATTATAGTCTATTATGGTGTTTACATTATTTTTTTTTTTTTTAAATGGTCCCTTATAGGGACTTTGATTTTTTTTTCTTATTTTCTACTTTTATTAAAACTAAGTCTCCTACTTCTGGATTAAATTTATTAGTGTGGTCATTGTTTACGATTCTTTTTTGTTTTGCTTTTATCAATAATTCTTTTGCTTTATTAAAAGCAAATTTTAACCTGACTTGTAACTCTTGTACGCAGTCGTCATAATTGTAAAAGTTTGGTTTATTTTCTAGAATGTCAGAGGGTAGATATTTTAATTTTCCATATATTAATTCAAAAGGCGTGTAGCCTGTGTCTACATGTGGTGCCGTATTATAGGCAAAAGTAAAATATGGAATCCACCTGTCCCATTCATAATCACTTGCAGTTGTTAACAAAAATTCGTTGAGTACTCTGTGGTTTCTTTCAACTGACCCTAATATCTGACGATGGTATGGTGTGGAAAATACTTGTTTGTTTTGTAACAATGAGCATATGTTTCGCATACCTTCATTTGTAAATTCTGTAGCTTTGTCAGATTTGAGCACTTTAAATTGTCCATGTTTTAAAATAAATTGCTCAACCATTGTTCTTGCATCTTCTGTTGGTATCATCTGTTTTAGTATATCCGAATTGATTTCTATCCTAGATAGTGCGTCAGCGTTTGTATTCATCTTTCCCCTTTTATAAACAATATCTATTTGAAATAGTTGATGCTCCAGTGGATTGCCAATAGTTCCTTTTCAATTACTGGTTTGTTCATGTCATGTTTCTGCAATGCCTTACTTGCCTTACTTACCTATTTCGCCCTGTGATAACACTGCTCCTAGTGCGTAGTTTGAAGCATCTGTTGTTAATATAAAGGTCTTGTCAAAATCAGGGTATTGCAATACTGGGGGACTTATCAGTTTTCCTTTTAGGTCATCAAAAGCCTTTTGGCAATTGTCCGTCCATTTGAATTTTGTGTTTTTCTTTAATAGTTGGTTTAAGTCTTTAGCTGTGTCTGCAAAATTTGGTATGAATCGTCTATAGTAATTGCAAAATGCAACGAATCGTCTTACTTCATCCGCATTTTTTGGTGTGGGATAATTCTTAATTACGTCGTATTTTGATGGGTCTGTTTTTACTCCGTCTTTAGTTATAAGATGTCCAAGATAAGTAACTTCTGGTCTTAAAAATTTAAATTTTTTTGGATTTAATTTCAAATTGTACTGTTGTAATCTGTCTAATACCTTTATTAGGTTTCTATTGTAGTGGTTCAAACTACATCCGTATATAATAATATTGTCCACATAAAGAAATGCTTCAGATTCTAATCCTGAAAGTGCTATTGTCAACATTGTGCTGTTTGAGGATATCTTCAGTCCAAATGGTAACCTTTTAAATTGATAGTGGCCTTGTTGTGTAGAAAAAGCTGTTAATTCCAATCTAGTTAAAGGAAATTTGTCATTTATTATCTTGTCATTAAGTTTTCTGAAATCTACTACCAATCTCCATTTCTTCTTATCTTCTACATTCTTTTTAGGTACTAAAAGGAGTGGTGCATTATATGGGCTAACTGATGGTTCTATTAAGTCATCCACAAGCATTTTTTTACTTGTTCATTTATTACGTCTGTATGTGATTGTGGTAGTCTGTAATTTTTTATATAAACTGGATTGTTGTCTAGGGTGGTGATTCTTTGGTTGTAGAAATTGTTTACAGTTAATTTTTCTTCTTCTAAGTGGAAAACATTTTGATATTTTTTTTTAAATATATTTATTAGTTCTGTTTTTCCATTGTTGTCATTATTTTGTAATTGCAGTTCTTTTACTATTTTATTGAATCGTTCACTGTTATGTTGAAAATTGTTGCAATTGTAATTTAATACGTCATAGTTCAGTGGGTCAGTTTGTATGCTATTAGAATAGTCTGAATTGTTGATTCGCAAATTGCTCGTGGAATTGTTAAAGACTTTAAAACTGATTTGCGTTTCTAAAGTTCTGCTGCGACGGCTCTTTAGAAAGTCAGTGAAGGTTATTTGGATGGTCTCCTCCTAAATACTAATTTCTGCACCATCTACATACTCTTGGCAAGACGAATTCCTTGCGAACGAACTTGAATATTTGCTGATGACAATAATTACCACTACAACCATCATACAAGACGTTATAACCATTTTTAAAAACAATCGACCCTTTTCAGGACCACAAAACTTTTTATAACAAAAGATTAAATTTGTTTATTCTTACAAATATTAAATAGATAAGAACATTTGTTGAAGTTATTGCTCAAATCATTGTATATATTGTATGTATCTTATTTTGCAATATGATATTTGCAAGGATATGGTATCTGATTTCAGAATCCGATTAAAGGAACATTTAAAATAAATAATGCTCATATAACTTTATTTGGAAATCAATGAATAAAAATTTAAATAAATAAAAATGTAAATTATATATATTATAACTTAAACAATCAAAACATAGTAAACAAAACACATAAAAATGCGGCGAATTTAAAAAAAGTTTGACAATCTGTTTACTATCAAGAGAAATGTATCACAATTCAAGAGAATTCCAACAACTTGATGGATTTTTCCTTTTTCGGTTTTAATAATATCGCTTGAGCTATTACCAAATTTATTAATAGGCATATTATGTCCTAAGCCTTCTAATATCATTAATAATCTGAACCTAACAACAAATATATATATATATATATATATATATATATATATAAATATATATATATATTTATATATATATATATATATATATATATATGTATATATATATATATATATATATATATATATATATTTATATATATATATATATATATATATATATATATATATGGATTAGGCTTTTCGTTTATTAAAAACAAAAGTTTTTTTTGCTAATTGTTGTTTCACAGTTTTTTCATATTTTCTTATATAACTTTAATTTTACAATATTTTCTTATTATCTAAACGGATTAAAACTAATTAAACATCTATATTTATATTAAGGAAAATATCATCTTCAATCATAAATTCTTTGTATAAATTTAAATTAGATGATCGTAAAGAATTTATTCTGTAATGTCTCCATAAGTAAGTGTCAATATTATTTTTACACATAAATCTTTTATCATCTAAACAACTTAATGTTAGTTTACTTATATGTTGTGTATATATTTGATGAACCTTAGATTTAAATCCATACACAAAATCATAATATAGCTTTTTTTTAAGTAAACATTTTATAAAATCAGTAATACTTAATATAGCTCTCACACTATTTTTAACCCCCTTAATTTTTTTATTTCACTATCTACTTTATCTATTTTATTGAATACATTTTAGCTCGTAGACCAATAAATTTCTTAATAATTTACATTCGTCTTCCAACATACCTAAAGGACAACTTAGGTTCCATTTAAATCAATAGGAGGAAAATAAGTAGCGGATAGTTCTGATGAATTAGAGCTCAGAATCAATGCTATTGACATTGTGACTGTTCGATTGTAAATAAATGAGGTCAAACACACAGTATGACTTATGAGAATCAGTTTCGTATTTATTATTTATTTACTTATTTTAAACTAAAATTAAATATTGATGCCATTGTTATCCACGAATTGTGCTCACTACCAAAGCCCACTCACTTAACAAACACCTTATGTCCTTTAGTTTTGAGAACCTTTTCAACTAGATATGTATTTGGATATCTGGTTTAAATTGCTAAATTACGCAGTATATGGTAAAACTATAGAGAATGTGGAGAAGAGAAGAGATGTACGAATAGTTACGAACTGAATTAAGACAAAATGTAATCATTTAGAATCTCAAGGTTGGATATATAAACCTAATTTTCATAGTTTGTTAATAATGTCTGAGGATATGATAGCAATTCAAATGAAGAGAGCAAAAACCTATTACAATAAAAAATTTAGGATTATGTGTACTTGAGCTCTCCAAATGAAAAATGTATGATTTCCATTACGGGTACAAGTCAATCTTATCACTGAATTATATGGACACTGACTCTTTCATTTACATAGTAAAAACAGAAGACTTACGCTGACTGAAAACCTGACGTCATCCATATCTTTTGATTACTCTAAAAACAATATATACGGTTTCTCTCTAGTAAACAAGAAGGTCTTGGGTATGATAAAGGATGGGAATTGTGGAAAAATATTGAAGGAGTTTGTAGAATTGAGATCAAAGATGTATTCTTTTAGCGTGCAGTATCATTTTTTCATCGAAGACACTAATCCCGATTATGAACTTGACATGCTACTGTGGGAAACTTCAAGATTAGAAGAGGAAGAAGCAGTGCTATATCTGTATTCCTATTCTTAAGTAATAATTTTTATATATATTTAAGTAGTGAAATGTATTAATAAGAGAAAAAATTGTTGTATTGTTAAGAAAATATACAAAAATTGTACAAATATATATAAAATTAAAACATTCATAATATGTTTTATATTGTTTTTTGATTTATTATTTAGTTGCATTGAAATATTACATAATACGAATTAATTAAATAATTTATCATCATTTTTCTTAAGTAAAATATATAGCACCGGCAGGTATCTGGCCCTTCCTCACAATCTGGATGACTCCACGGACAAGACTTAAAGTGACCATCACCCTTGTCCTCATCTCTCATTATACCAAAATCATCGTTTTCCTCCAACATGTCGAGGAAAAATTTCTCCATTTCCTTGTGCTCGTATAGTTCATATCCTTCAAAATCAACTAAGAACTGTGTGCGCTCTTTTGTAATTTCACTCATGATTTTCATTAAATATCTTATACTTATTATTACCAAAATTAACTTGGTTTATATAGTCACCTAAAAAATATTAAACTCTAATCTCCATAACAAAGTAAGTACACATTTCTAATTCTTACATAATATTTACGGATTGAAGATAATAAAGCTAAAAAATTATTTTAGTTTGAAAGTATTAAAATTTGTAAGCTCAAATTCTCTCGCAATTAGTACCTAGAATCAAAAATAAAATTCGTAACCACATTTCCGATTCTCGTGCAATTTGTGTTTGCCACCAAAAATTTTGATAAAGCACACATTTCTTATTCTAACGCAATATTTACGGACCGGACCTAATAAATTATAAAAATTGTTTATTTACTTAAAATTGATAAGCGTTGTGAAAAAAAGTTCAAATTTCTAATTTGCACACAAAATTCATATAATCGGTTGTTTTATAATACTTCCATCGTTGTTTTATAATACTGTCATTCCGTGTGTAATTTCTTCGATATCAATATGCGACCCCATAAAGTATATATATTTCGGATCTTTATGAATAGCGATGACGATTGAGCGATGTCCGTCTGTCCGTCTGTCTGTACGTGAAATCGGTTTTCCCAAGCCCCCAGAAGAGCTAGAGACCTCATTCTTGGATTGATCGATTGGAAGTGAGCTAACTTAGAGTGGTATTGAAAAATCGGAAGGACGGTTCCAGAGCTGGGAAGCTTACACCTATTTCTCGACGCAAAATTAACACCAAAAACCGATTATTTTTTTGCTTATTTAAAAATTGAACCTATTTCATTTCTTGGGACTCCTCAATTGTCCATTTAAAACTAAAAAAAGAAAAAAAAATTTCCAGGGATGGGGAATTAAAAAAATTTTTTTTTGGTACATTCAGTGTTTTGTGGTACATATAATAACTAAAATGTTTAAGAATTTAAAGTTTTTCTTAAATAAAATCGTTTTCGGTGTAATGAAAATTTGCATCGATGAAAAAAAATTAAAAAATTTAAAGTTCCCATCCATGGTTAGGAAATTCAAATTTTTTTTTATACAATAAGCTAACCAAAAATCAACTAACGTCATTTTTCCTGGTTAAAATGTCTTTTTATTTCCGCAAAACGAAATTGGTATTAAAAATAAAAAAAATAAAAATTTCTATTCCAGGGTTCGGTACTGCAATATTTTGTAGTACATGAAAGTAACGGAAGTAGTAAATTTGTAAATTTTCTTAAATAAAACCGCTTTATACATCATGAAGACTTCCATTGGTAGCGAATAATTTAAAAAAAATTGAATTTTCGATTCCAGGGATCGGAAATTAAATATTTTTTTTTACACATTCGGTATTTTGTGGTACATATAATAATTAAAATGTTTAAAAATTTAAAGTTTTTCTTAAATAAAACCGTTTTAATCAGGAAGATTTGCATAGATGGAAAAAAAATTTAAAAATTTAAAAATTCTTATTCAGGGTTAGGAACTTTTAATATTTTTTGTACATTAATATAACTAAAAATCAACTAACGTCGTTTTATCCTGTTTAAAATTATTTTTTGTCCTGGTAAAACAGAATTGGTATCAAAATTTAAAAAAAACAAATTTCGATTCCAGGGCTCGAAAACTGATATATATTGTAGTACAAGAAAGTGACAGAAATGGTTACAAATTTGTAGTTTTTCTTAAATAAAACCACTTTATACATCATGAAGACTTGCATGGGTAAAAATTATTTTAAAAAGTTTTAATTTTCGCCTCCAGGGATCAGAAATTGAAATATTTTTTGGACACATTCGGTATTTTGTGGTACATATAACGACTAAAATATATAAACATGGTAAGTTTTTCTTAAATAAAACCGTTTTTGGTAACATGAAGATTTGTATGGATTAAAAAATATTTTTAAATTTAAAGTTCCCATCCAGGGTTAGGAAATTTGAATTTTTTAATACAATAACATAACCAATAATCAGTTAACGTCGTTTCTTCTTGGTTAAAATAATTTTTTATTCTGGCAAAACAAATTTGGTATCAAAAATTTAAAAAAATAAAAATCTCGTTTCCAGTGTTGGATACTGCAATGTTTTGTAGTACATGAAAGTGTCAAAAATTGTTACAAATTTTAGTTCTTCTTATATAAAACCGCTTTATACATCATAAAGACTTGCATTGGTAAAACACTTTTTAAAAAATTTAGTTTTCGTCTCCAGGGGTGGGAAATTTTATTATTATATTTTTTTTGTACATTCATTATTTTGTGGTACATATGGTAACTAATATGTTTAACAATTTTAAGTTTTTCTTAAATAAACCCATTTTTGGTATCATTAAGATTTGCATTGATTAAAAATAAATTTAAAACTTTTAAGTTCCCATCCAGGGTTCCGAAATTTATAATTTTTTTATACTATACATAACCAAAAATCAATTAATGTCGTTTTTTCCAAGTTAAAATTGTTTTTTATTTCGGCAAAACAAAATTGGTATTAAAAATTAAAAAAAATAAAAATTTTGATGCCAGGGTTGGATCCTGCAATATTTTGTATAACATGAACGTTACCAAAATGATTAAATATTTGTACTTTTGCTTAAATAAAACCGCTTTACACATTATGCTAAGAAAAATTTTTAAAATTAAAATTTCTTTTTTAAGGGTGGGAAATTTGGAATATTTTTTTAAGTAACAAAAAAACGCAACTGAAGTTGTTTTTATTTTTTGCTAACTGAAACTATTTTATAAGTTAGAAAGCAAACGTACGTTAGTGAAGGGTATATAAGATTCGGCACAGCCGAATATAGCACTTTTACTTGTTTAGTTTAAGGGCCATTATTCCAACTTGGTGTTATCTTAAAGTGAGATTTTATCGGTCAGATAAATACATTTTCATTATTACAACTTTCCTTTAATTTAAGTATGTACGATATATTAAATTCAAGTTCGACTTTGCGATAAGTTTTACCAGGAGGATTTATGTTTATATTACCATATTTTCCTATTTTTGATATGGTAGCACCAAACATAGGTATTCTTCACTTGAAAAGTTTTTTGCCCGTCTTCTCACAGCTCGCTCGATTGTTTCCTTAGATGCTGACATTTTTTATTTTATAACACACAGTTATATTTTCACAAATAAAAGATGCATATATTTTTAAGAGGTAAAAACAAGTGTGTCGTTGCCACTACAATTTTTCTCGATGTAAATAATCTTTCAAAAGTAGTCGGCAATTGCCATGTGGTGCTTGTGTCATAATTTCTATAGTCCCTATAGCCCTTGGTTATTTTATACAGCTGTCAGGGTGTTCAGCTCAACTTTAGGCGCTCAAAAGAACTGCCGAAATAGTTGTAGTAACTTTAAATCAGAACAAAGGCAAGTTGTTGCCGAATTTTTGGTGCTATTGAATTGCTTAAAAATATTCCTTGTATTTCATTATTATATATGACGGAATCTTCTGTTAAGTTTAATTCAATGGGTTGAATGACTTCAGTTCTTGGTGGTATTGTTATCTTTAAGGTATTAATTGATTTTGCTTGCATAGGAATTATAACTGTGTCATTGTTCACAAATAAGGAAATTGTTAATGTTTCATAATCTATTTTGCATAAATATTTCTTAAAGAAATCTCTTCCTAAAATACCATCTGTTTCTATTGGAAAATTTCGTTTTACCAATTGAAATGGATGTTCGCATATTCCGTCTGATGCTGTTAACTTAAGTTCAATTGTTCCTATCGATTCTATTTCTTCTGTTGTGATACCTGTTAGTTTGCATTTTTCTTCTGGTTTAAACTGTTCACCTATGAACTCATTACGCATTCGGCAAAGTGATATGTCGGCGCCAGTGTCAATAAGAAAAGTTATATTTTTGTTCTTATATGTGACATTGATATAATTGGAATTGTTTTCTGATATTTTGCGAATCTTTAATTTTTGCCCTCCGGGATGACCATGTATCCCTGCCCATCTCGTTAATGTTATTATTGTTATTATTGTTAAATCTTCTACTAAAATTGTTATTCGTATTATTGTTGTTTCTGGAGCTGTTAGCTATATTGTTTCTATTGGAGTTGTTGTTAAAAACGTTATTATTGTTTCTATTAGTATTGTATGATCTGTTGTAATTGGGGTTGTTGTTTTGTCGCATGTATGTGTTGTGTCTATAATGATTTTGGTGTTGATACCGTGGTTGATACGTCCTAACATGCAATATTGAACTGTTGTTTGTTCTATGTTCATTTTCTATTTCTAATGATAATTCAAATGCATCTTCTAAATTACTTGGTCGAGCCGCATATATGGTCGATTTAAAGTGATCGTTTAGACCCTTTTTAAATGTGTATAGCGCCAATTTATTGTTGAGTTTAGTTATTAAATTTTTTTCGTTTTCAGAAACGTCGTCACCTAGTTCATTTATCCCTAAATTGCTTAACTTATCTATTAAACATGTTATTTTCTTCTTGTACGTGTTAATGGTAATTTTTCCTTGAAATAGTGTACTTAATTTATTTTGTAATTCTGGAATCGTTTCCCTATTCTTATACCTTTGTTTTAATTGTATTTTTAATGACTCAAAACATTCTGGTTTTGTGAAGCTTGCTATTGCAGTTCTGACGTTTGAAGTTAGTTTTGCGTAAAATATGTATTTGAGAAAATCTACCTTAGCCTCAGTTGAAAGAGAGTTGTTATTAAAAAGCTTTCTAATTCGAGATAATTTCCGTTGATTAGTGGAATATCTTTTGAAGCTGTTTCTAAACTGAATGACGTCATTGTGATGGTTGTTTCGGTTTCAGTTCTAATATGTAATGGTATTTGTTCGTGTATAGATATTGGTAACTCTAATGACATGTTCTTTTTGTTAGCTATATTTATTAATTTGTTTCTAATTTCCAAAAAAATACATCTGCCGCCGCTTTGTGTGCTGTTGTTAATCTGTTATAATTTACATTAAATATAACTCTAATTTCTTCAAGAGCCCGCAGCAAGTTTCCTATGTGTTTTTCAACAGTTTCATCTCTTGTTGGCCTGTCGAGATTTAAACATTTGTAAGATCTATCAAATTTTTCTTTTATTAATCTAACTTTTACCAGTAAATTTTGCCATTCCATTCCATAAAATATTTGTATAAAAAATTTTTTATATTCTGTTTACATTATCTATACGACTTGTGTACTTTTTCCTCAACGATTTTTTATGCAGTTGGTACAATTTTATGAGTAAATTTATTGTGCTAAAAACTACTAATAATAATTATAATAAAATAAAGGTTGAGTTATCAGACTGTCGAGATACTTCTACATTATTTACTACGTTGGCGTTTGGGTCCGATAACCTAGATAGTCTTCCGCCCATTGAATGCTGATGGTTTCCCCAAATAGGACCTACCATTTAATGTTGTGGGAGTTTCTCTTCTTTTTTTTTTCATTGGTGCTTTCTTCTATTCTTTATCTTGTCTTTTATTACTTCTTGTGTTTCCTTTGAAGTAGCGAGCATCAATTCCTTGTACAGGATTGCAATCTCTTTTCTTGCTTGGAACTTTTTTCCAGCTCTCTTCTTTTTAATAGCCCTTTTTTCCACTGTTTCCTTTTTTTTCTGGCCTTGTTTCTTGGAAGTGAGCTAACTTAGAGTGGTATTGAAATTCAGAAAAATCGGAAGGACGGTTCCAGAGCTGGGAAGCTTACACCTATTTCTCGACGCAAAATTAACACCAAAAACCGATTATTTTTTTGCTTATTTAAAAATTGAACCTATTTCATTTCTTGGGACTCCTCAATTGTCCATTTAAAACTAAAAAAAGAAAAAAAATTTTCCAGGGATGGGGAATTAAAAAATTTTTTTTTTGGTACATTCAGTGTTTTGTGGTACATATAATA
Source organism: Linnaemya vulpina (assembly GCA_963675445.1). NCBI lineage: Eukaryota > Metazoa > Arthropoda > Insecta > Diptera > Tachinidae > Linnaemya > Linnaemya vulpina. The sequence continues at coordinate 34,106,102 of OY776276.1, forward strand.
ACTAAAATGTTTAAGAATTTAAAGTTTTTCTTAAATAAAATCGTATTTGGTGTAATGAAGATTTGCATCGATGAAAAAAAATTAAAAAATTTAAAGTTCCCATCCATGGTTAGGAAATTCAAATTTTCTTTTATACAATAAGCTAACCAAAAATCAACTGACGTCATTTTTCCTGGTTAAAATTTCTTTTTATTTCGGCAAAACGAAATTGGTATTAAAAATAAAAAAAATAAAAATTTCGATTCCAGGGTTCGGTACTGCAATATTTTGTAGTACACGAAAGTAACGGAAGTAGTAAATTTGTAATTTTTCTTAAATAAAACCGCTTTATACATCATGAAGACTTCCATTGGTAGCGAATAATTTAAAAAAATTGAATTTTCGATTCCAGGGATCGGAAATTAAATATTTTTTTTTTACACATTCGGTATTTTGTGGTACATATAACAATTAAAATGTTTAAAAATTTAAAGTTTTTCTTAAATAAAACCCTTTTATACATCAGGAAGATTTGCATAGATGGAAAAAAAATTTAAAAATTTCAAAATTCTTATCCAGGGTTAGGAACTTTTAATATTTTTTGTACATTAATATAACTAAAAATCAACTAACGTCGTTTTATCCTGGTTAAAATTATTTTTTGTCCTGGTAAAACAGAATTGGTATCAAAATTAAAAAAAAAAACAAATTTCGATTCCAGGGCTCGAAAACTGATATATATTGTAGTACAAGAAAGTGACAGAAATGGTTACAAATTTGTAGTTTTTCTTAAATAAAAGCACTTTATACATCATGAAGACTTGCATGGGTAAAAATTATTTTAAAAAGTTTTAATTTTCGCCTCCAGGGATCAGAAATTGAAATATTTTTTGGGCACATTCGGTATTTTGTGGTACATATAACGACTAAAATATATAAACATGTTAAGTTTTTCTTAAATAAAACCGTTTTTGGTAACATGAAGATTTGTATGGATTAAAAAATATTTTTAAATTTAAAGTTCCCATCCAGGGTTAGGAAATTTGAATTTTTTAATACAATAACATAACCAATAATTAGTTAACGTCGTTTCTTCTTGGTTAAAATAATTTTTTATTCTGGCAAAACAAATTTGGTATCAAAAATTTAAAAAAATAAAAATCTCGTTTCCAGTGTTGGATACTGCAATGTTTTGTAGTACATGAAAGTGTCAAAAATTGTTACAAATTTTAGTTCTTCTTATATAAAACCGCTTTATACATCATAAAGACTTGCATTGGTAAAACACTTTTTAAAAAATTTAGTTTTCGTCTCCAGGGGTGGGAAATTTTATTATAATTTTTTTTTTGTACATTCATTATTTTTTGGTACATATGGTAACTAATATGTTTAACAATTTTAAGTTTTTCTTAAATAAAACCATTTTTGGTATCATTAAGATTTGCATTGATTAAAAATAAATTTAAAAATTTTAAGTTCCCATCCAGGGTTCCGAAATTTAAAATTTTTTTATACTATACATAACCAAAAATCAATTAATGTCGTTTTTTCCAAGTTAAAATTGTTTTTTATTTCGGCAAAATAAAATTGGTATTAATAATTAAAAAAAATAAAAATTTTGATTCCAGGGTTGGATACTGCAATATTTTGTATAACATGAACGTTACCAAAATGATTAAATGTTTGTACTTTTGCTTAAATAAAACCGCTTTACACATTATGCTAAAAAAAAATTTTAAAATTAAAATTTCTTTTCCAAGGGTGGGAAATTTGGAATATTTTTTTAAGTAACAAAAAAACGCAACTGAAGTTGTTTTTTTTTTTTGCTAACTGAATTTATTTTATAAGTTAGAAATCAAACGTACGTTAGTGAAGGGTATATAAGATTCGGCACAGCCGAATATAGCACTTTTACTTGTTTAGTTTAAGGGCCATTATTCCAACTTGGTGTTATCTTAAAGTGAGATTTTATCGGTCAGATAAATACATTTTCATTATTACAACTTTCCTTTAATTTAAGTATGTGCGATATATTAAATTCAAGTTCGACTTTGCGATAAGTTTTACCAGGAGGATTTATGTTTATATTACCATATTTTCTTATTTTTGATATGGTAGCACCAAACATAGGTATTCTTCACTTGAAAAGTTTTTTGCCCGTCTTCTCACAGCTCGCACGATTGTTTCCTTAGATGCTGACATTTTTTATTTTATAACACACAGTTATATTTTCACAAATAAAAGATGCATATATTTTTAAGAGGTAAAAACAAGTGTGTCGTTGCCACTACAATTTTTCTCGATGTAAATAATCTTTCAAAAGTAGTCGGCAATTGCCATGTGGTGCTTGTGTCATAATTTCTATAGTCCCTATAGCCCTTGGTTATTTTATACAGCTGTCAGGGTGTTCAGCTCAACTTTAGGCGCTCAAAAGAACTGCCGAAATAGTTGTAGTAACTTTAAATCAGAACAAAGGCAAATTGTTGCCGAATTTTTGGTGCTATTGAATTGCTTAAAAATATTCCTTCTTGTATTTCATTATTATATATGACGGAATCTTCTGTTAAGTTTAATTTAATGGGTTGAATGACTTCAGTTCTTGGTGGTATTGTTATCTTTAAGGTATTAATTGATTTTGCTTGCATAGGAATTATAACTGTGTCATTGTTCACAAATAAGGAAATTGTTAATGTTTCATAATCTATTTTGCATAAATATTTCTTAAAGAAATCTCTTCCTAAAATACCATCTGTTTCTATTGGAAAATTTCGTTTTACCAATTGAAATGGATGTTCGCATATTCCGTCTGATGCTGTTAACTTAAGTTCAATTGTTCCTATCGATTCTATTTCTTCTGTTGTGATACCTGTTAGTTTGCGTTTTTCTTCTGGTTTAAACTGTTCACCTATGAACTCATTACGCATTCGGCAAAGTGATATGTCGGCGCCAGTGTCAATAAGAAAAGTTAAATTTTTGTTCTTATATGTGACATTGATATAATTGGAATTGTTTTCTGATATTTTGCGAATCTTTAATTTTTGCCCTCCGGGATGACCATGTATCCCTGCCCATCTCGTTAATGTTATTATTGTTATTATTGTTAAATCTTCTACTAAAATTGTTATTCGTATTATTGTTGTTTCTGGAGCTGTTAGCTATATTGTTTCTATTGGAGTTGTTGTTAAAAACGTTATTATTATTTCTATTATTAGTATTGTATGATCTGTTGTAATTGGGGTTGTTGTTTTGTCGCATGTATGTGTTGTGTCTATAATGATTTTGGTGTTGATACCGTGGTTGATACGTCCTAACATGCAATATTGAACTGTTGTTTGTTCTATGTTCATTTTCTATTTCTAATGATAATTCAAATGCATCTTCTAAATTACTTGGTCGAGCCGCATATATGGTCGATTTAAAGTGATCGTTTAGACCCTTTTTAAATGTGTATAGCGCCAATTTATTGTTGAGTTTAGTTATTAAATTTTTTTCGTTTTCAGAAACGTCGTCACCTAGTTCATTTATCCCTAAATTGCTTAACTTATCTATTAAACATGTTATTTTCTCCTTGTACGTGTTAATGGTAATTTTTCCTTGAAATAGTGTACTTAATTTATTTTGTAATTCTGGAATCGTTTCCCTATTCTTATACCTTTGTTTTAATTGGATTTTTAATGACTCAAAACTTTCTGGTTTTGTGAAGCTTGCTATTGCAGTTCTGACGTTTGAAGTTAGTTTTGCGTAAAATATGTATTTGAGAAAATCTACCTTAGACTCAGTTGAAAGAGAGTTGTTATTAAAAAGCTTTCTAATTCGAGATAATTTCCGTTGATTAGTGGAATATCTTTTGAAGCTGTTTCTAAACTGAATGACGTCATTGTGATGGTTGTTTCGGTTTCAGTTCTAATATGTAATGGTATTTGTTCGTGTATAGATATTGGTAACTCTAATGACATGTTCTTTTTGTTAGCTATATTTATTAATTTGTTTCTAATTTCCAAAAAAATACATCTGCCGCCGCTTTGTGTGCTGTTGTTAATCTGTTATAATTTACATTAAATATAACTCTAATTTCTTCAAGAGCCCGCAGCAAGTTTCCTATGTGTTTTTCAACAGTTTCATCTCTTGTTGGCCTGTCGAGATTTAAACATTTGTAAGATCTATCAAATTTTTCTTTTATTAATCTAACTTTTACCAGTAAATTTTGCCATTCCATTCCATAAAATATTTGTATAAAAAATTTTTTATATTCTGTTTACATTATCTATACGACTTGTGTACTTTTTCCTCAACGATTTTTTATGCAGTTGGTACAATTTTATGAGTAAATTTATTGTGCTAAAAACTACTAATAATAATAATAAAATAAAGGTTGAGTTATCAGACTGTCGAGATACTTCTACATTATTTACTACGTTGGCGTTTGGGTCCGATAACCTAGATAGTCTTCCGCCCATTGAATGCTGATGGTTTCCCCAAATAGGACCTACCATTTAATGTTGTGGGAGATTCTCTTCTTTTTTTTTCATTGGTGCTTTCTTCTATTCTTTATCTTGTCTTTTATTACTTCTTGTGTTTCCTTTGAAGTAGCGAGCATCAATTCCTTGTACAGGATTGCAATCTCTTACTTGCTTGGAACTTTTTTCCAGCTCTCTTCTTTTTAATAGCCCTTTTTTCTACTGTTGTCTTTTTTTTCTGGCCTTGTTTCTTTTGACGATTCCTGTATTCTTCTAAGGTTATTGCTCTTGAACCAGCGCTTAACGGTGTAGCCTGGTATTTTGGAGCTGATGTGTTGACGGGGACTGGTGCGTACTCTTCATGGAGGTATTCTTCCCAGCGTTTAAAAATGTCTTCTATTTCTTTATCCGTCATTAAATAGTAATATTATATTTTTTGTTTGTTTTGAATGTTAGAGGATTTGTTAGGGGATCAGAGGATCTGGTCCGTTCGCAGGATCGCCATGTGGTGTTTGTGTCATTATTTCTATAGTCCCTATAGCCCTTGGTTATTTTATACAGCTGTCAGGGTATTCAGCTCAACTTTAGGCGCTCAAAAGAACTGCCGAAATAGTTGTAGTAACTTTAAATCAGAAAAAAGGCAAGTTGTTGCCGAATTTACGAATCAAGGTAAAGTCTCCTTTATTTATAAAAATGCATGGTTTATATACTACCCGTACTTATGAGATTTAGAGTTAACCTCTCTATCTTATTCTAGCTTATCATATAATTATAACTAACTCCTTCAATATCATGCATTTCTCCATTTCCCCTATTCGCTAGTTACATTGGCCAATAGGAATGTTTGTTGTGCGAACATAAATTGTCACTCAAACTGTTATGATTCATGCAATCGTTAGTTCGATCAACTGCACTGCCCTTGGTGTATGCTTATACCCTATGCATGTGTGTGTTCTAGTTAGGGTGTGCAGTGTATACTTGTATGATACACTACAATCTGTAGTGGAGCAAAATACTCCCTCTCTCTCAAAGGCATTTTTGAGTCCTTTACTCTAAAATTTGAATTTGTTTTTGGAGTGGAACTCAGATTTAGTTTTATAAATTATATAAAATTTCTCTTACAACTTGTTCGTTGAAAACAATTATTAGTAGAGAACTGACATTTAAAATGATCGGAAGTAAATTTTGGTAATAGTATAAAATATTCCATACAAATCATGAGTGACATTAGAAACAAGCTCGCACAATTCTTAGTTGATTTTGAGCGATGTCAACTATACGAACACATGGAAATGGTGAAAATCTTCCTTGATATGTTGAATGAAAATGATGATTTTGGTATAATGGAAGATGAGGACAAGGACGATGGTCACTTTAAGTCTTGTCCATGGAGCCATCCAGATTGTGAGGAAGGGCCAGATACCTGTCGGTGGTCCCTATTTTACTTAAGAAAAATTACGATAAATCATTTAATTAATTCATATTATGTAATATTTCGGTGAAACTAAATAATAAATCACAAAACAAAATAAAACAAATTCTGAATGTTTTTCATTTTATATATATTTGTACAATTTTTGTTTATTTCTCTTAACAATACAACAATTTTTTTTACTTATTAATATATTTCACTATTTAAATATATATAAAAATTATTACTTAAAAATAGGGATACAATTATTGCATTGCTTCTTCCTCTTCTAGTCTTGAAATTTCCCACAGTAGCATGTCAAGTTCATATTCGGGATTAGTTTCCTCTATTAGAAAATGATACCATGCATATGTACTCATCTTATCACTTCTTATTTTTCTGTTATCGCCTGCATAAGACTACTTTATTTATTTGATTTGTATAAATTTGATGAACTTTTGATTTAAATATTAATATGTCATCATATACAGTAGACTTATTAAATAAACAGTTTCTATAAGAAGTTGTGTCGTACTTATCAAGAATGCATTTCTTTACCCCTTTCGATTTTTTAATATCATTTTCATACTGCACACTAAAGGAATACATCTTTGATCTCATTATTTTTCCACAATTCTCATCTTTCATCATACCCAACACCTTTTTGTTTACTAGAGGGAAACCATATATATTGTTTTTTGGGTAATCAGACGTATCAAACTAATGGACTACGTCAGTTTTTATGTCAGAATAAAAGTCTTCTGTTTTTACTGTGTAAATGAAAGAGTCAGTATCCATATAACTCAGTGATAAGTTCGACTTGAATTTGGGTTGCATGTACCCATAATGGAAATCATACATTATCCACTTGGAAAGCTCTAAAACACAAAATCCTAAATATATAGGTTTATTGTAATAGGTTTTCACTCTATTCATTTCAATCGCTACCATATTCTCAGAAAATATTGACAAACTATGAAAATTAGGTTTAGATATCCAATCTTGAGCTCCTAAATGATTACGGTTTGTCCTATTCCAGTTCGTAACTATTCGTACATCTTTTCTCTTTTCCACATTCTCCAAAGTTTTACCATATACTGCATTATTTAGTGATTTGAAGAAATTTTTCTCAAATGCGTTTTTTGCAGTTGCTCTATGTTTGGTGTGTAAGTCTATATAATTTTTCAACCAGGTTGATTGTTTATAAGTGAGAATCCGATGCACTTTATTTTAGAACTAGACCATACTTCAAACATTGTTTGAGAACTCTATAGTGTATGACGTATGTTTATTTTGTGGACAAATCTGCAATTAATTTAGTGTGCTTTGTTTGTTGAATTTTTTTGTTTTTCGGGCAGAAAGGAAGGCCATTGTGAGAGTCATGCAAATGAGAAGGATAGTCTAAAGTAACTTCATAGACAAATCCATCACTTGAACTATCATCTATGGTCTTAGGATCCAGATTTAGCTCTTCAGCTGATAGCCATCTGAATCCGCCATAAGGTAGATACTCAGACATAGCCCAACCGTAGAGGTTATTTGCGTCAAAATACACAATATATTCTGAGGGCTTCTCTCTATCGAAATCAGGTAAATATTTGTTGTTAGCCTTTGAATATCGGTTACTGCATTGTACAAGTCCACCACGTATTCCTTTCTTGAAGAAATTGTACATATCTATGTCCGTCAAAAGCTCTAGTTCTATATTTGTATACTTTAGCATAGCATCCCACGATAGTCCTGGTGCAGTGTAATATTGACATAGATCTAGGTGATAGATACTCTTACAAACCTTTCTAAAATTTTCAAATATATCTGCAAGTAAACTTCCATATAATCTTGAAAGGTTTTGCAGCTGAAAGCGTTCCAAACTTCTTTCGCATGCTCATAGTCTTCAGTCGAACACTCCTTATTATTGACCTAACTTCAATTTTTCAAAAGAATTTAGGAAATCATAAGGAAAAACGCCTTTCCTTCTCACAAGATCAAACTCTTTTTTTATTTTAAATTGTGTTTTAATGATGTGAAAATCTTGCTCTGAAAGATTATTAGCTACAGATTCTAAGTTTTCAGGCATAAAACGAATTGTGTCCAAAAATTTAAGTTCAAGGTTGTAGTTGTCGATCATTTTTGAAAACCTAGATAGTGATATGTATAATTCTTTATTGAGCGGAAGGACTTTTATATTGTCAGATTTTTTACCCAACTCTTTAACAAAAAGATGTGAGTCATAAGATGAATAATTGTGGAAATAGATTGGTATAAATTTTGGAATTTTAAATTTTAAATTGCATATATTATGAGCAGCTCCTCTAAATTTACCACTTATGTGGCAGTGATCTCTCACTCTATCATTGCCTAGATATGTATGACAAATGTGACAATTTGTCGCATTTCGAAAATTCGGTTCTTGTTTTTCAAATAATCATTGTAAATATTTTCGCAATCGCTGATTATACAATCTACAAACTTTTCGCCTGCATCTTCCCCCGTATATATTTTAAACTTATCTAACTTATCATTATGTTTACATTTAATATAATAACTAAAAGAACAAGGAATGTGCTTTTTGCTATGCCTACTTTTGTCACTTACTCTAATACTAATATCCTGCAATACGCATTCAAAATCTGCTATACAACAAATGGTACATCCATCTGTTGTTGATGGTCCTTGAAGCATAATGTTGACTAGTCCTCTGATGGAAGCTCAGACACAATTTGTCCACATTCCGATTTGTGTTGCTCCATAGTCCTACCATTGTGGCTATATTGCAGACAGCTGTTTCAAAACATCAGTTTTTTGCAGTGTTTCGTGGTCTGGTGTTTTAAAAGTCTGTGGAAGAAAAATAGATATAAATTTCCAATCAATATATTTATATGTGCATTGGTGTATATATACATTTCTTGACTTACTTTGATATTTGTTTAATAAAAATATAGTGATGGTATCCTTAAGCATTTTCTAAAACTAATAAATTTACATGTCTCTGTTTTTCTTTCTTGGGGTTGCGGTACGGTCCAACAATTTTATTGCATTCATTGCTATATCCGAATACATTAACGCTAATATCAGGATTGCGTTCTTCAAATGTCTTAATACTTTTTAATGCTAACGGGAACTTTAAATTTGTAAAATCAATTTCAATCCCGTTTTGCATATGAATAATATCAGCGCTAATGTCTGCAATATTGTACGAGCTGCACCGTTGTCTGGGTTTAATAACAGATGTATCCAGTGCAGATATAATGGCCCATTTAAAACAATAAATGTCATTGTGATTTTATTTTTATTGAACATTTTTATTTTGCTACATTAATATTTATATAGGCTAAATTGTTCTAACTTAGTTAAAATCTCAGAAAGACATAATGATAAATATTCCTAGGCACAAAGGATGTTAACAAGTGTTAACATCAGGTTGATACAGTTCTCGGATTGTTTTTCACAATAAAATTTGTGTAAATAGAAAACTGTTATCACATTCAACTAAGCCACCTAAACAGTGGTGATAAACACAATATACACATGAGCACTGAAGATGAAAGTGTAGCGACTTTCGAAAATAGCTGTTCTGCTCTGCTGTGTAAGTTGAATAAAACTGATTTTGACTTCCTTTGTGCCTAGGAATATTTATCATCATGTCTTTCTGAGATTTTAACTAAGTTAGAACAATTTAGCCTATATAAATATTAATATAGCAAAATAAATGTCATTGTTTTCAACATTTATACATGCCATTTTACTTTTTAGTTTCTCTGGTCTACTAATCCAACTTGATCCTCTCACCAAAGCTGACTTATTTACTGCAACTTCGAGACGATACATTCTAATTAGAGTCCAACCAGAATCCCGCTCTTGAAACTCGGACATTTTGTTGTGGATTTCTTGCAGTTGTTTTGTTATCATTTCCTCAACATCATCTGCAAAGCACAAAAGATCCATTTTCGCTCTATGTGAAATAGTACACAATTCCATATCATCACCAACAATTTTAATATACTCCCCAATGAGAGTAATATTAAACTTAATAATATTGTGCACAGCTATACTATTTTGAAGTCTTTCCTTGATGACAGGTCCATTTTCCTTTATAGCATCTTCAAATAACAGACAGTCTTTACTTATTGGAACTCCAAATGTTATAATATTATTTTTAAAAGCAATATTTATTATATAATATTTGCATTCATTTGGAGCTTGAGCATGTAGAGACGTTCCAAAATTTTGTGGCAAAGGAAACTGCTACGTAGACAATATTTATGTAAACAAAATTTTTGCTAAGTGATATCTACAGAGTACAGGGACATGCTTGTGCATGCAGATACGTTACAAAGTCTTGAACGGAATGTGATATATACAGAGTACAGAGACATGCTTATGCATGCCTCTACGATACAAAATGTTTACGGGAATGAAACTGCTGGGTAGACCATAGTTGTGTAAACAAACATACGTAGACATGCTTATGCATGTAGAGACGTTCCAAATTTTTGTGGCAAAAGAAACTGCTACGTAGACAATATTTATATAAAAAAAAATTTTGATAAGTGATATCTACAGAGTGCAGAGACATGCTTGTGCATGCAGATACGTTACAAAGTTTTGAATGGAATGTGATATATACAGAGTACAGGGACATGCTTATGCATGCCTCTACGATACAAAATGTTTACGGGAATGAAACTGCTGCGTAAACCATAGTTATGTAAACAAACATTTTGATAAGTGATATATATAGAGTATAGGGACATGCTTATGCATGCCTCTACGATACAAAATGTTTACGGGTATGAAACTGCTAAGTGGACAATATTTATGTAAACAAACATTTTTATATGTGATATACACAGGATACAGAGGCATGCTTATGCATGCAGATACGTCACAAAATTTTGTAGCAAAACAAACTGCTACGTGGACAAAACATTGTGGTATCTGATAAGCAAAAACATTTTTGTAGCTTCACAAGTTTTCAAAGGCAAATGATCAAATTTTGAAGTTGAGCTTGTATTTGTCCAATGAAGCCCTTCTGGTACACACCATTATATCGGAGACTACAGCGGCATCACCTAAAGGAGTATCGCAAGAGAGCAATGCAGGAAGAATTTGATGGATACCTTGAAGGAGATGAGGAGCTTCTCCTAGAGATGCTATCACAGCCAACTTCATCTAACGCACTCCAAAAAATAGATGAAGAATATGACGAGATGCTGACACGTGACGATGACCTATTTTTGAGCATCAATACTCAGCCTGCGGCAGTGAATCCAATAGAAGTGAGGTAACCAGGAAACCACACATAGAAATATTGGAAGTCCGAATGCTCCCAAATATTGATGTCCCAATGTTTCTTGCATTGTACGAAGATACCAACGATCAATTGTTGATAGAGGCAGCTGACACCATGGAGGCAGCTTTATATAAAAAAATATATGTAAATGTATGTATAAATATTATAAAAATAAAAACCATGCACATAAATATGTATGTATGTTTAAACAACGGCCTTTTTATTTCAAAAAATATGTACTTATTTTTGTATAGCAGGAAAGCAAGAAAGCGGACTGTCATACAGACTCACCAATCGTCACACACACAGCCTGTCTGACAGGCAGACGTTCCAATCGCCACTCAAAACACAAAAAACACACACACTTAAACATAGCATAAATATTAATATTCTACAAAATACAGAAATCGCACCACCATCCAGATCCCCAAATAAAATCCATCGATGATCGACATGTATAAAATAAACAAAATATCAATTTCAATATTTATGGAATAATAAATTTTTTTTCACAATGTCTTCAAGATCAGAATAATCAAATTATTCCTCCAGACTCAAGCATTGCAAACAAAAAAGAAATAACTGAATTGTTGGACAAAATGTCTTAAGTAAACGCACACCAAAATTAAAAACAAACAAAAAATAAAAGAAGAAATCTCACTCCAGCAAGAAGAAACGAACCACAAACATTAAGGCCATCCATATATAACTACAAAACTTTTGAAATAGTGTAATTCCTAAAAAAAATGTTCTAATGTTCCTAAAAATTTCTTATTTTCTATTAGGCTATAGCACACATAGACAGACAGAATTCCTACGCTCACATATGGACAGACACAAACTCCCACGCTCACATACCGACGGACATGTATTCTCAAGGTCACATATGGACAGACACAAATTCCCACGCTCACATACGGACGGACATGTATTCTCAAGGTCACATATGGACAGACACAAATTCCCACCCTCACATACGGACGGACATGTATTCTCAAGATCACATATGGACAGACACAAATTCCCACGCTCACATACGGACGGACATATATTCTCAAGGTTACATATGGACAGACACAAATTCCCACGCCTACCCCAACATTATAAGAAAAAAAAAACAACAATGTGAACACCCCTATTTAACCGTGGGAAAATACACACACACACATTAAAGTATCAAATTACTAAAAAAACCAATTAACATAAATTTGGCAATTAAAATTTCAAAATTTTAAATTTAATTGCCGAAATTTGACAATTTTAATTGGTCTCGCACATACATTATCCTACTACAAATAAACTATTCAATATTAAATTATTTATAACAATAATAATAATTAAATTTTTATAGTCCTGGTGTAGTCACTTGTTTATACTTGTAAACTTTGTCACCTACTTTTCACTGGTTTTTTCCTTGTTCTGTGTTTGTTTATTGTATATCTATATAGATGTGTGCGCAATTGTCAGTGTCTGATTTGTAGTTAATTCACTTGTCAGTGGGAGTATTTATTATGTGGATTATCTCTTGCATATATCTCTTTGTATAATTCTCTCTTTCCAGTATTCTTAAGGCACAACGCTGCGCAAACGCGTCAGCTGATCTAATCTGTTACATGGAAAATTGCGATAATGCTTAATTGAGCGCTGAAAAACGCAACGCAGTGCAGCCAACCTACAGAAAATAGAATTTTACGCAGAAATACGTAAGAGTGATGGCATGTATGTATGTTGAATGAGAGTGCGGCACAAAAGCTTTTTTTTGTACTTTTTGTTTGGTTTGATATTTGAACATATAGTTGATACATTTGTAGATATACATAGCATATTGAATAAATTAATTTGCTATATAACTTAATTTACTTTATTATATCACAAAAGACTGTAAATATTTTTTTTACAATAGTAGGTATGTGCAGATATATGAACGCATGGGCATAAATTCATTTGGCACCAATATTACTACATAGGTAATTTATGTATGTACATACAGGCAAATTTACAATGCTATTGAGACAGCCCGATAATAATAAACACAATCTTGCACTAATCCCTGTCAGAAAAATTCGAAACCATATTCATGACTGAGGGCGAAGTCAATCTCGGGATCTAAGGTATCGTTGTCTTGTGTTCACTACTTCAGACAGCAGCACCCTTATAAAATATATGTATTAGTTAAATTATAATATAGATAAACATATAATGAAGATGTTACATCGATCACAAGTTTAAAATAAAGTACTGTACTATTTATACAATTTCGTACGTTTTCTGTACAAGCGCAAAAAGGAAAGTGTCATCACTGTTTCAAGCAGATGTTTTGATTTTTTTGTTTTTAAATGATAAACACCACAAGCTAAACAGTATTCTGTGATATTTTGCACAAACGTAAAAAGTTTAAACAAATAAACATATAATTTTTAATATTATCACTCAAATAAATTTAAACACTACAACTTGTTGTATGTACATACACATATATGAATAAGTACATACACAATTTTTTTCTGTAAGAACATATGGTGCGTATTTAAGCAATCTATAAGCGGAGTTGGGTTAGCGCGTTGCGCTGCGCTGCACTTGCGTTTGCGCTTGCATTTTAGCGTCTCGCTAATGGAGCCTTTACTTTACTTAAGTCTGGTTGGTGTCCAGTTATTGCACAGTGGGCACCAAGTGCAGTTTCTTGTGTCAAAGATGTTCTTGTATTATTTAGATCAGATTTATGTCTAGATATTCTAGACTTTAGTTTTGTTCTGGTCGCACTAATATACATATATATTTTCTTACATGCTTCAGTGTTGTTTCCATTGCAAGTTATTTCATAAACTAAATTTGATTCGTTCACTGTATTGAGTTTTGATTTCATATTTGTAAATAACTTCTTTGTCGTATTGTTCGTTTTCATTGCTAGTGTGTACTTGTCTCTATCATATATATCATAATTTTTTTTATCCTTTCTAATAACCCAGGTATGTATTGTATTGATTTGTAAATTTTTGTTGGTTTTTCGGTAATTACGTACTAATTGTTTTTTCTCTTCTGTACTTCAATTCTTATTAGTTTGTTAACTACCCTTGTTGGAAAATCGTTTTTGCCCAAAAAAGTCTTAATTTTTATTATGTTATTTTTATGAAAGTCAGTGTTGCTGGTATCTAGTACTCTATTAATAAAATTATTGGCGGTGTCTAATATCATATTGCGAGGATGTTTGGAATAAAAATTGATAAGTCTTCCACTGGCTGAAGGTTTTTGATACCAATCTAGTTTAATTATGTTGTTCTTCCCCACAATTAATGCGTCTAAGTAGGGTAATTTGTTGTCAACGTATTTCATCATTTTCCTTGGCTTAATGTCCATTTTATTTAGAACTTAGGTCAGTAATTCTTCCATTATTATGTCAGCTACCACTGTTCATAAAAATTGTCATTGCATCTAAAATACCTGCAATCCTTGATGCAAAAAGTCAATAATTCCATAAAAAGTGTCTTCGTTAGATTTGGGTATTCTTGTAACATATCCCATTTGTTTTCTATTGTCTGTATTGCAAATTTATAGGAATGCTTGGGAATAGTGAAATGACGTCAAATGAATTTAGGACTTCATCATCAGCTATGCTTATATTGTCTATTCTAGACTTGAATTCTTTGGCATCTTTTACATTAAATGTTGATTCTTTTGTTAGAATTTTAACAATCTTGCTTATATATCTACAAAGTTCGTACGATGGCGAGTCGATAAACGAGCATATTGGTCGTAATGGCATAATTTCTTTGTGTATCTTCGGCAGTCCATATATTCTTGGTGCAACAAATATTTGTGTAGTTAATTTATTTTTGTAATAATCATTGATTAGTTCTAATCTGTGCATTTTCTGTACCAAAACATTATTTTATTTTGTAGGCTTAGTGTAGGGTCCTTTTTAATGCGTTTATATGTGCACATATCTCCCAGAATGGTACTATGGGGGTTATTATAATTATTTATTCAACAAAAGTATATTTTATAAAAAGCAATTTAACTTTACACTTTAACTTCAGCGCAGCAAAAAGGTGTATTTTACGGCGAAATACCGAGGGTTACCACAATACCCTCCTCCTAGTTAAGGCATTAACGATACCTTGAAGGGATTGTAACTTGTCGCCCGGATACAGTACGGCGTTGTGCTTGCACGGGGGAGTTCTGCACTTCCTGTGCTGATGCGTTTTCGATTCCATGTTGATTAGTTGTTCGAAGAGTTTTTAATATCCTTTTGCCTTGTTGTTCGGTTGAATTCGTTGAATCTGTATCACCGCTGAACATATATGCGGCTTTCAGGCGGTCCACAGATATCTTCGCCTCCCGCCGCTTCATGTTAATCACGAAATATTTATCCCACCTAGCGACAATCTCGAAAGGCCCTTCGTAGCTGGGTTCTAAAGGTGTTCTCACACGATCCACTGTCACAAACACATACTTGCAATTAGCTAATGCTGGCTGTACGAAAGATTGACTCAGTCTGTGGTGAACGGGGTTTGTTGTTGGTAGGCGTGAAATTACGTTGCGGAGTTTTTGTATGAACTCGGTTTTGGTTGTGCTATCCTTTGAGGGAGTGAAAAAAGCTCTTGGTATGCGTAATGGTGCGCCAAAAACCAGCTCTGCTGGACTTAACCCTATATCACTTTTAATTGTTTAACGCATGCCCAACAAAACCATTGGTAGTACAGAGGTCCAATTCGCTGTCTCGGAAAATTTGATTGCGGCCTTTAGTGTACGGTGCCATCGTTCGATCATGCCACTGGCCTTGGGGTGGTAAGGCGTTGTTCGCAGGTGTTTGAAGCCCAATAACTTTGTGAGCTCCTTGAAGATGGCCGATTCGAACTGTCTTCGTAAATCTGTTGTGATACGTATGGGCACCCCAAAAGTGCTGATCCAATCCTTTAGCAACGCAGTCGCCACGCTTTCTGCCGTTATATCCTCCAGTGGTATTGCCGCGGACCACCTGGTGAATCGGTCGATGCAAGTTAAGCAATACCTAAAACCGCCTGATGAGAGCAAAGGCCCGACAAGGTCTATGTTCGAAGCGCGCATCGACAGGAGCGTAACTGCTGATACTAGATTTTGTGTGACGTTGTGTCTTCGTTTTTTACAAAGAACGCATGCGCGAACAAATGCTTTTACGTCTTTTGCCATCGCCCGCCAAACATAGTGGCTTGAAACCAGTTGCTTCGTTGCCCTTATTCCTGGGTTTGTCAGTGAATGCAACTTCCCTATCACACTTGTACGGCAGTCTTTTGGTACGTATGGTCTCACTGTGTCCTTAGTGACGTGACAATAAAGCTCCCTAATCGAGTTAGGAATTGACAGCTTGGTTAGTTTTAGCGCAGTGTTAGCGTCGTTAAGCAATGTCTGCAGTTCATTATCTTTGGTCTGTAGTTCGGCCATTTTGTCTAAGTTTATTTCTCGACTCTCTACTACATTTATGCGGGAAAGGAGGTCGGCTATGTTGTTGTCCGCTCTGGGCAAATGCCGTATGTCGGTGATGTACTGACTTATATAATCTAGTTGCCGCGCCCGACGCTGCGACGCTTTTTCGCTTTTCTGCCTGAATGCGTATATAATGGGCTTGTGATCCGTAAAGATGGTAAACTCTTTTTTTCCGAGCGCGTATCGGAAATGTTGTATGGCCTGGTATATCGCCGTAAGCTCCTTGTCGTATGCAATGTAATTCTTCTGTGTTGTAGTTATTTTTTTTTACAAAAATACAAGCATCTGTATCTGGTTTTCTATCACCTGATGTAAAACAGCTCCCACAGCATCGTCCGAGGAATCGGTAGTTAGTGTCAGACGAGCGTTTGGTGCCATGTAGTTTAATAGCGTAGCGTTGGTAATGCCATTTTTGCAAGAGTCGAAAGAGGTGATAGGCTCGGCTGTCCAGTTTACATTGCTATGGCATTCTTTTTGTTGCCCGATATCAAATCCAACAATATTTTTTGGTTTTCCATCGCGTGCGCAAAAAAGGAGCGATAAAAATTTACCATGCCTAGGAACCTTTTGAGATTTTTAGCGATCTTCGGTTTTTCGAAGCCTAGAATTGCATCTACTTTATTTTGGGATGGAGCAATTCCGTTTGCGCTATTTTTGTGACCCAAAAACTGAAGTTCGCTTTTGCCAAACTGACACTTATCGAAGTTGACGGATAGGTGAGCTTTACGGAGACATTCTAGTACGATGCGAAGATCTCTCATGCTCCTGCTCTGATGTCGATGCAATGAGGACGTCGTCTATGTAGACGAAAACAAAATCCAAGCCTTTTAGCACATCATTGATATGGCGCTGAAAAGTTTGAGCGGCGTTGCGCAAGCCGAACGTCATAAAGCAGAATTCAAGTAAACCGAATGGGGTGATTATAGTCGTCTTCGGAATATCACAAGGCTCCACGGGTATTTGATGGTAGGCTCTCTGCAGATCTATTGCGGAGAATATTGTTGTTCCGAACAGTATACCCGTTACGTCGCGTAAAAATGGTATCGGGTATCTATCGGGAATGGTGAAGCTATTAAGCGAACGATAATCACCGCATGGGCGCCAGTCCCCGTTTGGTTTTTTTTACCAAATGAAGTGAGCTGGCCCAGTTACTTTTCGAGGGCCTACATATGCCCATGCTCATCAGGTGTTCGAACTCCTTTTTCGCAGCTAGGAGCTTA
This sequence comes from Linnaemya vulpina, assembly GCA_963675445.1. Classification (NCBI taxonomy): domain Eukaryota; kingdom Metazoa; phylum Arthropoda; class Insecta; order Diptera; family Tachinidae; genus Linnaemya; species Linnaemya vulpina. Next base: position 34,123,922 of record OY776276.1, read on the forward strand.
TCACCCGCAAGCCGATGTGCCCTGATGTACGTAGGCGGTCCCTTTGTTGTGATGTGATGCGTAACCAAGGAGTTAACTGGCAGTTCATTGGCGGAAATTGTCGCGAGGTCCTTATATTCGTTTAAGAGTTGTGCATACTTGTCGTATGCTAAGACTTGTACACAAAGGGAAGATGGCGTGCGCCCTTCTGCTTCGAGCAAAATTTAGATTAGCTTACCCCTTTTAATATTCACCAGGAGATCATAATAGTTTAAAAAATCTGATCCAATGATGGGGCACTTAACATCGGCTACCAAAAAAACCCATGTGAAATTTCGACGCAAGCCTAACGCAACACTCATTCGCTTTTCACCGCAGCTTTTGATCGGTGATCCGTTTGCTGCATATAATCTCTTCGAAATCCTGGCACCAGGACACTTAACACTACCAATTGGCAACACCGAAACGTCGGCACCTGCATCGATTAAAAATTTTTGCTTTGATAAATTATCGGTTATTACTAAACGGGCTATGCGTTAGACATCTTGAGATCCACCCGAATGATCGCAAGGGGTATCTAGTTTTTTGAAAATTTTTTGCTATATAAGCACGGCATCTTGTCGCTTTGTCCATAAAGACTTCAGAAAATCGTCGGTCACTTTGTTTTTGGCTAATGCACTTAACTCGTTTAAAAGCTGAGTCGGCCTTTTATCTCCTAAATCAATTTCTGATAACAGCTTCTGCGTCTTTTTTTGTTCGCTTTCGCAGTAGCGTTCGATGATGCATTTGCTTAGATTTTCATATTTGTTGTTTTCAGGTGGATTCAAGATGGCGTCTAAAATGTGTACGATTCAATAGATGCAACCACTGTGCTGAATTTTGATGAGTCGCTTGTAATCCCTGCAACCATAAATTGCGCTTCGACCTGTGCTAACCAGATCTCTGCATGTGCGGGCCAAAATGGCGGGACCTTCACGGCTATACGATTAATGGTCGCGGGCTCGACAATGGCTGCTGAACTATGTGATGTAGATGCTTGCACCTGTTTAGCTGCGATGCTTGTCTCTGCGTCATTCATCTTGTGAGGTCGGGGTCACCACTGAATGGCGGCTATTATAATTATTTATTCAACAGAAGTATATTTTATAAAAAACAATTTAACTTTTATAATTTAATTTACTTTATACGCACGCTGGTCAAGACCATCCAAAGAACCAAACTTTGCGGTTGCATTACTTTACACTTTAACTTCAGCGCAGCAAAAAGGTGTATTTTAGGGCGAAATATCGAGGGTTACCACAGTACTTAATTTTATATTGTATATAGTTCTGTTCATAGCTACGCTCTTGTTTCCCTTGTCTGAGTTTAATATAATAATGTCGCGGTTTTTTTATAGAAATTCTTTTGTTTGTTCTACTGTATTTAATATAAATATGTCTCTCATGTTTCTTTTAATTTTTCTCTTTTGCTCTTCTAGGAGTGTAACAAATTTTATTCTTGATATTTCTTGTTTTTCTTTCTCTTCTATCGTCTGAATACATTTTTCGCCGTCTGTGATGCATCGAAATAATGGAAAATTGTAATCTGTATATGGTAAAGAGAAATTTTGCGCCAAGTGATAGGAACCATTCTACGTTAGTCGGAATTGTTTTCTCAGTCCTATTAACGAACCAGTCCTTGTTGAATTTCCTATTTGTTCTCTTTTTAACCTTTCTAATTTTTGGTTTATATTTATGTCGTTATTGTTTTTTATGTTATCAAAAAAATTCTTTTCACTTAACAAAAGTAATCTTTTGTCTTCTTCTCTTAAGTTATTTATAATAGCTTCTCTTAATTTCTCAAGCATTGCTTGGTTCTTATACATCTATTTGTGTTTCTGTTGTATCAGCATTCTTAGTATAATATTATGAAAATTGTATATGTGTCCGTTCAAATTGTTGTCTAATTCCGTTTTCATGCTACCACTATCTAAGAAAATATTTAATATATTTAGTGTAGTGTTAGAGATGAATTTTGGTATTATTCCATATTTTCTGCATCTAATTAGAAATGCTGTTAATGATTTTAATTTAGCTATTCGATTGTTGGTTTTTGAAAATTGTTTTATCACGTTATTTATATTTTTGTTGTAATTTTGTTTAATATTGTAATATAGTGTCATGTTGATTATTAGGCGAGCCTACCGTTTTATATGAATATGTTTTGTTGTATACCTTTTTGAATAAATTTGAACAATTTATTTTGAAAATTTTTATTCAAAAAGGTGTACAACAAGACATATTTTTTTATCTCCTAAAAAATTGTGGCACACATTCACAAAAGCTGTCCATGCTCTTATTTTCACATCTTTCAATCCCTCACATTTGTGGACCTACAAATATGCTTTCTTTTACTTTTGCATCGCTGGTGCTAGGAAATTTTCTCTTAATGTATAGACAGTCTTCACCGTCTTTGTTCATTGCTTTGACAAAATTTTTCATTGGGCCTACCTTTATATGAAGAGGTGGCAAAAGAATTTTTTCTTTTTGAGTTAAAGGTTCCTGTGCTACATTTTTTTCTCCTGAAATAAAATTTACTCTTTTAAGCCAAATTTTAACATTGTAGTGTTTTTCTTTCGCGCGGCTATCCCATTCATATAAAAAGCAAACAAAAAATACCTTGATTTAAATAAGCGTTGTAAGCCTCGAGCATTGTGTTTGGGCAACTGTGGACGAGGAGCTTCAGTACCGCAGCAGGTACTCTTCTTCTAGGCTACAGTGTTTAGTTCTTCCTCAGAAAAAGGAGTTGGCATGTCTGCATATGGCTCGCCTTCCTCCTGAAATGGAGAGTGCGTGATAAACAGATTTCTCACTATATTCCCAATTTCCTCAGTCCACATTTGTGAAGCATCGAAATTGGTATACAATATCTTCATAACGATCTTATGAAGATTGAAGTTCTTCCAATTTTATTTTTTTGCTCTAGGAAATTGCATGTTTCAGAGCCTTTCGCGATCGTCTGAAAGTCTCAGCCTACAATAATCCCTGAACATTCCTCCTAGCTATAGTGTACATCTTCCTATCACGAAGACGTGTTCGTCTGATTTTGGCTATCTCCGGCGTCCATAAATACATCGGCTATCTTCTAAAGTACTGCGTCACACGAGGCATAAATGCGTTGCAGCTTTGAGTTATGCGTTGGATCATTGCGTTTGCTTCGTTGGAATCTCACCGAAATTTATCAGCACTTCGGCATCTAGTCATGCTAAATTCCATTTTCGTGTGTTTCTCTTTCTTGATCTCAGAGAAGGACTTGGTCTGACTATAATCTGGAAGGTAATATATCGTGGATCACTTCCGATGTATACCTCCAATACTTTCTATCCTGTAAGTCTTGGAGCCAGATTCTTCGTCACCAACGTGATATTCGGCGTAGTGGGTTCACAACCCAGTCTTCTAAAGGTACTGGCATTACTGTTGTTTGCCATAACTAGTCCCAGTCGTGCGGCCACACAGTAAGTTGCCTAGTGGAAAAAATAAAAAAAAAATTAAAAAAATTTCGAATTTATAAACAAAATACATATGAGATGAAGCCGACACTCCCACAAATTCAGAGGTGGTTTCGTTTTTCATATGTGTTACATATTTTCATAGTTTTTTCATAACTTTTAAGTAACATAAAATGGGATTGGAAAAAAGAATATATAAAGATTAATTTTTCAATGAAAATGCTTGCAATTATAATTGTTTTATTCAGAAAGGTAGCAGAAACAATGCAAAAGTCCTAAAATTCAAATATTTATAGCAACACTGTAAGAAAAATTGTGAAGAACTTAGCCAAAATATGTACTTAAGGAAAAAAAAGTCAGCTTTATTGGACCCGAAAAACTAGGCACATCACAAAACGACTTTTATGAATCAATAATCTTATTTTCTAATGTATATACTAAAATATGTATAACGAGGTTTAGGTGTTTTCTATGCCAAATTTTTAAATAAAATGATTTTGAAAATCATCAATATTTTATATTTTTATTAAAATTATCATATGATATTTTTAATGTTGATGCTTTAAACCAAAAAATACCAAGTATGATGACTCTAACACATATAAAACCTTATTCTCACATATTTGGACACCATGTGAAACTACCTGTTAATTAATACGAATACGTACTTAAGCAAGAACTACCAAAGAGTCCGGACCGAAGTGCTTTATATGCCAAGATAAACCTAAAGAAATGTTCAAACTTAGCATTACTTATTCTCCAAAGGAACACCATTAGAGATATGGAATTTAACCTTTACATTGTTTGCTTAGATGCTTTGAGAGCATGTTACACATTGCCTTTTAAGACATTTCTAGTTAGGAATAATAAAAAAACACTGAACAATAAAAAAAAAATTAACAAATTCAAGATAAATTTCGATGTGAGATGGGATTAATAGTTGATAAAGCGAAGTCTAATTTTGGCACCAGTAATGATGGCAATACAGCTCGAAAATTTTTAACGAATTTAAAAAATCATCCGAAACTACAGGAGTTAATGAAAAATTGATATATAATTTGAATTGAACCTTAAAAACAGTATCCTCTGGAAAACCTATAAATATATCTAACTTTAAACAGCTAACGGAGGATACTCGAGACATATATATATATATATATATATATATATATATAAATAACAATGAAACAATTAGAAAGAACAGACTTGAGCACACTCGCAAAAACAGCAGAGAAAATTATAATCAAGAATTAATTAATAAACTCCTAATTTCTTCTCCATTAATTTCATCTAATAGAAATACAATAAATACAAGCAAGTATTTCTACAATAATCAAAAAATTAGAAATTACATAAAGTAGATGCATCTTTTGACAGTGATTCAGATTCAGACTCTTATTTTAATGATTAAGAAATGGTTTACAATTGTTGTGTTATTATAATTTGTTTGTTACCTTATTATTAATCTTTATATAAATATGTTTTTTATCTTAAAAAATAGTTTAATTTTCAAATATTTAGCGTTGTCAATTTGGAAACCCTATTCATGTAATATTATTTGAATACCAATGGCTGTTTTCAAAACTGTAAACAAAAAAAAAACTAAAAAGTTTAAAATAATGTTATATTAAAAAAAGGTATATGGTAACCCTAAATAATTGGGGATTGGTTATATTTCATAAAAAAACTATCACGCTTTATCATTTTAGATGTGAAATGATAGATTAAAAGTCAAAAAAATAATAATTACTGAAGTTGGTGAATTTTCGGTATTTCATTGTCCCCGCACCGAAAAAATAAAAGGATTTATAAAAATTTTGATTCATATTCGAAAATAGTAGGCCAAGAGAGACCTTCCACTGTGGGCCATGTCCAAAATGTACCTTCCGCGAGAGTTTTGTTATTGAAGCTCCCATTTGATAGCCTTGGCGTTGAAATCCCCTGCTACTATAAAAGCTCCTCCTATTTTGCGTGCCTGGTCCAGAGCAGTTTCCATGGGAGTGCCCCATTCTAAGACAGCGGTAACTCCGACAATTTCAAAACGCCATCTTTGATCTCGATTCTTATATTCTTCTGGCGGTTGAGTGCCAGCGGCATACTGCCGAAGAGAGATATCATTGCAGTATGGCATCTTCCTCAACTTTTGTATCAGCTCTAGTCGAGGTGAGCATCCCTTCGAATTTTCGGAGGCTTTACTTCCACTCCCTACGACGAGTGGTGCTACTCGAAGTTTCGGTTGTTCGAGAAATTGTGATCTCTTTTCAGCAGTCATTAATTGGGGAGGGAATGACACTTCATCCTTTGTAGCCTTCGTTTGCGCCTCACGATTTCCAGCTATGCGCTGGCTTGGCGTCGGTGGCTTCCTTTGCAGCAAGTTACTTTTCTTTAATGCTCTTCTTGGAGAAGCATCTTGCCGATTACGCTTTACAATCCACCATTCTTTTCTTGTTCTTCCGCGTTAGTGATGATTTTAAAATTCTATGCAATTGGGTCCCCGCTCCCAGGAGCTATCTTCACACGATTGTACAGTCGTCTGAAAAAATTATCCTCGTGGGACCCTTTACAAGCAGTGAGGTCCACGCAAGGGCTGACATAGGACCTTATGAGTATCTGTGATCAGAGCCAGGATTTCGGCGCAAGACAGGAGTCGCCCATACTGAGCCTGTAGTGGCGACATGTTCAGAAATTACTGGAAGCCTAGCCACACGGTTATCGGGACGGGGGCGACTACAGCGTTCGGCAATTTCAACCAGACGTCACTCTGGCATACTAGGGTGATAAAATACTGCAGTTATCAGCTCATAACACTGGTTTACAGCCAAAAAATACCAAGAACGCCACATGCCTAAATAAGTTAATTGGGAGTAAGTACCGTTTTTTAGATAACGGTACTGTTGTGTTTTTCGGTGTATGGCCTCACTCAAACCGTTTCGGAGCCCAACAGAAAAGTCCGTCGATGTGCTGCAAATTTCTATGAGACAAGAAATGACTGTGTTATAACACCTCAAAATTAAAAATTTGCCTACTTTTTACGTTATTTCCAAAATTTTCCATTTTTATTTCGTTTTTTTTCTACGTTATAGTAAATATCTGAAATATTTTTTTACCAAATAGTCTATTTAGTTAGCAACATTTTAAGCGTAATTTGAAAAAAAGCGGATGAAAAATAAAGTTTTTATTAAGGATTTTGTGGAACGACAATATATTCATTTTCATTGCCCACACACTATATTCGGACGTTGCGGGAAAGGTACCGCGTCCCGGTATATCTGATGAAGATGTTTCGGAGCTACCTAAGGGATCTCAAACTTCTCTATGATACGCCAGATGGGAAGAGGATTAAGATTTTCACATCTGGCGCGGCGCAAGGATCGATTCTAGGGCCTGACCTCTGGAACATAACATGCGACGACATCCTGAATGTGGAAATGCCATAGGATACACACCTCATGGGCTACGCAGACGACATAGTGGCAGTAATCTCAGCACGATATATAACCGACGCAAAAATTTAACTTAATTAAGTGATTATAAGCACCCAAACATCTTGCTGGCTCAAGACCCATTGTCTTGAGCTGGCAAAGAACAAGACAGATTTCTTGATCTTGATGACCTGAAGACACATGCCACTTGAAATTGACATGCAAATAACTGATACGGTCTTGACTACCAAAAAAGCGATTAAATATTTGGGTGTCAAGTTGGACTGCAGGTTCACTTTTTGGGACCAGATACAACATGCAGCCAGTGAGGCGGCAAAAGTGACTGGCAAGCTAAATATGCTAATGGGAAACACCGGCGGGCCTCCGCAGAGCAAAAGGAGGCTGATCATGGCTACAACAAACCCGATACTGCTATATGGCAGTAAGATTTAGGGAGGTGCATAGCTGACCAAATCTAAACGCAAAGCCCTGGAATTGGTGCAGCGCACGGCTGCACTCAGAGTCGTGCCAGCTTATCGCACTCTTTCAGCAGCAGCGGTTTTTGTGATAAGCGAAGAGATACCTGTTGATCTCTTGGCACGCAAGCGGAAAGAGGCATGGGACTCCAAGAGGGTCGGTCCTGTTAGTAGTTCTGCGGATTGAAGGTCCAGGACAAGATGAAGAATCCCTTCTGCATGTACTGCACAGCAGGAAATGACGACGTTGAACACACGTCTTTTGATTACAACAGGTGGGAGGCGGAGCGAAGTGACCTATACGAATAGACCGGTGAACTTACTCCTGACAACGTTGTTGGCAAAATGCTTGAAAGAGGTGATAAATGGATTGCCGTAGGAAACTACGTTTGAATCCATTTTGCGGAGGAAGAAAAGGGACATTGACCAACTTTTAGCAAAAAGGGTCCACTCTTTAAGTTAATCATCATAACCATTTAGAAAATTCACAATGGTTGCAAATGGCGCGCCCATAGGTGGGCACATAATGAAGGTTCCTATTTCGGGACGTTAATTCTGGGCCTTTACGAAGTAATACAGAAAGATCCAGGAGATATCCTCCTGCATTGCTCACTGATTATAACCGCATCTACCTCCCTCTCCGCCACTATCTGTTCTAGCAAGGAGTTTGGTTAGTCTGGTTACGTTTCGCATCCACACACAGAACGCATTTAGGAGCTGCATTGCAGCCCTTGATTTTTTGGCCCGATTCCCCGCATCTAATGCAGTCGTTTCTCCTGTCTGGGCCAGAACAGTTTACCTGGGAGTGTCTCAATCCGAGACAGCGGCAACATCTTTTGATGTCTTCACATGCCCGCATTCTTGCGAGAATCCAACCAATTTTAACATGGCCGGTCTTATGGGTTGCGATTTCTGATTGTTTTTGCCGTTGCTCTCTGCCTCCTTCTTCTTGAGAGCCTTTTTCTTCTTCCCGCCGTTCTTGGCGACAGTCTGCCATTTTTTGTTCAGAGGAACCTCTGTTTTTTTTCCCCTTAGGCCCCGTAGACTTAGCCTTTTGGCTGCTTTCGGGAACTGCTGGGCTGGTGGCCGGTTGTTTTTGGTTTGTCGACACGGGTGTTGTAGCAGCCTCTAGGTGTTCGGAACCAGCACGCTTTCTTCTTCCGCCATCTTCCACGAGCGCTTGTGGTTCAGAGTTACGTCTAGCAACTCCGACATATTGGAAACGCCATTTTTGACGTCGACGCTTATATTCTTGTGGTGGTTGAACGCCAGTTGCATACTGCCGATTATCTCCTTGCACTGCAGTATGACATCTTTCTCCATCTCCCTCAAATTTTTTATTAGCTCCAGTCGAGGTGAGCATCCCATAGAAATTTTGGAGGAGCTTTCCATCGATGGTGCGAGAACTTCACTTCCACTTCCTACAACGACTGGTGCTCTATTTCTGCTAATCGAAGTTTCGCCTGTTCAAGAGACAGTGCTTTCCTGTCGGCAGTAATTCAATGGGGTATGAAATGACGCTTCGTCGTTCGTAGCCTTCGATTACGCTTCACGATTTCCAGCTATGCGCTGGTTTGGCGTGGGTGGCGTTTTAAATGCTCCTCTTGGAGCAGCATATTGCTGATTTCACTTCACAGCGCTACCTTCTTCTTTCCAAATCTCATAATTTGTTTCGCGTTAGCGATCATTTTGAAATTCTATGCTATTGGGTCCCCGCTCCCAGCCGCTATCCCTACATGATTGTACAGGGTACGTGGTTCCCTTTGGAAGCAGTGAGGTCTACGCGAGAGTTGACACAGGACCTTATGAGTACCTGTGTTCAGAGCCAGGATCTCGGCGCAAGACAGGAGTCGCCCTCAACTGCGCCTGTACCACCACCGTGTTGGCGACATGTTCAGAACGTACTGGGAGCCTAGCCACAGTTTTATCGAGACGGGCAGCTACAGCATAAACCCATCAGCCTTTTCAGCCGGACGTCACTCTGGCATACTAAGGTAATAGAATACTGCAGACGCCAGCTCATAATCGACAAATCAAACATAGTAAGTCAGAGTCGTAGGCCGTATTCGACGCTCTCATCGCCATCATCCGCATCTAGCTGTTTAATTTTGGTCCGCGGGTGGTGTTTTATTTCCCAGCTTCCCTGTAGATCTGAAATAGATCAGCCGAGAGTTCCCCTATCCGCCACCTGGGTCGCGTCCGATGTGAGCCTTGGATTACTCCACACGGAATTATTATTATTATTATTATTATTATTATTATTATTATTATTATTATTATTATTATTGTTATTATTATTGTTTTTATTATTATTATTATTATTATTATTATTATTATTATTATTATTATTATTATTATTATTATTATTATTATTATTGTTATTATTATTATAATTACACTGGTCTGCAAATTATTTTTTGTCACTCCTTTAAATAAAAATATGTGTTCTGTATGGATTTTGATGCGCTAAACTCGAATCCGTTTTCGGTTTTTTTCCATCAGCTCGAGATTTTTTTTTATGGGCGTGGCAATTTTTTGACCCTACATCAACCTGGTACATAGACATATTTCACCTTAACTCGAGAACGAGTCAACCGATTTTAAAAAATACCAGAAGATGTATAACAAAATTGCATTTATTTTAGTCAAACATAATTTTTCTCTATTTCTTATCGTTTTAAAATGATTCAGAAATTATTCGAGAAAAAAATTTGTTTTTTCGTTCAAAGTTCCTAGTTTTTTTAACTTGAAAATGAAATTATAAAGCAAATTTTTAACATTTTGCACATTTTTCTGAGGGCTACATGTCTTGGAAATAAAATAAACTATAAACTATGAGCGTCAATATTAAATTGACGCTCATCGGAGTAAGACGTGTTTTTCTGTGCTCTGTATAATCCTTCAATCCTGACTTAAAACTGATAACAAATAAATTCGAATGTAAATAATTGAATTTTTGTCGTACGTTTACTTTTGTTTTTGAATTGTGCTAAAAAAAAAATAAAAGAAAATAAAAAATAAAAAAATACATAAAATAAAATATAAAAAACAACGACTTTATGCTATAAAAGTAATTTATTCTAGTCCTCACATTTCATACGTTTTTATATTAACATACATTCATACCTAATAATACAATAACACTAACAATTAAATCTTTAAAGTGTCTCTTTTCTGCTTTTGTTTTCTTTGCTGAATAATATACTGCATACATTTTTCTCAACAATAATAACAACAACCAATGATTATATACATATATGTAATTTAAAATTTTAACATTAAACAACAATAATAATCATCTTTTGTGCAAATTACAAAAATTAACGAAATATCCAACAAAAACACTTAACCAAGAAGAAAGCAAAAATTCCGCAAATTCAAAGCAACAACTAACATAATAATTATAATTATTAATCAATAACAACAATAATCAGCAATAAATTCATATATCAGCAAACATAAATTAACTAAAAAATTTGAACTGCTCCAATTTTTATTTTTAATGTTTAAAGTAATATTTATTGATATGGCATGTTTAGCAAAATATTGTACCATATCAAGCGAAGATGACAGAATGATTGTCTGTTGGCTTTGCCATAAATGTTGTCATTATAAATGCTGTGGTATCTCTGGGTTAGTAGCAGAGGCTTTATCCAAGATTAATGGACTACATTGGTGTTGTGAAAGCTGCAGGAAAATAGGAGTCGACTATTATCGTTTCTTCCAAAACACGAAATCGAAGTTTCTGGAATTACAGGATGAAGCTTCTAAGTTAAACGAACGTATTTCCGCTTATGGTAAATTGTTTGACGATTTTAAATCGTTAGACAATCTGAAGTCTCCTCCACAAAAAAAAAATCGTAAGTCACCTAGAATCAACAACAAAGAAAAATGTGATGATCCTCCGGCTGTTTCGTGCAAACCTATATCATCTTTAGGAACTGGTTTAAATACATGCCCTTCAATAAACACAGAATTAAATATCGCTAATTCACAGCAAAGTTATGCCGAAGATGTCACCGAAATTAATCATACTACTATTGATCCGCTACAATCACATTCGGAGGTAGGTGCTTATAGTTCGCTACGAGCAGTACCTCCAAGAAAAACAATTTTCGTTTCTCGTTTGGCAAGCGATACTACTCCGGGTTCAGTTGAATCTTACGTAAAAAGTAAAATTGGCAACCATGCAGCCATCTCAATTCATAAATTCAATTTTTCTCAACCCAGATCTATATCATCTTTCAAAATTACGGTTTACCTATAGATCTTTATGATACTTTACTTGATCCGAATTTCTGGCCAAATAATACTCTTGTTCGGGAATATGTGTATAGAAGTAGATCACAAAATATTGAAGTGCTGCCACAACGTCAATCTAATGCTCCAAAAAACTAAATGCAACTACTGATTATATTTCTATTGTTTACCAAAATGTCCGTGGCTTGAGAACTAAACTATCAACTTTATATATGGAAAGCTTAAACATTGATCATCATGTTTTGGTGTTCACAGAAACATGGCTCAATGACAATTTTTTAAATACCGAAATACTTTGTAACAACTTCAATATATTTCGCCGTGATCGTGGTAACAGAACTACTGGTGGTGGTGTTCTTATTGCAGTTTCTTCTGATTTTTCTTTTGAGGTCGTCATTATTGGTTCTTCGCTTGATATAGAATTTATATCTGTAATAATAAAACTTAATCATAAAAGAGTATATGTTACCTGTTCTTATATTCCACCATCTTCCCCGCAAATTTTATATACTATGCATGTCGAAGCTATAGGATTAATCGCTCGTTCCGCTTTTGCTGGTGACTCTGTCTTTGTTTTTGGTGATTTTAACTTACCATCCATTGCCCGGGCATATCTGCCTGAAGATAAATATTTTATTCAAACGAAGCAGAATTCGAATCATGCCGAATTTTTCAACATCTTTTATGACGTTAACCTATACCAAATAAATGGAATTTTCAATAACTACAATAGGTTATTATATTTAATATTCGTCAATGATGTGGCTGAGTGTTTCATTAGGCGCTCATCCCCCATTACAACTCCTGAAGACTGTTACCATCCCTCAATAGAAGTAGTGGCTTCAATTCTATCAAAATCAGTTTGGCCCTCGTTTTGCAGAAATGAAATTGTCTACTCGTTCAAACATACTAACTACAATATGTTAAATGAGCTGTTCGCTGACAGAAATTGGGGCAATATTTTATCGTGCCATACTGATGTTGACCAGATGACTAAAGCCTTCTATAATAAGATTTACTCCTTTATAGATTTGTGTTGTGTTGATAAAACTTAAGAAAACAACTGGTCCACCCTAGAATAATAAACTTTTGACTCGTGCCAAAAATAAGAAAAATAAGTGCTTTAATAAATTTAAACAGTCTGGTTCCCCTGCAGACTATCTAAGGTTTTCGATTAGCCGCTCTGGATACATTTCGCTTAATAAGACATGTTATGATAACTATATAAACAGAATGAAATATAATTTTAAACGTAATCCAAAGTCATTTTTCAAATTTGTCAATTCCAAGCGAAAAATAACTGGCTTTCCTTCTTGTATGAAGTTTCAACAAATGGAATCCTGTGATGACGCCATTATAAGCAATTTATTTGCCGATTTTTTCTCGACAAATTATTCGGATGCTACCTACGACAATTCGTTTAACTATCCAGTCAGGATAACAGCCAACAATCAATTTATTGATATATCAACAATCCGCATGGAATTAAAACGCCTTAAATTTTCTTTCAACTTTGGTCCAGATAAAATTCCTAGCAACATTTTGATAAACTGTGCTGACAGTATTGCTGTGCCATTAGCACTTTTATTCAATGCGTCAATAAAATCTGGTAATTTTCCTTATGTATGGAAGAATTCCTTTATAATTCCATTGTTTAAATCAGGAAATAAATCTGATATGGCCAACTACCGTGGTATTGCGAAACTGGGTGTTATTCCCAAACTATTTGAAAAAATTGTCACCGATCACTTAAGTTATCAAGCATCAAATTTGATATCACCATGTCAGCATGGTTTTCAAAAAGGGTGCTCTACTACAACGAATCTGCTGCACCTTACAACCGAAATATATAGCGGATTTTTTCAACAACAACAAACCGATGTGATCTACCCTGATTTTAGCAAAGCCTGCGGTAAAGTCAACCATATGCTTCTGAAAATTAAACTGCATTTGCTTGGCTTTACAGATCTTAGTATAAAATTGATATATTCATACCTGAGTGATAGAAAACAAACCGTTTGTTTTAAAAATATCTATTCCAGAAGCATTGATGTTTTTTCTGGTGTACCACAGGGAAGTCACCTTGGACCACTTCTATTTACATTGTTTATTAATGACTTACCTGATGTAATTCGTTCATCCAATATTTTGATGTATGCTGACGACGTGAAAATTTTTCTGAGTTATAGTTAAATATCTGAACAGAAACATCTCCAAGAAGATTTAAATTCATTTTACTCTTGGTGCAAAACAAATCGTATGGAACTTAATTTGAAAAAATGTAAATACATGCGTTTTGTTAGAAGAAGTCCGATTCCTGCATGCTATGTTTTTGAAAATTATCAATTGGACTTGGTTGATAATATCTTGGATCTCGGAATCCTGCTTGATTCTGAACTTAATTTCATTGCTCATATGACAATGGCAATAAATAAAGCTAGAGGTGTACTTGGTTTTGTAAAACGCTGGGCTAAAGAATTAACGATCCGTATGTTACAAAAAGCCTATATACATCACTTGTAAGGCCTGTGTTGGAGTACGGATCGGTAATATGGGACGCTATATATAAAACACATTCTGACGCTATCGAATCTGTACAAAAACAGTTTCTTATTTTTTGCCTCCGTGGGTTAAACTTTAACCCAATGAATTTACCATCATATTCCGCTAGACTTTCCCTTATCAAGCTGCCAACTCTAAAAAGTCGTAGAACTGATCGTTTATTTTCAACATAATTATTGGCGATGTAAACTCTAGTTTTTTAATCAACGATATAACTTTTAATGTCCCACAACGTCCTTCACGTTATTTTTGTCCACTATCAGTTAAATTTTTTAGAGAAAATTATGCCAATGGTGACCCTTTGAGAAGGATGTGCCACGAGTTCAACAAATTTTATAAATTTATTGATTTTTCTTCAAGCCACAGTACAATAAAAAATAAAATATTAATTTATCTAAACTCATAATTTTGTACTAAACTTTTGTGGATATTATTATTATTTTATGTTTTATACTAATGTTTAAAAAATTTATGTATAAAATTTAACTGTCTGTAAGGATAATTATCCATAGAGAAATAAATAAATAAATAAAAAAACCATAAAAATCGGTTTAAAAGAAATATAAGGCTGACGTCGGAGTGTTCGCTACAAGCACTAATATTATCAATTATTAATATTATCAATTTGAGTTTCTTGCCAAATAGACCAACAAAAATCTGCCAGCATTCCTTCCGATGGACTTCCATTATAATGTTTTTCTATATGTGACATATCTTGATGCCATCTTTCATCATGTTCATCTGATACAGCACCAAGATTATCTGGAAAAAAATCTAGATGCGAGTCCAAAAAATGAATTTTAAGGGACATATTACAATTTAGAGCTTTGTAGGCAGAAAGTAGTTCCTTGATGATTTCATGATAGTTTTCAGCTTTTTTATTTCCTAAAAAATTGTGCTCTTACTTCCACATCGTTCAATTTCGTTCCTTTATAAGACCTCATATTTGTGGACCTAGAAATATGCCTTCTTTTACTTTTGCATCGCTGATGCTAAGAAATTTGCTCTTAGTACCTTCACCGTCCTTGTTCATTGCTTTGACAAAATTTTTCATTAGGCCTACCTTTATATGAAGAGGTGGCAAAATAATTAAATAAAAAATAAAATTTACTATTTTCGGCTAAATTTTAACATTGTAGTAATTTTCTTTCGCGCGGCTACCCCATTCACATAAAAAGCAACAAAACTTAGTACAAGTTCCATGAGTAATGTGAATTTAATTTTTTGTAGTATCATCTTCATGCTACAATAGCTTCCTTTCATATTTCTTGCATACGCTAGTGGGACCGATGGAAATTTGTTGCCATTGTGAAGTAAAACGGCTTTCAAATTTGTCTTGGATGAATAAATAAAAAGCCAACAATTCTCATAAACACAGTTTTAACAGGCGTAAGTGGATTCAGTTGTTGCAGAAAGCCCATCATCTTCGCTGTTTGTAGGAGGCAATGGAGGTATAGATTTAATTGTAAACTGGTCGTTTGACGTATGAAGTATTTGGATATATAACTTTATTTTTTATTCTTTTCGTAGACCCACCAGTTTTAGTTAGGCAAAAATAGCTATCATTTTCATGATTTTGTGGTTCAATACAAATCGCTGGCTTCATAAACGGCAAAAACTTATGACTTCCCTTTAACCAATCTCTTAAACACCTTGCGCAGGTATTGCAACATGTTTTCGGCAGCCAATTTGTATCCCTATCATCGATTGGAAACCCAAAATAACGTTGAGAACTTAAAGTTAGATCGCCACATATATCTACTGCTAAACTAAATACTTGAACCTTCCATAATGTTCTCCATTTCATTACCAAATCATAGGTAAATGAAAAATACTATATTATAATTTTTAATTTCAAGAACCATGTCATATGCCGTTATACTTCCCTGCTCATTCCAATATTAGGTACCTGCGGTAAATTGAATATAAAATCCAAATTTTTGAACCGATTTTTATGGTTTATAGCTTATTTTATTTCTAAGACAAATGTGCAATATGTTAAATACTTGCTTTATATATTTTTTATTTCATTTTTAAATTGAAAAAAACTAGGAATTTTGCACGAAAAAATGTTGTTCTTGAATAATTTCAAACAATAAGAAATAGAGAAAAATTATATTTGACTAAAAAATGCAATTTTGTTATTATTATTTTTATTATTATTATTATTATTATTATTATTATTATTATTATTATTATTATTATTATTAACATTATTATTAATAAGGGATAAACTTTATATTAAATGGCGCAACTTATGTTGTCAACACTCTAAATAAATTGTTTTTTTATATTAAAACAATTATTTGTTGTTGTTCTTTGAGTCGGCAAAAACCAATCATTTGTAGAATAACACGTAACAACACAAAAAAGGAAAATTGGTCAGTTCTTGTTATGACTTTGATATTTTTTTTCAAAGCTTCTCACTTAGTAAAGTGGAAGTATGAAATAAATGTCTTTAGTTTTTCTAAGAAATGTTCGGTAAATGTTCCCTAATGATTTGCATTAGGTCAACTGATCGATTTGAATTTTTTAATAAGATTTTGAGAAAAATGAACTAGCACATAAATAAAATTAAATATAATAATTGTTATTTTTCCTATAATTAACTTTTATTATAAATCTTTTTATTAACTTTTTTTGTTATTCCACAAAAATTAATAAAGTTAACATAAAAATATTTTATTTTTTAATAAATTTTTATTTATGTGAATATATGCACACACATTTGTGCATAACACATATATGAATTCAAAAAAGAAAATGAACCAAAAAATAATAATATCTTTATAAGGACGTGTAAAAAAATTAACTATAAGCATTTCTACAATAAAAAAAATTAAAGAGAGGCTAACAAAGCAATCAAACTCAAAAAAATTTATTTAACGTGCTCTTTTGCACCGTTTTAAATTTCCTTACAGGAACACTTTTATCCACAAATTTCAAAATGGTCGAATGAAAGACAGTTCTCAACAAAAGTAATTACAGAAACACTTGCATGTGAGAAATGATTTTTTGTTTCAATTCACATTTCTTTCTTCATTACAATGGTTTTATGTGAAATAATTTTCAATAAGAGAGTTACAAAATAAACTTACTTGTCGGGTATATGTATCGTACACAACATTACCCGCTGATTTTTTTAAATTTGTTGTTTAAGCTAAGACCTGAAGCAAAACATCAGCGAAATTTATATGTGAGTAAAGTTATGGTATATCACATTACCCAAAAATATTTGGCTTGTTTGTAGCAGGTTAGATATTTCTATATGCCTGCATAGAAAGCATTTGCTATCTTTTAATAACATAATAGCAGGAACTATTTTCATAAAATTTGATTATTGCAACCTCTTTTTAATTTCTATCACAAGACGAGGGGAAACAAGCTAGATTGGCAAAGTATTCGCTATTGATTTAAGAAAACAAGAACTTCTACCATCTACTTTTACATTAGTTTGTCTTCAACGCCTGCTATAGACACATAAAAACGTTGTAACAAATAAGTTTTGAGAAAAACTGATTGTATAAATATGAGATGTGTATGTTATGTAATAATTGTCAACTTTCTAATATACATATATACTTGTTGCTCTTTTAGACTCTCGACAACTATTCACAAGTAATACACGATGTCATTAAAAGTATAAAATCTTTCTGTGTAATAATAATTGATTCGATTGATGACATAATGGATAGAATAAATTTAGAATGGCTGCCAATCAATTTAAGCAGCATGTGCAAAATTATTTTGACTTTGACTGAGCACAACAATGAAGAGAATCCCTTAATTGATAGATTGATTGAAACGGGGATTCCTAATAGATGCTTCATAAGAATGAAACAGTTTAGTGAACGCCAATGGCAGGACATACTGAGTTCAGGTAGCGGAGATTTCTATGCAGCAAATGGTGCTATAAAAATACCACAGGAGTGGAAAGTATTGCATGGTAAAACACCATTCCATGCTAAATCATTGTGGTGGCTGGCTTGGCTGGGGCATACATCAATTCCGATAACAGACATATCTGAAATGTTAGGCAAAATTCTTCAGGTTATGGAGTCAAAATTCTCTAGTGACCACGCAGAAGTAATTATGCTCATTTTAGCCTTATCGCAATGGGGTATTAGAGAGAGTGATTGCATTGACATATTTCAAAGAATTAGCCAAATTGATGCGCAGGTCGCATTTAAAGTTTGGTCGAAATTTTGTTGGTTTATGGGTCCAATGCTTCTCACAATAAGAAATATTCGAATAGCCGATAAATCATTCAGGAATGCTATTCTGGCAAAGTACACGAGTAAATGCGCACATATTCATCAAATAATAAGAGAATATTTTTACAGACAAGAAAATTATTTCACAGTATTGAAAGAAATAATTCCTGTGTAAGTATTTATTCTTTTGTTTTAAAATGTCAGCATTTTATGAAGAAGGCTTAAAAAGGTCCATTCACTTATAGCTACAATTATCAAAAATTCTTAAAGTTGCCTTATCATCACTTCTGTAATGTTATGGAAGACCATTTTGGACTAAACAAAATTGAAATACTATTTCACTGCTTCTACTTTACCGAACTGCAATGGATGGCTGATAAAGTACATGCAACTGGTCCGGTTCACCTTATGAATGATGTTTTGGTATCTGAGAAAATATCTGGAGTATCGCACCAGCCCTATATACATATTCGACTATTAAAAGAGTTTCTTGCAAAGTACATGTATGAACTAAATTACGATGGTCATCAATTTTTCACACTTATCAAATTCTACATGAAATGTCGTATTCGAGAAGATCCATCATTAAATGACGACCAAATAATTCGGTCGTGGCTCGAATTCGCAAACGAATTGGAGGTTCCATTCCTTGACATAATAAATACTAATTTAGGAGATGAACTTGAAAATGGAAAAGTTAGCTATGATGTCATAGTGAACCTACCGCAACCAGGATTTTTTGCCGCATCAATAAGCACAGAGAGGGAAGAAATTTGTATATGGGATGTAAAAAGCTGTTCGAGAGTTCGCATTCTTCAAGGTATTCCTCAACCCACAGCAATGTGTCCATTTGGTACATATAACGCTGCTGTATTATGTAGAAGAGAAATTAAAGTTATCAACTTGGATGAGGGAAAGTTTAAGGTAATTTATAATGAATCATACGTTGTCCGAATATTGAACTTTGAAGGTTGTCATTCTAGGTTGCTCTTAAGGGTGTTATGAATCAAAAAATGCCATATTTTGGACTGCACGATCAGAAACACTTAGTTTGTTTATCGCGTAATCGGATGTATGTAAACCTAATGAATTTAGAATCTGGTGATTGCGTTACTACTTTTAAGGCTGGCGAAGATCGCTTTCTAAATTCTCTGTTGGTTTCTGGAGACGGAAGGTATGAATATTTTTTATAGTAAACATGTAATACTTCCTTCTGTAATTATTGACACACTCACAAAAAGATAAAAGTGAAAAATATGGCTAAAGTTATATCCAAAATCACCGACCAATCAAAGTTATTAAGAGAAAGAAGAGGACTAAGTTTCTAATAGTTAAAATTAATTTTCTTTTATTGGCAAATTTCTGTCTTGGCAAAATATTATTCTACATAGTTTTTCCCAACATAAGAGAGGTAAGTTCATTATAAATTATAATTCTTGTGTGGATTAGAAGAGAACAAAATATTTCTCCATTACTGCAGTACTTAACACTCTAAGAGGTCTCATTAAGTCGATCTGACCAATCTCTAATAGATCGGATAAGTCTTTTATGCATCTCGCAAGCTACAAAAAGTAGGATAACAGCAAGTTATCTCTAAAACTGTCAAGTGCCGTGATAACAGATTCGCCAACGAATGCATTTAGAGGAATACAAACACCTATCACCTCACTGGCATAGAAGACGCCTTGCTTAATTGAATTGCTTTACATAAAAATGAGACGTAATTTGATCGCA
>OY776276.1:34151555-34534055 GCA_963675445.1 Linnaemya vulpina
AATATAAGTGGTTCTCAACAGCTGTACGAATGGATATTGTATGTGCGAGACCAATTAAAATTGTCAAATTGCGGCAATTAAAATTTTGAAATTTTAATTGCCAAATTTATGTTAATTGGTTTTTTTAGTAATTTGATACTTTAATGTTTGTGTTTGTGTATTTTCCCAAGGTTAAATAGGGGTGTTCACATTGTTGTTGTTTTTTTTTTATAATGTTGGGGTAGGCGTGGGGATTTGTGTCTGTCCATATGTGACCTTGGGAATACATGCCCGTCGGTATGTGAGCGTGGGACTTTGTGTCTGTCCATATGTGACCTTGGGAATACATGTCCGTCGGTATGTGAGCGTGGGAATTTGTTACTGTGCATATGTGACCTTGGGAATACATGTCCGTCGGTATGTGAGCGTGGGAATTTGTGTCTGTCCATATGTGACCGTAGGAATTCTGTCTGTCTATGTGTGCTATAGCCTAATAAAAAATAAGAAATTTTTAGGAACATTAGAACATTTTTTTTAGGAATTACACTATTTCAAAAGTGTTGTAGTTTACTTAAGATAATTTGTCAAGCAATTCAGTTATTTCGTTTTTGTTTGCAATGCTTGAGTCTGGGGGAATAATTTGACTATTCTGATCTTGAAGACGTGAAAAAAAAAATTTACTATTGCATAAATATTGAAACTGATATTTTGTTTATTTTATACATGACGATCATCGATGGAATTTATTTGGGGATCTGGATGGTGGTGCGATTTCAGTATTTTGTAGAATATAATTATTTATGCTATGTTTAAGTGTGTGCTTTTGTGTTCTGAGTGGCGATTGGAATGTCTGCCTGTCAGACAGGCTGTGTGTGTATGTGTGAGTGTAAAGATTGGTGAGTCTGTATGACAGTCCGCTTTCTTGCTTTCCTGGATTTTGCGCAAGTGGGTCACTATGAAATGTGATAAGATGTACATATTCATGCGTACATAAATATCTAAAAATTTATTTCATTTACGCATATACATACAAACAAATAATAATCGTTTATTCTATGTGCCCAAATATTCCCTTGACCATTTGAATGAATGAATGAACCATTGTGTATGTTTGTTTGTGTGTTCTCTGAAAAAAATATATGTATGTAGGTTTTTATTTGAAATTAAAAGACATTTATTTCAATTTTTATAAGCATTTATTTAAAAGTTTGTTAACATTTTCATTTTTAAGTAAAATTGCATTCCTTAAGACACAAACACCATAGTCGTGATAGCTACAATAGAGATATATTGAATGCTTAGTTTCCATTTGTTTAAAATTAATGCAGCCAATGTCTTCAATGTTATAAACTGTTTGATGAATAATTTTTTCCAGCCATTTTTTCTTCTCTTCCCCCTTAACATATATTTGTGAATTTCTTATATTGGATTTTAAAAACTTGCAAACGCTTTGAAATGAGACTGATCCATCATTCCAGTTAATATGATGATAGTTTTTTGTTAACCAAACTGCTTCTCTCTGTTTTTTGGCTGATAATCATGCGAAATCAAAAGGAAGTTTTATGATGAAATTGAGGCATTCGTTGTTGCTGAAAACTATAGCGAGTTCTTTTGCGGTGAAGTCATTTGAATTATTTTTGAAACCTTGCAAGTCTACAAAAACAACATCACCATCCATATTATTTAATTTATAAGACCTTCCGGACTTGACCTTTTATTGTTATGTATTCTATTACGCGGTCATGAATAAGAAGGCAGTAAGCCGATGTTTTTGCTGGAATATTTGTTGCTGTTTCTAATTAAATTTTTATATCGATTGGTCCGGTATTGAGCGTTTCGTTTTGGTGACTGACATCAACTACAATAATTGGAGCGTTATTTTTAAACTCTTGACCTGTTAGAAGAGGGTGGGGTTGTTTCATGTAGTAGCTTTGTTGGAATCTTAGATACATATCATATACAATCGCATAGCGCTCATTTTTGAATTTTATATTAAGATCGTCAGATGGGTAAGAGGTTGAGTTTAAATGTACTTTTAAGTTAGTAAGATCAGAATGAACAAACTTGTTTTCTTGTTGAAAGGCAATCAACACAAAACGAGGGCGTTCTTTATTAGCGGTCAGTTTCACATTCCATATGTGATTGGTCCCCGTATTAAGGTGTGGATTCATATGACAATCCCAACTACGGAATGCCATTGGTATAGCAGCAGCATTATTAAGTATTTTGATCATATTCTTCATGATATTAGTGAAATTGTAAGTTTTGCTTTCTCAGCGGAAACATTCGAGTGTACAAGATCCTCATCGTTCTTATCGAGTATCAACTCATGTTTACCATTTAATAAAACTTTATTATAGTCTGCAGCGAATCCTAAAAGAAGTTTGAGTGGTACATAGAAATTAATATTTCCATTTTGAAGATTTATTTCATCAAGTTTATTCCATCCAGCATTTTGCAACACAACGCTTTCCGTAGGTGATAAAGAAAAAAAAATTTTTATGGTACTGGTGACTCCCAAATATCTGGTATGATCAATTTCAATACCATTTAGTTATTTGAAAATTTGAGAAAGGTTTGTAAGAGTATCTATAACCTAGATCCATGTCAATATCACACTGCACCAGGACTATCATGGGATGCTATGCTAAAGTATACAAATATAGAACTGGAGCTTTTGACGGGCATAGATATGCACAATTTCTTCAAGAAAGGAATACGTGGTGGATTTGTACCATGCAGTAACCGATATTCAACGCCTAACAACAAATATTTACCTGATTTCGATAGAGAGAAGCCCTCAGAATTTATTGTGTATTTAGACGCAAATAACGTCTACGGTTGGGCTATGTCTGAGTATCTACCTTATGGCGGATTCAGATGGCTATCAGCTGAAGAGCTAAATATGGATCCTAAAACCATAGATGATAGTTCAAGTGATGGATATGTCTATGAAGTTACTTTAGACTATTCTTCTCATTTGCATAACTCTCACAATGACCTTCCTTTCTGCCCGGAAAACAAAAAAATTCAGCAAACAAAGCACACTAAATTAATTGCAGATTTTTCCACAAAACAAACATACGTCATACACTATAGAGTTCTCAAACAATGTTTGAAGTATGGTCTAGTTCTAAAATAATCCGATGCACTTTATTTATCTTATCTCACTTATAAACAATCAACCTGGTTGAAAAGTTATATAGACTTAAACACCAAACATAGAGCAACTGCAAAAAACGCATTTGAGAGAAATTTCTTCGAATTACTAAATAATGCAGTATATGGTAAAACTATGGAGAATGTGGAAAAGAGAAAAGATTTACGAATAGTTACGAACTGGAATAGGACAAACTGTAATCATTTAGGAGCTCAAGATTGGATATCTAAACCTAATTTTCATAGTTTGTCAATATTTTCTGAGAATATGGTAGCGATTGAAATGAATAGAGTGAAAACCTATTACAATAAACCTATTAGAGTTTTCCAAATGGAAAATGTATGATTTCCATTATGGGTACATGCAACCCAAATTCAAGTCGAACTTATCACTGAATTATATGGATACTGACTCTTTCATTTAGAGAGTATAAACAGAAGACTTTTACGCTGACATAAAAACTGACGTCGTCCATTAATTTGATACGTCTGATTACCCAAAAAACAATATATATATGGATTCTCTCTAGTAAACAAAAAGTTGTTGGGTATGATGAAGGATGAGAATTGTGGAAAAATAGTGAAGGAGCTTGTAGGATTGAGATCAAAGATGTATTCCTTTAGTGTGCAGTATGAAAATGATATTAAAAAATCGAAAGGGGCAAAGAAATTCATTCTTGATAAGTACGACACAACTTCTTATAGAAAATGTTTATTTAATAAGTCTACTGTATATGATGACATGTTAATATTAAAATCAAAAGTTCATCAAATTTATACAAATGAAATAAATAAAGGAGTGTTAAATTATGCAGACGATAAAAGAAAAATAAGAAGTGATAAGATGAGTACATATGCATGGTATCATTTTTGAATCGAGGAAACTAGTCCCGATTATGAACTTGACATGCTACTGTGGGAAATTTTAAGACTAGAAGAGGAAGAAGCAATGCAATAATTGTATCTCTATTTGTATACCCTGCACAAAAATGTGAAAGGGTATATTTAGGTTTGTCAATTGTCCATTTAAAACTAAAAAAAAAAAAAAAATTTTCCAGGGATGGGGAATTAAAAAATTTTTTTTTGGTACATTCAGTGTTTTGTGGTACATATAATAACTAAAATGTTTAAAAATTTAAAGTTTTTCTTAAATAAAATCGTTTTTGGTGTAACGAAGATTTGCATCGATGAAAAAAAAATTTAAAAATTTAAAGTTCCCATCCAGGGTTAGGAAATTCAAATTTTTCTTATACAATAAGCTAACCAAAAATCAACTGACGTCATTTTTCCTGGTTAAAATTACTTTTTATTTCGGCAAAACGAAATTGGTATTAAAAATTAAAAAAAAAATCAAAATTTCGATTCCAGGGCTCGGTACTGCAATATTTTGTAGTACATGAAAGTAACGAAAGTAGCAACAAATTTGTAATTTTTCTTAAATAAAACCGCTTTATACATCATGTAGACTTCCATTGGTAGCAAATAATTTTAAAAAATTAAATTTTCGATTCCAGGGATCGGAAATTTAATATTTTTTTTTACACATTCGGTATTTTGTGGTACATATAACAATTAAAATGTTTAAAAATTTAAAGTTTTTCTTAAATAAAACCGTTTTATACATCAGGAAGATTTGCATAGATGGAAAAAAGATTTAAAAATTTAAAAATTCTTATCCAGGGTTAGGAACTTTTAATATTTTTTGTACATTAATATAACTAAAAATCAACTAACGTCGTTTTATCCTGGTTAAAATTATTTTTTGTCCTGGTAAAACAGAATTGGTATCACAATTAAAAAAAAAAACAAATTTCGATTCCAGGGCTCGAAAACTGATATATATTGTAGTACAAGAAAGTGACAGAAATGGTTACAAATTTGTAGTTTTTCTTAAATAAAACCACTTTATACATCATGAAGACTTGCATGGGTAAAAATTATTTTAAAAAGTTTTAATTTTCGCCTCCAGGGATCAGAAATTGAAATATTTTTTGGGCACATTCGGTATTTTGTGGTACATATAACGACTAAAATATATAAACATGTTAAGTTTTTCTTAAATAAAACCGTTTTTGGTAACATGAAGATTTGTATGGATGAAAAAATATTTTTAAGTTTAAAGTTCCCATCCAGGGTTAGGAAATTTGAATTTTTTAATACAATAACATAACCAATAATCAGTTAACGTCGTTTCTTCTTGGTTAAAATAATTTTTTATTCTGGCAAAACAAATTTGGTATCAAAAATTTTAAAAAATAAAAATTTCGTTTCCAGTGTTGGATACTGCAATGTTTTGTAGTACATGAAAGTGACAAAAATTTTTACAAATTTTAGTTCTTCTTATATAAAACCGCTTTAGACATCATGAAGACTTGCATTGGTAAAACATTATTTTAAAAAATTTAGTTTTCGTCTCCAGGGGTGAAAAATTTTATTTTTTTTTTTTTGGTACATTCGGTATTTTGTGATACATATGGTAACTAATATGTTTAACAATTTTAAGTTTTTCTTAAATAAAACCATTTTTGGTATCATTAAGATTTGTATTGATTACAAATATATTTAAAAATTTAAAGTTCCCATCCAGGGTTCCGAAATTTAAAATTTTTTTATACAATACATAACCAAAAATCAATTAATGTCGTTTTTTTCCAAGTAAAAATAGTTTTTTATTTCGGCAAAACAAAATTGGTATTAAAAATTAAAAAAAAAAATAAAAATTTTGATTCCAGGGTTGTATACTGCAATATTTTGTATAACATGAACGTTACCAAAATGGTTAAATATTTGTACTTTTGCTTTAAAAAAAACCGCTTTACATATTATGCTAAAAAAATTTTTAAAAATTAAAATTTCTTCTCCAAGGGTGGGAAATTTGGAATATTTTTTTAAGTAACCAAAAAACGCAACTGAAGTTGTTTTTATTTTTTGCTAACTGAAACTATTTTATAAGTTAGAAAGCAGACGTACGTTAGTGAAGGGGATATAAGATTCGGCACAGCCGAATATAGCACTTTTACTTGTTAAGTAATAATTTTTGTATATATTTAAGTAGTGAAATCTATTAATAAGTAAAAAAAATTGTTGTATTGTTAAGAGAAATAAAAAAAATTGTACAAATATATATAAAATGAAAAACATTCAGAATTTGTTTTATTTTGTTTTGTGATTTATTATTTAGTTTCATCGAAATATTACATAATATGAATTAATCAAATGATTTATCGTCATTTTTCTTAAGTAAAATACGCAGCACCGACAGGTATCCGGCCCTTCCTCACAATCTGGATGGCTCCATGGACAAGACTTAAAGTGACCATCGTCCTTGTCCTCATCTTCCATTATACCAAAATCATCATTTTCATTCAACATATCGAGGAAGATTTCACAATTTCCATGTGTTCGTATAGTTGACATCCCTCAAAATCAACTAAGAATTGTGCGAGCTGGTTTCTAATGTCACTCATGATTTTTATGGAATATTTTATACTATTACCAAAATTTACTTCCGATCTTTTTGAATGTCAGTTCTCTACTAATAATTGTTTTCAACGCACAAGTTGTAAGAGAAATTTTATATAATTTATAAAACTAAATCTCCGTTCCACTCCAAAAGCAAATTCAAATTTTAGAGTAAAGGACTCAAAAATGTATATAAGTATCTCTCTATCTTCTTCTAACACCAGATTTTATAATTCATCTTTTCGTCTTTTACTCCCTCTCTCTCCCACACACACACACACACACACACACACACACACACACAAATCTAATACCATTGCTTAATAATTTTACGTCATCCATTAATTTGATACGTCTGATTACCCAAAAAACAATATATATATGGATTCTCTCTAGTAAACAAAAAGTTGTTGGGTATGATGAAGGATGAGAATTGTGGAAAAATAGTGAAGGAGCTTGTAGGATTGAGATCAAAGATGTATTCCTTTAGTGTGCAGTATGAAAATGATATTAAAAAATCGAAAGGGGCAAAGAAATTCATTCTTGATAAGTACGACACAACTTCTTATAGAAAATGTTTATTTAATAAGTCTACTGTATATGATGACATGTTAATATTAAAATCAAAAGTTCATCAAATTTATACAAATGAAATAAATAAAGGAGTGTTAAATTATGCAGACGATAAAAGAAAAATAAGAAGTGATAAGATGAGTACATATGCATGGTATCATTTTTGAATCGAGGAAACTAGTCCCGATTATGAACTTGACATGCTACTGTGTGAAATTTCAAGACTAGAAGAGGAAGAAGCAATGCAACAATTGTATCTCTATTTTTATACCCTGCACAAAAATGTGAAAGGGTATATTTAGGTTTGTCAATTGTCCATTTAAAACTAAAAAAAAAAAAAATTTTCCAGGGATGGGGAATTAAAAAAATTTTTTTTTGGTACATTCAGTGTTTTGTGGTACATATAATAACTAAAATGTTTAAAAATTTAAAGTTTTTCTTAAATAAAATCGTTTTTGGTGTAACGAAGATTTGCATCGATGAAAAAAAAATTTAAAAATTTAAAGTTCCCATCCAGGGTTAGGAAATTCAAATTTTTCTTATACAATAAGCTAACCAAAAATCAACTGACGTCATTTTTCCTGGTTAAAATTACTTTTTATTTCGGAAAAACGAAATTGGTATTAAAAATTAAAATAAAATCAAAATTTCGATTCCAGGGTTCGGTACTGCAATATTTTGTAGTACATGAAAGTAACGAAAGTAGCAACAAATTTGTAATTTTTCTTAAATAAAACCGCTTTATACATCATGTAGACTTCCATTGGTAGCAAATAATTTTAAAAAATTAAATTTTCGATTCCAGGGATCGGAAATTTAATATTTTTTTTTACACATTCGGTATTTTGTGGTACATATAACAATTAAAATGTTTAAAAATTTAAAGTTTTTCTTAAATAAAACCGTTTTATACATCAGGAAGATTTGCATAGATGGAAAAAAGATTTAAAAATTCTTATCCAGGGTTAGGAACTTTTAATATTTTTTGTACATTAATATAACTAAAAATCAACTAACGTCGTTTTATCCTGGTTAAAATTATTTTTTGTCCTGGTAAAACAGAATTGGTATCACAATTAAAAAAAAACAAATTTCGATTCCAGGGCTCGAAAACTGATATATATTGTAGTACAAGAAAGTGACAGAAATGGTTACAAATTTGTAGTTTTTCTTAAATAAAACCACTTTATACATCATGAAGACTTGCATGGGTAAAAATTATTTTAAAAAGTTTTAATTTTCGCCTCCAGGGATCAGAAATTGAAATATTTTTTGGGCACATTCGGTATTTTGTGGTACATATAACGACTAAAATATATAAACATGTTAAGTTTTTCTTAAATAAAACCGTTTTTGGTAACATGAAGATTTGTATGGATGAAAAAATATTTTTAAGTTTAAAGTTCCCATCCAGGGTTAGGAAATTTGAATTTTTTAATACAATAACATAACCAATAATCAGTTAACGTCGTTTCTTCTTGGTTAAAATAATTTTTTATTCTGGCAAAACAAATTTGGTATCAAAAATTTTAAAAAATAAAAATTTCGTTTCCAGTGTTGGATACTGCAATGTTTTGTAGTACATGAAAGTGACAAAAATTTTTACAAATTTTAGTTCTTCTTATATAAAACCGCTTTAGACATCATGAAGACTTGCATTGGTAAAACATTATTTTAAAAAATTTAGTTTTCGTCTCCAGGGGTGACAAATTTTATTTTATTTTTTTCTTGGTACATTCGGTATTTTGTGATACATATGGTAACTAATATGTTTAACAATTTTAAGTTTTTCTTAAATAAAACCATTTTTGGTATCGTTAAGATTTGTATTGATTACAAATAAATTTAAAAATTTAAAGTTCCCATCCAGGGTTCCGAAATTTAAAATTTTTTTATACAATACATAACCAAAAATCAATTAATGTCGTTTTTTTCCAAGTAAAAATAGTTTTTTATTTCGGCAAAACAAAATTGGTATTAAAAAATAAAAAAAAAATAAAAATTTTGATTCCAGGGTTGTATACTGCAATATTTTGTATAACATGAACGTTACCAAAATGGTTAAATATTTGTACTTTTGCTTTAAAAAAAACCGCTTTACACATTATGCTAAAAAAATTTTTAAAAATTAAAATTTCTTCTCCAAGGGTGGGAAATTTGGAATATTTTTTTAAGTAACCAAAAAACGCAACTGAAGTTGTTTTTATTTTTTGCTAACTGAAACTATTTTATAAGTTAGAAAGCAGACGTACGTTAGTGAAGGGGATATAAGATTCGGCACAGCCGAATATAGCACTTTTACTTGTTAAGTAATAATTTTTGTATATATTTAAGTAGTGAAATCTATTAATAAGTAAAAAAAATTGTTGTATTGTTAAGAGAAATAAAAAAAATTGCACAAATATATATAAAATGAAAAACATTCAGAATTTGTTTTATTTTGTTTTGTGATTTATTATTTAGTTTCATCGAAATATTACATAATATGAATTAATCAAATGATTTATCGTCATTTTTCTTAAGTAAAATACGCAGCACCGACAGGTATCCGGCCCTTCCTCACAATCTGGATGGCTCCATGGACAAGACTTAAAGTGACCATCGTCCTTGTCCTCATCTTCCATTATACCAAAATCATCATTTTCATTCAACATATCGAGGAAGATTTCACAATTTCCATGTGTTCGTATAGTTGACATCCCTCAAAATCAACTAAGAATTGTGCGAGCTGGTTTCTAATGTCACTCATGATTTTTATGGAATATTTTATACTATTACCAAAATTTACTTCCGATCTTTTTGAATGTCAGTTCTCTACTAATAATTGTTTTCAACGAACAAGTTGTAAGAGAAATTTTATATAATTTATAAAACTAAATCTCCGTTCCACTCCAAAAGCAAATTCAAATTATAGAGTAAAGGACTCAAAAATGTATATAAGGATCTCTCTATCTTCTTCTAACACCAGATTTTATAATTCATCTTTTCGTCTTTTACTCCCTCTCTCTCCCACACACACACACACGAATCTAATACCATTGCTTAATAATTTTCAGTTAGACTTCTGAAAGTCTAGAAAGCTTATATCGAGATTAATTGGAAATTTAAGTTCAAACTTATAAGTTGTGAAACATTTATAGCGCAAGGAGTTTAATAAGCAAATTCAATTCCTGTAATACAAAAACCTTAGTGCATATAAAGGATTTCGATGAATCATCCAAATTCACCATCGTACGTGCAAAGCGAGTAACAACAAAGTATGGGGAAACAGTTCAACTTGAACTGCAAAACCATATAATGTTTCTCCCCAACCGATATAATATTTTAACAGATGTCGAATTAGATGATCTTTCAAGTGATAACTATCGACTACAAAGAAAAGGAGAGCGAAACCTTATCCTGGATAGTGAGATGAATGAGTTTTTGATACCAAACTCCCAGTACTCCGTTTGGCAGTAAAAAAATGTTATGTGCATATATTTTGTAATTAACAAGAAACAAATAATAATAAAATCACATACAATTTAAGCTTTGGCTTGAGCTACCAATGAAAATTGGAAAAACGTTCACATATACATAAGTATAAAATTCAAACCAAAAAAGTTTAACTTAATGTATAATGGAACAAAAAATTCAGAAAAATGGGACATGAAGAAAATAATCAAATGGTAACACAGGTATTATAACACACTAGTGTTAACATCAGGTTGATACAGTTCTCGGATTGTTTTTCACAATAAAATTTGTATAAATAGAAAACTGTTATTACATTCAACTATACCACCTAAACAGTGGTGATAAACACAATATACACATGAGGACTGAAGATGAAAGTGTAGCGACTTTCGAAAACAGCTGTTCTGCTCTGTTGTGTAAGTTGAATAAAACTGATGTTGACTTCCTTTGTGCCTAGGAATATTTATCATCATGTCTTTCTGAGATTTTAACTAAGTTAGAACAATTTAGCCAATATAAATATTAATATAAATAAAAATAAAAAATAAAATGTTTTTAAATATATATGATTGTGTTTTATTTAATATCTTTGGTTATATTATAAAGAAATTTCAAACATAAGTGGCCACAATTATTAGTATTAAAGTTTTGATATATTGTAGTTGTATTCAATATTTCTACCTAAATATTTGATTAATTCTAGAGGAGGTTGTAAATTTTCCAAAGCTGTCGAAATATTGATTTTCATTCTTGTTTTTATAGTATGCTACCCAATGAGTACCTGGGACTGTTGATAAATCCAAATTGACTATTCCACACTCTACAGTCTTTGGTCGTTTTGGTAGCGAATCCAACATAAAAACTCCTCTGAAGTGGAATATATTTTGAAAATTTTCTCAGATCAAATTCTGATAATGGTCTGTTGGGTAGCATGTCTAAAAGTTTTTTGATTGATCATTACAAACAAGTCCATATCCGTTTTTATATGGTTTAAGGTGTAGTCCATCTCCCACCGCAATTGACTCCATTGCTTTGTTGTGTCTAGTGGCTTCCTCAAGTTGTTTTCTTGCATTCTTTGTTGCATTTACAGCTTTAGCTATAGCGGCACCTCCAGTTGCTAGACTACCAAGTGCACCTAGAGCAGTTAGAATCGGTATTATGGGCAAACACCACCAATTTTTGGAACATTTATAACGCGTGGTATTACAACACGAGCTTTTTCCCCCTTAAGAGATTTACTGATAGCTTTACGAGCAATCTTAAAGGCTGAATTAATATCTTGTGGTTTTTCCTTCTTCAATATCTTTGTTGCTGATTTAATTGTTTTGTGAAACAGTTTTTTGTCATTTATACGAATTCGTGGTGATGGTCTTTTCACTGTATTCCTTTTCTTTGCTTCAACACTCATACCAAGTTTAGTTTTTGCTTTCATTGCGTTGGTGACTATATATGCAAATGTTTTTTCTGCAAGATCACTATCTTTTGAAAGAACTCTTTCCCAAGCTTTATTTTCAAGAATTTTGTCAGCTTGATGTCTGCTGTTTAAGTCTTTATTTTTCGAATAAGCAATACCGTGATTTTTGCAAGCAGCATCCAATAAGTTAATTTCTTTATCTTCTCTATCTAAACGCTTTTGTAATCTTGTGCCAGGTCCACAGTACTGATATCCAGGAAGATGTAATTCAAAAGGCAGAGAATTTATTGCTTTATTTAGTAAACCTTCTCCAACGATAGTGTGCTTGAGACTAAAACTTTTGTTATAAAGTACAACCAAGTTACTTTAATCTACAATAAAAGATATTATTTGCAAATTTCACAAGTAGTTATTAAAATGCGCTTCGTAAAACAACATAAAAATATATTAGTTCCTAATGCTGATATTTGTTCAAATGACAGTAAAAAAATAAGACATAGTTCCTTGCTACCAAATTCTATTCGAGCATTAATAGTTGGTCCTTCAAATTGTGGAAAAACTAACATAATGATTAGTTTGCTGAAAAGTCCTAATGGTCTCAAGTTTGAAAATATTTACTTGTACTCAAAATCTTTATATCAACCTAAATATGAATACCTAAAGAAATTAAATTCACCAATTAAAGGAATGGGATACTACACATTCGCAGATAACGAGTACGTTATTCCTCCTAGTGAAGCTAAAAGCAATTCAATTATGATTTTTGATGATGTTGCATGTGAAAAGCAAAACAATATACGTGCATATATTTGTATGGGTCGTCATAAGAACGTAGATTCATTTTACTTGTGTCAAACTTAAACGCGAATTCCAAAACATTTGATAAGAGATAATGATGATCACGTTGCCAGCGATATGAACTTTGAAATGTTTCAACAAATTAGTAGAGAATGTTGGAAGGAAAAATACGGATTTTTGATGATAAGTAAAGATAATGAACTAAACAACGGTCGTTATAGAAAGTCATTTGATTAATTCATCATAATATAATTTGCTGTTCAGCTAATGCACCCTTCAGTATTTAATCTGACTTCAAACTTTATACATGTGATTATTGTAACTGATCAAATAAGCTGATCTGACACCTGTTAAACTGACCTGATAAGCTGATCTGATACCTGATAAACTGATCTGATACCTGTTAAACTGACCTGATAAGCTGATCTGATACCTGATAATCTGATCTCATACCTGTTAAACTGACCTGATAAGCTGATCTGATACCTGATAAACTGATCTGATACCTGTTAAACTGACCTGATAAGCTGATCTGATACCTGATAAGCTGATCTGGTACCTGATAAGCTGATCTGATACCTGATCTGTTAACCTGATCTAATAAATTGATCTGCTTCCTATTGAACTGACCTGATAACTAAAATGAATGAACAAATTCTTAAAGACTTGGCGACTATAAGAAATATCTTGAAGAAAAAGCTTCGAAGTATAAAAACTGGTGAAATAAATACACATGAACAATTAAGAGATACATTCAAGCCTATAACAGAACTTGTAAAAGAATTTATCAATAGCTCTAAATACGTTGGTAGACCGGTTAAAAAAGAACCGAGTGATAAGGAAACTGGAATTGATGACAATGAAAGTTTTCTTCCTCAGAATTCAACAATAAAATTGGAAACGAGTACGCCCAAGAAACTAATTGAAGAATCAATGTTTAAACAATCGAATAGTAAAAGTAGCAGTAATTATGATGAAGATGACTTTTACTCACAAAATTCGAATAATGAAGAAAGTTATCCTGACTTATCACTATTACAATCGAGAAACGATCTAGATACTAACTATGGTCCACATAAAGACATTAATAATCAATGGAGATTTGGCAATAGCACCATCGAGTTAAATCAAGATAAGATACAGGTTGGTGGACAAATATGGGCTCTCACGCCCATATTCTCCCATGTTCTCTTTAATATTTCATAAAACACCAAAAGACTATGACAAATTCGAGCTTGAAATCTATAAAAAAACATTACTTACTACCAATGCTCACAGGAGAGACTATAAGTCTGATGGTCAAATCAAAGGGAGCAAAGCCTATAAGTACAATCATATTATGGGAAAACTTTTCAAAGGAGAAAATCATAAAAGCTCATCAGTTGTAACAAAAACTAATTATTTAGGAAGGGGTTTGATGCAGTTTAACCCTCATAATCCAAACTATATATACTGGGATGATCCAAACGAGTTGGTAGATCGACTTAGACTACTGCTTGCATCACATTCTGCAGGCCACTATAATCACAATAACGAAATTGTTTCAATTATTGAAGAACTACGTGAAGCTAATATAATTGTATAAACTATATACATAAATAGATTTTTTATAAAACATGTCCGTTGATAAATCTGGGCATTATATTGATGATAGAAGTGAAGTAATTCAACCAAAAATGCACCTAAGTTGTTCGGCTTCTTTATGGATACGAACAAAAACATTGATGTCCAATACAAGAGAATCAAAAATGTTGCAAATGCTGTGGAGGAAAACGATGTTATCAGTAAATTGTTTCTGCAAACTGAACTCAAAAAACAGCAACAAGAAGTAGCTTTCCAGTTAGAAAATATTAATGCTAATTTGCGGGATATCAATAAGAAAATGAATGATAATAAATCACTTTCTGATATGGAAATTGAAGAGTTACGAGAAAAAATTTATAAAATAGAAACGTACATGTTTGTATCAATAGCTGAAAGTGCATCAAGTAGATCACAAAACACTTAAAACAGCGACTGGAAAAATAAGATGTCTTCAAAAAGAAATATTGTAAATGAATTGCATAAGCAGGCTCGAAAACGTTTTGTACGTCGTAGAGTTGTGATGAAAGGAATAGATGATCTTTGGCAAGCTGATTTAGATGAAATGGGAAATTATTCCTTAGACAATAGAAATTATCGATTTTTGTTAACTGTAGTTGATATATTCTCAAAATTTGCTTGGGCAGTACCTTTGAGAAGAAAGAATGCATTTGAAACAACCCAGGCAATGGAGAATATTTTCAAATTAGGGCGAATACCGAAAAACTTGCAAACAGACGATGGTAAAGAATTTTTCAATAAACGTTTCAATCAGTTGATGAATAAATACAATATTAATCAACATATAGCAGTATGAAAGCCTCAATAGTAGAACGATTCAATAGAACATTAAAAGGAATGATGTGGAAAAAATTTAGCTTAAATGGTTCATATAATTGGATTGATATGTATAGAGATTTACTTGATGCATACAATAGAAAAATTCATCGCACCATTAAAATGTCACCGATTAAAGTAAATTCATCAAATGAAAAACAGCTTTTAAAAACAGTATACAGTCATTTAAAGGTGTATAAAATGTCAAAATTTAATGCATTTTTGAAAAAGGTTATACTCCGAATTGGACAACAGAAATCTTTACAATTAAAAGAGTACAAAACACATATCCTACAACATATACATTAGAAGACTATCGCGGAAATCCTATTAAAGGTGGATTCTATGAAGAAGGACTTTCAAAAACCAGATATTCAAACACATACCTAGTTGAAAAGGTTCTCAAAACTAAAGGACAGAAGGTGTTTGTTAAGTGGCTGGGCTTTGGTAATGAGCACAATTCTTGGATAAGCAAAGATAAGATATTGTAAATGGAAAAATACAATAAATAAACAACAACAACAACAATGGCATCAATATTTAATTTAGTTTAAAATAAGTAAATAAACAATAAATACGAAAGTGATTCTTATAAATCATACTGTGTGTTTAACCTCATTTATTTACAATCAAACAGTCACAATGTCAATAACATTGACTCTGAGCTCCAATTCATCAGAGCTATCTGCTAATTATTTTCCTCCTATTGATTTAAACGGAACTTATGAATGTGCTCTAACTGATTTTCATTCTTACAACAGTATCCCAAATGTGGATGTCTACAACAATATATTTCATATCGGTGAACTTGTAATTGAAATACCGATCGGATCTTATGAATTAAATTATATAGTTGACTATATAGAAGAACAATACAAACGATATAGACCGAAAACAAAATTTTGATTGAAGCTAATAACAATACAATGCAAGTTAAAGTCAGCAGCTATAAAGAACCAATATATTTTAATAAAGAAAATACAATAGGTAGACTTTTAGGACTCAAGAGCAGAATATTAACGCCAAACAAAGAACATTACTCTGATCTTCCAGTGAATATCTTTAAGGTGAATCTCTTGAGGATTGAAAGCAGTATTGTGGTTAATGCTTATATGAATAATTCTAAGGCTCATACACTACATGAATTTCCGATTAATGTACCGGCTGGATATAAAATAGTTGAGATTCCCAAAAATCTTATTTATTTGCCAGTAAACTCCAGAGAGATAAGGTTACTAGCTCTTCGCGTGGTTGATCAAAACGGCGACTTAATTAATTTCAGAGGAGAGGAAATTACAATACGAACATTTAACGACAACTAAATAATGATAATATACAACACGAGTGTATCGAAGAATACTACAGCAACATCTAAACATCAGCAGCAAACAAGAGTTTTCTCAAGTCACTGAACTTTAAACTGGGAACAAAATGAGTTCAATAATAGACGTTTTAGATAAACCAATATCTGATGAAAATATAATCAAAAAGGATTATCACACATACATACCATACCTTCAGTCTTTTAAACACAACGATGAAATAAGAATTTCAATACAAAACCAAGATCTATATGTGTTACCCAGTGAAAGCTATATATATATATGTGGAAGTACTTGTTGTAAATGAAAAAACATCGAAATCTACACCCAACTTTCAGTTGAAAAACAATTTTGTTGCTGCTCTCTTTGATGAAATTCGCTATGAACTAAATGGGATTGAAATTGATCATACAAGATATTTGGGAGCCACCAGTACCATAAAAAATTTGGTTTCTTTATACCTACGGAAAGCGTTGTGTTGCCAAATGCTGGATGGAATAAACTTGATGAAATAAATCTTCAAAATGGAAATTTTAATTTCTATGTACCACTCAAACTTCTTTTAGGATTCGCTGAAGACTATAATAAAGTTTTATTAAATGGTAAACATGAGTTCATACTATTGCGTAATAAGAACGATGAGGATCTTGTACACTCGAATGTTTCCACTGAGAAAGCAAAACTTACAATTTCACTAATATCATGGAGAATTCCACATGTTCAATTATCTGATCATAGTAAATTGAATATGAACAAAATACTTAATAATGGTGCTGCTGTACCAATGGCATTCCGTAGTTGGGATTGTCATATGAATCCACACCTTAATACGGGGACCAATCATATATGGAATATGAAACTGGCCGCTAATAAAGAACGCCCTCGTTTTGTGTTGATTGCCTTTCAACAAGAAAACCAGTTTGTTCATTGTGATCTTACTAACTTAAAAGTACATTTAAACTCAACCTCTTACACATATGACGATCTTAATATAAAATTCAAAAATGAATGCTATGCGATTCTATATGATATGTATCTAAGATTCCAACAAAGTTACTACATGAAAAAACCCCAACCTCTTCTAACAGGTCAAGAGTTTAAAAATAACGCTCCAATTATTGTAGTTGATGTCAGTCACCAAAAGGAAACGCTCAATACCGAACCAATCGACATAAAAATTGAATTTGAAACAAAACAGCAACAAATATTCCATCAAAAACATCAGCTTACTGCGTTCTTATTCATGACCGCGTAATAGAATACATACCAATAAAAGGTCAAGTCCGGAAGGTCTTATAAATTAAATAACATGGATGGTGATATTGTTTTTGTAGACTTGCAAGGTTTCAAAAATAATTCAAATGACTTCATCTCAAAAGAACTAGCTGTAATTTTCAGCAACAACGAATACCTAAATTTCATCATAAAACCTCCTTTTGATTTCGCATGATTATCAGCCAAAAAACAGAGAGAAGTAGTTTGGTTAACAAAAAACTATCATCATATTAACTGGAATGATGGATCAGTCTCATTTCAAAAAGTTTTTAAAATCCAATATAAGAAATTCTCATATATACGTTAAGGGGGAAGAGAAGAAAAAATGGCTGGAAAAAATTATTAATCAAACAGTTTATAACATTGAAGACATTGGCTGCATTAATTTTAAACAAATGGAAACTAAGCATTCAATATATCTCTATTGTCACTTCAGTTGTGATCGCCGGAGAGTAAAGACGTGTTTTGACGACCAGTGAAAAATTTTTGAAATTCGGTTTTTATAAACAAGTCTTCTTCGTCGAAGTATATAAAAGTGATTTTGAGACTCCGCTGGCGGGGTGCTCCAAAGGACTTAAGAAAAGAACTTTGTGCCAAATAAAAGTGAGGTTAGGATTGGACGATCGGATCGCGCCTAATTCTTAGTGCGGGCAATAGTAAAACTAAAAGAAAAGAAAATAATAATAAATTGGTTGTGAAATTCAATATTGGTTGAAGTTGAAACTGATAGACGTGAAGACATCTGGTGGTGTAAAATAAAACAAATAAACTGAATTGGTGCTGAACTTGGCTTGTCTATTGAAAACGGTCTGATTAAGGTATTTATACTTGTAATATTATTTTTCTGAGTGGCAATGCCACCAAAATTGAAAGTGAAAGTGGGTAA
Organism: Linnaemya vulpina; assembly: GCA_963675445.1. Classification (NCBI taxonomy): domain Eukaryota; kingdom Metazoa; phylum Arthropoda; class Insecta; order Diptera; family Tachinidae; genus Linnaemya; species Linnaemya vulpina. Next base: position 34,170,298 of record OY776276.1, read on the forward strand.
GATCCCTAAGGGTGACGGTGACACATCGGATGTGGCGTCGATGTCAGAGGCGGTGCCGATGAGTGGAGAGAAGAAGGTGCGGCATTCTGAAACAGACAGCGATGTGGAGCAGGCTATAAATAGGTCGAAGAAATCGAAGCCTAACTCTCCTGCATTGAGGAGAAAGGCTGGTGGAGTGGAGGCTGACATGGAGACTGCAGGTGAAAAGCAGATAATGGGACCACCTGGAAATATGAAGAGCGCCGAAATATCAGAGGTAGAGATGATGAGCGGGGAGGAAGCCGTGTCGACTGATGCGGTGAGAATGAAGCGCGCAGCGAGACAGAGGAAGAAGGGCGCTCCGCTTTGTGGTGCTGGTCCTGTTGGTGCGAATGAGGCAATACAGGCGATGAGGGCGCTGACCGAGAAATTGATGCTTGTGGTGCTGGCTGATGATGTGCAACGAGGGGTTGGTAGGGAGGTGGCGTCTATAGCAGGCCGGTATGAGGAGCTATTGATGAGGGTGGTGGCCGAGAATGAGAGGTTGAGGGGGAGGTTGGAGGTGGGTGGTGCTTTGCCTGGAGCACAGGCCACGCCAAGGATGGCTGATGGGACATCTGTTCCTGTTGTGGGATCTGCTAGAACGCCTGTGGTGGTCCCGAAGCCCGTGGAGACCTGGTCGGTAGTGGTGAGAGGAAAAGGTGGCGCGCGCACTACCTCGAAAGAGGTAATGGAGAAGGTGGTGGGGCAGGTTGGGCCTACGCTGGGTGTACGAGTACACGAGGTGCGTCCAACGCGGGATGGTGGTGCGGTCATCCGCACTCCGTCGGTCGTCGAGCGGAAGAAGGTGGTGGAGAACACCAAATTTGCGGAGGTGGGCCTTGAGGTGGCTGTGAATGACGTCTTGGGACCGAAAGTGGTGGTGCAGCGGGTGCATGCAGAGATTACCCCCGAGGAGTTCATGTCGGAGCTGTACGATATGAATTTCAAAGATGCGATGACTCCTGAGGTCTTTAGGAGGAGCGTGAGGCTTGCAAGCAGTCCCTGGAAGGCGGAAAGTGGTGGCCACGTGAATGTTGTGCTGGAATGCACGAAACGTGTGGAGGAAAGACTGACCACTGCTGGGGTGTACATAAAGTGGTTCCGCTTTATAGTGCGTGCGAGAGAACCAGTCATGGCATGCCACAGATGCATGGGGTTCGACCACGTGGTGCGGGAGTGCAGGATGCGTGAGAACGTCTGTAGAAGATGTGGAATTGCTGGACACTATGCCTCCGCATGTCCTAATGGACTACGTTGCAGAAACTGCGACTTCAGGGGGTGGCCGACGGATCATCTGATGATGTCAGTTGCGTGTCCCGTATACGCAGCGAGGATCGCTAGGGTGAACGCCAGACACTAGTATGGAGGGTTTTACTGCTCTACAGCAAAACCTGCAGAGGGCGTATGCGGCGACGTGCGAGTTTGGACAGGCAATGCGGCGTCGTGGAGCTCCTTTTGGTCTTATCCAGGAGCCATACTACGCGAATGGCCAGGTAAGAGGTTTGCCAGGGGGAATGCGGGTTTTCCCGAATTTACCGGGAAACTCTGCAATAGTTGTGGACAGTGACGACGTTGACTGTACGGTTGTTAGCCGCAGTCGGTGGGGCGTCTGCATTGCAGTCGAAGGGGCGTTTGGGAAGATGCTGCTGGCTAGCATTTATTGCAAGTTCAGTAGCCCCTTGGAGCCATATTTACGGTACATGGATAGGGTATTACTCCAAGCGAGTAATTCACCACTTATCCTCGGTCTTGACGCAAACGCATGCTCTCGCATGTGGTTCAGTAAGATGCCCAGGAATGCCCCTGGTCATCAGAACCATATGCGAGGAGTTATGCTTAGTGAATGGCTGATCACTACTGGTGCTTCTGTATTGAATGAGGCTTGTGATTTGTACACTTTTGATGGCCCCAATGGGGCTAGTGATATAGACGTGACGATAGCCAACAGTGTGGCACAGACAGTCTTTGACTTTAGGTGGAGGGTTCATGACAATGGAGGGATTAGCGATCATAATCTCATTGCGATTATGGTCCGCTACCATAGGCGGGCGCGTTTGACTACGCCCCATCGCAGGTGGCGACTGCATGGGGTTGACTGGGACAACTACGCGGACTGTTTTAGGGCGGCTGCTTCAATGCAGTCATTAGAAGACTTTAGGGAACTGACAGTTGATGACCAGGTTGGCAAGATAGATCAGTGGATGTGCGCTGTTAACGATACTTTGCTGGGGCATAGACGGACAGTGAGACCTGGCAAGGTTAAGTGGTGGACGCGCCAGCTGGATGCGACGCGAAGGAACGTCAGGCGCCTGAGGAAGCAATTCCAAAGGGCCAGACGTTCTGGAGCTGAGGATCTAGCTCGGCGTAAGACAGCATATCTTGCCGCCCTCAGGACTTACAAGGACTTAATTGTTAGGGTGAAGGAGGACGAATGGAGGAGGTTTGTAGCGGACAATAGGGACGACCCCTGGGGTAAGGTTTACCGTATCTGCAGGGGTAAAAGAATAGGGTTGGACATAGAATCGCTTCAAGATGGCACCATTTTGGTGTCAAATTGGAGGGATTGTACGGACGTGCTGCTGAAGAACTTTTTTCCGGAGGCGGAAATGGCTGGTAGCCCTCCTCTCATTAGGGAGGGAGCCAGTCTTCCAAGTCTGGGGGAGTCAGAAGTAGCGGACAGTATGTGTAGGGTCCGTAGTAGGAAGTCTCCCGGTATTGACGGCATGACTGGAGAGATGTGTAAAAGCATCTGGAAGGCCGTGCCCCAATATTTGGAGTCAGTCTTTGAGAAGTGTCTGAGTGAGGGCTATTTCCCTAGGGCTTGGAAGGTTGCTCGAGTTGTGGTTCTCTTGAAGTCTCCCGATAGAGATAGGAGTAATCCTCGCTCGTATCGGGGCATTAGTCTCCTCCCAGTACTTGGAAAAGTGCTGGAGAGGATCATGGTGACGCGACTGAAAGAGGTTTACACCGAGGGTTTATCTGAGTACCAACATGGATTTAGGGAGGGGAGGTCCGTTGAGGATGCGTGGCTGTATGTTAGAGACAGTGTGCGTAGCTCATCTGCCAAATATGTCCTAGGCATATTTGTGGATTTTAAAGGTGCGTTTGATTACCTATCATGGGATGCAGTTTTCGACAGGCTACGTCAGGTGGGCTGTCGGGAGCTGAACCTGTGGAGGAGTTACTTTAGCGACAGGAAAGCTTGTGTGGTAGGCGCCAACGACACGGTTTGGAGGAATGTTTCTCGGGGGTGTCCGCAGGGCTCCATCTGTGGTCCATTTATTTGGAACATCATGATGGATCCCCTGTTGGCGCGGCTGGGCCGTTCACACAAACTGTGCGCATATGCGGACGATCTGCTCATCTTAATCGAGGGACAGTCTCGTGCTGATCTTGAGAGGAAGGGTGAGGGGGTCATGCGCGATGTAGTAGAGTGGGGCAACCGTGTGGGTGTTTGTGTGGCGTTTGACAAAACCGTTACAATGCTGCTCAAAGGCAGATTGTCGCGTGGTCGTCCGCCACTTATTCGAATTGGCGACATTGGTCTCAGGTATATGACGGAGGTCAAATACCTGGGAATAATGGTGGGAGAGAGGATGAACTTTTTGGTTCATCTTCCCTATGTTAGGGATAAGCTGAATGCCGTTGTGGGTAAGATCAGGCGCATCCTTAGGAATGACTGGGGCCTAAGCAGGCGTGCTGTTCGTACCATATATGGTGGGCTGTTTGTTGCTTGTGCAACATATGGTTCCCCTGTGTGGTATGAAACGGTCATGTCTGTTGTTGGCCGAAACAAGGTCTTATCGTGTCAGAGGGTTGCTATGCTGGCCTGCATGCCAGTCTGCAGAACAGTTTCAACGGATGCTCTTCAGGTCTTGCTGGGTGTGGCCCCACTTGACTTGGAAGTGATTCGCAGGGCGATTTCTTTCAAGGTCGGGAAGGGGTTGCCACTTCTTGAGCATGACTGGATTTCTGCTGTGGACCTAGTAGACAGGGACGCCGGGGGAATCAAGGCACTCTTAGATGAGCGTCTTGTTTCTATCTGGCAAGATAGGTGGACCTTTGGGGACAACGGGCGGGTAACGTATGAATTCATACGTGACGTCACATTCGTTAGGGACCGACCAGATTTTTGCTTCGGCTTGAGTCTGGGATTTTTGTTGACCGGACATGGCTCTCTCAATGCATATTTGCATCCGAGGGGCCTGTCAGAAACTTCTGAATGTGACTGTGGGGAGGGACCGGAGGACTGGCGGCATATCTTGACGGAATGCCATCGCTATGACGACATTAGGGACCTACCTGGTATGGGTATATTTCGTACTGGTGGGATTTATAGCTTTAGTGGAGTTGTAGAGGACGATCGGACTTTCAGGCGTTTGGGCGTTTTCGCCACTGAGGCGATAAATAGAAGACGGGGACATGTAGAGCGGAGGGAAACCTCTACCTGGGCATTTGCGTGACCGACGTCCGCGGAGTATTGCCATTTTTGTTCACGAGTTGCTGAGCTGCTGCGACTTGATGTAGTGTGGAGATGTAGGCGTATTACCCTTTATGTTGGTAGCTGGTAGTTGCTCTGCGGTCAGTGCTCTTGCTGCCAGTTGCTTGACAAATTCCCTTGGGGATTTGTGGGGGGACTTGCAGCGACGTGTGCGGGTGCGTGGCAGCTGATTCAGTGAGATGTTGATTTCCCCTTGTTGCTGTTTCGTGTTGGAGATGGGCTACCAGTCCCGAACTGTTTGGAGTTCAACTGGAAGTAGTTTCGGCTACGAGGTCTGACCGGAGACTTAATTCTGGTACCACGGGTGTCAGGAGCCCCTGGAACCTCAGTTCCAGCCTGGCAATGGTGCGGCCCTTCGGGGAGCTTCGTGGTGGCTGTGGTTTAAACCCAAATCGCGGGAAGAGCTTTCGCTCAGTGTGGAGTTGCATTACAACCGGGTGCCGTCCCCATAAAACGGAAGGAGTTTTAGATAGGCTCCGCTCCTTACCAAGGGGGAGGCCATGTCCAAATACATGGTTTCGAATTGGTACTCATGCGTAACTATTGCGTATGGGGGGCGTTGGTGGACGCATTGATTCCACACAGTGTTGAGAGCACCGTCAGGTTAGGCCGCAAGGCAGGAACTGACGATAAACTTACGGATATATATCTCTATTGTAGCTAGCACGACTATGGTGTTTGTGCCTTAAGGAATGCAATTTTACTTAAAAATTAAAATTTTAACAAACTTTTAAATAAATGCTTATAAAAATTAAAATAAATGTCTTTTTATTTCAAATAAAAACCTACATACATATTTTTTTTTCAGAGAACACACAAACAAACATACACAATGGTTCATTCATTCATTCAAATGGTCAAGGGAATATTTGGGCACATAGAATAAACGATTATTATTTGTTTGTATGTATATGCGTAAATGAAATAAATTTTTAGATATTTATGTACCCATGAATATGTACATCTTATCACATTTCATAGTGACCCACTTGCGCAAAATCCAGGAAAGCAAGAAAGCGAACTGTCATACAGACTCACCAATCTTCACACTCACACATACACACACGGCCTGTCTGACAGACAGACATTCCAATCGCCACTCAGAACACAAAAACACACACACTTAAACATAGCATAAATAATTATATTATACAAAATACAGAAATCGCACAACCATCCAGATCCCCAAATAAAATCCATCGATGATCGTCATCTATAAAATAAACAAAATATCGGTTTCAATATTTATGCAATAGTAAATTTTTTTTCACAACGTCCTCAAGATCAGAATAATCAAATTATTCCCCCAGACTCAAGCATTGCAAACAAAAAAGAAATAACTGAATTGCTGGACAAAATGTCTTAAGTCAACACACACCAAAATTAAAAACAAACAAAAAATAAAAGAAGAAATTTCAATCCAGCAAGAAGAAACGAACCACAAACATTAAGGCCATCCATATATAACTACAACACTTTTGAAATAGTATAATTCTTAAAAAAATGTTCTAATGTTCCTAAAAATTTCTGATTTTCTATTAGGCTATAGCACACATAGACAGACAGAATTCCTACGCTCACATATGGACAGACACAAATTCCCACGCTCACATACCGACGGACATGTATTCCCAAGGTCACATATGGACAGACACAAATTCCCACGCCTACCCCAACATTATAAAAAAAAAAACAACAACAATGTGAACACCCTATTTAACCGTGGGAAAATGCACACACACAAACATTAAAGTATCAAATTACTAAAAAAAAACCAATTAACATAAATTTGGCAATTAAAATTTCAAAATTTTAAATTTTAATTGCCGAAATTTGTCTCGCACATACAGTATGCTACTACTTAAGTCGCGACCTTCATGTCTTTAATAGGGGCAGACGACGTCAATATTTTTAACTCGCTTTCATTAACATCAGCTGGACAAAAAAACATAGAGTTAATACAAAACAGGTTGGAGGTTTTGCTCCTAAAATAAGTGTTACTTTCCAAAGATACTCTTGTAACACACTTTCCCTAAACGAAGGTGAAAACTTTGAAGAATTTCTTACAAAAATAAAAAATCAAGCAAAAAAATGCAATTTTGGAAATATTGATGAATCTCTTGAGCGACAAAATTTTGGTTGATATTCGAAGTGATACAATTAGAGAAAAATTACTCTCAGAAGATGATAGGTATGTTCATTTACTTTACTAGTAAATATTAGTAACGAGAGAGTAACAAGAAATTTTCCACAATTACTCTCAAAAATGTAAAAAAGTAAATGAACACTTTACTAGTAAAAATTTGCAAGTTAAAGTAGTGTTGTATTGTATAGGTATATATGAGTACTCAATAACTACCCCTTTATTGTTTGCACAAATTATACATATATTATTATAAAAATAATGCTTATGGTCATCTATATTCAGCATTATTGTTTTGGCACTTTATTGCGTTACTATTATAATAATTATATAATATTTAGTATTTTTTAATGAGATTTCATGAAAAACTATTTATGTAAACACTAATAAGAAACTATATTAACGCGCAAGTAAATGTGAGTTGAACTGAACTGAAGTTCATAGTGAATGTTTTGTTTTGCGAATTTACCTAATTTCATGTAAATTTACAAGATCCAAATTTTGAGTTCGATTGCTTTTTGTTAAGAGAAAATATGTCTTTTTAACCATAAATCAGCAATTTAAGCAATTTTGATTTTTATTGTCATAAAAAGCTTTATCCAAAATAAAATTTTATGTTGCTGTCAGCATTAGATATACAATCAGATATATATTTGCAAATAGATATCTGAACTAATTGAATTATTTGCCTGCTTAGTGTAAACTACCGAGTAGCTAGGTACTCATAATATTTACAACACTAAAAATAACACCTGATCTGTTACATCCTTTGCCACTGATGTACCAGATACTGTGTTGCTTAGTTCAATTAAATTAGACATCTTATTTTGCTTCTGTAGTTCCTAAGTTACACAAAAATAGATTTGTTATCATTTTAATACTTTTTATGGTTTTAAGAGTTTACATTTACTTACAATTTCTTAAATTTTCCAAAATATTTTTATTTTCAACTTGATTTAGGAATATTGTTTTATAAACACAAACGCAAAACAATTATTATTATTACAAGTAAAAATTTCACTTGTAAGAACTTGCAATAATTTCTCTGCATATCAATTTTTTACGCTCTTTCGCCGCTTTCTCGTTGCAAATTTTTTGAGTTAATGAATGCTTTCCAGAAACAATTGTTACAAATTTGTACAAATTTTTAGTAAATGAACACAGCTGATATTGATTTAGAAAGAGCGATAAAAATTTGCAAAGCTAGTGAAATGGCTACACAGCAATTTAAAGAACTATATAAAAACGATGATGTTAAAATAGAAGCAATAATATCATATGCAAAACCTAAAGCATTTACGAAAACAACTCAAAATAATGAGAGAAATGGTTTGTTCTATGAGTACAAACGATGCGGTAGAAATCATGAGAGACGTAACTGTCCAGCCTATAATAATAAATGTAGAATTTATCAAAAAAAGGAACATTTCGCTAAAGTATGTTTAAAAGAAAAAAGAAACGAAGAGAGACAAGTGAACACTCTACAGCGAAGGGAAGAATTTGACTCAGACTGCGACAGCGATTTATTTGTTCTCAGTCTCAAAACATCAGAAACAAACAAAGATGATAACAAAAATTGGTATCAAAATATAATAGTGGATCATAACAAAATAAAATTTAAACTTGATTCAGCTGTTGAAGGAAATATTATTCCTTTAAGTCTAGTAAATAAAAAATATTATAAAACAATGCTTGTGAAGAAAAATAAATTAATTGCTTTCGGAGGAGCTAAAATTGATATTTGTGGAGAGCTTACACTACAATACAAATATTACTTACAATAAAAAATATTATAAAACAATGCTTGTGAAGAAAAATAAATTAATTGCTTTCGGAGGAGCTAAAATTGATATTTGTGAGGTCCGAAATAAAATTTTTGAAGCGAAATTTCTAGTTGTAGAAGATTTTCCAAATTTGGAACCACTCCTAGGTAAAGAAGACTGCGAACAATTCGGATTAATAGTTAGAATAAACGAGGTGTAATTTGACCCTAATATTTTTGAAGGATTGGGAAAAGTAAAAATTTTCGTCTACGACATTTATCTTGTTGAAAACCCAACTTTCGAACATTATGCTCCACGGTGAATACCACATGACATAAAAGAGTCTGTGTAGAAAGAGATTGACCATATGGTAAAACTAGGCGTGCTAAAAAGAACCAACGAAATAACTCCCGCAGTGTCACCGATGGTGGTTGTCAAAGAAAAAAGCAAGATTCGTGTATGCATTGACCCAACTGATATAAATAAAAATATTCACAGACATTACCATCCATTAAATACAATTGATGAAATAACAGCTAAGATAACAAATTTTAAATGGTTTACACTATTAAATTGTAAAAACGGCTTTTGGCAAATTGAAGTTACTGAGCGTACGCAAAAATATTTAACCATGGCCACACCATGGGGTCGTTATTCTTACCTTCGTTTACCATTTGGTCTGGCGTCAGAAGAAGCCTAACACAGAGGTGTTGATGGATGACATACTGATTCACGCTGAAACTAAGAAAGAACTGGAAAATTTGACAGAAAAAGTAATGAACATTTTATGGAATTCAGGTTTGAAACTAAATAAAGAAAAATGCATATTCAACGTAAGTAAAGTTGAGTTTCTAGGGCATATACTAACGCCAGACGGATTAGCAGCTGACCCAGAAAAAATTGCTGCCATCAATAAACTTAAAAACCAGAAAGCTGCACGCAATTGCAAAGAATTCTGGGCATGGCAAATTTATTTCCTACTTATCTGAGATTATTCCTCTCTGTAGTCTCCTTAAAAAAATATCTCCAATGGAACTGGATACCACAACATGATTCGTCATTTGAAAATTTAAAGAAAGCTTTTTCATCAACACCATTACTTCGATATTACGATCCCAATATAGATGTAAAACTACAGATAGACGCTAGTAAACTTAGCTTAGGTGCAGCTTTGCTGCAAAACGACCAAACTGTAGCTTATGCTTCACGAGCATTGTCTAAATCACAACAAAACTACGACCAGATCGAAAAAGGGGCCACAGCAATTCGTTTCGCTTGCGAAAAGTTTCACGAATACATTTACGGAAAAAAACTTGTTATTGAAACTGATCCTAAGCTCTTGAAACTATTTTCAAAAAACCTCTTTATTCAGCTTCTCAGAGATTACAAACAATTCTACTTCACGTCATCCCTTATTCTCCAACAGTTATTTATAAAAAAGGAACTGAAATTAAGTTAGCAGATACATTAAGCAGAGATTACGAGAATGAAAAAAATTATTCTGATGACGAAAATATTGAAGTCCACTTAATATCTATGGTTGAAGCAACTACAAAAGAAAAAATAATTAATGAGACCAAAAGTGACCCAACCTTACAAGCGCTAAAAGAAATTGTACAAAATGGATGGCCATCAACAATAAATTAAATGCCGGAATCAATTAGGCAATTCTGGAATTTTCGTGATGAGCTCACATGTGATAATGGTATTCTACATAAATTAGCAAAAATTATTGTACCAAAAACACTTCAAAAGGAAATAATATCAAAGATACATTCTGGTCATCAAGGCATTCAAGGATGTTTAAGCAGAGCTCGATCTCTAGTATATTGGAGCGGCATGCACAATGATGTTAAAAATTTCGTCGAAAAATGTTCAATCTGTCAATCTTATTAATGCAAAACCAAAAAAACCTTAAGCCTGTCCCCTCACTGCCATTGGATATTGTTGCAACGGATTTGTTTTCTTTTAGAAGTAATAATTATTTATTAATAGTTGAAAGCTACTCCGGGTTCATGGATTTCGCACTGTTGGAACAGTCATCGTCATATGAAGTAAAAATGGACTACCAGTGATACTTGAATCAGATAAAGGGCCACAATTTTCCTCTAAGGAGTTTTTCGAATTCACAAAAACTTGGGATATACAGCACCACAAGATCTAATGAACTAATGAACTTGCTGAAAGGTATGTACAAACGGCAAAGTCAATGTTAAAAAAATGCTCCAAAATACACCAAGAAGCGAAGATTTTCAATCACCAAACCAAAGATTGATGAGCAGAGTTACACGAAGTACGATACCATCAGCAAATGAAATTTTAATACCTAGAATTGTTCCAAACGTACAATCCAACATTAGTAAAATTAGAAATAGAAACAAAACAGATTTCGACAAAAATACTAAAGAATTCCAACCTATTGAAATTAATGATCGCGAACGAATCCAAAATGGTCATCGCAATTGGGTGACTGGAACCGTTGAAAAAGTTTGCCTCCTTCACTTTTCATACGTACAGATGATGGGAAACTTATAAGAAGAAATTAAGTTCACGTACATAAAACAAAAGCGACCATACCTCTACCACAAACTGTTGCAGGAAACATATCCTCCAAGCCCCCAACCACAGGAATTGCTGAAGAAGGTTCAACATCCATCACAAAAATGAACCCTACCACGTCCCCTGGTACCACAACTACCTCATGTTTCCCTGATACCGAAGTATTACGTTACGGTCGACAAATAAAGCTACCGGAATGGTATAAGTCCTAAAATGTAAAAACCGCAATACATTCAATATTAAAAACTTTTATTTTATTTACGAAAGGAGAGATGTCAGGTATAATGTCAGATCGCCCTGTACATTCTGCCTTATCTCTCTCCCTCTCTCTCTCCCTCTCTCTCTCTCCCTCCCATGGTTATCTTGTAAACATATATTCATTGTAACTACTTAGTATTATCATCAGTATAATAAAGTTCAGGTCACCTTTAACTATCGTCTTGTCTTGTTCATCACAGTGTTGACGTTTTCCCGACCGCACTATATATATATATATATATATATATATATATATATATGTATATATATATATATATATATATATATAGATAAATATATATATATATATATATATATATATATATATATATGTATATATATCTCTCGTAAAGTTATCAACAGATCACTTAAGGGAAAAAAGACACGCGTTGTAATACCACGTATAATTAATGTTTCAAAAATTGGTGGTTTTTGCCGCTAATTCCAATTCTAACTGCTCTAGGTGCACTTGGTAGTCTAACAACTGGAGGTGCCGCTATAGCTAAGGCTGTAAATGCAACAAAGGACGCAAAAAAAGAACTTGAGGAAGCCACCAGACACAATAAGGCAATGAAGTCTATTGCTGTGGGAGAAGGACTGTACCTTAAACCATATAAAAAGGGATATGGACTTGTTTGTAAAGATCGTTCAAAAAACTATTAGAAATGCTACCCAACAGACCATTATCAGAATTTGATCTAAGAAAATTTTCAAGATATATTCCACACTTTAGAGGAGTTTATATGTTGGACTCTCTACCAAAATGGCCAAGGACAATAGAATGTGGAATAATTAATTTACAACTACAATCAATATCAAAACTTTAATACATTTAATTGTAGTCAATTGTGCTTAAAATTTCTATACAATAAATAAAATTTAAAATAAAAAAACAATATTTTTCTTGTTACTTATGTATAAATCTCTTATCATCTAAATAACTTAATGTTAGTTTACATATATGTTGTGTATAGATTTGATGAATTTTAATCTAAATACGTACATTGAATTATAATACAGTTTCTTCTCCAAAAAACATTTTCTAAAATCGTTTATAGTTAGTTTTTTGGTTACATTTTGTTTTACTCCCTTTATTTTTTTATTTCCTGATCTACTCTATCTATTTTTACAGAATAAATTTTAGCTCGTAAACCAATAAATTCCTTAATAATTTTCCCATTACACTCATCTTTCATCATTCCTAATACTTTTTCATTCATTAGTGGAATATTATAAGGATTTTCTTTTTAATATGCTGATGTGTCGAAATGTATTTTGATATCATTTCTATTATCATCTTATATGTCATTTGTTCTTACATCATATATAAAGGAGATTAATATATAATGTAATATTTTCAAAATATTTCGGTCTCATATAATTATAATGAAATTCATATATTTTATATTTAGACAATTATAAAACTGAAAACCCATTGTAAATATACAATATAATTTTATTATACTCAGTTCTCACTCTATTCATTTAAATTGCAATCATATTATCATGAATTATGAGAGAACTATGAAATTTAGGTCTAGCAATAAGAGCTCTAGCTCCTAATCGCTTACCTTTATTTTCCCATTCACATACTATTTTAATGTCTTTTCTTTTATCAACGTTTTCCATAGTCTTACCATATGCAGCGTTGTTTAGTAATTTAAAAAAATTTTGTTCAAATGTGTTTTTAGCTAATGTTCTATGATGATTATTTAAATCAATATATTTTTTCAACCAATCTGACTGATTAAATTGAAGAATTCTATGAATTTTCTTTAAAATCAAACCATGTTGAAGACATTATTGAAGGTTGCGATAATGTACAATATAATTGGTTTTATTAATATTTATATAGGCTAATTGTTCTAACTTAGTTAAAATCTCAGAAAGACATGATGATAAATATTCCTAGGCACAAAGGAAGTCAACATCAGTCTTATTCAACTTACACAGCAGAGCAGAACAGCTGTTTTCGAAAGTCGCTACACTTTCATCTTCAGTGCTCATGTTTATATTGCGTTTATCACCACTGTTTAGGTGGCTTAGTTGAATGTGATAACAGTTTTCTATTTACAAAAATTTTATTGTGAAAAACAATCCGAGAACTGTATCAACCTGATGTTAACACTTGTGTGTTATGATACCTGTGTTACCATTTGATTATTTTCTTCTGATTTTATTTAAATCTGTTATTAATTTTCGCTGTTTCATACTTTCAATTTTTTTGTTTTCTGCACAAAATGGTATATCACTATGATAGTTGTGTGATTTTCTCCTATACTATTTAAATAGAAATTATCACAGTTATCCGCCCACTTGAAATTATTTATGGGGAGGTATTGAGACATAGCATAATCATATAAATTATTTACATATAAATATATTAGATAATTTGACTCTTTTGTAGAATCATAATCACTAATATATTTATTATTAGCTATAGAATGTCGTTTACTACACTGAACGATACCCCCTCTAATACCTCGCACAACGAAATTGTACATGTTAATAACTGTGAACAATTCCAGCTCTATTTCAGTTGTTTTCAACATAGCATCCCAAGATAAGCCCGGAGTAATGTAATATTGGCAAGGATCTAAATTGTAAATTTTCTTACAAACTTTACGGAAATTTTCAAATACATCCCAAAGTAATAAAATATCTACTTTTAAATATAATAGAAGATAGTCTAATAGTTTAGTACATTGAAATGTATTTCAAACTTTTTCAGCATGTTCATAATCATCTACACTACACTACTTACTAGTAAGTTTATTAAAGAAACTCGATCGGGGTGGTAGCTGTGTTTCTTCCAGACAATTAGTTGAATCTAGATAATCATACGGAAAGACACCTTTACGTTTCATCAAACTGAATTCATTATGATTTTGATAAATTGATTTCACAGTTGATAAATCATCATCAAACAGGTAGCTAGCTAGTTTTTCTAAACTTGATGGCATAAACCGACACGAATCTAGAAAACGCAGTTCTATTGTCTTTTTTCCATTATCATCATTAACCAGAATTGTTTTGGATATAGATACGTATAACTCTTTATTTAAAGGAATTATATTTATTTCACCTTCAATGGATGAAAGTTCTTTAATGAACAAATGACAATCATATGATGAAAGATTGTGAAAAAATATGGGTATAAATTTTGCTATTTGATACTCTAAATTACATTTACTATGCACAGGGGCTCTATATTCTCCTGTTAAATGACAATGATCAGCTACAGGATCTTCAAGAGATAGAAATTTGTTACAAATATGACAAATGGGATCCTGACTTTGTGTTATTTGTTGAAGAAACGTTAAGGAATTCATTGGTTTAATTATACTTAAATAATTATTATATTTATCTAGAGTATCTTTAACTAGATTAGTAAAGAAGTGTTTTGGTGAGTCATCACCACTGTATGTTCTAAATATATCTAAACTAGTGTTAAACGAACATTTTATATAGTAACTATAAGCAAATGGAATATGACTTTGTTTGGACTTAATATTAGTTGAATTCTGAACATTAATAGAATTGAGAATACATTCAAAATCAGCGTATACTACAAAAGGCACGTCCATTTGTTTTTTTATATTCTTAAAACTTACTAAGTTTTTATCTGTAGTAGGTAATGTAGTCACAACTTTGTTACAATGTCTCTTGTGATTACGTAAAGACGTCTCAGTACGGAAATGAATCAAACAAGTATTGCATATATGAATCCTATTTTCTCTCTTTGTTGTTTGTGTTCTTATAAGTCTACAATTACATAAAAAAAGTTGAATAATTTCTTATGAATATTTATTTATTTTGTTTCAATATAAAATGTTATAAGTACCTTGAAAGATTTTTAATCCAAACATAGTGGAACCTATTGCCTTCTTGTAAAAGTAATAGGTTAATGTGATTAATGTTTTCTTCAGTTGTAAAGTAATATGGACCAACTATATTATCACCATCTAAGCCAAATACATTTACACTCATATCTGGATTTTTGATTTCAAAGACCTTTATTTTATTAAGCGCTAGCGGGAAACTCAAGCTTTTGAAAATCAATACAACATTATTATTCAATGTTATAATTTTGTCTTTCATGCTTATAACATTATACGCACATCTATTTGAATTGAATTCACTTGGGCTCAATGCTGATATTATAGCCCACTTGAAACAATATTCATCCTTATTTTGTACATTGATGCACGCGAATTTTCTTTGTATTGTTGATGGCAAAGGAATATATTGAGAGCCTTTAATACATTTATACTGATTGACGTTAATTTCTAGAAGTAAAATTTCAATTAACGCCCATCCGCTATCACGCTCCTGAAATTCACTAATTTTTTTTAATAGCATCACATTGTTCATTATAAACATTAAGAATCTCATCTCTTGCCACAGATGTACTTAGAATAGTCATTTTAGTTTGATGAGACTTTACTTCGATGGTGCATGAATCGCCTTCTTCTTTAATCAGCACATATTCACTAAATAGTTCCATGTTAAATTTTATGCTTTGACGTGTCTTAAGCTCATCATTCAATAATTCGATTACCTTGTCTCTAATTGTATCCAAAAAGTTTTCAGGTATTAAATCACCTTTTTTCTTATTTTCAATTAAGTATGTTACAATGCGATTGTTAAAAACTGATTTTATGCATTTGACATCATCATTATTCACCTTTTCAGCGCTATTTTGTTTATGCTCAATTGTCCTTTTATGGTAATGCCATATTGTTTTGTGAATATGTTTTCTACAGTCTTTACAATCGACATTGATTCCGTCATCTCTAACCCCTCCTGTACAGAGAAACGAAGAAGTTATCTCTTCACGATCAAGCTCACTTACAACAGCAACAAATATTCCAGGAACGACATCAGCTTACTGCGCTCTTATTCATGACCGCGTAATAGAATACATACCAATAAAAGGTCAAGTGCGGAAGGTCTTATATATTATATAACATGGATGGTGATATTGTTTTTGTAGACTTGCAAGGTTTCAAAAATAATTCAAATGACTTCATCGCAAAAGAACTAGCTGTAGTTTTCAGCAACAACGAATGCCTCAATTTCATCATAAAACCTCCTTTTGATTTCGCATGTTTATCAGCCAAAAAACAGAGAGAAGCAGTTTGGTTAATAAAAGAAAAACTATCATCACATTAACTGGAATGATGGATCAGTCTCATTTCAAAGCGTTTGCAAGTTTTTAAAATCCAATACAAGAAGTTCACAAATATACATATGTTAAGGGGAGCAGAGAAGAAAAAATGGTTAGAAAAAATGGTTAGAAAAAATGGTTAGAAAAAATTATTCATCGAACAGTTTATAACATTGAAGACATTGGCTGGATTAATTTTAAACAAATGGAAACTAAGCATTCAATATATCTCTATTGTAGCTATCATGACTATGGTGTTTGTGCCTTAAGGAATGAAATTTTACTTAAAAATTAATTTGTTAACAAACTTTTAAATAAATGCTTATAAAAATTAAAATAAATGTCTTTTTATTTCAAATAAAAACCTAGATACATATTTTTTTCAGAGAACACACAAACAAACATACACAATGGTTCATTCATTCATTCAAATGGTCAAGGGAATATTTGGGCACATAGAATAAACGATTATTATTTGTTTGTATGTATATTCGTAAATGAAATAAATTTTTAGATATTTATGTACGCATGAATATGTACATCTTATCACATTTCATAGTGACCCACTTGCGCAAAATCCAGGAAAGCAAGAAAGCGGACTGTCATACAGACTCACACACACACACACACACACACAGCCTGTCTGACAGGCAGACATTCCAACCGCCACTCAGAACACAAAAAACACACACACTTAAACATAGCATAAATACTCATATTATACAAAATACAGAAATCGCACCACCATCCAGATCCCCAAATAAAATCCATCGATGATCGTCAGGTATAAAATAAACAAAATATCAATTTCAATATATATGGAATAGTAAATTTTTTTCACAACGTCTCAAGATCAAAATAATCAAATTATTCCCCCAAACTCAAGCATTGCAAACAAAAAAGAAATAACTGATGATAACAAAAATTGGTATCAAAATATAATAGTGGATCATAACAAAATAAAATTTAAACTTGATTCAGCTGTTGAAGGAAATATTATTCCTTTAAGTCTAGTAAATAAAAAATATTATAAAACAATGCTTGTGAAGAAAAATAAATTAATTGCTTTCGGAGGAGCTAAAATTGATATTTGTGGAGAGCTTACACTACAATACAAATATTACTTACAATAAAAAATATTATAAAACAATGCTTGTGAAGAAAAATAAATTAATTGCTTTCGGAGGAGCTAAAATTGATATTTGTGAGGTCCGAAATAAAATTTTTGAAGCGAAATTTCTAGTTGTAGAAGATTTTCCAAATTTGGAACCACTCCTAGGTAAAGAAGACTGCGAACAATTCGGATTAATAGTTAGAATAAACGAGGTGTAATTTGACCCTAATATTTTTGAAGGATTGGGAAAAGTAAAAATTTTCGTCTACGACATTTATCTTGTTGAAAACCCAACTTTCGAACATTATGCTCCACGGTGAATACCACATGACATAAAAGAGTCTGTGTAGAAAGAGATTGACCATATGGTAAAACTAGGCGTGCTAAAAAGAACCAACGAAATAACTCCCGCAGTGTCACCGATGGTGGTTGTCAAAGAAAAAAGCAAGATTCGTGTATGCATTGACCCAACTGATATAAATAAAAATATTCACAGACATTACCATCCATTAAATACAATTGATGAAATAACAGCTAAGATAACAAATTTTAAATGGTTTACACTATTAAATTGTAAAAACGGCTTTTGGCAAATTGAAGTTACTGAGCGTACGCAAAAATATTTAACCATGGCCACACCATGGGGTCGTTATTCTTACCTTCGTTTACCATTTGGTCTGGCGTCAGAAGAAGCCTAACACAGAGGTGTTGATGGATGACATACTGATTCACGCTGAAACTAAGAAAGAACTGGAAAATTTGACAGAAAAAGTAATGAACATTTTATGGAATTCAGGTTTGAAACTAAATAAAGAAAAATGCATATTCAACGTAAGTAAAGTTGAGTTTCTAGGGCATATACTAACGCCAGACGGATTAGCAGC
Source organism: Linnaemya vulpina (assembly GCA_963675445.1). Taxonomy (NCBI): domain Eukaryota; kingdom Metazoa; phylum Arthropoda; class Insecta; order Diptera; family Tachinidae; genus Linnaemya; species Linnaemya vulpina. The sequence goes on from OY776276.1 coordinate 34,188,711, forward strand.
TGACCCAGAAAAAATTGCTGCCATCAATAAACTTAAAAACCAGAAAGCTGCACGCAATTGCAAAGAATTCTGGGCATGGCAAATTTATTTCCTACTTATCTGAGATTATTCCTCTCTGTAGTCTCCTTAAAAAAATATCTCCAATGGAACTGGATACCACAACATGATTCGTCATTTGAGAAATTGAAAGCTTTTTCATCAACACCATTACTTCGATATTACGATCCCAATATAGATGTAAAACTACAGATAGACGCTAGTAAACTTAGCTTAGGTGCAGCTTTGCTGCAAAACGACCAAACTGTAGCTTATGCTTCACGAGCATTGTCTAAATCACAACAAAACTACGACCAGATCGAAAAAGGGGCCACAGCAATTCGTTTCGCTTGCGAAAAGTTTCACGAATACATTTACGGAAAAAAACTTGTTATTGAAACTGATCCTAAGCTCTTGAAACTATTTTCAAAAAACCTCTTTATTCAGCTTCTCAGAGATTACAAACAATTCTACTTCACGTCATCCCTTATTCTCCAACAGTTATTTATAAAAAAGGAACTGAAATTAAGTTAGCAGATACATTAAGCAGAGATTACGAGAATGAAAAAAATTATTCTGATGACGAAAATATTGAAGTCCACTTAATATCTATGGTTGAAGCAACTACAAAAGAAAAAATAATTAATGAGACCAAAAGTGACCCAACCTTACAAGCGCTAAAAGAAATTGTACAAAATGGATGGCCATCAACAATAAATTAAATGCCGGAATCAATTAGGCAATTCTGGAATTTTCGTGATGAGCTCACATGTGATAATGGTATTCTACATAAATTAGCAAAAATTATTGTACCAAAAACACTTCAAAAGGAAATAATATCAAAGATACATTCTGGTCATCAAGGCATTCAAGGATGTTTAAGCAGAGCTCGATCTCTAGTATATTGGAGCGGCATGCACAATGATGTTAAAAATTTCGTCGAAAAATGTTCAATCTGTCAATCTTATTAATGCAAAACCAAAAAAACCTTAAGCCTGTCCCCTCACTGCCATTGGATATTGTTGCAACGGATTTGTTTTCTTTTAGAAGTAATAATTATTTATTAATAGTTGAAAGCTACTCCGGGTTCATGGATTTCGCACTGTTGGAACAGTCATCGTCATATGAAGTAAAAATGGACTACCAGTGATACTTGAATCAGATAAAGGGCCACAATTTTCCTCTAAGGAGTTTTTCGAATTCACAAAAACTTGGGATATACAGCACCACAAGATCTAATGAACTTGCTGAAAGGTATGTACAAACGGCAAAGTCAATGTTAAAAAAATGCTCCAAAATACACCAAGAAGCGAAGATTTTCAATCACCAAACCAAAGATTGATGAGCAGAGTTACACGAAGTACGATACCATCAGCAAATGAAATTTTAATACCTAGAATTGTTCCAAACGTACAATCCAACATTAGTAAAATTAGAAATAGAAACAAAACAGATTTCGACAAAAATACTAAAGAATTCCAACCTATTGAAATTAATGATCACGAACGAATCCAAAATGGTCATCGCAATTGGGTGACTGGAACCGTTGAAAAAGTTTGCCTCCTTCACTTTTCATACGTACAGATGATGGGAAACTTATAAGAAGAAATTAAGTTCACGTACATAAAACAAAAGCGACCATACCTCTACCACAAACTGTTGCAGGAAACATATCCTCCAAGCCCCCAACCACAGGAATTGCTGAAGAAGGTTCAACATCCATCACAAAAATGAACCCTACCACGTCCCCTGGTACCACAACTACCTCATGTTTCCCTGATACCGAAGTATTACGTTACGGTCGACAAATAAAGCTACCGGAATGGTATAAGTCCTAAAATGTAAAAACCGCAATACATTCAATATTAAAAACTTTTATTTTATTTACGAAAGGAGAGATGTCAGGTATAATGTCAGATCGCCCTGTACATTCTGCCTTATCTCTCTCCCTCTCTCTCTCCCTCTCTCTCTCTCCCTCCCATGGTTATCTTGTAAACATATATTCATTGTAACTACTTAGTATTATCATCAGTATAATAAAGTTCAGGTCACCTTTAACTATCGTCTTGTCTTGTTCATCACAGTGTTGACGTTTTCCCGACCGCACTATATATATATATATATATATATATATATATGTATATATATATATATATATATATATATATAGATAAATATATATATATATATATATATATATATATATATATATGTATATATATCTCTCGTAAAGTTATCAACAGATCACTTAAGGGAAAAAAGACACGCGTTGTAATACCACGTATAATTAATGTTTCAAAAATTGGTGGTTTTTGCCGCTAATTCCAATTCTAACTGCTCTAGGTGCACTTGGTAGTCTAACAACTGGAGGTGCCGCTATAGCTAAGGCTGTAAATGCAACAAAGGACGCAAAAAAAGAACTTGAGGAAGCCACCAGACACAATAAGGCAATGAAGTCTATTGCTGTGGGAGAAGGACTGTACCTTAAACCATATAAAAAGGGATATGGACTTGTTTGTAAAGATCGTTCAAAAAACTATTAGAAATGCTACCCAACAGACCATTATCAGAATTTGATCTAAGAAAATTTTCAAGATATATTCCACACTTTAGAGGAGTTTATATGTTGGACTCTCTACCAAAATGGCCAAGGACAATAGAATGTGGAATAATTAATTTACAACTACAATCAATATCAAAACTTTAATACATTTAATTGTAGTCAATTGTGCTTAAAATTTCTATACAATAAATAAAATTTAAAATAAAAAAACAATATTTTTCTTGTTACTTATGTATAAATCTCTTATCATCTAAATAACTTAATGTTAGTTTACATATATGTTGTGTATAGATTTGATGAATTTTAATCTAAATACGTACATTGAATTATAATACAGTTTCTTCTCCAAAAAACATTTTCTAAAATCGTTTATAGTTAGTTTTTTGGTTACATTTTGTTTTACTCCCTTTATTTTTTTATTTCCTGATCTACTCTATCTATTTTTACAGAATAAATTTTAGCTCGTAAACCAATAAATTCCTTAATAATTTTCCCATTACACTCATCTTTCATCATTCCTAATACTTTTTCATTCATTAGTGGAATATTATAAGGATTTTCTTTTTAATATGCTGATGTGTCGAAATGTATTTTGATATCATTTCTATTATCATCTTATATGTCATTTGTTCTTACATCATATATAAAGGAGATTAATATATAATGTAATATTTTCAAAATATTTCGGTCTCATATAATTATAATGAAATTCATATATTTTATATTTAGACAATTATAAAACTGAAAACCCATTGTAAATATACAATATAATTTTATTATACTCAGTTCTCACTCTATTCATTTAAATTGCAATCATATTATCATGAATTATGAGAGAACTATGAAATTTAGGTCTAGCAATAAGAGCTCTAGCTCCTAATCGCTTACCTTTATTTTCCCATTCACATACTATTTTAATGTCTTTTCTTTTATCAACGTTTTCCATAGTCTTACCATATGCAGCGTTGTTTAGTAATTTAAAAAAATTTTGTTCAAATGTGTTTTTAGCTAATGTTCTATGATGATTATTTAAATCAATATATTTTTTCAACCAATCTGACTGATTAAATTGAAGAATTCTATGAATTTTCTTTAAAATCAAACCATGTTGAAGACATTATTGAAGGTTGCGATAATGTACAATATAATTGGTTTTATTAATATTTATATAGGCTAATTGTTCTAACTTAGTTAAAATCTCAGAAAGACATGATGATAAATATTCCTAGGCACAAAGGAAGTCAACATCAGTCTTATTCAACTTACACAGCAGAGCAGAACAGCTGTTTTCGAAAGTCGCTACACTTTCATCTTCAGTGCTCATGTTTATATTGCGTTTATCACCACTGTTTAGGTGGCTTAGTTGAATGTGATAACAGTTTTCTATTTACAAAAATTTTATTGTGAAAAACAATCCGAGAACTGTATCAACCTGATGTTAACACTTGTGTGTTATGATACCTGTGTTACCATTTGATTATTTTCTTCTGATTTTATTTAAATCTGTTATTAATTTTCGCTGTTTCATACTTTCAATTTTTTTGTTTTCTGCACAAAATGGTATATCACTATGATAGTTGTGTGATTTTCTCCTATACTATTTAAATAGAAATTATCACAGTTATCCGCCCACTTGAAATTATTTATGGGGAGGTATTGAGACATAGCATAATCATATAAATTATTTACATATAAATATATTAGATAATTTGACTCTTTTGTAGAATCATAATCACTAATATATTTATTATTAGCTATAGAATGTCGTTTACTACACTGAACGATACCCCCTCTAATACCTCGCACAACGAAATTGTACATGTTAATAACTGTGAACAATTCCAGCTCTATTTCAGTTGTTTTCAACATAGCATCCCAAGATAAGCCCGGAGTAATGTAATATTGGCAAGGATCTAAATTGTAAATTTTCTTACAAACTTTACGGAAATTTTCAAATACATCCCAAAGTAATAAAATATCTACTTTTAAATATAATAGAAGATAGTCTAATAGTTTAGTACATTGAAATGTATTTCAAACTTTTTCAGCATGTTCATAATCATCTACACTACACTACTTACTAGTAAGTTTATTAAAGAAACTCGATCGGGGTGGTAGCTGTGTTTCTTCCAGACAATTAGTTGAATCTAGATAATCATACGGAAAGACACCTTTACGTTTCATCAAACTGAATTCATTATGATTTTGATAAATTGATTTCACAGTTGATAAATCATCATCAAACAGGTAGCTAGCTAGTTTTTCTAAACTTGATGGCATAAACCGACACGAATCTAGAAAACGCAGTTCTATTGTCTTTTTTCCATTATCATCATTAACCAGAATTGTTTTGGATATAGATACGTATAACTCTTTATTTAAAGGAATTATATTTATTTCACCTTCAATGGATGAAAGTTCTTTAATGAACAAATGACAATCATATGATGAAAGATTGTGAAAAAATATGGGTATAAATTTTGCTATTTGATACTCTAAATTACATTTACTATGCACAGGGGCTCTATATTCTCCTGTTAAATGACAATGATCAGCTACAGGATCTTCAAGAGATAGAAATTTGTTACAAATATGACAAATGGGATCCTGACTTTGTGTTATTTGTTGAAGAAACGTTAAGGAATTCATTGGTTTAATTATACTTAAATAATTATTATATTTATCTAGAGTATCTTTAACTAGATTAGTAAAGAAGTGTTTTGGTGAGTCATCACCACTGTATGTTCTAAATATATCTAAACTAGTGTTAAACGAACATTTTATATAGTAACTATAAGCAAATGGAATATGACTTTGTTTGGACTTAATATTAGTTGAATTCTGAACATTAATAGAATTGAGAATACATTCAAAATCAGCGTATACTACAAAAGGCACGTCCATTTGTTTTTTTATATTCTTAAAACTTACTAAGTTTTTATCTGTAATAGGTAATGTAGTCACAACTTTGTTACAATGTCTCTTGTGATTACGTAAAGACGTCTCAGTACGGAAATGAATCAAACAAGTATTGCATATATGAATCCTATTTTCTCTCTTTGTTGTTTGTGTTCTTATAAGTCTACAATTACATAAAAAAAGTTGAATAATTTCTTATGAATATTTATTTATTTTGTTTCAATATAAAATGTTATAAGTACCTTGAAAGATTTTTAATCCAAACATAGTGGAACCTATTGCCTTCTTGTAAAAGTAATAGGTTAATGTGATTAATGTTTTCTTCAGTTGTAAAGTAATATGGACCAACTATATTATCACCATCTAAGCCAAATACATTTACACTCATATCTGGATTTTTGATTTCAAAGACCTTTATTTTATTAAGCGCTAGCGGGAAACTCAAGCTTTTGAAAATCAATACAACATTATTATTCAATGTTATAATTTTGTCTTTCATGCTTATAACATTATACGCACATCTATTTGAATTGAATTCACTTGGGCTCAATGCTGATATTATAGCCCACTTGAAACAATATTCATCCTTATTTTGTACATTGATGCACGCGAATTTTCTTTGTATTGTTGATGGCAAAGGAATATATTGAGAGCCTTTAATACATTTATACTGATTGACGTTAATTTCTAGAAGTAAAATTTCAATTAACGCCCATCCGCTATCACGCTCCTGAAATTCACTAATTTTTTTTAATAGCATCACATTGTTCATTATAAACATTAAGAATCTCATCTCTTGCCACAGATGTACTTAGAATAGTCATTTTAGTTTGATGAGACTTTACTTCGATGGTGCATGAATCGCCTTCTTCTTTAATCAGCACATATTCACTAAATAGTTCCATGTTAAATTTTATGCTTTGACGTGTCTTAAGCTCATCATTCAATAATTCGATTACCTTGTCTCTAATTGTATCCAAAAAGTTTTCAGGTATTAAATCACCTTTTTTCTTATTTTCAATTAAGTATGTTACAATGCGATTGTTAAAAACTGATTTTATGCATTTGACATCATCATTATTCACCTTTTCAGCGCTATTTTGTTTATGCTCAATTGTCCTTTTATGGTAATGCCATATTGTTTTGTGAATATGTTTTCTACAGTCTTTACAATCGACATTGATTCCGTCATCTCTAACCCCTCCTGTACAGAGAAACGAAGAAGTTATCTCTTCACGATCAAGCTCACTTACAACAGCAACAAATATTCCAGGAACGACATCAGCTTACTGCGCTCTTATTCATGACCGCGTAATAGAATACATACCAATAAAAGGTCAAGTGCGGAAGGTCTTATATATTATATAACATGGATGGTGATATTGTTTTTGTAGACTTGCAAGGTTTCAAAAATAATTCAAATGACTTCATCGCAAAAGAACTAGCTGTAGTTTTCAGCAACAACGAATGCCTCAATTTCATCATAAAACCTCCTTTTGATTTCGCATGTTTATCAGCCAAAAAACAGAGAGAAGCAGTTTGGTTAATAAAAGAAAAACTATCATCACATTAACTGGAATGATGGATCAGTCTCATTTCAAAGCGTTTGCAAGTTTTTAAAATCCAATACAAGAAGTTCACAAATATACATATGTTAAGGGGAGCAGAGAAGAAAAAATGGTTAGAAAAAATGGTTAGAAAAAATGGTTAGAAAAAATTATTCATCGAACAGTTTATAACATTGAAGACATTGGCTGGATTAATTTTAAACAAATGGAAACTAAGCATTCAATATATCTCTATTGTAGCTATCATGACTATGGTGTTTGTGCCTTAAGGAATGAAATTTTACTTAAAAATTAATTTGTTAACAAACTTTTAAATAAATGCTTATAAAAATTAAAATAAATGTCTTTTTATTTCAAATAAAAACCTAGATACATATTTTTTTCAGAGAACACACAAACAAACATACACAATGGTTCATTCATTCATTCAAATGGTCAAGGGAATATTTGGGCACATAGAATAAACGATTATTATTTGTTTGTATGTATATTCGTAAATGAAATAAATTTTTAGATATTTATGTACGCATGAATATGTACATCTTATCACATTTCATAGTGACCCACTTGCGCAAAATCCAGGAAAGCAAGAAAGCGGACTGTCATACAGACTCACACACACACACACACACACACAGCCTGTCTGACAGGCAGACATTCCAACCGCCACTCAGAACACAAAAAACACACACACTTAAACATAGCATAAATACTCATATTATACAAAATACAGAAATCGCACCACCATCCAGATCCCCAAATAAAATCCATCGATGATCGTCAGGTATAAAATAAACAAAATATCAATTTCAATATATATGGAATAGTAAATTTTTTTCACAACGTCTCAAGATCAAAATAATCAAATTATTCCCCCAAACTCAAGCATTGCAAACAAAAAAGAAATAACTGAATTGCTGGACAAAATATCTTAAGTAAACACACACCAAAATTAAAAACAAACAAAAAAAATAAAAGAAGAAATCTCACTCCAGCAAGAAGACACGAACCACAAACATTAAGGCCATCCATATATAACTAAAACACTTTTGAAATAGTGTAATTCCTAAAAAAAATGTTCTAATCTTCCTAAAAATTTCTTATTCTCTATTAGGCTATAGCACACATAGGCGGACAGAATTCCTACGCTCACATACCGACGGACATGTATTCCCAAGGTCACATATGGACAGACACAAATTCCCACGCTCACATACCGACGGACATGTATTCCCAAGGTCACATGTGGGCAGACACAAACTCCCAAGGTCTCATATAGACAGACACAAGTTCCCACGCTCACATACGGACGGACATGTAACCTCAAGGTCACATATGGACAGACACATATTCCCACGCCTACCCCAACATTATAAAAAAAACAACAACAATGTGAACACCCCTATTTAACCGTGGGAAAAAATACACACACACACACACAAAATGAAGTTTGAGATTTTTGCTAAAATTTGAGAATTTTGGCAATTAAAATTGAAAAATTTTAAATTTAATTGCCGAAATTTGAGAATTTCAATTGTCATGGCACATACAGTATCCTACTACTGACCATTTACTAGTCAGTGTTGTGCATTCATTAGTGAAGTCGCTACTAGTGAAAATATACATGTACTGTTTGTTTGTTATGCTCTTTGCTTATTTATGTCGTTAATGTTGTAATATATGTACATTAATATGATAAATATGAATATAAAATTATAAATTTTTAATTTCTGTGTGAAATTTTCTTGTTTTGTTTGTTTTGCGTTTTTTGATGTTCAAGAATTAAAGTATTTATTTAATAAAAAAAGACAACACAACACGGTTTAGTTAGCAAAAGATTAAAACGTGCTTATAGTAGCTCTGTTCAATTACTGAAAATTGTTAACAATTAGGATCTGCAGCAATTAAATATCACGTAATAAGGAAATGAATTAAGTAGTAAAACACCTAGTAAATCAGGGACACAGGATGCCGCAGCGGATGGAGGTGAGGTAAAAACTATAAGTACTTAGATACTCGACACTTCACATAATCGATATTTAAGATCGAATTATTTAAGACATGCTTTTGCATATAAAAAAATCATTTTTAAAAATTTAAATATTGTATATAATGCAAGCTCGCTCAAGATATATTTTGGACTCCACAGAGTGTCTGGCTTCTGCAGAAGATATTATCATTACGATTGGCGTGATATACATTGTCTTAGGGTGATCCATAAAATAATATGTTGGTTATTATCCAATTCTAACAAAAGTATATACAATAATGATAGATATTTTGACTTATTCTGCGTTTCAGAGAATAGCAAGCGTTTTATTGATGCGACGAGATCTCACATTAGAATAGAGTCACCGCGATTTGAAACAAATAATGAAATCAATAACAAGATAAAATAATGGGTTAAGATCGAGAAATATTCTTATACGAATATTTCTGTTATTGCAATAGTTAAAAATTCCAGAAAATAAACTTGTACCTCTGCTTTAGATATGTTTTTATAATAAAAATTATACGTATTGCTAGTGTAAGTAAGTTTGTGTAGATTCATTTTTATTATATGATGTATGCTTGTACGACTGCTACATATAAAAAGCAATTATTTATTTATTTCATTGAAAAGAAACAAATATATACTTAAAAACATATTATTTTTATACTAATATATAAAATTTTCCCAAATATTGGAGTAAATACTGAGTACTCGCGTATATTTACATAACACATCACTATTTTAAGTTGAAATTTTTTGATGGAAAAGTGTTCATTTACTTTTTGTTATTATTAAGAGAAATTTCGCAAAATTTCTTCTTACTCTTTCGTTGATGGAAAGTGATAGAATAGTAAATGAACAGAGCTAGTATTAGAGACAAATTATTACTGTTTATTTGTTTCAAGGTGAACTAACTGGTTGTATCGTTAGTGACATTTTCTACAGTAAGTTTTTATAAAATATTTATCTATGTGACCAGTTACTGCAGACACTTTTCTTTTTAGCAACATTTGGATTTGGACGACTGATTCTAATTGCATAAGAATGTTGAAAAATGAAATAGATTCATACCCAATAAAAATATTTTGTTGTGTTTGGTTTGTATAAGTGTTATAGGCTACTAATTACAATATGATTTTTAAAAATATTTTGAAATCAAGATTTATCTCCCGATTCCCCTTATGAAATGTTTTGAAGTAGTTGCTTATTATTCGCACTCCATTTACGGTAGTTGAAGTTGTTTTAAAATTCAATGGAGCTGTTGTTATGTTCCGATTGCAGTATTTCAGCTGCTTGATCCTCCAAGACTATCATCTACATAGAAATTTTCCCATCGAATTTGAGCACCAAGTGGATAATCTCTTTCAATGTCGAAAGTAATCTGTTGAATACATCTTGTTGGCAAATATAGAGCAGCTCGTGTGTCTTATATGACGGTATTGAGCTGACAATATTATATTGGAACAAAAGGGTCATTCCTCCACAGTATATTCTGGTATCTGCTGTCATCTGGGGGTATTAAAAATTTGTAGGTACATCCCTCCAAAGTCTGTAGAAGATACAAATCTTGGTAAAATAGATAATTTTAAACATTTAGACTAGTGTAAATTAAGCGTCATGTGTTTTGACAAATAGTAGTTCACATTGTTGTTCATCTTGCAAAAAGCCCTTTTCAGTAGATCTATCGTCCTTAGGCGTGCCAGATTGAGAGTAGCAAAAAGCTGGACATTTGAATTAAAAAAGCGGGATTATTTAAAAAAAGCTGAACATTTTGATATAAATATTTCACGAAAAATAGTTACTTTTTTGTCATACAAACAATTTTATTAAAATATATATGCTTACATTGTTTTTAACATTTTTTATATAATACTCTTAACCTAACTAAATACAACTTAACTTAAATTCTTTCAGTTCATTTATCCATATCGATATACATATATACAGCTACGATAAAAATAATTGCAGCATCTGACGTTAAAATTATATAACGAAAAAACAAAATTATACAAAAATAGACACACCAAAACGATTTCATTTGTCTGCACATAAATGTAAAAATTTTAATAAAATTAGTAAACATTTTATTTAATTTAATAATTATTAAGAGCATTTTGTGGAAAATTGTTATAGCTGGACAAATTTTATTTTAGCTTGAAAATGGACAGGTAATTAAAAAGCTGGACATCCACCCAAAATAAGCCCGACTGGCAACCCTAATCGTCCTCCATTCTCGACATCTGTTCAACGATGTTACTTAATAACTCGCCATCAAATTTTGTGAAAAATGCACAAGTTGCAGCTTCATTTGCATCTTGACTTGAAGATAATTTTCCGCAGATAATCCATCCAAGTGATATATGTAATGAAATTGGAAGATTTCTTGACGATTCTATCTTTTCTCTTTGTATCAAATTAAAATAATATTCTGCACCCAATAGAATGTCTACTCTATCTGGAAGATTAAAGTATGGGTCTACTAAGTTTAGAATTTGCCTTTTAGAAATAATAATATGCTCACTTGGTTTCGGGGGAATAATTGCCGGGATGAAAAGGGTTTGTTTCAAACTTACTGTTTTTGGATTGTAGCTTTAAATTTGCCTTTTTCATAACTAGTTTCGTGCCATTTCCTAAACTGATGCTGTTGAAGTTGAAACACACAATTTTCTGATCACTTGCTCGGAAAATCAAGAACAGCGCAAAACACTGCTGCATTTGCGTTAGATGCAGTATCAATATATATGCCCAACATATATGCATATACATATAAAAAAGAAATGAATTATAAGACAAACTTCTTCAGTAAACACACAAATAAATGAAGAAAGAAAACAAATAAGAAAATTTTGTATAACAAGAAGAGATAAGTCATAAACATCCAGGGACTTCATGCACAAAACTAAATTGCTTCCTATCAGAAAATTGTAAATTGCAAAACTTTTACGAAAAGGAAACTGCCAAGTCCGTTAAAGAAATTCTATTGTAAACATATGTATATTAAGGGCCATTATTACAACTTGGCGAAAAAGTTGATGGTAGTAAAAAACAACGTTAGCATAACACGGCGATAAAGTGGCCGGTAGCAAATTATCGCAAAGTCGAACTTGCCTTTAACTCATCGTTCATATCTAGGTTAAAGGAAAGTTGTAATAATGAAAATGTATTTATCCGACCGATAAAATCCCTCTTTAAGATAACACCAAGTTATAATAATGGCCCTAAGTAGAAGAATAATTTTGCTATATTATGTACAGTTTACACAATTTCATATAAATAAACTGTATTATATGTATGTACAAATAATAATGAGAGCATGTAGAAATTGGTAACATGCAGAAGCATGTGTAGAAAGATACAATTTTTACAAATATGCTTACGATGCAAATCTTTATCGAAAAGAGTTTATCCGTCCGGTGTAAAATATTTGACGTAAACAAATACTGAGATGAAGTAAGAGCATGCTAAATCGTGCATTATTTGCAAAATTTAATGTAAAGATAATATCAGATCAAAATACATACATATTTTCAATTCTTTCACATTTATTCCTTTCCGCAGCACTTCTCAAGTGAACACATCAAAAATTAACAAACAAAAGAAAAAATCTAATACAACAAGAAGACTGAATCACACACATTAGGGCATCTCATGTATAGAATACTTGAAAAGTACTTTACTTCTCAACAAAAAAGTGATTCTCAACTACCAGAAAATTCTAAAATCAATTAACCGTAGGCTCTAACACTGTAGGAATTTGAGCTAACCATAAGCTAACTTATGGTTGATCATATATGAGCTAGGTGTGACTCGCGACTGACTCTTTTTCTATACCAACGATGGATCATTTTTTACATGTAATATCCTAGGGAATGAGTGCACTCACTTTGCATCAGTTTTGGACTAACCACAAGCTAGCTCATTTTGAGTTAGCTTATTATCAATTCAATACGAGTGCGTCACGAGTTAGTTCTAAACTGGATGGTGATTTGCTAGACTCATTTGAGTTGACTTGAATAAACCTAATAAATTAATATAAAAATAATAATAAAAATATAAATTTCTATTTCGCTTTGATATCATTGAAAGATTAGTTTTAATTATATTAAATGAAATAAATGAATAAATAAGTTCATTTTTGTATATATATATATATATATATATATATATATATCTACGTCTATTAATATATTTCCTAATATTTTTATGGTAAACTAACTTTTTTTTAGTAGACACTATTTGAAAATGCCGCTTTTTGATCAATTTTATTGCATTTCTTAATGCTTTTTTGTGGATCTTCAGCACCGTTAATACGAATTGCATCTAGTTAATGATAAGCAATTGATTAAAAATTAAAACAATCAGTTAAATCAGATAATTATCTGACCTTTTAAAGCATCAAAAACCCTTTTAATTTTAAAAGAAGGGGTGATTTATATTATATAATGGCGAAATGTATTAATCAGGACAAGTTAGAAAATACATACCGTTGCCGAGTTAAATATTCCTTTGGCAAAACTTATGGTGGCTAAGATTGTTCAATCAAGTTTTTCCAGTAACTGTGAAGTTAAACAAGACGAGGTTGACCAAATTGATACTTATGATATTTGGTTACCAAAAAGTAAAGATTATGATATATATTCTTCAAGTGAACATACATATACAGGCTCTAATCAAAGGGTTAATGTTTATTTTGACGACAATGTATATGCAGATTATTTGTTCTTTGTTGGGTATATTGTATTTAAAATTATTCCAAAACTGCAAGGCGAAAAGTGCTGTAATGAGCTTAGGAAGATTGATAAAGCTTTAATCGCCCTAAACGAGCTTTTTATATTCTTTAAAAATTTTCACTCTCTGACAAATTTTGGAAATTTAGCCGCTCCATCAGACAAACTAATGGATGCAATGACAAAACATATTTTAGTATATTACAATATCTTTAAAAATGAACCAAAACGAAATGGTATAAAATCATATAGTATTGACTTGTGCAAAGGCTCAACCACAGAATGGTCCAGTGGTGATTGATCCAACCATAAACAGCAATTATTGGACTTTTTATTATTGGTCCTCCTTCGAAAGCACTGCTCTTGAGCTATAGAAAAAGGTAGTTCTAAGCAAAGAAAAGTGCAGATTTTATCAAATAAATAAAAATACAAGAGGAAATCTGTAACAAAATTATAAAAAGATATATGCACATAGAATAAATAAAAAAATAATAGAATTAACAATATATTACTAAGAAATAATAAACAAATTTTTTTCTATATAAACATTTTTAAATAGGTTTAATTTTTTTTTATCAAAATCTCAAAATCTCTAGATTTTACCGAAATAAAGTTATCCTTTATTTTATTATATTTTGAAGCAATATAGCCTTAATGTACAAAAACGTTATATAATTTATTGAAAGGCCTAATGCATTTATATAAATAAAAAAATTTATTACAATCATTTTCTTTTAATTTCTTAAAAACTTATTTTTAATTTTTCCTTGTCACAAAAAATTTTTTAGTTCGTTATGAATTCATCTAAACTTTTATATGATTTATGTTTGAGATAAAATGAATTCATTTAAAATACAACTCAATTGTTGAACGATTCACAGATTTATAAAAAAAATCATTCTATAAGAGCTCTGCCGCACACTGTACCATTTTAAGAGAAGGCGGCCAACACCAATTTGTTGACGAGCACCAAGTGTAAAATGTAAAAGTTCATTCAAAAGTAGACAAAAAAACCTTTAAGCAAAAAATTTAAACATTATTTTAACTATATCACAGTGAAGAGGGTGATTCGAAATGGACATTATCATTATTTTGCTAAAATGAGATATTTCTTAATAGGTCTTTAATTTTTAAACATCGATAAGTTTTTTGTTTTAAAAAATTTCTGAACAAAATTGATTTTGTGTAATTGCCCTATTTGTTAGCTATATTAATAGTAAAAAAATTTTATAGATTAAATTTCCTTAAAGGTCTAAGCTTTCTTAAATCCTCCCACTTAATAGAGCATAGCTTCTAAACTTCGAGACTATTACTACCTTAAAGTCTAAAGTCTCCTCTACACTCCTATACCTCATTGTGTACCCGGCATGATCTGACCGTGAGCACCAGATTAATTTTTCTGACACTAGGTCATATATTTTTTGTGTCAAATATATAATATTTTTGGAGTATTTTTTATCAAATCGCTTTTAAGATTTCAGATGGAAAATTACTTTAGTTTTTAATGTAATTTGCCCTCATAGTAAAGGTATTAAATATTTTTTTTCTGAATTGCTTGGGCATAATATAAACGTTTATATTCACTAATAAGCAACATGTTTCAACTAATTGTTGTAAAAAACATTGATGTATAATAAGGGCGGTTACAGGTAGATGTAAAAATGAAAACCCGTTGAAAATGAAACCCCTTGAAAAGAGAAATTTTTGGAAAAACGATACTTCAAGGTCGTATGGGTACACGTATATTGTTAGTGCTATGGTTTTCTCCTCCTTCGTGTGGAGTAAATAAATACAACAAACCAAAATTCAACAGCTACTCCAACAGCGTCTTCACATCAACAAAAACAAAAATGTAATACATAAGTGTGGTCAGTAAAGTCATCGTTATAAATGTCCAGCAGAGGGAGTGAAGAAGATGTATGTGAAAAGCTTAACCATTTCACCAAAATGTGGTTCTCCGGAACCGACAACAATAACAAAAAATAACAACAAATACGTGAAGGTGGTCGAAAATAATTGCGATGAGGAATTATTATTTGGTAATATGAACAACAGCTTCAAGCCCGAGACACATAGAATCCGTCATACATTATGCGTGGAATTTTTCAACTGACATTAACGCATTGACAGATAAGGTTGATACAATAAGTACTTTGTTAACGGATTGAAAATCAGTTGTTTTTAAACATATTTGTTTTTTTAAATAAAATTTAATTTAAGTACAAATGTTCAATGGAGTCAGACGATATTTTTGAGCTCGTACATGTATTGAAAAAATAGTGAGTGAAAGAGAGGTTATCAAAGTACTCAAACGTACGTCAAAACTTAAAAGTTGCCCAAGTTTGTGCTTTGCGTTGACGGAGAAGTATTGTTTGTGATCAAGCTCATAAGAGAACGTGCATTTGAAAAAAGCGACGGATTACGTGTGACAGATTCTATGTGTCTCGGCCTTTAGTGGTTCAACTGCAGCTAGTGAGTGAAATATTGAAGCTCAAGTCAACAACGATAAGATGATAACTTTTCAGGTGGACACGGGTGCACAAGCCAATATATTGCAAATAACTAAACAATTGTGCTAATATACTTACTTTTAGTGGGGAAAAACTTCCAGTGTTAGGAAACATTGATTTAGATATTAAATATAATAACAAAAATTCTTTAACAACATTGTATATCTTAAAAATTAATTGTAAAAATGTGATAGGGCTGGACTTAGCTAGTCAACTAAACTTAGTCAAAACGATCAATGCTATTAACTTGACGTTGTTTTGAAAAAATACAATGAGGGTTTTGAAGGTTTAAGTCAATTACAAAAAGAATATTATCTTCAAGTTAAAGAAAACAGTTTGCCTATAGCCCAAGTAACACTCAATGTTCTAATTAGTCTTTTAGAACCTTTAAAAAAGGAACTCAATAGAATGGAAAATTTTCATAGTGAAGGAAAATTAACTCACAGAATGGGTGAATTCAATCGCTTTACTGACTAAGCCGAATGGAGACCTCCGTTTATGTCTTGACTCTAGAAACTTAAACAAGGTTATAGTTAAACCAAGGTCCATCTTTCCGAATATTGGCGAGTTAGAGTAGCCTTGACGCTAATTCGGGTTTTTGGATGATCCCATTAAATGGAACGTCAATGTTTTGAACTTTTAACACCCCTATGGGTCGTTATCGTTTTTTTTTCGTTTATCATTTGGTATCAATGCGGCGCCGGAAATATTCCTTTTGGAAATGATTCGCTTTTTAGTGACATAAATGGTCTAATCATTTATATGGACGATTTTCTCATTCATGCGCTCAGCGACGATAAGCATAATGATATACTTGTAAAAGTATAAATAAAAATTTTAAAATTCTAAATTAAATTTAATGTCATATTTTTACCGGCAATTCTAAACATGGCAACGCTAACCATCGTCGCAGAATTGCAAAGATTTTTAGGGATAGTACATTAGAGTCATTCATACAAAACCTGTCTGCAAAGACTTTTTGACATATTTGAGAGATGTGTTAAAAAACAATGTTTTATAGCGATGGAACCAAGAATTCTACGAAAAAACAACTAAAATTATCAGTGGATGCATCTAAATTTGCAACGATTATGCATGGAGACAATCCAATAGCATATGCCTCTGCTTCGTTGACTGGTTTCTATATGTATTAGGTTTGTGTGAGATGTCAAAACTAAATACTAAATTTGATCAACTAAATTCAAAATTTGACGATTTTATGGCAAAAGGAAAGTATTAAATCTGTACAGATTTAAATAATAGTCGCACAATTATATTTTAATTCAACATTTTTTCATTTATTATTGTTCTTAATGTTAACTAAATAACATGCGTGGCTGCCGGTGTGTGTATCGAAACTGGTTACAGTTTACTTTTTAACAAGCATCTATAACTGTTCAGATAATTGGATTTTAATTTTGATAAGCAGTGGAGAGACAAAATTCCATTTGCACAATGGGGCGAGTGCTTAACAGAAAGGATGACCGTGAGTTTTTCAAACAGTTTTTAGTAGAAGCAGTTGCAAATGCAAAAGATGAGATTGCTAGCTTTGTCAATGACGTATCAGATTGTAATATGCGTGTAAGAGAAGTGGAACCGAAAATTGTGTCGAAAATATCAGCTCTTGAGGCGGAGAACAATGCTTTATATTAAAAGTTCAACCGCTCTGACTTAGTCATTAGGGATGTGCCTGATTGTGTACAAGATATCACAGAAACTGTAATCGCCTTATCGTCTTTGTATGGGGTTCAGTTAACAGAGTATGCCATTAATCAAGTGTCTTATATAAACAACAAAACAGCTATATTGTTAAAGCTTAATAGGATTTCTCTGCGTGACGAAATCATCGACTCCTATTTGAAAACGGTGAAAACAAAGCCACTTATAGCATCTAATTTTGTGAAGGATGGAAAAATCCCTAAAACTCTATTGGATCGCCGTGTATTTTTAAAAGAGCATTTCTCCCCAGCTGCTAGTAAACTAAATGGTGTTTGTTTAAAATTGCTATAAAATAAAATTATCGCCAAGTTCAAGGTAATAAATATCGGTAAGCCTGTAGTTGTTCTAACTATGCCTTATAACACAAGAATGGAATATGATATGAATGAATGCGAGCAAATGCTACTGATTCGTGATTCCGCCTAACTAGACTGAGGTCGATATCTATAACCTATTTTATCTTTATCATTTATTGCTTGTTTAATACTATTATATCCTTGCTTCAATAGCTCATGGTGGTTTTTCTTTTTCTGAATTCTTAATCTTACCTTCTATATATATCTCAACCAGTCGTAGCTCTAATTCTAGAGCTACTGTTATGGGAGTATGAGCATAAACTCATATTAACTAAATCCAGTATTTAACTTATATATAAATTTACTAGCGAATTCCATGCACACTTCGTAGTGCAAAAAAGAAATTAAAAAAATTACTTGATAAACTGCTTTTATTGTAATGCTCTGTGGTAAACAACATATGTTGTTTTTCCATTTTCGGTGTAAATACACAAAATCCATGGTTTGCCAACGCGCGAACACGCTACATAGAACTGTCCATGTGAGAAGACTGGATGCACTAAATTCACTCCACAAATTTCTAAAGATTAGCCTTGCGGCTAATTAATGGTAAACGCAAACGCAAGGCGAAAAGGAAACTGAAGTTGTTAAATTCAAATGGTATATCAGACGGAATCATTGGGATACGTGGAATGAATACATCTTCGCCTTTTAATTTTCCAGTTAAAATAGTAGCTTCAATTACATAAGCCATCAACCTTTTAATAGCAAATCGTGTACCATTACACAAACGGGGTCGATTGATATTACGAAGCATAATAATAGTGGCTTAAGCTTTGAATTGGAGATAATGCGGAGAAAATCCTGGTAAGTCCAACGAATTCAAAAATTCTGTGGGATAATTCACAACATCTCCTTCATTGGTAACAGTATCGACAGACTTGTACAACACCACTTCGCCAGGAATCTTTGATTGTATAGCCATATTTAATTCAGTAACATCTTTGTTCTTTGCCGCTAAAATTGCTCTGGCACGCAACCATGCATGGCATCAGTGTGGCCAGAACTCAAAAATTTTTGGAGCTAGATCCATTAAAAAAATAATGCTAAAAAATCTTTTACAGAGCTAAAAAACAGAGCAGTCTTTGCGTACATAAAATAGTTTATTCAATAACAAAAGAAATTACCACAAAAAATTATAAGCATGTAACATATGTAGCAGGTACAATAGTTCTTAACAATACGTCTTAACATAAGTAAGTAAAATCGTTTGTTATGAGATCAAAACTTTGTATCGAACAATCACACAGTTGCTATAATAACGAAACTTAAATTAATTAACTCAAGAGAATTTATAAAATCTTTTTGAATTCTACCAATTACATTCACGAAAGACACAAATTAGTAGGTCTGTCAATGCATTTTAATCTTAACGAATTACATTTTTAAATAGCGACATGAAAACTTATTTCTTATTTCTAAATATTTTAAAATAACTTTTCACGTTGAAGTAAAAGAATAAAAATTGAGTATAAAAAAATTATTATGTATTTAAAAATTAAATACATCATCAAAAGTATATTCTTCAGTTTCTGACTCAGATGAAGTATTATAAATATTTCCACTATATTTTCTTAGTAGCTCTGAGCTAATTTCAAATGTTCTGCAACATTTGTTTAACCTTTTTAACCCGCATCTTATATAAAGTAGAGAATTAATTGTACTTAAACCCATACGATTTCTAATTTTGGTTTTTAATAGATTCATTCCACTAAAAACTCTTTCAACCTCAGCATTACTAAATGGCAAAATGAGAAAATTCATTACAAAAGATGCCAAATCCTCGAAAGGATTTTCATTCAAAGCATTCATCGACAGATCTGGTTGTAGTGTGAACTGCTACATATAGAGCATCTAACAATTCAGCTTCCTTAGTTTTGTAATTACTGCTTACGGGTTGAAAATCTATAGTTTTTGTCCAGTTTGACATTAGGGCGACGCTGCAGCTTTATGTTTGGAACTATTTGCATGATTAATAAGGCTACTTAATCTTGCCTTTAAAACACAGTGGCAGTATTTACATTTCAGATCATTTTCAGTTTGTTGGGTGATCCAATTACTTAGCCTTGGTTCACTAAACCAGCTTTTTCTCACTTTTTGTGTGTAAATTCTAAAAAAAATAAAATATTGTTTACTTACGCGTTAAATTTCATTGATTCGCCGAAGCACATTAGTTTTAATAGGAAATACGTGTATACGTCAGATCTTTAAATGAAAAATTACAATAAAAATTCTTTTATTTCATTCCCTTTTATTGATCTACTGGACATGTTTTATAGGTTTATTTCTATTTTGCCGCAAATGAAACTTCTAATTAAAAAATAAAAGAACAGAATTCTGTTAGATTAGAAAATGCTAAAAATGCTAAAAATATTTTGAAAAAATGCTAAAATTATGCTAAATGCAAAACGAAAATTTTGGAGCTAAAAGAAAATAAATAATGCTAAATCTAGCTCTAAAAATGCTAAAATGGCCACACTGCATGGCATACATATTGTTGTGCTATGTTAGTGAAAACACATTCAATTAATTCTTTTTTTGTCTGTACAGTGTCATCAATAGGCATTGCACCATTCTTACTTTTCAGCAATTGATTAGAGAACTTTTCAGCAGATAGATCATTATGCAACTGAACACGAACGTTGGTAGTGAGTTTTAATATTTTAACAAATCTCCATAAATATGAAGACTTTAAGCAAGCGTTAATTTCATCGGCAGATGTCGATCTAAGAATGATTTGCAATGTTTGCCTAAAATCGCCATTTTCCTTGTTCTTTCCAAAGCCACAACAGATTTTTTATTCGCGTACTCACGCATACGACGTGGGCTGTGCATGGACCGTGTATCATATTTTGCACAACAACATCATATAATTCAGGATCATTTATTTGATCTGAAATTTCGGAATATATAACATTGTCAACTTCATGTGATGTGATATTATTCACCAACCATATTGAAATGTGAGCGTGTGGCAAACCACGCTTTTGCCACTCCACAGAATACATCCAGCACTTCACTTCACCAAACACTTTCATATTTCTGCCTAAAAAAACGGGCAGTGATATCGTAACGGTCGGTAGGACTTTGGCCAGCGAATAAATTATCTTTAATGTCACTCCTTTGCGGATTACGCGTAAATGAATGTTATAAATAAATCTGATCGACCGTAATGACGCTCATGTATATGACGTGGGCAATGCATAATGTATTTAAATATTTAAGTGTTTAGTGATTTATTTGTATGTAATACAATAATAATACAATAATTAAGTATATAAATTAAATTAATGGTTTGACTAAAATTTAATTGTAATGAATTTCAAAACGATTTGTATTTCAGTTTTTCAAAATATTAACTCAAATATTTCGAAATGATTGCAGTGTTCACCAAAATGGCTATAACTCAGGAACCAATTACATACAGAAACCGTATATACATAAAAACCTTGGTATTGATGTCACCTTTCGTATTTTGAAGAAACAAAATCGGTTCACGCATTCCGGAGAACATCAATTACTAACACAATGCAACTTATTTTATATAGATTATTACATTGGTGTACAATTAACATCCTACATTGATCTCTTTTATATTCCTATTGTTATATTTTTTGTATAATTTTTACAGTTACAAATTAATTAGCTTATTGCTCTCATGGTACTTGATTTGGTTCCCTGAGTTACGTTTCTTGATTGATGTCACGTGCTATTAGATGTCCTGAATATGCTTTTTGAAGAAGTGTCAGGACTTTGGGGGGTGTTCGGGTTGGTACCTTTATTTCCAAGAGGTTGAAATAAAGATTGTTGCTGAACAATTTGAATCCCTATTTATTAAGTTTGATCTTAGCAATATCGAACTACTATTTGGAGTAGTGTACCTACCTTACGGAAATGTATCTGTGTTTGAGGAACGTCATCGTGATATTTTATACCGATTTTTAAATACTATCGTTGTGGGTGAATTTAATTGTAATTTGTTGGCCCCTTCTAGGTTAAATACCATGAGATCCTTATGTCTAAGTCTAAAGTTATCAATTGTGCATAAATGTAGACATTACGGTGTCGGTAATGACTCCACATCCTTACTTGACTACTTTCTTGTAAGTGAAATCTCTGTGATTAGTTTTTCGGGTCAGCTTCAATGCCCATCGATATCGGACTATGCATTAATTTATGCTCTTTTAGATTTGAATGCTAACCAAATGCAGGAATTTATTGAATATCGTGATTATGACAACATTGACTAGAATGGAATTCTTCTGCAACTTTCTACCTTTGATGATAGTCTTATCTTTAATTCGCCTGATATTAATGAGAAATGCTCTGTTTTTTCATCTCTTCTTGCTAGTCTGTTTGCCTACATTCCTGGAAAACTGCTCGTGTTGTTCCCATACCTAAAGTTGGGGTGGTAAATGATAGTAATGATTTTAGGCCAATTTCAATTCTACCTGCAATCTCTAAAATTTGTGAACACCTTAACAAAGAACAAATCCTCCGTTCGGTGAGGGGAAGCATCTATGAGTCACAATATGCTTTACGGCGAGGACATAGTACTGCATCTTTGCTACTTAGTCTCACTGATTCAATTAGGGATAACCTTACCATGGGGAGACTCTCTACTCTTATATTACTTGATTTATCAAAGGCTTTTAACTCTATTTGTCATACGACCATGATCAATGAACTTAGAGACCAATTTTAATTTTCAAGTTCGGCTTGTAGACAAGCTTATCTGACGGGTAGATCACAGTATGCGGACTTTAAGGAAAACAATTCTAATGTATTGTCCCTTCATGCGGGTGTCCCTCAAGGGTCTGTTATGGGTCCCCTGTTGTTTATTTTATATATAAATGACCTATACTTGCAAACAAATTCCGATTCCTGTGAAACATTCTTGTTTGCTGATGACGTTTTTCTTTTATTCAATGGTAACCGTGTTGCTTGTGAAAGTTTCTAGCAAAATGTGAATGATTGCCTGTGTCGTGTATTGCGGTAGACTTGTGATAGCTCTCTTAAAATAAACTCAATGAAAATGAAAGGAATTATGTTTGGCGGTGTTGTTAACTTGGCTCTGAATTTCAGGTTTTTCCTTAGTAATACTGAAATTGAATTTGTTTCTCGTAATAAATGTTTGGGTGTTGTTGTTGATGTGTGATCTACTCCATCAACATGCATTTACCTACCCAAATCAAGGGAAGATTAGCATATGCTCTTCTTATGCTGCATGTTTTTTATTGCCTTGAAGTAATATCTGCCTCCTCTGTTGAGTTACTTAATAGATTGCGACGCATTGTTAATATGATTGTGCGATTTGTATATAATATAAGACGGTTTGATCATATATCAGCCTTATGTTCACAGCTTCTTGTGTTGTTCGTTTAGTAATTTTGTTAAGTATCGATGCCTCGTCTTATTTAACAGAGCGATAAAAAGTGGTTTTACAACTCCATTGTATAATAGATTTACTTTTTTTCTTCTAGAAATTCGCAAATCTTTATTCCGAGGATTTTTAGAGTATCTTAGAGTAGAGGTCATACCTAGTAAGAATTGCCCGTTGCTGAAATCGTTTGCCATATGAACTCGGTGTTTTTTCCCAATCTAATTATGTTCTTAGGCTCAAACTGTTGGAATATTTCTCAAATTTGTCTGACTGATCTTTGATGTAGAGTTAGTTTTAGGCGCATATTACACTGCTCAGCAGCCAAATCCTCCTTTGAATAAAACTATGTGGACTATATGGATTTTGATGCGCTAAATTCGAATCCGCTTTCGGTTTTTTCCATCAGATCCAGTTTTTTTTATGGGCGTAGCAGTTTTTGGCTCCTAAATTAGCCAGGTACGTAGACATATTTCACCCTAACTCGAGAACGAGTCATCCGATTTTAAAAAGTAAAACACTAGAATATAATGTTTATAAAATAATTGTAACGCAAATGATTTTCCACATACGCTGCTACAATAAATATTAGAATCTACCTTAATGTTCTCGATTTATAATTACAGATTAATGAAAAATACTATATTGTAACTTTTAAATCCAAGAACCATGCAAACTACCGTTGTACTTTAGTTCCTTTACCTGTTCACCTAACAATATGCTATGGTCATGCATATGAAAGGTTGGTTGCATTATAATATTGGGTACCTGCAGTAAATTGAAAATAAAATCTAAATAGATTTTTATAATTTATAGCTTTTTTATTTCTAAGATCTGTAGATATTAGACAAAGGTGCAAAGTGTTGAATATTTGCTTTAAATTTTTTTCAAATTCCATTTTTAACTGAAAAAATTACTTTCTGAATAATTCCAAAACGATAAGAGATAAATAAAAAACAATTTTTTCTGTTTTACTTTTTAAAATCGGATGACTGGTTCCCGAGTTAGGGAGAAATATGTCTACGTACCTATCTAATTTAGGGGCAGAAAATTGCCACGCCCATAAAAAAAATTTGGACCTGATGGAAGAAAACCCAAAACGGATTCGAGTTTATCGTATCAAAATCCATATAGTTCATATAGTTTTATTTAAAGGAGCGACAATCAGTTATATTTTGCGGAGCAGTGTTATTATTACGCGGTTTCGCCCGTGTTAGTCTACATCCCGTAGGAATATCGGGTTAAAAGTAGGCTATGTGTTGAGACATATATTGTTTCTAGCTGGAAATATGTATGTTATAGCTATTAGTAATCAAGATTTCTAAAGTAGAGTAGGTTGGCTACTTTCCCTTAATAGTAGTGAAGTACATATTACTGATAATAAGTTTCATTATCTTTACGATTTGCAATTATAATTAAACATAACTTGCATAAGTATAAAACTGCATTATCAGAGGATATATTGCAAACCTTGATACCTACTAACGGCAGATATTATAATTTGACAAAAAAAAAATTAGTACAATAGGTAACAACAAATATTATTTTTTTAAATTAAAAAAATTTAATATTTTTTCCTTCTTACTTGACACATGTCGTTATATTTTGAACAATTGACACAAGATCTTTATAAATTATAGCCTATGTGTTAATCTGATGTATAAATAAAATTATTGTAAAGTTTCATTAAAATCCATTCGGTAGTTTTTGCGTGAAAGGGGAACAAACATCCACATATCCACACATCTGCACATCCACATTCACAAACATTCTGCTTTATAATATTAGTAGGATAGTATTCAAGCCAATATCCGTCAATTTTTTTTTCTTTTTATACCCTTCTGGTAATAAAAATTTACCTGTATATGTTGTGCTAATTTATAAATCCACACTTTGGTTTAAGATGCTACTAATAGGGACCATGTTCACCTTTTTTAAGTTTACTCTATTGTATTTATTGTTCCTTATAATTGATTGTGGCTAGGGGGCCAAACCAAACTACTATGCTCTGTGAGTGAAAAATATTATAAGTATATGTACATTGTTAAGTACTCTGGATTTTTTACTATGTAATCTATATCTATAAAAATGTTATGTTTGTTTGTGTATGCTTCAAAAAGTCAAAATGTTCTTGACCGATTCAAATGAAATGTTGACACGATATACAATACTCTTCAAGGATTGTTTTTATCTATTTTTTATGATACTAACATACCCCTGAGTGCTCCATCTGTCAGAAGCGCGGGGAACACTCACACTATTAGGTTACGACAATCGCTGTCACCTGTAAAACATTACCTGTTTTCAATACATTGTTAATTAACAAACGAAGAACGTGTCTACTCACATATCATTTAAATTATTATCTATTGTAATTAAATACTATAAAGGTACTTTTGTGTGATTATCAACTAATATTTAAATAAAATATTTTATTCCGGATTTCTACGGTTTATTTTATTTTTATACAGCGTAAAATTTTTTCCTTTCCCTTCCTTCCTTATCCCTTTCTTCTGTTTCAGTGAAAACCGAAATAATGCCTCGAAGAATGTCACATTTGGGCCGTCGCACTCGCTACACAGAAGGATAAAGAAGACCGCTATCGAATATGACTGAGAAAGAGCGAATATCCGTACGAGAGAGGAACATACTAAGAAGCATCCATACACGCAACGTGGAGCAAGCAGAAAGACGAGCAGCCAGGCTTGAGAATGCACGATTGCGAGCACGTCAGTCGCGCTCTGCAGCAACAAATTTGGTTCCTTCTGAACGGAATGAACGCGAAAGGGTGAGGATAGCTTTAGCACGAACAGAAAGAACAGCTGATCTGCATCTGGAATACAGTCGTCTTGAGGTCCAGTACAATCCAGCTGTTGATTATAGTTCAAGTTAGCATGTTGTTATTGGTTAGATAAGTCATGTCTGTAGCTACTGCCAGGCTCTAATATATGATAATGAAACAAAAGGGATGTGTTGCGCTGGCGGAAAAATCAAATTGCCTCAACTTGATACTCCACCAGAGCCATTGAAAACTTTACTTGCTGGATCTACCGCTGAATCGAAGCATTTCTCATCGAACATCAGGATATATAACTCTTGCTTCCAAATGACGTCATTTGGTGCGGAAATCGTGGCTGCTCATTTCATGCCAACTTTTAAAATCAAAGGGGAAATATACCACAAAACTGGCTCCCTGCTCCCGTTCTCAGATAGTTACCATAAATTCCTACAAATCTACTTCATTGGTGATAATAGAGATGATGTAGATGCACGTTGTAGAATACCTACCTCGCTAAGAAGATCCATTATTTCGCAGATGCAGGAGCTTTTCACGATAGGAACAATTTGGTGCGTTTGTTCAAAACAGGAATTGATATGATGCCATCAGATACCCACAAAATTGTTATTCACGCAGACAAAACTCTCGCCGGAGAACATATCCGGAGATATAATGCTCCAATTACAAATGCAGTAGCAATTGTCATAGTCGGAAATCAGTCCCAACCTAGAGATATTGTTCTCCATCGAAGAAATAATCAATTAATAAACGTAACAAAAACTCACCGTCGTTACAATGCTTTACAATATCCAGTGATCTTTTGGGATGGATATAATTTCAATGTAAAAATTATAGATCCAGTAAATGGTGCAGAAATCAACAAAAAATGCAGCTCAATAAACTTTTACGCATAACACTTGATGATTCGGAGGAACGAGGACTATTATATTTTCAAATGCCGTCAGTTATTTCACCAGTATATTGTTGATATGTATGCAAAAATTGAAACGGAACGTTTGCTATTTCTCCGTTTGAATCAGACAAAACTACGCTCTGAAGAATATGTTAATTTGCGAGATGCAGTTGTGAATTATGGTACTACAACCAACGTTGGAAAGCTAATTATTTTTTCGTCATTACGTGCGTCCAGATTTATTAATCACTTTCACATGCAATCCAGCTTGGGACGAGATACGGCAGCTGTTAGTTCCTGGGCAATCACACGTGGATAGGCATGACATTATAGCACGTGTTTTCCGACAAAAGCTTAAATCGCTGATGGATTTAATCGTAAAACAAGTATATGGATCTGTGCGCTGCTGGATGTATTCAGTGGACGAAATCGACGATGTGATATGCGCTGAGATTCCACGGGCTGACGTCGATAAGGATTTGCATGCAGTTATTATCAAAAACATGATACATGGACCATGTAGTATACTAAATCCAAATTCACCATGCATGGTATAGAAGATGATCAACTGAAGATGGTGGAAATTCGGCAAATATACCCATGCAAAATGGTGATGTAGACAACCATATTCTTCTTTGCTGCCAAAAACATATACAGCCCACATAAACGTAGAATATTGCGATTCCGTCAAATCAATTAAATACATCTGTAAATATGTTAATAACTGCGATATGGCAGTTTTTAGTGTGCAATCAGATAATCGTGACTAAAATGCAGTACGAGATATGGATGAAATTGCTCAATACCAGGCTGGAAGGTAGATAAGCAGCAATGAGGCTGAATGGCGCATTTTTTTTGATTTCCCATGCATGAACGCAATCCAGCTGTGGCTCACTTTGCAGTACATTTAGAAAATGGACAGCGTGTTTATTTCACAGATGCAAATGTGCAAGAAATAGCCCTTAATCCACCTGGTACAACTATGACTGTTTTTTTCACCTTATGCCAGGACGACGCTTTCGCCAGAAGTTCCCTCTTATTCCACGTGGAATGTAAGTAAATAATTATTCGTACGACGTAGACGAGGGGAGGCAGTTGAAGGTCAAAGAAAATACAATTGGTAGACTTTATATAGTGCATCCCAATCAAGATGAATGTTTTTTCCTTGGCATGCTATTGGTAAATGTGGCTGGTTCTAGATCTTTTTAGCAATAAGCAATAGTTGACGGCGTCATACATACCACTTTCCGCGGTGCGTGTTAAGCTCTGAATTTATTATAAAATGGTCAACAGTGGAATATATGCATTAATGAGGTGTGCAACACTTCACATCCAACTGAATTCGCGCACTATTCGCAATTATATTGACCACTTGCTTTCCTACTCTCCGACAGAGTTATGGGGAAGATATCGATCGCATATGGCTGAGAGTACGCCTTGAAAATGTTAATTCAATTCTTACTCAATTAGGAATGCCAGCACCAATCCGAACTGCGACTGCTGCATTTCATGTTGATTTCCGCTGTGCACAGAGTTACAACATTGATGATCTTCATTGATAATGTCCAATCGAACATTCCCAAATTAACGCGTGAACAAAAAGGCATTTATGATCGCATAATGCAAATGATAAATGATGGAGTTGGGGGGATCTTCTTCCATTGTTACCAGATGGAAGAACTGCGCATTCAGCTTTAAAGTTGCAATTAAACATGAAAATCATCGAGACTCTTACGTGCAATATTTACCTATAGATCTCCCATAAAGAATGGTCACACATTAAAGTTATTATAAAAAGATTAAGCATTTCTATTCTAATGTACAAACAAATTTTTATAAAAACTTTTCCACGGAAAATTTTTGATACACAAACTTTTCGAAATAAAAATTATCGATACAGAATATTTTATAGAAAACGAGTTGTAATGAACAGTTTTCTTTCTGTATATATTTTTTAAATATATTTTCATTATAAAATGTTTTCTATTTGTGTAAGCTAAAACGTTTGACTTCAATAATTTATTCCTTAATTTGGTCATATTGACGTACTTCAATGATTGGTGTTTTGTCAGGGTCCACATTTACTCCTTTTTTAAATCATTCTTGATTTATGGGAGTATTCCTTGGATTCTGACTAATAAAATATCTAACGGATTGGTTTTACTCATTTGTTCGGTCATTTCCTGTATTTTTTATGTATAATATCATACTTGCTTGTGAGCCTTTACGAAAGTGACACACACCATACAAAACCATATACAAATTATCAAAGGTAAAAATAAAGACATCTCTCTTGAATTTGAAAACATTAATTCCAATTGTTTTTTATTTAACTTCTTTCTTTACGCGCAAACACTGTTGAAACATTCTTATCACAATTTTTTATGAAGAAATGTGGCTTATAAAATTTATAATCAAAGAATTTTTTTCTATAAAAACATTTTTTCTGAAATTTTTTCTACTATCATTTTCATAATAAATGAATTTTTTACTATAAACTATTTTTCATTATAAAATATTTTTTAACTAAAAATATTAATAGAAATATATTATAGAAAAATATATAAAAAAATTTATATATTCTATAGAAAAAATTTCAGTGTGTTCAGACGAAACATTGTAGAAAATAAAAATGTATGTGTATTTGGAAAAAACAAAACAATAAAAGGACAGTTTTGTTCGGCTTTTGCAATAGTATGAAAGAACTATTATAAAGGTACCAACAGACGACATGTTTTTACATGTGTTTTTTAAGCTTTCGATTCGTATGTTTTTCTTTATGTCTGTTAATAAGGTTTATAATATTTGGTCACAAACGTACATGTAGTATTACACATGATATCGGTCATGTTTTTTCAGTGCATAAATATCCACGTCGTTTGTTTAATAAATGGCTTGCAGCCGTCAAAATATTTTTGGTTCCGTTGCTGAAGTACTGGCGACGCAGATGTATTTTCTTAATTTTTTCTTTTTTAAACAAGACGTTGAGGTTGCATCTAAAAGTCTATATAATTTTAGACTCATTTTAATAAAACTACAACGTTAAATTAATAGAATATTTATGGTTTAAATGTCTTATTTTTTATGTACTTCTTTCAGACGACTATTGTTCGCATGACATAGACATTTGGAGCTGTATGTTTTACATAACAAAATAGAGCACGCTCTATTTCAAATAATGTCTTATGACTTTTGTCATGTTTTTTACACAAGCAATGTTTTAAAGGTAACACATGACATGTTTCCGTTTTCATATGTAAATTGTGACACATACAATGTAAAAACATGTCGTCTGTTGGTAACTTAAATAAATAACAGCCATACTTATGTATGTACATACATACATACAAATATACAAACATATACAACACAAAGTGTAAGAAAATATATTAAGTTACTCAAAAATTGTGTTTGCAAACAACATGAGAAAGATGATAAATAAGCCATTGGATATCGTTGCTATATACTTATGTACGTATGTGCATTATAGAGAAGCACAAAATTTTTCAAATTTAATAATATATGGCGTGCAATATCTTTATATTACTTATGCCCAATAAATCGGTGGTTTTTTAAATGTTATGTAACTTTAAATGTCATTTAAATACCAAATTTCGTTTTTCACCACAAACTTAAATAACACTCAAATGCCCCTCATTGTTCATTTAAATGTTATTTAAATCGAGCAGAGAAAACACATGACTTTGACTTTTTTTTTTCTTTTAAGAAGAAGAAAACATTGAGATGTTGTGAAAAATTTGCTAAAAAATGTTAAAAAGTTCCGTAATTAAAGTTAATTATCAATAAAATAAAGTCGGAAATCAATAAAACAATATTTATTGCACAAATGAACTTTTAACATAATTGAAAAACTTAAAATAATCTCATGCACAACACTTGAAATACTTTGAATCATAAGCAAAACAGCTGTTTTCTGAACAATGGCGATTTTTGTTTACATATTTCATGGAGCTACCACATTTTTCGCATAAATTAATGGAAGTATTTAAGTCTGACTGTAAAACTGAAAGCGTATTTAAATAGACTTTAAATATTTATCAAAATTAACTAAATCGACATTTAAATAGCCACTGATTTATTGGGCATTAGTCTTTGCTTCAGCCTTTGGAGTTTTATCCAAATGAATTAGCTTTCAAAATTACAGTCGCTATATAAATATATTTGTGTAATTTTCTTCAGGCATTAGAAATTTTCCCTCCCAAATTTGCACTAAAACGAATAAAATATTGTAAACCTTTAAAATGTCTTCTAGATCTTTTACAGATTTTTACGCAGCATTCATCATGTAAAGGAAAGGCAAATTACACACGCACATATGTATGTATGTATGTATATATTGTAGCTCAATCATTCACAAAGTTTTGAAATGAAAGTAGAATTTTTTGTAAAGATCTTCAAACAAGTTTGCATGTGTTCTTTGCTTATTTTTTTCACCTTCCTTCCTATCAGTACCTTAAGTTAAATTTGATGAAACCAACTTTTAAACACGTTCGATGACCAACGATCCAACAAGTTGGTTTCTGCTTTGTTTCTTCGTTTTTCTCCTTACCGACGGCACCGATAAAGAGTTTAAAATTTTATTTCGTGATTTGTTCTACATGCGTCTTCTTATAGTGTATATTCTTTGGTATTAATCAGGTTTTAGACAATGTGTTGTAATTGGAAATCTTTTTTTTTATTATTGATATATTTAATTTTGATCGATACTTTTTTTATAATTCATAAGTTTTTATTTCATTTGTTCTCATTCTAGAAACAGTAGTAGCTTGAATTTTTTTTCGTTTATTCATGAATAAAAATATCTAATTTAGATTTTTCCCTTAAAAAAGAAAATAAGTAAGTAAAATGAACTATTGAACAATATGGAGTGTACAACATATTTATTGCACACTTGATAAAACTGTCCACTCAAATGAGGTCCTATGATTTTTTGACTGTTTGCTCTACCATTAAGCTATTATTGTACAAAAAATATTTACAGTCTTTTGTGATTTTATAAAGTAAAACAAGTTATATAGCAAATTAATTTATTGAATTGGACCTTAAGAAAATATGTATATTAAGTTACTCAAAAATTTTTGATTGCAAAAAACATGAGAAAGAGCATAAATAAGCCATTGAATTTCGTTGCTACGTACTTCTTCCCCGCATCATCGAGAAGCACAAAATTTTTGAATTTTAATAATTTATAATTTTCTTCAGGAATTAGACATTTTCTCCGCCAAATTCGTCCTAAGACGAATAAAAAATCGTAAACCTTTAAAATGCCTTCTAGATCTTTTACACAGCATTAAACTGTTTTTTTTCTCATTTGCATTCATTACACAGCTTTACAAATTTTGAATTTGAAAAAATACCAAGAACGCCACATGCCTAAAAACTTAATACATACACCGAAAAACACAAAAGTAACGTTATCTAAAAAACGGTACTTAAGAAAAAAAATTACAGCGTTTTTCGTGTTCAGGAGGTCCCAATTAACTTATCTAGGCATGTATCGTTCTTGGTATTTTTTGGCTGTAAACCAGTGTGATGTAAAGCAAAAGAAAATTACACACGTACATATATATATATATATATATATATATATATATATATATATATGTATATTGTAGCTCAATCACTAACAACGTTTTGAAATGAAAGTAAAATTTTTTGTAAAGATCTTCAAACAAGTATGTGTTTTTTCGTTGCTTATGTTTTTTTTTTACCTTCCTTTCAGTACCTTATGTTAAATTTGATGAAACCAACTATAAACATGTTAGATAACCAACGATCCAACACGTTGGTTTCTGCTTTTTTCTTCGTTTTTCACTTACGGCCGGCACAGTCAAAGATTTTAAAATTGTATTTCATGCTCTGTTCGACATGCGTCTTCTTATAGTGTATATTCTTTGGTTCAACCTTAGCATACCAGGCTAATGGAATTAAAAAAACAATGGCATTTTGTATGATTTTCAAAATCAAAAACCTTTTTTAAATTAAGCTGTGTTCATACGAGTCATATAGTATTGACATGATTGCTAGTTTATAGGCGAGAGGGACGAGGGGAAAAGCAAGGAGTAATCATGCGCATGTACTGACAGTACCTTTTGCTTTCTCATTCGTAATTTTTAAGTGTAAATAAGTTTTGGCATGTTTTTTTATTTTAAATTTCTCAATACTGTGTGATTTTGTTAGTGAGAAAAGTGCTCAGTGATATTATTGAAAAAAAAATTATAATATATTGAAATATGTATGTGCCAAAATGCCTTTAAAGTGGAAAAGAGAAGACATCCTTGCCTTTACAATATCAAATCTGCGGAATATTTGGACAAAACTAAAAAAACCCCAAGCCTATAACAAAATTCTTGAGGATTTAATTAAGAACAGCCCCAACAATACCTTGCAAGATTTAAAACAAAAGTGGAGGACCCACAGAGTACAATATATGCAAGAGATTCGCACGAATCAAAAAAGTCTGGTTCTGGAAAGTTTGGCATTTATGTTGCCAAACATTGGTGCTTCAGGCGGCTTTCTTTTTTAAAATCCAACACTAAAATGAGAATAAGCGGGGACAATGTGGAGGTAAATGAAACACACATAATATGTAGCATTTAAACTAAAATTTTTTTATTAGAACAATAAATTAGAGGACGAAGAAGACTTTTCTGAAGAATCGATTGCAAGTGGTTATGTAGAACCAATTGAAAGCCTTTCTGGAGAACCAAGAAAAAATAAACAAAGTAACTCTATTTTACATATTTGCAACTATATTATTTTGAAAAAATAAGTCTTTCTTTAGCGTGTTGATGATGTAAATGGATTGAGAAATTATCTTGATTTTCGTAAAAAAATGAGTGAGCTTGGTTGGATACGTAGGTAACACCCTAATGGAAGAAATCGACCCTGATGATCAAACTGATGCTGCTTAGCAAGTCAAGTGCCTAAAGCGAAAACTTACAGCAAGAAAGGTGGAAAGCCAAAGTCGATCTACTCATTCCAGTTATTCTGCAAAAGATATTCTAGAATTGTCGATGGATGGAATTTTTGACGAGGATGATTTCAACTAACAGTCGAATTAATGGTAAAAATAAATAAAAAAATCACATAATTACAAAATCTTAATAAAAATTATCTTTTTCAGATTAATACCATTTCATGTGCAATATTGTTGCGTTCAAACGTGCATTATTTTTATTTGTGTTTTATAATTTTTTAAAAATGTGTTTGTGAAAATTATAAATTGTTACTTCTTCATTTTTATGAATTTGATTTCAGTTTATTTAATAAAAACATAATATTAACTTTCTTTATTGACAAACAAAATAAAGATTTTATATCCAGTCCAGTTGTCCTTCATTATTAAAATATGCCATAAATTGTAGTCGAACAGCTTCTGCCTCGCCCTTTCGCGGATTGTATGGGTTTTCGCCGTTATTTTCTCGTTTGTATCAAGAAGTCGCTCGTTTGTATCAAGAAGTTGTGCAGTGCGCAACAAGAAAACGTGATCTTTCCAACTGTTTCCACTTTCAGATTTATATGCGTTCAAAATACACGGAAGCGATTTGCAAGTATACTAAAAGCGTGCTCAACAACATGACGACCTCAAGTAATTCTTGCATTAAATACTGGCTTTTCCCTGGAATTTTTTTGATATTGGTATGGCTTCATTAGATGAGTTTGCATAGGAAATGCATCATCTCCAATAATGACACCCTCCGTTGCCAATCACTTAGTTTGATGGTATCTCCTTGCCATCTTCCAAAAATGATCTTAGTTTACTTTGCAGGAAAACTCCAGCATCATTGTTACCACCATAGCTCCCAACATCAACATAAGTAAATTTGCAATTAGCATCCACAAGAGCACCATTACTTCCCCGTGGTCGGAAGTTTATGTGCTTCCCATCAATAGCCCCTAGGCAATTAAGGAATTACCATTTTAAAGCAAATTCTTTAGTCAGGAAAGCAAACGAGCTCCGGGATTTGGCATTCCTACAAGGTTTGATTCATTTCCTTTTAGCTTTTTTGGTTGGAAGATTTGTGGCTTTCTCACATAATTCAACTAGTCCTTATGTTTTTAAGTTTAATAATTACATAACTATGTGTATGCATTTTATATACCGCTTACCTAAGATAATATCGTCTTTCTCACTGTCTTCCGAATCCAATCGTACAGCTTCTCCAATGCATTTGGACAAGTTCGTTTAATATGGAATATTTTGATATCTCCATTAAAAATATCGCTCTTAAGATTTGAAAGATTTTATTTCTCAAAATATCTTTAAATCACAAAAACTTTTGTTTAGTCAAGCAACTTCAATAAATTTATTTATAAAAAAAATTTCAAAAAACGTACACAACTCTATGTACATATCGTCAACAAGACATGAATTGTGTGAACACCAATAAAATTTCAAAGAAGAACAATTAAGAATCTTGTCAACAAGACATTACTCGTATGAACACAGACTTACTGGAAATAGAATGTTTTTTGAAATTACAACGATTAGCTCAAATATATACAGCCTATGATATGTTTCTGTTTAAAATATCAAAAGCGGGTATTATTATTTGCTCGTTGTTAATGAAATTTATTTTTACTGTAACGATGTAAACGAAATTAGTACTAATCAACTTGCTTATGGTAATAAGCAAATAATAATAATAATATCTATATATATATATATATATATATATATATATATATATACATATATATATATATATATATATATATATATATATATACATATATATATATATATATATATATATATATTTGTTCTGTATGTATTAATATGCTCATGCAGATACTTGTACATAGGCTTGTAAGGCAGTGTATTAAGTGTTTTAGCAAATAATATATACCATAATATATATAATCTTTGGTATTAGGTACCTGCAGCAGATTGAGAGCGAAATCCATATTTCTTGAACGATTTTCATGATTTATGCTTCGTTTTATTCTTGGCAATTAAGAATTCTTAACATGATGGAGAAAACCTGAAAACAAATTTGAATTTAGCGCATTAAATTCTCTATCAATTGCAGAATAAAGCCATCGACACTGTCTCAACATCTTTAAGCTTACCAATTTAGTTATTAGAATCATTATATACTTCACCATACATAATGGAATGTCTTTTGGTAATTTTAGAATACTTGTTTGCGGAGATGAAACGCAAAAACCATTCCCACTTTTGGTATGGCATTTAACGCAGCGAAAACTTCTCTATGATTTGCGAATACCACATCATGATTTTATAACTTCATTATCAGCTATAACACATGAAGGGTCATACGTCTGTGTTGTAGCCGAAGAACTGAATGAACCGACACCAAATTTTATCGTTGTATACGATTTACAAAGTGGAACACTGTTTAAGAAGTGGAAACCAACATGTAACACTGTATCATTGGCTATTTCCCAAGTTAATGCCTGTGTTATTGCCGGACTGCAAGATGCTAAAATTCTTATATGGGACTTGGTAACAGGCAACTGTCGATCCACGCTAATAGGGCATAATGCCCCAGTTACATGCCTTAAGATTGATCCCATGGGTAAAGTACTGATGTCCACAGACAAAGAGGGTCGTGATAATGCTCTTCGTTTATGGGAGCTTAATTCAGGTAAAGCTATTTCCAAATCAATTGAAATATGTATATATGAGTACATTCTTACATAGGTATGTACATTAAACGGAGCGGCAAAAATAAGTGTATCTTACAATTCGGAATATGAAGTATTATCTCAAGGTAGCCCCGAAATAATAAAATTTTGCCCATCGCATTTTTAATGTTTTCGTTCTCTTGCCACTTTCAAGCAAAATCATGTACATACACACAAAATATCAGTTAACAATCGCAATTTGTGTATGTTACACAAGACGGGACTTATCAATAACACTACAACCATAATGTTATACCCTAATCCAAAATGCACTTAGTTTCTACGGTTATGGATATATCAAGTATAATGGAATACAGTGTTACCAATCAATTGGTTCGAGCTGTATTACTATTTATGGTTATGGTGTTGAGTTATGACACTAAACAGGTTTGTAGAAAATACATATTTAAATATGTTTGACAAGATTCTGGCGTAGTCTTGACAAATTTTTTTTAAGCAGATTGCAGATTTAGGCATTTGCTCAAGCTGGCTAAAGCAGATTGTAGTTATGACCCTCGCAATAGTTACTCTGAACGATAGCTTTCCTTGGAAAATAAAGTGAATAAAAGAATATTTTCTTTTATTTTATCATACAGATAAACAATTTTCGGTTTTACAAATTTAATTTAACCTAAAGTAATAAGCTACCGCTTATAATTATAACGAAAAACCTATCCCACTGAAACTGCCATAAAGACACACGTATGAGAGACATACGAGTATAATAAATGGAACTCATATCGTCCCACTGGGACGAACAGTAAATTTTACGCATTTTGATTTTTTTTTGTATTTTTAGGGAAGACTACGAACATATCTTTTTTAAAAATTATATATTGTACGAAGTTAGCTACATATATAAAACTATGAGCTCTGGCCTACTTCACTCTTCTCTTTTATTACGAGGATTAAGAAATAACATGAATTTTAGTATCATTTGAAAAACTTAAAACTGAATATGAAATCTAATATAAATAGAAAAGGGGAACAAGTAGCTTTATTGAAAAACAGTTGAAGTTTTAACAATAACAGAAGAAATTATTTTTATTTTCACTATAATTTTTTTATTTGACTTTAAAAATCAGTGATCGATTTGTAGAACACTGGGCACTATTTAGCACTTATTTTTTATTTTTTTTGAAACATAGCGAATAACCATATCGAAATTGTAATATATTAATATATCGCAATATATGTCAACGGAAAATACACATGTGGTATCATTATTCTAACCTTATATAGTTAGAATGAGGGAATTTACAAGTTTAATTACAGCACACATTTTTGTAGTTCATTTTCTATTGAGAGTTCGACATGTTCAGTGTAAATTGTAGAGTGAAAGAAATTTCATACAAAACTTTTTAAAAATGGAACAACGTGCAGCATCAAAACGTGCTCTTACAAAATGTGATCTAGAGGCTATACTTGATAGTTGGAGAGATGAAGAAGCAGAAGTTGACAAAATTATTATCATACAAAGCAGATGAAAATACGGATGAAGAAGACTTTGATGACGATGTCCTTCCTAATTGGGATGTAAGTAAGTATAACTGAAATTATTTGATATACATGACGGAGCAGTTTCGTCAATAGCTAGATAATATATTGGAATGCGCTGGGACTTTTGAGTTCGAAGCCATTAGAAAAGCTTCAGGCGAACCCTATGATTTCCATGATTCAAGTGAGAAAGATGAATTTAAGTTTCTTTCTACGGCTCCTTCAACATCTTCCATTGTCATTCTGCCATCAAAAAGAAGTCCAATTGAAACTCAGATACAGGAATATAAGAACTATATAAAAAGTTATCAGATGTTGATATGCCGAAGTGAACACAAAGGAGAAATTTCGAAGGCAAGTTTGAGTGCAATATATCCCAAATTAATTTACAACTCGATGAAGTCAAGGAAAAACTGGCCAAAAGCTTATGCGGAAAACGCCGTTAGACTTATTGAGACAATTTTTTGATGATGTTTTAGCTCTTGGATATTAAAAAAATTTGTTCACTTCAGCAATAAGTTCAACTTGGACAAGAACCACAAAATGGCTAAGGTATTCTTAAATTCAAACGAAATTATTTTCTATTGCTATATTTATTGTATATATAGTTTACATAAAATACGTCCTTTATATGAGGTGGTAAAAAAAAACTTATGCAGTTTGGAATCTGGGAGGCAAATTTGTCGATTGCACTGGCTTACAGCCAAAAAATACCAAGAACACCACATGCCTAGATAAGTTAATTGGGACCTCCTGAGCACGAAAAATGCTGTAATTTTTTTAAGTAATTTTTTTTAGATAACGGTACTTTTGTGTTTTTCGGTGTATGGTCCCACTCAAACCCTTTTGGAGCCTAGCCGAAAAGTACAATCAAATTAAATCGCATATCGTTGAAAAGGTAATTGAATACCTTTACCGTCGATGTGTTGCAAATTTCAATGAGACAAGAAATGCCTGAGTTATGGCACCTCAAAATTCAAAATTTGCCTATATATTATGATAATATGAAATTTATTTGTTGGGTGGTTAAGCAATGTCTATATGCATTTCATTGGCGCTTCTTACCAAATCGTCAGTAGACTTCAACCACAGTTTTGCAAAGTTTCAAACTTCTCACCTTATTAAAAGACTTTCAAAAACCACCTGAGAATTATGTTAAATAAATTAACTATAAAAATTCACAAACGATTTCAAAAAATCACATTAGAATAAGTGTAGCATGCTATGAAACTTATACAAACCAAACCCAACAAACAAGTTTTATTCGATATGACTCTATTTTATTTTTCTATACCTTTATACAATTAGAAATCCCTTGGATAACAATGAAAGTATTTATAAGGCAAAATGAAAAATAAAATCTCAATTGAATTGTTAATAAACAAATTTTTTGACATATTGTCTTTGTACTATTATAATATGAAATTTATTTGTTGGGTGGTTAAGCAATGTATATATGCATTTCATTGGCGCTTCTTACCAAATCGTCAGTAGACTTCAACCACTTTCATTGTTATCCATGGGATTTCTAATTGTATAAAGGTATAGAAAAATAAAATAGAGCCATATCGAATAAAAGTTGTTTGTTGGGTTTGGTTTGTATAAGCTTCATAGCCTACTACACTTATTCTAATGTGATTTTTTGAAATCGTTTGTGAATTTTTATAGTTAATTTATTTAACATAATTCTCAGATGGTTTTTGGAAGTCTTTTAATAAGTTGAGAAGTTTGAAACTTTGCAAAACTGTGGTTGAAGTCTACTGACGATTTGGTAAGAAGCGCCAATGAAATGCATATAGACATTGCTTAACCACCCAACAAATAAATTTCATATTATAATAGTACAATGACAATATGTCAAAAAATTAGTTTATTAACCTATATATTATGTCTTTTTTCAAAATTTTTCATTTTTATTTGGTTTTTTTTTCTACGTTATAGTAAAAATCTGGAATGTTTTATTTTTTTACCAAATAGTTTATTTAGTTACCAACATTTTAAGCGTAATTTGAAAAAAAATGATGAAAAATAAAGTATTTATTAAGGATTTTGTGAAACGACAATATATTAATTTTCATTTCTCACACACTATATTCGGCGTAAATTGAAAAAATTTAAATAAAAATGACGAGCGACCAATTGCATTGAATTTTTGTAGTAATGTATCGATCTTCTCAGCATAATCAGGACTTCCATAGTTTCCCAAAAAGTTGTGAACAATGTCTTGGAATGCTTCCCATGCCTCCAAATGAGCTGGACCTAAACACTCATTAAATGCTTGGTCACCGTACAGAGCCCGAATTCGAGGTCCACCAAATATACCAGCTTCAATTTTTCTCGCTGTGGCTCTCGGAAATTTTTCTTTAAGATAATTCATGGCAAGACTGTCTTTTGGCATTTTTTACCAATGCCTTTGGTAAGCGTTGAGTGGAAGCATGTATATCAAACAGACAGTTACCATTAGAAAATGTTTTTAACTTTTAGGTTCAAATATGACACCTAAATTACACTTCTTATTTAGTCATTTGGAT
This sequence comes from Linnaemya vulpina, assembly GCA_963675445.1. NCBI lineage: Eukaryota > Metazoa > Arthropoda > Insecta > Diptera > Tachinidae > Linnaemya > Linnaemya vulpina. Next base: position 34,229,877 of record OY776276.1, read on the forward strand.
ATTTTCCCCACGAACTTGGACTCCCAAAGTGTTGAACAAAGATTTCACTAGGAAATTTAAGAAATCGAGATGAACAAAGGATGGCAGAATATTTTTGGCTCCTCAATCGCGAAGATCCATCCGAAAAAAAACGCAAAAGTTCAAGTCACTCGTCATTTCAATTTAAATTTTTTGAATTCACCCTGAGTATAGTGTGTGAGAAATGAAAATGAATATATTGTCGTTCCACAAAATCTATAATAATAGCTTTATTTTTTATCACTTTTTTTATCAAATTACGCTTAAAATGTTGGTAACTAAATAACCTATTCGGTAAAAAAATAAAACATTCCAGATTTTTCTATAACGCACAGTGAACGGTCCCCATTGTAAAAGTGGAAGAAAATCGTAGGAATTATGGTAGCTTAATGAAATTTTTGACATATATATTTTAAAAATCCTTTTATTTTTCCAGTACGGGGACAATGAAATACCAAAAATTCTTCCATTTCAGTAATTATTATTTTTTTGAATTTTAATCTGCCATTTCACATACAAAATGATAAAGCGTGATCTTTTTTTACGAAATATAACCAATCACTAATTATTTAGGGTTGCCATATACCTTTCTTAAATATTACATTATTTTAAACTTTTAAGTATTTCTGTTTTGGTTACAGTTTTGAAAATAACCATTGGCATTCAAATAACATTATATGAATAAGGTTGCCAAATTGACAACACTCAATATTTCCAAGTTAAATTATTATTTAAGATAATAAAGTAAAAATCAAATTCAAATAACACAACAATTGTAAACAATTTCTTAATCACTAAAATAAGTTTCTGAATCTGAATCACTGTTAAAAGATTCATTTACTATTATGTAATTACTAATTTCTTGATTATTGCAGAAATGCCTGCTTGTATTTATTGTACTTCTATTAGATGAAATTAATGGATCAGAAGAAATTAGGAGTTTATTCATTAAATCTTGATTACAATTTTCTCTGCTATTTTTTTGAGTGTGCTCAAGTCTGTTCTTTCTAATTCCTTCATAGTTATTTAAATATATTTCTCGAGTTTCCTCCGTTAGCTGTTTAAAGTTAGATATTTTATAGATTTTCCAGAGGATACTGTTTTTAAGAGTAAATTAAAATTGGATATCAATTTTTCATTAACTCCTGTAATCTCGGACGATTTTTTGAATTCGTTAAAAAATTTTCGAGCTGTATTGCCATCATTACTGGTGCCAAAATTAGACTTCGCTTTATCAACTATCAATCCCATCTCTCATCGAAATTTATCTTGCATTTGTTTTTTTTTTATTAATCTGTGTTTTCTTATCATTCCTAACTTGCCAAGTCTTAAAAGGCAATGTGTAACATGCTCTCAAAGCATCTAAGCAAACAACGCAAAGGTGAAATTCCATATATATATATATATATATATATATATATATATATATATAATGGTCTTCATTAGGAGAATAAGTAATGCTAAGTTTATTCATATCTTTAGGTTTAGCTTGGGATATAAAGCACTTTGGTCCCGACTCTTTGACAGTTCTTGCTTAAGTACGTATTTGTATTAATTAACAGGAAGTTTCACATGGTGTCCAAATATGTGAGAATAAGGTTTTATATGTATTAGAGTCATCCTACTTGGTATATTTGGCATCAACATTAAAAATATCAGCTGATAATTTTAATAAAAATATAAAATATGGATGATTTTTAAAATCATTATATTTCAAAAGTTGGCGTAGAAAACACCTAAACCTTCTTATACAGAGTTTAATCTATATATCAGAAAATAAGTTTATTGATTCATGAAAACCATTTTGTGATGTGCCTAGTTTTTCGGGTCCAATGAAGCTGACTATTTTTTTCCTTAAGTACATATTTTGGATAAGTTCTTCACAATTTTTCTTACAGTGTTGGTATAAATATTTGAACCTTAGGATTTTTTCATTGTTTCTGCTACCTTTCTGAAGAAAACAAATATAATTGCAAGCATTTTCATTGAAAAAATTATTTTTTATATTCATTTTTCCAAACCCATTTTTTGTTACTTAAAAGTAATGAAAAAACTATGAAAATAGTTCGACTTTAAGACCGTATAACTTTTTATATGTGTCACGCACATGAAAAACGAAACCACCTCTGGAATCGTGGGAGTGTCGGCTTTCATATTTTTTATATTTATTGATAGATTCGAAATTTGTTTTTTTTCATTTTTTTCCACTAGACAACTTACTGTGTAACGTAGAAAAAAAACGAAAAAAAAATGACAAGTTTTGCAAATAACGTAAAAAAATAGGCAAATTTTGAATTTTGAGGTGCCATAACTCAGCCATTTTGTCTCATAGAAATTTGCAGCACATCGACGGAAAAGGCATTCAATTACCTTTTTAACTATATGCGATTTAATTCGATCGGACTTTTCGGTTGGGCTCCAAAAGGATTTGAGTGGGACCATACACCGAAAAACACAAAAGTACCGTTATCTAAACAGCGGTACTAAGGGAAAAAAATTACAGCGTTTTTAGTGTTCAGGAGGTCCCAAAAAACTTATCTAGGTATGTGGCGTTCTTGGTACTTTTCAAATAAAAAATTTGTAAAGCTGTGTTGATGAGCGCATGGTACTATATTTTTGAATACACTCATGCAAAATGTTTGTACGCGGTAAGCCAATTCGTTTTGGATATAAGTTATGGTGTGCCTGCTCTTCTGCTGGATATCTTTATAACTACATACCATATGCCGGGTCAGCGGACAACTATAACAACCTGAACCTGGCTTAGGAGCTGATGTGGTTCTTGGCTTATTAGAAAATATAGAGTTCGCAGATAAGTGTACCGTGTATTTTAATAGCTTTTTCACTTCTTACTACCTCATGTTCCTACTATCTTAAAAAAGATTGTCTGCAACAGGCACTGTGCGAGCAACTAGAATAGGAGGAGCTGAGTTGAAAACCGGAAAATTTTAGAAAAAGGCGATCATCATTTTCAGTTTGACAGCAAAAATTAAATTTTAATAATTTTAATAATAATTAAAAAGTCACAGTCGCCACCAATTTTGATCAGATTTATCCTACTTTTCCTGCAAAAAGCTAGAAAAAGCAAAAAAGAAATAATGATGGCAGCATAATAGAATACGGCCGTTTTGTAAATTATAACCAACCACAGTTATTGAAAAACTACAACAAAGAAATTGGAGGAGTGGATATTCATGACAATGCTGTAGGAAATTAAATTTTTGCAATTGGAGCAAAGAAGTGGTACTGCCCTTTATGGATCGCTCCTTTAAATTATTCATTAGTAAATGCTTGGAAACTTGACTGTTTCCGTCGTCGTCAACAAAATGAAAATATTAAATCCCAAAAAGATTTTCGAGTAGAACTTGCGTATTCTTGAATGCTGCAACGACAAGATGTTGATTCAACGACTGATGCCAATGCTGCTGAATCACTAAGAATCACAAGTAGTCTTCCTGTAAAAAAAAGTAAGTAAGTTAAAATAGAGCAAAACAAGAAGTGGAGATGTAAGCATTGCCGTAAACCAAGTTACCTTTTTTGTAAAAAGTACAATGTAGCGCTTCATACATATTGTTTTGAGGCATACCACGAAGAAAAATAATACAAATTTTTAATTCAAGTAAGTGGCGTATTCTATTTTGATTAAAATTAATTAAATAAAATAGTTTGAGTTTATAAAAAATATATGTATCTCGCTATTTACAATCTATATAAACAAAAAAACACACATGCTAAATAGTGCCCAGTGTTTGATAAATCGAGAACCATTTTTCTCAAAAACAAAAATTTTTTTTAAAATGTGGACATCGGGTACTTTCTGGTCCCAAATCAGCTTTTAACGACGAACTTTCATAAACTTATTAGAAAAAAAATCTCTGGGACCACATGGTTTAATAGCATAGTCTTAGGAACAGAAACCTTTATGTTTGTTCATTAGAACTGTGTAGACAAAGTTCACTGAAGAATAGCCTAAAAGTACTGATTGATACTAGGTCTAGTGCTGACAGATAACAATATTCTTTATATATCTTATGAATTATAATTATATATCTTATGAATTATAATGGGAAGTTGTAAAAAACAAAATAGATATAGGTTACATGAAAATCTAGTATATTTAAAGTTAAACCGTAGTCACACTTACAACTGTAAGGGCCATTATAACAGAAGGCCTTTAAAGTACTAGATATTAGTAGATAGCTTCGCCTGAATTGTGGAATAAAGTAACTCAATGTTTTTGGTGATTTAATTATGATATTTGCTTATCGGCAGAATTTAATTCATTTTAAAATCAAAATACAAAAACCCAAAACATAGACAAAAAACTAATCGAATAACTTTATTTTGATGCAAACATTGAATCAAAGACTCTATATTATAAAGATGTTGCACTTGATTTGCCGGTAGTAAAATTTGAACGGTATTTATAAAAGTGACCATTAAAGAGAGAATATTTTAAGGCAGTGATGCCCATCAGGAAGCTCGCTTAACGAATGGTTTCAGAACAAAATATATGTTCTAGAAAATTTTTATTTTTTTGATAGTATGTTCTGAAACGATTCACCCATTTCGCGCATTTGTTTTGGAACATCAAGGCTACCATAATAAATAATTTTGTAAACTATGTGTGTAAGTTCTACAATTGGGCAATACCACTATTTATTTAATTTTATTTATAACAATATTCAACAGTTATATAATTTTAATGCCAAACAATACAAAACAAGTGCTCCGTATTTTATTATATACACAAACAATATGAAACAAATGCGATGTTATAATACAAAAGTATAAAACAAGTTCTGTATTTTATTATACATATGTACATATGTTTTGTGGCATCTCAGTTCTATTTTACTTAAAAAATTTAACTTACTGGCAGCACAGTTGCAATGTTTCGGTACGCGAATGAAAATTAATCCAATTCAGATTCCGAAACATGTTACTCTCTTTCGCTCTCTCTCTCTCTATAAAAGAGAAACGTCAAACTACATATAAAAAAATGTTTCACAACGTAAAATTTGTTCTGAAACCATGGGTGAATCCAGCCTTATACTCTTTCATTTAGCCTTATCTGAGAAAAATGCTTGCCTATCTTTTTACTCTTTTTTCTCAAACTGTGAGAAATTTATTATGTATGCTGTATCAGCCTCTACACGCTAGATAATTTTTAAGCTGGATTCATCCATGGTTTCAGTACAATATTGACGTTCTACAACATTTCTAATTTTTTGAGAGTATGCTCTGAAGCGATTCACCCACTTCGCGCATTTGTTCTGCAACATCAAGGCTACCATATGAAATAATTTTGTAAACTATGTGTATGAGTTTTACAATTGGGCAATACCACTATTTATTTAATTTTATTTATAAAAGTATTCACCAGTTATATATTTTTTTAATACAAAACAAGTGCTCCGTATTTTATTATATACACAAACAATATGACACAAGTGTGTTGTTATACATACAAAAGTATAAAACAAGTTCTGTATTTTACTATACATATGTAGATATAATATGTTGTGGCATCTCAGTTCACACTGGTTTCGTATTATTTGTGTATATAATAAAATACGGAGCATTTGTTTTGTGTTTAAAAATATATAACTGGTGAATATTGTTATAAATAAAATTAAATAAATAGTGATATTGCCCAATTGTAAGACTCACACACATAGTTTAAAAAATTATTTCATATGGTAGCCTTGATGTTGCAGAACAACATCAAAAAACTAGAAATGTTGTCGAACGTCAATATCATTCTGAAACCATGGGTGAATCCAGCTTACATATAAACATATAAAAAATGTTTCAGAACGTGAAATTCGTTTTGAAATCATGGGTGGATCCAGCTTTAGTCCGCACAACTTTTGTTCTTTTTAATTTACGCTGGATGAATTCATCTGGCATAAAATTGTGTACGTATACACAGCTTTGTGTGTGTAGCATTTCTTTGTTTATTTGGTGTTATTTTACGTTCGCTGTACATATGCGTTTTGAAACAAACTTAGCGGAAATATGACTGGAATAAGTAATGGCAATAATCTTAGGAGGAATTTTTAGTTTTAATATATATATATATATATATATATATATATATATATAATATATATATTCATGTAAATAAATACAGCCTAAATCAAATGTTGTAGAAATCAACTAGGACCATATTAAAAATACATACATAAATACATATGTAAAAAATTATTTATATTACTAACTAATGTTTTTATCGTTTATATATAATTGGTTTTTAAGACAAATAAACAAACAAAAAAAGTGTGTAGTGCAATTAGCACAAGCATGAAAAGTTAATTTTTTTTGCTTAAAAAATTTTTTTCTAGCACGTAATTAAAAAGACTATTCAAAAACCAATAGAAGTTCTTGCTTATTCGTGCGACCATTACAATTTATTTAAGTAATTTCAGTACATCGCTGAAATTTTCAGTAAACAAAAATTTTCACTTTTACTAAAAATTATGGCAAAAACTTTTATGAGTTTCTCTTATTAGTTCTTCCGTTTGTTGCCGCGATCAACCCCCTACTGTTTTCATATTCATGTCTTCACAAAGATGGACATCTGAAGACTAAAAACGCTCTGTAAAAAAGAAAACACAGAACCTGTGTTTTCATAAGTACGTACATATTAAACTGGATTCACCCATGATTTCAAGAATTATGTTTGAGAACATTTTTAGTTTTTTGAGAGTATGTTCTGAAGCGATTCATCCACTTCACGCATTTGTTCTGGCACATTAAGGTTACCATATGAAATTATATTAATGCCAAATAATACAAAACAAGTACTCCGTATTTTATTATATACACAAACGATATAAAACAAGTGCGTTGTTATACATTCAAAATATATAAAACAAGTTCTGTATTTTGTTATAAATATGTACATATAATCTGATGTAGCATCTTAGTTCTACTTTACTTAAAAATTAAACTTACTGGCAACACAGTTGCAATGTTTCGGAACGCGAATTAAAATTAAATCAATTCATGTTCCGAAACAAATTACTCTCTTTCGATCTCTCTCTAAAAGAGAAACATCATATAAAAAAAAATTTTCAGAACGTAAAATTTGTTCTCAAACCATAGGTGAATCCAGCTTTAGTTTTGTTCTGCTAATGCGGGGTTGAAACTGCTTGAAAAATTGAGCCAACCAAAAACCATTCTCCTCACCGAAAATGCCAACAAATTGTCATATCACACCAGCACAATTCATCCAGTGTGTAGAGACTGTATGAAAATAATTTATGTTGAAAAACATAACATGAGTTGTAGTTCCGAAATTAAAAAAAATTTTTTAAATGACTATCATATTTTTCCTTTCACTTATCTTTGTGAGAAAATCTCTTCAGTTTTAAAATGTGTTTATCTTTTTCTCTAATTTACACAAGATTAGATTTATCTCTGGCACCACTGTTTTAAAGTATACAAATGTACATACATATATATATATATATATATATATATATATATATATGTGTGGTTCTTTGTATTTTCCATTTATTAATTTTTTTTTAAATGTATGTGAATAAGAAAATTAGCTTTAAACTTGTATTAATTTAGGGTAAATAATATGCATATTATTTGTGTAGAAACAAATTTACATATATCAACTCGCACCGAAGTGTTAATAGCTACATACATACGTTTGTATATTACTAATGTGCAATATTTGATGCAATTTTTGAGGACTACTCCACCTTCAACTTCGTATAATAAAATATCCATAATATTTTAATTCATATTACGTTATTGGCAGTAACACATTTTACAAAAAAGTAGTTCCCTTTTTTAATGATTCAAAATTTTAACTTCCAGAGCATTAGATGATTTGTACTTACAGGTCTTCCATGAAGAATGCTTACGCAGTAACGTTATTATAAAAAGATTAAGTATTTATATTTATTATATTAATATTTTTTGTTATGAAAATTTTTTCGGTATAACAAATTTTTTGATACACAAACTTTTCGCCATAAAAATTATCAATAGAGAATTTTTTTTTTATAGAAAAAAAGTTGTGATGAAAAGTTTTCTTTCTCGGTTTTTTTTTTGCAAAAAATTTTTATTATAAAATTTTTTCTATTGACTTTTATTATAGGTTTTTATGAAAATTTTTGTTATCACAGATTTTTTCTATATAAAAATTTTTGTTATGAAATTTTTTCTACAAACATTTTCATTATGAATGACTTTTTTACCATAAACAATTTTTCATTAAAAATATTTTCTATCTTAAAATATCAATATAGATTTTTTTAGAAAAATATGTGAAAAATTTGTTGGAAAAAACCAAACAAGTAAAGGACAGTTCTCTTCGTTCTTTGCAATACTATGAAAGAATTAGAATTAATAAGTGATACGCAAGCTTCAATTTGTCTATCGCGCGAATTAAGTTTCCGAACTTCGTTTTAATATAAAAAAAACAAAGTTTGTTTTATTTTCTTTATCAATCTTTTATTTTTATTTTAACGACTTCTCGACCGAACGGGAGGAACAAGACTGACTTATGCTGATTACAAGTTTTTCTTATTAATTAAAATTATTGTTCTATTTGTTAGTAATTCTGTTAATATTGCATTTTCGTTTGGGAACGGAAATGCAATAAATGCGATTTGACAATATTTATTGCAAGTTACTTAGTTTTAGTGAAAAGTTAGTTTAATTTGGGACGATTGCAATTCTCAGAATAGCGACCGAAGAATATATACTCTGTTAGATTTTCTTCATTTAGTGCTTTAATTTACTAATACAGTTAATTCTTTTATATTAAATTGGGACGGTTGCAATTCTTAGAATTGCGACCGAAAAATATTTTTGACTTATGAATTTAATCATATGTTCTTTAAACAAATCGGATATGAGTTTAATATTACATACATATTGCTTTATTTATTATTATATTTGTAATAAATTTATCTATAGCGTCATTCTTAATGTAAGTGTTATGCCCAATAAATCAGTGGCTATTTAAATGTACATTTAGTTGATTTTATTGAATATTTAAAGTTGATTTAAATACGCTTTCAGTTTTACAGTCAGACTTAAATACTTCAATTAACTTATTCGAAAAATGTGGTAGCACCATGAAATATGTAAACAAAAGTCTATGTAAAAAAAAGTATTCCAAGTGTTGTGCATGAAATTATTTTAAGTTTTTCAATTGTGTTAAGAGTCCATTTGTAAGATAAATATTATTTTATTATTTTATTGATTTTTAACTTCATTAAATTGATAATTAACTTTATTTACGTAACTTTTTTAAACTTTTTAGCAAATTTTTCTTAACATCACAATGTTTTCTTTTTGTTAAGAGAAAAAGTTCAAAGTCATGCATATGTTTTCTGTGCTCGATTTAAATGGCCATTGAGGGGCATTTAAATCTTATATAAGTTTGCGGTGCAAAACGATATTTGGTATTTAATTGGCATTTAAAGTTAAATAACATTTAAATAACCACTGATTTATTGGGCATTAGTGTTTGGTTTTATATATTTAACTCGCGCGGTAGGAAAAGAAATTCTGCTTACGCAGCCCATTCTCTTGTTTAAACATGTATACTGTAATTTATAGCATTGCCATAGCCTTACCGAAAAAAAAACGTATAATTGGAGAAAAAAAACTGATATTTAGTAGAAAAAAATGTTACGCCAAAAATGGCCCATGATTTATTATAATTTGGTAGTTTTCTTTTTGGGTTTTTCTTTTTGGGTTTTTTTTTTTGTAGTTTTCTTTTTGGGTTTTTTGGTGTATGATTATTTTCTTTACAACAGTTTTGAATATTAGAAGAATTAGTATTATATACTCGCGTATATATACTTTGACACACTTGAAAAAAATTAATTTTTTTAAACTGTAAAACTTTTCATCACTCCAAAAAACTGCTAAAATCAGGTAAAACTGAAAATTTGGCAATGCTGATACAAATATACATACAAACACAACAACAGAGTGCAAGAAAAAATATTAGGTTACCCATAAATTGTGTTTGGAAAAAATGAGAAAGAGAGTAAATAAGCCATTGGATTTCGTTGCTGCATAGTTGTCCATCGCACCATAAGAAGCACACAATTTTTTAATTTTAATAATAGTATATGGCGTCCAACATCTTTATATTATAGAGTCTTTGATTCAATTGTGTCTTTGCTTTTATTCTATTATATCTTTCCAGGAAAATCATTAGCTGTGTTTAAACCACCTGGACAAATATCCGCATGTGAAGTTTTGCCAAATTGTACTTATGTTGTGGTAGCGCTGACCAATAAAAGTGAGCTTTTGACATTATCATTGAACAATTTTGCCATGGACTTAACTCCAGATGATAGTCTTTATGTTCTTTACGGCAATCGGGATAATCAAAACAAAATTTTTCAATTGAACTCTGTACCAAACTAATGGGTTGCATACCGATGTATTTCGACTGAAGATATTTTGCAATTAGTTCAGCAATTAGATAAATTTATTAAAATTATGTCATTTGATTTTAAATTAAATAATATTTTATTTTAAAATTCTAATTTAAAATTTTTTTCGCCACGTAAAAATATATACATATGTAGCTATTATTATAATCTTACCTTTCATAAGTCGCACAATATGTATGTATATATATAATAAATGCTTTATTATCTTATTAAAGGGTTATGAAAAGTATTACGCATGGAAATTTGTTATATGAAATTTTAATAACTTATTGTGAAAAAAGTCGTTAATTTAGTTTACATTACACCCAAGAATAAACACTTTAAGAAGACGCAGGACGAAAAAGTATGAAATATAATTTTAATATCTTTATTTGTGCGGGGGGGCTGGGGTAGGTAAGGAAAAAAACGAAGAAAAAACCGAAACCAACGTGTTGTGGTTGTCGAACTTATTTGAAGTTGGTTTCATCAAATTTAACTTAATGCACTCAAGGGAAGGAAGGTGGAAAAAAACATAAGCAAACACATAAAAACTTGTATGAAGTTCCTTACAGAAATTCTACTTTCATATTAAAACATTGTTAATGGTTGGGCTAAAATATTTTTAGTTATTGTAAACTTTTCACGGTGCAAGACGTGTATATTTTGCGTGTTTAGTTTTCTATGCAATACATGATGACTACAATTAAGAAAAAAAAGCAATGTGAGTCCGATCACAGGGGAGATGTGTAAACATCTAGTATGGAAAAATTCTTTGTGGTGCACCAGATAGCTATTAATCAGCTGTTTACGGAAATAATAACCGTGTGGTTATTTTACAGCAATGGTTTTCGAATTGCACAGCGCTAGCACAATTATATGTTAGTGAAAATTAGTAGATACTATTGCACACTAGATGGTGTTTATATGCAGCATTAGATAGGAACTGTATGTGCCAGGACCATTAAAATTGCCAAATTTCGGTAATTAAAATTTAAAATTTTGAAATTTCAATTGCCAAATTTGTGTTAATTGGTTTTTTTAATAATTTGATACTTTAATGTGTGTGTGTGTATTTTCCCACGGTTAAATAGGGTGTTCACATTGTTGTTTTTTTTTTTATAATGTTGGGGTAGGCGTGGGAATTTTTGTCTGTCCATATGAGACCTTGGGAGTTTGTGTCTGTCCATATGTGACCTTGGGAATACATGTCCGTCGGTATATGAGCGTGGGAGTTTGTGTCTGTCCATATGAGACCTTGGGAGTTTGTATCTGTCCATATGTGACCTTGGGAATACATGTCCGTCGGCATGTGAGCGTGGGAATTTGTGTCTGTCCATATGTGAGGGTAGGAACTCTGTCTGTCCATGTGTGCTATGGCCTAATAGAAAATAAGAAATTTTTAGTATCTGACTATAATATGTATAAACATGCGAAATCAAAAGGAGGTTTTATGATGAAATTGAGGCATTCCTTGTTTATGTATTCTGAACGCAGTAAACTGAACATTTTTTAGGAAGTACAATATTTCAAAAGTGTTGTATAAATGGATTGCCTTAATGTTTGTGGTTCGTTTCTTCTTGCTGGAGTGAGATTTCTTCTTTTATTTTTTACTTGTTTTTAATTTTGGTGTGTGTTTACTTAAGATATTTTGTCCAGCAAATGTTTGGGGTTCGTTTCTTCTTGCTGGAGTGAAACTTCTTCTTTTATTTTTTGCTTGTTTTTAATTTTGGTGTGTGTTTACTTAAGATATTTTGTCCAGCAATTCAGTTATTTCTTTTTTGTGTGCAATGCTTGAGTGTGGGGGAATAATTTGATTTTTCTCGTCTTGAAGACGTTGTGAAAAAAAATTTGCTATTGCATAAATATTAAAACTGATATTTTGTTTATTTTATACATGACGATCATCAATGGATTTTATTTAGGGATCTGGATGGTGTTGCGATTTCTGTATTTTGTAGAATATGAATATTTATGCTATGTTTAAGTGTATGTGTTTTTGTGTTCTGAGTGGTGATTGGAATGTCTGCCTGTCAGACAGGCTGTGTGTGTGACGATTGGTGAGTCTGCATGACAGTCCGCTTTTTTGCTTTCCTGGATTTAGCGCAAGTGGGTCAGTATGAAATGTGATAAGATGTACATATTCATGCTTACATAGATATCTACAAATTTATTTCATTTACGCATATACATACAAACAAATAGTAAGCGTTTATTCTTTGTGCCCAAATATTCCCTTGATCATTTGAATGAATGAACCATTGTTCATTTGAAATAAAAAGACATTTATTTTAATTTTTATAAGCATTTATTTAAATGTTTGTTAACATTTTCATTTTTAAGTAAAATTGCATTCCTTAAGGCACAAACACCATAGTCGTGATAGCTACAATAGATATATTGAATGCTTAGTTTCCATTTGTTTAAAATTAATGCAGCCAATGTCTTCAATGTTATAAACTGTTTGATGAATCATTTTTTCTAGCCATTTTTTCTTCTCTTCTCTTTAACATATATTTGTGAATTTCTTATATTGGATTTTAAAAACTTGCAAACGCTTTGAAATGAGACTAATCCACAATTCTAGTTAATATGATGATAGTTTTTTGTTAACCAAAGTGCTTCTCTCTGTTTTTTGGCTGATAAACATGCGAAATCAAAAGGAGGTTTTATGATGAAATTGAGGCATTCGTTGTTTATGTATTCTGTTACGCGGTCATGAATAAGAACGCAGTAAACTGATGTCATGTCTGGAATATTTGTTGCTGTTTCAAATTCAATTTTTATATCAATCGGTCCGGTATAGACTGACTCGTTCTGATAGCTTACATCTACTACAATAACTGGGGAGTTGGCCTTAAACTCCTGAACACTTAACAATGGTTGAGGCTCTTTCATATAGTAGCTTTGTTGAAATCTTACATACATATCATATAGAATCGCATAGCGCTCATTTTTGAATTTTATATTAAGATCGTCATATGGGTAAGAGGTTGAGTTTAAATGTACTTTTAAGTTAGTAAGATCACAATGAACAAACTTGTTTTCTTGTTGAAAGGCAATCAACACAAAACGAGGGCGGTCCTTATTAGCGGCCAGTTTAACATTCCATATGTGATTGGTCCCCGTGTTAAGGTGTAGATTCATATGACAATCCCAACTACGGAATGCCATTGGTATAGCAGCACCATTATTAAGTATTTTGATCATATTCAATTTACTATGATCAGATAATTGAACATGTGGAATTCTCCATGATATTAGGGAAATTTTAAGTTTTGTTGTCTCAGTGGAAACATTCGAGTGTACAAGATCTGCATTCGTTCTTATTACGCAAGAGTATCAACTCATGTTTACCATTTAATAAAACTTTATTGTAGTCTTCAGCGAATCCTAAAAGAAGTTTGAGTGGTACATAGAAATTAAATTTTCCATTTTGAAGATTTATTTTATCAAGTTTATTCCATCCAGCATTGTGCAACACAACGCTTTCGGTAGGTGATAAAGAAACCAAATTTTTTATGGTACTGGTGGCTCCCAAATATCTTGTATGATCAATTTCAATACCATTTAGTACATAGCGAATTTCATCAAAGAGATATGCAACAAAATTGTGTTTCAACTGAAAGTTGGGTATAGATTTCGATGTTTTTTCGTCTACAACAAGTCCTTCCACATGTATGTAGCTTTCACTAGGTAACACATATAGATCTTGGTTTTGTATTGAAATTCTTATTTCATCGTTTCTTGTTAAAAGACTGAAGTTATGGTATGTATGTGTGATGATCCTCAGATTTTTGACGAACAGATCTTTTCAATTCTGGATTAGGTTGTAACATCTTTGGATTATATGTTGCTGTAGTATTCTTCGATATACTTGTATTGTATATTATCATTACTTAATTGGCCTTAAATGTATTCGTATTGTAATTTCCTCTGCTCTGAAATTAATTAAGTCGCAGTTTTGATCAACCACGCGAAGAGCTAGTGAACTTATCTCTCTGGAGTTTACTGGCAAATAAACAAGATTTTTGGGGATCTCAACTATTTTATATCCAGCGGGTACATTAACCGGAAATTCATGTAGTGTATGAGCTTTAGAATTATTCATATAAGTAATAACCACAATACTGCTTTCAATCCTTAAGAGATTCACCTTAAAGATATTCACTGGAAGATCAGAGTAATGTTCTTTGTTTGGCGTTAATATTCTGCTATTGAATCCTAAATGTCTACCTTTTGTATTTTCTTTATTAAAATTTATTGGTAAGAGTTGCTCACTTTGACTTGCATTGTATTGTTATTAGCTTCAATCAAAATTTTGTTTTCTGGTCTATATCGTTTGTATTGTTCTTCTATATAGTCAACTATATCATTTAATTCATAAGATCCGATCGATATTTCAATTACAAGTTTACCGATATGAAATATATCGTTGTAGACTTCCACATTTGAGATACTGTTGTATGAATGAAAATCAGTTAGAGCACATTCATAGGTTCCGTTTAAATCAATTGGAGGTAAATAATTAGCAGATAGCAGATGAATTGGAGCTCAGAGTCAATGTTATTGACATTGTGACTGCTTGATTATAAATAAATGAGGTTAAACACACAGTATGATTTATAAGAATCAATTTCGTATTTATTGTTTATTTACTTATTTTAAACCTAATTAAATATTGATGACATTGTTGTTGTTGTTGTTTATTTATTGTATTCTTCCATTTACAATATCTCATCTTTGCTTATCCAAGAATTGTGCTCATTACCAAAGCCCAGCCACTTAACACACACCTTCTGTCCTTTAGTTTTGAGAACTTTTTCAACTAGGTATGTATTTGGATATCTGATTTTTGAAAGTTCTTCTTCATAGAATCCACATTTAATAGGATTTCCGCGATAGTCTTCTAATGTATATGTTGTAGGATATGTGTTTTGTACTCTTTTTATTGTAAAGATTTCTGTTGTCCAATTCGGAATATAATCTTTTTCAAAAATGTTTTTATATTTGCTTATGCGTACGTGATCTCCTGCATTAAATTTTGACATTTTTTACACCTTTAAATGACTGTATACTGTTTTTAAAAGCTGTTTTTCATATGTTGAATTTACTTTAATCGGTGACATTTTAATGGTGCGATGAATTTTTCAATTGCATGCATCAAGTTAATCTCTATACATATCAATCCAATTATATGAACCATTCAAGCTAAATTCTTTCCACATCATTCCTTTAAATGTTCTATTGAATCGTTCTACTATTGAGGCTTTCATAGTGCTATATGTTGAGTAGTGATTAATATTGTATTTATTCATCAACTGATTGAAATGTTTATTGAAAAATTCTTATCATCGTCTGTTTGGAAGTTTTTCGGTATTCGTCCCAATTTGAAAACATTCTCCATTGCCTGGGTTGTTTCAAATGCATTCTTTCTTCTCAAAGCTACTGCCCAAGCAAATTTTGAGAATGTATCAACTACAGTTAGCAAAAATCGATAATTTCTATTGTCTAAGGAATAATTTCCCATTTCAACTAAATCAGCTTGCCAAAGATCATCTATTCCTTCCATCACAACTCTACGACGTACAAAACGTTTTCGAGCCTGCTTATGCAATTCATTTACAATATTTCTTTTTGAAGACATCTTATTTTTCCAGTCGCTGTTTTAATTGTGTTGTGATCTACTTGATGCACTTTCAGCTATTGATACGAGCATGTAATTTTCTATTCTATAAATTTTTTCTCGTAACTCTTCAATTTCCATATCAAAAAGTGATTTATTATCATCCATTTTCTTATTGATATCCTGCAAATGAGCATTAAGATTTTCTAACTGGAAAGCTACTTCTTGTTGCTGTTTTTTGAGTTCAGTTTGCAGAAACAATTTACTGATAACATCGTTTTCCTCCAGAGCATTTGCAACATATTTGATTCTCTTGTATTGGACATCAATGTTTTTGTTCGTATCCATAAAGAAGCCCAACAACTTAGGTGCATTTTTGGTTGAAATTACTTCACTTCTATCATTAATATAATGCCCAAATTTATCAACGGACATGTTTTATAAGAAAATCTATTTATGTATATAGTTTATACAATTATACTAGCTTCACGTAGTTCTTTAATAATTGAGACAATTTCGTTCTTGTGATTAGTATGGCCACAAGTAGTAGGATACTGTATGTGCCAGGACAATTAAAATTCTCAAATTTCGGCAATTAAATTTAAAATTGTTCAATTTTAATTGCCAAATTTATGTTAATTGGTTTTTTTTTAGTAATTTGATACTTTAATGTGTGTGTGTGTGTATTTTTCTCCACAGTTAAATAGGGTGTTCACATTGTTGTTATTTTTTTTAATAATGTTGGGGTAGGCGTGGGAATTTGTGTCTGTCCATATGTGATCTTGGGAATACATGTCCGTCGGTATGTGAGCGTGGTAATTTGTGTCTGTCCATATGTGACCTTGGGAATACATGTCCGTCGGTATGTGAGCGTGGGAATTTGTGTCTATCCATATGTGAGCGTAGGGATTCTGTCTGTCTATGTGTGCTATAGCCTAATAGAAAATAAGAAATTTTTAGGAACATTAGAATAATTTTTTTAGGAATTACACTCTTTCAAAAGTGTTGTAGTTATATATGGATGGCCTTAATGTTTGTGGTTCGTTTCATCTTGCTGGAGTGAGATTTCTTCTTTTATTTTTTGTTTGTTTTTAATTTTGATATGTGTTTACTTAAGATATTTTGTCCAGCAATTCAGTTATTTCTTTTTTGTTTGCAATGCTTGAGTCTGGGGGAATAATTTGATTATTCTGATCTTGAAGACTTTGTGAAAAAAAAATTTACTATTCCATAAATATTGAAATTGATATTTTGTTTATTTTATACATGACGATCATGGATGGATTTTAGTTGGGGATCTGGATGGTGGTGCGATTTCTGTATTTTTTAGAATATGAATGTTTATGCTATGTTTAAGTGTGTGTGTTTTTTGTGTTCTGAGTGGCGGTTGGAATGTGTGTGTGTGTGTGTGTGACGATTGGTGAGCCTGTATGACAGTCCGCTTTCTTGCTTTCCTGGATTTTGTGTAAGTGGGTCACTATGAAATCTGATACATACAAACAAATAATAATCGTTTATTCTATGTGCCCAAATATTCCCTTGATCATTGGAATGAATGAACCATTGTTTAAATATATGCATTGTTTTAATTTTTATTAATATGTAATATTTATCAAATTATATATATATATATATATATATATATATATATATATATATTTTTATTTATATCTCAATTTAAATTTGTCTCTACTACATCCGCTGCCTCTAACAATAATTGATCGTCTCCATACATCGCAAGAAAAAGAGGTATAACTATTTTTGGGAGTATTTCAACACTCAATATTTCTATTTGAGGTTTGATTGCTACTTCTCTTCGAAGGTCTGTTGTGGTTGGCTGCGAAGACACCGCTAAAAAGTGATCCTCATCGCCTGTTGGCATGTCATCGTATTCTGACAGCTCTAACAAAAGTTCCTTATCTCCTTCAAGATGTTTCTCGAACTCTTCCTGTCTGGCTTTTCTTAGATATTCCTTCAAATGGTGACCCTGAATTCTGCGATACAATGGTGTGTACCAGAAGGGCTTCATTTCACAAATAAAAGCTGAACTTAAAATTTTAATAATTCTGCGTTTGAAAATTAGTTTAGCTACAAAACTTTTGTAGTTTGTCATTTATATAAATATTGTCCACTTAGCAGTTTCATTCCCGTAAACATTTTGTATCGTAGAGGCATGCATAAGCATGTCCCTATACTCTATATATATCACTTATCAAAATGTTTGTTTACATAAATATTGTCCACTTAGCAGTTTCATTCCCGTAAACATTTTGTATCGTAGAGGCATGCACAAGCATGTCTCTGTACTCTGTAGATATCACTTATCAAAATTTTTGTTTACATAAATATTGTCTACGTAGCAGTTTCTTTTGCAACAAAATTTTCGAACGTCTCTACATGCATAAGCATGTCTACGTATGTTTGTTTACATAAATATTGTCTACGTAGCAGTTTCATTCCCTTAAGTATTTTGTATTGTAGAGGCATGCATAAGTTCCATCTCATATATCCGCTGTTCTTCTAAAACTACTTTATTAAAATTTTTGTAGCTACAACTTACTAACTACACAAATACTGAAAACTACTTTGTTGAAATGTAGCGTACTAGACCATACTAAACATTTTCGCGAATTAATATAAATCAACTTTGTTAGGACTAAAGTCAGTACATTTTTGTATCTAAGACCAATAAGTCGTGAATGCTTCAAAACTCCTTGTGTTTTAAAAAATATAAATTTTTTAACTTTACACACTTAAAATAGTATATAAGTGCATTTCAATAAATATATATAAAAAAAATATAAAATATATGAGTTCTTCAGTCTTTCGTTGTAATATCTGTAATAAGCAATACAGATACCAAAAGTGCTATTTAGAACATTGCAAAAGTCATGTTCAATCCCAAGGTGTGCAGCAGTCCGTGCAACCCCAAAATGTGCAGCAGTCCGTAGAACCCCAAGATGTATATCATTCCATACAACCCTATAACCCAATGGTCCACAACAATTTGCTGTATCAGTATCCCGTGCAGTATCAGTATCCAGTGCAGTATCAGTACAGGTTCCAGCGTATCCTTTGTATTCGTATCCAGTGCCAACCAACCAATTCACAGCACCTATATCCCATTGAATATGGCGTACCTATACATTTGCAGCAAAATAATATGCCTAATTTTTACCCAAGCTATTTGCCCGTAGAGAATCCTCCTCAAGACATGGATATAAGTCAAGTTATTCCACATGATCAGGCAAATACACAAAATGATGAAGTAGAAATGGATATCTCAAATTCTGCGGATGATCTACTCTCTCAAGCTCCAAATTAATGCAAATATTATATAACAAATAGTGCTTTTAAAAATAATATTATAATATTTGGAGTTCCAATAAGTAAAGACTGTCTGTTATTTGAAGATGCTATAAAGGAAAATAGACCTATCATCAAGGAAAGACTTCAAAATAGTATAGCTGTGCATAATATTATTAAGTTTAATTTTACTCTCATTGGGGAGTATATTAAAATTGTTGGTGATGATATGGAATTGTGTACTGTTTCACATAGAGCGAAAATTGATCTTTTGTGCTTTGCAGATGATGTTGAGGAAATGATAACAAAACAACTGCAAGAAATCCACAACAAAATGTCCGAGTTTCAAGAGCGGGATTCTGGCTGGACTCTAATTAGAATGTTTCGTCTCGAAGTTGCAGTAAATAAGTCAGCTTTGGTGAGAGGATCAAGTTGGATTAGTACACCAGAAAAAGTAAAAAGTAAAATGGCATGTATAAATGTTGAAAACAATGACATTTATTGTTTTAAATGGGCCATTATATCTGCACTGGATACATCTGTTATTAAACCCAGACAACGGTGCAGCTCGTACAATATTGCAGACATTAGCGCTGATATTATTATTCATATGCAAAACGGGATTGAAATTGATTTTACAAATTTAAAGTTCCCGTTAGCATTAAAAAGTATCAAGACATTTGAAGAACGCAATCCTGATATTAGCGTTAATGTATTCGGATATAGCAATGAAAGCAATGAAATTGTTGGACCGTACCACAACACCAAGAAAGAAAAACATAGACATGTAAATTTATTAGTTTTAGAAAATGCTGAAGGATACCATCACTATATTTTTATTAAACAAATATCAAAGTAAGTCAAGAAATATACATATACACCAATGCACATATAAATATATTGAATGCAAATTTATATATATTTTCCTTCCACAGACTTTTAAAACACCAGACCACGAAACACTGCAAAAAACTGATGTTTTGCAACAGCTGTCTGCAATATACTCATCATGGTAGGACTATGGAGCAACACAAATTGGAATGTGGACAAATTGTGTCTGAGCTTCCATCAGAGGACAAGTCAACATTATGCTTCAAGGACCATCAATGACAGATGGATGTACCATTTGTTATATATGCAGATTTTGAAGGCGTATTGCAGGACACTAGTATTAGAGTAAGTGACAAAAGTAGGTATAGCAAAAAGCACATTCCTTGTGCTTTTAGTTATTATATTAAATATAAACATAATGATAAGTTAGATAAGTTTAAAATATATACGGGGGAAGATGCAGGCGAAAAGTTTGTAGATTGTATAATTAGCGATCGCGAAAATATTTACAATGATTATTTGAAAAACAAGAACCGAATGGATGATTTATCTCCTTTCGAAAATTTTAATGTTCGAAAAGCGATAAATTGTCACATTTGTCATAAATATCTAGGCAATGATAGAGTGAGAGATCACTGCCACATAAGTGGTAAATTTAGAGGAGCTGCTCATAATATATGCAATTTAAAATTTCGAATTCCAAAGTTAGGTCAGCTTCCAGCAATGGAAGATTTCTTCAATCACCTCAATAATAACAAGTATTCGACTGAAGACTATGAGCATGCGAAAGAAGTTTATAATGCTTTCAGCTGCAAGACAATGCAAGATTATATGGAAGTTTATTTAAAAACGGACGTACTCTTACTTGCAGATATATTTGAAAATTTTAGAAAGGTTTGTAAGAGTATCTATCACCTAGATCCATGTCAATATTACACTGCACCAGGACTATCGTCGGATGCTATGCTAAAGTATACAAATATAGAACTAGAGCTTTTGACGGACATAAATATGTACAATTTCTTCAAGAAAGGAATACGTGGTGGACTTTTACAATGCAGTAACCGATATTCAAAGGCTAACAACAAATATTTACCTGATTTCGATAGAGAGAAGCCCTCAGAATATATTGTGTATTTTGACGCAAATAACCTCTACGGTTGGGCTATGTCTGAGTATCTACCTTATGGCGGATTCAGATGGCTATCAGCTGAAGAGATAAATCTGGACCCTAAGACCATAGATGATAGTTCAAGTGATGGATATGTCTATTAAGTTACTTTAGACTATCCTTCTCATTTGCATGACTCTCACAATGACCTTCCTTTCTGCCCGAAAAACAAAAAAATTCAGCAAACAAAGCACAATAAATTAATTGCAGATTTTTCCACAAAACAAACATACGTCATACACTATAGAGTTCTCAAACAATGTTTGAAGTATGGTCTAGTTCTAAAATAAAGTGCTTCGGATTCTCACTTATAAACAATCAACCTGGTTGAAAAGTTATATAGACTTAAACACCAAACATAGAGCAACTGCAAAAAACGCATTTGAGAAAAATTTCTTCAAATTACTAAATAATGCAGTATATGGTAAAACTATGGAGAATGTGGAAAAG
Organism: Linnaemya vulpina; assembly: GCA_963675445.1. Classification (NCBI taxonomy): domain Eukaryota; kingdom Metazoa; phylum Arthropoda; class Insecta; order Diptera; family Tachinidae; genus Linnaemya; species Linnaemya vulpina. The sequence goes on from OY776276.1 coordinate 34,251,700, forward strand.
AGAAAAGATGTACGAATAGTTACGAACTGGAATAGGACAAACTGTAATCATTTAAGAGCTCAAGATTGGATATCTAAACCTAATTTTCACAGTTTGTCAATATTTTCTGAGAACATGGTAGCGATTGAAATGAATAGAAAGAAAACCTATTACAATAAACCTATATATTTAGGATTTTGTGTATTAGAGCTTTCCAAATGGAAAATGTATGATTTCCATTATGGGTACATGCAACCCAAATTCAAGTCGAACTTATCACTGAGTTATATGGATACTGACTCTTTCATTTACACAGTAAAAACAGAAGACTTTTTTTCTGACATAAAAACTGACGTAGTCCATTAGTTTGATACGTCTGATTACCCAAAAAACAATATATATGGTTTCCCTCTAGTAAACAAAAAGGTGTTGGGTATGATGAAGGATGAGAATTGTGGAAAAATAATGAGATCAAAGATGTATTCCTTTAGTGTGCAGTATGAAAATGATACTAAAAAATCGAAAGGGGTAAAGAAATGCATTCTTGATAAGTACGACACAACTTCTTATAGAAACTGTTTATTTAATAAGTCTACTGTATATGATGACATGTTAATATTTAAATTAAAAGTTCATCTAATTTATACAAATGAAATAAATAAAGTAGTGTTAAATTATGCAGACGATAAAAGAAAAATAAGAAGTGATACATATGTACATATGTACATATGCATGGTATCATTTTCGAATCGAGGAAACTAATCCCGATTATGAACTTGACATGCTACTGTGGGAAATTTTAAGACTAGAAGAGGAAGAAGCAATGCAATAATTGTATCCCTATTTTTAAGTAATAATTTTTATATATATTAAAGTAGTGAAATCTATTAATAAGTAAAAAAAAAATGTTGTATTGTTAACAGAAATAAACAAAAATTGTAGAAATATATATAAAATGAAAAACATTCAGAATTTGTTTTATTTTGTTTTGTGATTTATTATTTAGTTTCATCGAAATATTACATAATATGAATTAATTAAATAATTTATCGTCATTTTTCTTAAGTAAAATACGGAGCACCGACAGGTATCTGGCCCTTCCTCACAATCTGGATGGCTCCATGGACAAGGCTTAAAGTGACCATCGTCCTTGTCCTCATCTTTCATTATACCAAAATCATCATTTTCATTCAACATATCGAGGAACATTTTCACCATTTCCATGTGTTCGTATAGTTGACATCCCTCAAAATCAACTAAGAATTGTGCGAGCTTGTTTCTAATGTCACTCATGATTTTTATGGAATATTTTATACTATTACCAAAATTTACTTCCGATCTTTTTGAATGTCAGTTCTCTACTAATAATTGTTTTCAACGAACAAATTGTAAAAGGAATTTTATATAATTTATAAAACTAAATGTGCGTTCCACTCCAAAAACAAATTCAAATTTTAGAGTAAAGGACTCAAAAATGTATATAAGTATCTCTCTATCTTCTTCTAACCCCAGATTTTATTATTCATCTTTTCGTCTTTTGCTCCTTCTCTCTCCCACACACACACACAGACACACACACAAATCTAATATCATTGCTTAATAATTTTCAGTTAGACTTCTTAAAGTCTAGAAAACTTATATCGAGATTAATTCGAAATTTAAGTTGAAACTTCTAAGTTGTGAAACATTTATAGCGCAATGAGTTTAATAAGCAAATTCAATTCCCGTAATACAAAATCCTTAATCCATATAAAGGATTTAGATGAATCATCCAAATACACCATCGTACGTGCAAAGCGAGTAACAAAAAAGTATGGGCAAACAGTTCAACTTGAACTGGAAAACCATATAATGTTTCTCCCCAACCGATATAATATTTTAACAGATTTCGAATAAGATGATCTTTCAAGTGATAACTATCGACTAAAAAGAAAAGGAGATCGAAACCTTATCCTGGATAGTGAGATGAATGAGTTTTTGATACAAAACTCCCAGTACCCCGTTTGGCAGTAAAAAAATGTTATGTGCATATATTTTGTAATTAACAAGAAAAAAATAATAATAATAAAAAATAAAATGTTTTTAAATATATATGATTGTGTTTTATTTAATATCTTTGGTTATCTCATAAAGAAATTTCAAACATAAGTGGCCACAATTATATGTATTAAATTTTTGATATTGATTGTAGCTATATTCAATATTTCTACCTGAATATTTGATTAATTCTAGAGGAGGTTGTAAATTTCATAACTGTCGAAATATTGTTTTTCATTCTTGTTTTTATAGCATGCTACCCAATGAGTACCTGGGCCTGTTGATAAATCCAAATTGATTATTCCACACTCTACAGTCTTTGGTCGTTTTGGTAGCGAATCCAACATAAAAACTCCTCTGAAGTGTGGAATATATTTTGAAAATTTTCTCAGATCAAACTATGATAATGGTCTGTTGGGTAGCATATCTAAAAGTTTTTTGATTGATCTTTACAAACAAGTACATAACCGTTTTTATATGGTTTAAGGTATAGTCCATCTCCCACCGCAATTGACTCCATTGCTTTGTTGTGTCTAGCGGCTTCCTCAAGTTGTTTTTTTGCATTCCTTGTTGCATTTACAGCTTTAGCTATAGCGGCACCTCCTATAGGTGCACTTGGTAGTCTACCAAAGAGCAGTTAGAATCGGTATTATGGGCAAAAAAACCACAAATTTTTGGGACATTTATAATGCGTGGTATTACAACACGAGCTTTTTCCCCCTTAAGAGATTTACTGATACCTTTACGCGCAATCTTAATGGCTGAATTAATATCTTGTGGTTTTTCCTTCTTCAATATATTTTTTGCCGATTTAATTGTTTTATGAAAAAGTTTTTTGTCATTTATACGAATTCGTGGTGATGGTCTTTTCGCTGTATTCCTTTTCTTTGCTTCAACACCCATACCAAGTTTAGTTTTTGCTTTCATTGCGTTGGTGACTATATATGCAAATGTTTTTAATTTCTTTTGAAAGAACTCTTTCCCAAGCTTTATTTTCAAGAATTTTGTCAGCTTGATGTCTGCTGTTTAAGTCTTTATTTTTCGAATAAGCAATACCGTGATTTTTGCAAGCAGCATCCAATAAGTTAATTCCTTTATCTTCTCTATCTAAACGCTTTTGTAATTTTGTGCCAGGTCCACAGTACTGATATCCAGGAAGATGTAATTCAAAAGGCAGAGAATTTATTGCTTTATTTAGTAAACCTTCTCCAACGATAGTGTGCTTGAGACTAAAACTTTTGTTATAAAGTACAACCAAGTTACTTTAATCTACAATAAGAGATATTATTTGCAAATTTCACAAGTAGTTATTAAAATGCGCTTCGTAAAACAACATAAAAATATTTTAGTTCGTAATGCTGATATTTGTTCAAGTGACAGTAAAAAAATAAGACATAGTTCCTTGTTACCAAAATCTATTCGAGCATTAATAGTTGGTCCTTCAAATTGTGGAAAAACTAACATAATTAATAATTAGTTTGCTGGAAAGTCCTAATGGTCTCAAGTTTGAAAATATTTACTTGTACTCAAAATCTTTATATCAACCTAAATATGAATACCTAAAGAAATTAATCTCACCAATTCAAGGAATGGGATACTACACATTCGCAGATAATGAGTACGTTGTTCCTCCTAGTGAAGCTAAAAGCAATTCAATTATGATTTTTGATGATGTTGCATGTGAAAAGCAAAACAATATAAGTGAATATTTTTGTATGGGTCGTCATAAAAACATAGATTTATTTTACTTGTGTCAAACTTACACGCGTTATAGAAAGTGATTTGATTACTCCATCATAATATAATTTGCTGTTCATCTAATTCACCCTTCAGTATTTAATCTGACTTCAAACTTTATACCAGTGATTTTTGTAACTGATCAGATAAGCTGATCTGATACCTGTTAAACCGACCTGATAAGCTGATCTGATACCTGATAAACTGATCTGATACCTGATAAACTGATCTGACACCTGTTAAACTGACCTGATAAGCTGATCTGATACCTGATAAGCTGACCTGATAAGCTGATCTGGTACCTGATGAGCTTATCTGATACCTGATCTGATACCTGATCTGTTAACCTGATCTAATAAACTGATCTGCTTCCTATTGAACTGACTTGATAACTAAAATGAATGAACAAATTCTTAAAGACTTGGTGACTTCAAGAAATATCTTGAAGAGAAAGCTTCGAAGTATAAAAACTGGTGAAATAAATACACATGAACAATTAAGAGATATATTCAAGCCTATCACAGAACCTTTAAAAGAATTTTTCAATAGCTCTAAATACGTTGGTAGACCGGTTAAAAAAAACCGAGTGATAAGGAAACTGAAATTGATGACAATGAAAGTTTTCATCCTCAGAATTCAACAATAAAATTGGAAACGAGTTCGCCCAAGAAACTAATTGAAGAATCAAAGTTTAAACAATCGAATAGTAAAAGTAGCAGTAATTATGATGAAGATGACTTTTACTCACAAAATTCGAATAATGAAGGAAGTTATGCTGACTTATCACTATTACAATCGAGAAACGAACTAGATACTAATTATGGTCCACATAAAGACAATAAGAACCAATGGAGATTTGGTAATAGCACCATCGAGTTAAATCAAGATAAGATACAGGTTGGTGGACAAATATGGGCTCTCCTGCCAGAACTGTTTTCTTTAATGTTTCATAAAACACCAAAAGACTATGACAAATTCAAGCTTGAAATCTATAAAAAAATATTACTTACTACCAATGCTCACAGGAGTCTGATGGTCAAATCAAAGGGAGCAAAGCCCATAAGTACAAACATATTATTGGAAAACTTTTCAAAGGAGAAAATCATAAAAGCCCATCAGTTGTAACAAAAACTAATTATTTAGGAAGGGGTTTGATACAGTTTAAGCCTCATAATACAAACTATATATACTGGGATGATCCAAACGAGTTGGTAGGTCGACTTAGACTACTGCTTGCATCACATTCTGCAATCACAACAACGAAATTGTCTCAATTATTGATGAACTACGTGAAACTAATATAATTTTATAAACTATATACATAAATAGATTTTTTTATAAAACATGTCCGTTGATAAATTTGGGCATTATATTAACGATAGAAGTGAAGTAATTTCAACCAAAAATGCGCCTAAGTTGTTGGGCTTCTTTATGGATACGAACAAAAACATTGATGTCCAATACAAGAGAGTCAAAAATGCTGCAAATGCTTTGGAGGAAAACGATGTTATCAGTAAAATGTTTCTGCAAACTGAACTCAAAAAACAGCAAGAAGAAGTAGCTTTCCAGTTAAAAAATCTTAATGCTAATTTGCAGGATATCAATAAGAAAATGGATGATAATAAATCACTTTTTGATATGGCAATTGAAGAGTTACGAAAAAAAATTTATAGAATGGAAAATTACATGTTCGTATCAATAGCTGAAAGTGCATCAAGTAGATCACAACACACTTAAAACAGCGACTGGGAAAATAAGATGTCTTCAAAAAGAAATATTGTAAATGAATTGCATAAGCAGGCTCGAAAACGTTTTGTACGCCGTAGAGTTGTGATGAAAGGAATAGATGATCTTTGGCAAGCTGATTTAGTTGAAATGGGAAATTATTCCTTAGACAGCAGAAATTATCGATTTTGCTAACTGTAGTTGATACATTCTCAAAATTTGCTTGGGCAGTACCTTTGAGAAGAAAGAATGCATTTGAAACAACCCAGGCAATGGAGAATGTTTTCAAATTGGGACGAATACCGAAAAACCTGCAAACAGACGATGGTATAGAATTTTTCAATAAACATTTCAATCAGTTGATGAATAAATACAATATTAATCACTACTCAACATATATAGCACTATGAAAGCCTCAATAGTAGAACGATTCAATAGAACATTAAAAGGAATGATGTGGAAAGAATTTAGCTTAAATGGTTCATATAATTGGATTGATATGTATAGAGATTTACTTGATGCATACAATAGAAAAATTCATCGCACCATTAAAATGTCACCGATTAAAGTAGATTCAACAAATGAAAAACAGCTTTTAAAAACAGTATAAAGTCATTTAAAGGTGTATAAAATGTCAAAATTTAATGCAGGAGATCATGTAGGCATAAGCAAATATAAAAACATTTTTCAAAAAGGTTATACTCCGAATTGGACAACAGAAATCTTTACAATTAAAGGAGTACAAAACACATATCCTACAACATATACATTAGAAGACTATCGCGGAAATCCTATTAAAGGTGGATTCTATGAAGAAGGACTTTCAAAAACCATATATCCAAACACATACCTAGTTGAAAAGGTTCTCAAAACTAAAGGACAGAAGGTGTTTGTTAAGTGCCTGGGCTTTGGTAATGAGCACAATTCTTGGATAAGCAAAGATGAGATATTGTAAATGGAAGAATACAATAAATAAACAACAACAACAACAATGGCATCAATATTTAATTTAGTTTAAAATAAGTAAATAAACAATAAATACGAAAGTGATTCTTATAAATCATACTGTGTGTTTAACCTCATTTATTTATAATTAAACAGTCACAATATCAATAACATTGACTCTGAGCTCCAATTCATCAGAGCTATGTGCTAATTATTTTCCTCCAATTGACTTACACGGAACCTATGAATGTGCTCTAACTGATTTTCATTCATACAACAGTATCCTAAATGTGGATGTCTACAACAATATATTTCATATCGGTGAACTTGTAATTGAAATACCGATCGGATCTTATGAATTAAATGATATACATAATTGACTATATAGAAGAACAATATAAACGATATAGACTAGAAAACAAAATTTTGATTGAAGCTAATAACAATACAATGCAAGTTAAAGTCAGCAGCTCTAAAGAACCAATATATTTCAATAAAGAAAATACAATAGGTAGACTCTTAGGATTCAATAGCAGAATATTAACGCCAAACAAAGAACATTACTCTGATCTTCCAGTGAATATCTTTAAGGTAAAGCAGTATTGTGGTTAATACATATATGAATAGTTCTAAGGCTCATACACTACATGAATTTCCGATTAATGTACCGGCTGGATATAAAATAGTTGAGATTCCCAAAAATCTTATTTATTTGCCAGAAAATTCCAGAGAGATAAGTTCACTAGCTCTTCGCGTTGTTAATCAAAGCGGCGACTTAATTAATTTCAGAGGAAAGGAAATTACAATACGAATACATTTAAGGACAACTAAATAATGATAATATACAACATGAGTATATCGAAGAATACTACAGCAACATCTAATCCTCAAACATTACAACCTAAGCAACAGCTGAAAAGATCTGTTCGTCAAAAATCGCTTACAGCAGCAAGCAAGAGTTTTCTCAAGTCACTGAACTTTAGACTGAAAACAAAATGAGTTCACTAATAGACGTTTTAGATAAACCAATATCTGATGAAAATATAATCAAAAAGGATTATCACCCATACATACCATACTTTCAGTCTTTTAACAACAACGATGAAATAAGAATTTCAACACAAAACCAAGATCTATATGTGTTACCCAGTGAAAGCTACATATATGTGAAAGGACTTGTTGTAGATGAAAAAACATCGAAATCTACACCTAAATTTCAGTTTAAAAACAATTTTGTTGCATATCTCTTTGATGAAATTCGCTATGAACTAAGTGGTATTGAAATTGATCATACAAGATATTTGGGAGCCACCAGTACCATAAAAAATTTGGTTTCCTTATCACCTACGGAAAGCGTTGTGTTGCAAAATGCTGGATGGAATAAACTTGATGAAATAAATCTTCAAAATGGAAATTTTAATTTCTATGTACCACTCAAACTTCTTTTTAAGGACTCGCTGAAGACTACAATAAAGTTTTATTAAATGGTAAACATGAGTTGATACTCTTGTGTAATAAGAACGATGAGGATCTTGTACACTCGAATGTTTCCACTGAGAAAGCAAAACTTACAATTTCACTAATATCATGGAGAATTCCACATGTTCAATTATCTGATCATAGTAAATTGAATATGATCAAAATACTTAATAATGTTGCTGCTATACCAATGGCATTCCGTAGTTGGGATTGTCATATGAATCCACACCTTAATACGGGGACCAATTACATATGGAATGTGAAACTGGCCGCTAATAAAGAACGCCCTCGTTTTGTGTTGATTGCCTTTCAACAAGAAAACAAGTTTGTTCATTGTGATCCTACTACCTTAAAAGTACATTTAAACTCAATCTCTTACCCATATGACGATCTTAATATAAAATTCAAAAATGAGCGCTATGCGATTCTATATGATATGTATCTAAGATTCTAGCAAAGCTACTACATGAAACAATCCCAACCTCTACGAACAGGCCAATAGTTTAAAAATAACGCTCCAATTATTGAAGTTGATGTCAGTCACCAAAACGAAACGCTCAATACCGGACCAATCGACATAAAAATTGAATTTGAAACAAAACAGCAACAAATATTCCATCAAAAACATCAGCTTACTGCGTTCTTATTCATGACCGCGTAATAGAATACATACCAATAAAAGGTAAAGTTCGGAAGGTTTTATAAATTAAATAACATGGATGGTGATATTGTTTTTGTAGACTTGCAAGATTTAAAAAATAATTCAAATGACTTCATCGCAAAAGAACTAGCTGGAATTTTCAACAACAACGAATACCTAAATTTCATCATAAAACCTCCTTTTGATTTCGCATGATTATCAGCCAAAAAACAGAGAGAAGTAGTTTGGTTAACAAAAAACTATCATCATATTAACTGGAATGATGGATCAGTCTCATTTCAAAGCGTTTGCAAGTTTTGAAAATCCAATATAAGAAATTCACAAATATATGTTAAGGGGGAAGAGAAGAAAAAATGGCTGGAAAAAATTATTCATCAAACAGTTTATAACATTGAAGACATTGGCTGCATTAATTTTAAACAAATGGAAACTAAGCAATCAATATATCTCTATTGTAGCTATCACGAATATGGTTTGTGCCTTAGGGAATGCAATTTTACTTAAAAATGAAAGTGCTAACAAACTTTTAAATAAATGCTTATAAAAATTAAAGTAAATGTCTTTTTATTTCAAATAAAAACCTACATACATATGTTTTTCAGAGAACACAAAAACAAACAAACAAACACAATGGTTCATTCATTCAAATGGTCAAGGGAATATTTGGGCACAAAGAATAAACGCTTATTATTTGTTTGTATGTATGTGCGTAAAAGAAATAAATTTGTAAATAGTTATGCACGCATGAATATGTACATCTTATCACATTTCATAGTGACCCACTTGCGCAAAATCTAGGAGAGCAAGAAAGCAGACTGTCATACAGACTCACCAATCGTCACATACACACAGCCTGTCTGACAGGCAGACATTCCAACCGCCACTCAGAACACCAAAAACACACACACTTAAACATAGCATAAATATTCATATTCTACAAAGTGCAGAAATCGCACCACCATCCAGATCCTCAAATAAAATCCATCGATGATCGTCATGTATAAAATAAACAAAATATCAGTTTCAATATTTATGCAATAGTAAAATTTTTTTTACAACGTCTTCAAGATCAGAATAATCAAATTATTCCCCCAGACAAGCATTGCAAACAAAAAAGAAATAACTGAATTGCTGGACAAAATATCTTAAGTAAACACACAACAAAATTTAAAAAAAACAAAAAATAAAAGAAGAAATCTCACTCCAGCAAGAAGAAACGAACCACAAACATTAAGGGCATCCACATATAATTACAACACTTTTGAAATAGTGTAATTCCTAAAAAAATGTTCTAATGTTCCTAAAAATTTTTTATTTTCTATTAGGCTATAGCACACATAGACAGACAGAATTCCTACGCTCACATATGGACAGACACAAATTCCCACGCTCACATACCGACGGACATGTATTCGCAAGGTCACATATGGACAGACACAAATTCCCACGCCTACCCCAACATTATAAAAAAAAACAACAACAATGTAAACCCCCTATTTAACCGTGTGAAAATACATACACACAAACATTAAAGTATCAAATTACTAAAAAAAAACAATTAGCATAAATTTGGCAATTAAAATTGAACAATTTGAAATTTAATTGCCGAAATTTGAGAATTTCAATTGTCCTGGCACATACAGTATCCTACTGCAGACTGTGATGTAAGCAGTAGTCTAATTCAATATACCAACTCGTTTGGATCATCCCAGTATATATAGTTTGGATTGTGAGAGTTAAACTGCATCAAACTCCTTCATAAATAATTAGTTTCTGTTACATCTAATGAGCTTGTATGATTTTCTCCTTTGAAAAGTTTTCCAATAATATGTTTGTACTTATGAGCTTTGCTTCCTTTGATTTGACCATCAGACTTATAGTCACTCCTGTGAGCATTGGTAGTAAGTAATGTTTTTTTTATAGATTTCAAGCCTGCGGAAGGATCATTATAATAATATTCGTGTTTTATCGTTCGGCTATAGGTCAGGTTTTTTAAAAATCAATAAACACTAAATATTTTTTGATTATTTAATCTTTATTTAATGTTATTTTTCCCAATATTTCGAATAGCTTCGCTATTCATCTTCAGGGGAACACTGTTGGGTACAAAACAATATATGATAAACATTAAAATTAATTTTTGATTATTTCTAATAAATTTACAATTACATACATGTAAATTAAAAATTAAATAAAATTATATTGGATTAACATATTTTCAATATGTCGATCGTCTGTAGTCCTTAGCTGCGAAAACTGATTTGTTTATGTTATTTTTGTGTTTGTATATCACACTTCTGTAAATTTGAGCGCATTTCTTTGTGTCTTGTTTATAGTTAAGTCTTTTCTCTGCAGGAACGTCAATTATGTGTAACATCTCTAAAGTAAATCTCCTGGAATAATGGTTTTCTTGTTGTAATATTTTTACATTCTCAAAATTTGGCACATGATTTTCCTTTGCACAGTGGGCCGCAAGTGCAGTTTTTTGTTCCATGGGTTTGTTTTTCATTCTTATATCTGATTTATGAGATGTTAGTCTGGTCTTCAGTTTATTTTTAGTTGTTCCTACGTATTTCTTATTGCATGTGCCTGAGCCGTCACCGTTGCAGTTAATACTATATATAACGTTGCATATGTCCTCTTTCTTTAATTTAGTCTTTGTGTTACTATATAGGCTCTGCATAGTATTATTCGTCTTAAATGCCAGTTGATATTTTTCAATGTCATATAGATCTGAGTTTTTTAACCTTTCAGAAAAACCTTTTATATATGTTAGTCCTTTATAATACTTTGTATTAGTCTTTTGTTGATTTATTAAACATTATATAAAACAGTCCTGGCGTCAGAGCCCATATTTGTCCACCAACCTCTATCTTATCTTCATTTAACTTGATGGTGCTATTACCAAATCTCCATTCGTTGTTATTATCTTTATCTGGACCATAGTTAGTATCTAGTTCGTTTCTTGATTGCAATAGTGATGTCAGGATAGCTTTCTTCATTATTAAAATGTTGTGAATAAAATTCTTCTTCATCATAATTACTGCTACTTTTACTATTCAATTGTTTAAACATTTTTTCTTCAACTAGTTGCTTGGGAGTGCTCGTTTCCAGTTTTATTTTGAATTCTGAGGATGAAAACTTTCATTGTCATCAATTCCAGTCTCCTTATCACTCGGTTCTTTTTTAACCGGTCTACCAACGTATTCAGAGCTATTGACATATTCTTTTAAAGGTTCTGTGATAGGCTTGAATGTATCTATTAATTGTTCATGTGTATTTATTTCACCAGTTTTTATATTTCGAAGCTTTTTCTTCAAGATATTTCTTGTAGTCACCAAGTCATTAAGAATTTGTACTTTCATTTTAGCTATCAGGTCAGTTAAATAGGAAGCAGATCAGTTTATAAGATCAGGTTATCAGATGAGGTATCAGATCAGCTAACCAGGTATCAGATCAGCTTATCAGGTCAGTTTAACAGGTATCAGAACAGCTTATCAGGTACCAGATCAGCTTATCAGGTCAGTTTAACAGGTATGAGATCAGATTATCAGGTATCAGATCAGCTTATCAGGTCAGTTTAACAGGTATCGGTTTAGTTTATCAGGTATCAGATGAGCTTATCAGGTCAGTTTAACAGGTATCAGATCAGCTTATCTGATAAGTTACAATCATCACATGTATAAAGTTTGAAGTCAGATTAAATACTGAAGGGTACATTTGATGAACAGTAAATTATATTATGATGAAGTAATCAAATGACTTTCTATAACGACCGTTGTTTAGTTCATTATCTTTACTTATCATCAAAAATTCGTATTTTTTCTTCCAACATTCTCTACAAATTTGTTGAAACATTTCAAAGTTCATATCGCTGGCAACCTGATCATCACATACATGCTTCATATTTTTCGAATCTTGTTTAAACATAATAATTACATTATCTCTTATCAAATGTTTTGGAATCCGCGTATAAGTTTGACACAAGTAAAATGAGTATACGTTCTTATGACGACCTATACAAAAATATGCACGTATATTGTTTTGCTTTTCACATGCAACATCATCAAAAATTATAATTTAATTGCTTTTAGCTTCACTAGGAGGAACAACGTACTCGTTATCTGCGAATGTGTAGTATCTCATTCCTTTAATTGGTGAAATTAATTTCTTTAGGTATTCCTATTTAGGTTCATATAAAGATTTTGAGTACAAGTAAATATTTTCAGACTTGAGACCATTAGGACTTTCCAGCAAACTAATCATTATGTTAGTTTTTCCACAATTTGAAGGACCAACTATTAATGCTCGAATAGATTTTGGTGACAAGGAACTATGTCTTATTTTTTTACTGTCATTTGAACAAATATAAGCATTACGAACTAAAATATTTTTTGTTGTTTTACGAAGCGCATTTTAATAACTACTTGTGAAATTTGCAAACAATATCTTTTATTGTAGATTAAAGTAATATGGTTGTACTTTATAACAATAGTTTTAGTCACAAGCAAACTATCGTTGGAGAAGGTTTACTAAATAAAGCAATAAATTCTCTGCCTTTGAATTACATATTCCTGGATATCAGTATTGTGGACCTGGCACAAAATTACAAAAGCGTTTAGATAGAGAAGATAAAGGAATTAACGTATTGGATGCTGCTTGCAAAAATCACGATAATGCTTATTCGAAAAATAAAGACGCAAACAGCAGACATCAAGCTGACAAAATTCTTGAAAACAAAGCTTGGGAAAGAGTTCTTTAAAAGATAGTGATCTTGCAGAAAAAACATTTGCATATATAGTCACCAACGCAATGAAATCAAAAACTAACTAAACTTGGTATGGGTGTTGAAGCAAAGAAAAAGAAAACAGTAAAAAGACCATCACCACGAATTCGTATAAATGACAAAAAACTGTTTCACAAAATAATTAAATCAGCAAAAAAGATATTGAAGAAGGAAAAACCACAAGATATTAATTCAGCGATTAAGATTGCGCGTAAAGGTATCAGTAAATCTCTTAAGGGGGAAAAAGCTCGTGTTGTAATACCACGCATTATAAATGTCCCAAAAATTTGTGGTTTTTTTGCCCATAATATCGATTCTAACTGCTCTAGGTGCACTTGGTAGTCTAGCAACTGGAGGTCCCGCTATAGCTAAAGCTGTAAATGCAACAAAGAATGCAAAAAACAACTTGAGGAAGCCGCTAGGCACAACAAAGCAATGGAGTCAATTGCGGTGGGAGATGGACTATACCTTAAACCATATAAAAACGGTTATGTACTTGTTTGTAAAGATCAATCAAAAAACTTTTAGACATGCTACCCAGCAGACCATTATCATAATTTGATCTGAGAAAATTTTCTAAATATATTCCACTTCAGAGGAGTTTTTATGTTGGATTCGCTACCAAAACGACCAAAGACTGTGGAGTGTGGAATAATCAATTTGGATTTATCAACAGGCCCAGGTACTCATTGGGTAGCATGCTATAAAAACAAGAATGAAAAACAATATTTCGACAGTTATGAAATTTACAACCTCCTCTAGAATTAATCAAATATTTAGGTAGAAATATTGAATATAACTACAATCACATAAAATTTTTTTCACTGCCAAACGGGGTACTGGGAGTTTGGTATCAAAAACTCATTCATCTCACTATCCAGGATAAGGTTTCGATCTCCTTTTCTTTTTAGTCGATAGTTATCACTTGAAAGATCATCTAATTCGAAATCTGTTAAAATATTATATCGGTTGGGGAGAAACATTATATGGTTTTCCAGTTCAAGTTGAACTGTTTCCCCATACTTTGTTGTTACTCGCTTTGCACGTACGATGGTGTATTTGGATGATTCATCTAAATCCTTTATATGGATTAAAGATTTTGTATTACAGGAATTGAATTTGCTTATTAAACTCATTGCGCTATAAATGTTTCACAACTTATAAGTTTGAACATAAATTTCGAATTAATCTCGATATAAGTTTTCTAGACTTTAAGAAGTCTAACTGAAAATTATTAAGCAATGATATTAGATTTGTGTGTGTGTGTGTGTGGGAGAGAGAGGGAGCAAAAGACGAAAAGATGATTAATAAAATCTACTCTAAAATTTGAATTTGTTTTTGGAGTGGAGCGCACATTTAGTTTTATAAATTATATAAAATTCCTTTTACAATTTGTTCGTTGAAAACAATTATTAGTAGAGAACTGACATTCAAAAAGATCGGAAGTAAATTTTGGTAATAGTATAAAATATTTCATAAAAATCATGAGTGACATTAGAAACAAGCTCGCACAATTCTTAGTTGATTTTGAGGGATGTCAACTATACGAACACATTGAAATGGTGAAAATGTTCCTCGATATGTTGAATGAAAATGATGATTTTGGTATAATGAAAGATGAGGACAAGGACGATGGTCACTTTAAGCCTTGTCCATGAAGCCATCCAGATTGTGAGGAAGGGCCAGATACCTGTCGGTGCTCCGTATTTTACTTAAGAAAAATGATGATAAATCATTTAATTAATTCATATTATGTAATACTTCGATGAAACTAAATAATAAATCACAAAACAAAATAAAACAAATTCTGAATGTTTTTCATTTTATATATATTTGTACAATTTTTGTTTATTTCTCTTAACAATACAACAATTTTTTTACTTATTAATAGATTTCACTATACTATAAATTAGTACTTAAAAATAGGGATACAATTATTGCATTGCTTCTTCCTCTTCTAGTCTTAAAATTTCCCACAGTAGCATGTCAAGTTCATAATCGGGATTAGTTTCCTCGATTCGAAAATGATACCATGCATATGTACTCATCTTATCACTTCTTATTTTTCTTTTATCGTCTGCATAATTTAACACTACTTTATTTATTTCATTTGTATAAATTAGATGAACTTTTAATTTAAATATTAACATGTCATCATATACAGTAGACTTATTAAATAAACAGTTTCTATAACAAGATGTGTCGTACTTATCAAGAATGCATTTCTTTACCCCTTTCGATTTTTTTATATCATTTTCATACTGCACACTAAAGGAATACATCTTTGATCTCCATCCTACAAACTCCTTCACTATTTTTCCACAATTCTCATCCTTTATCATACCCAACACCTTTTTGTTTACTAGAGGGAAACCATATATATTGTTTTTTAGGTAATCAGACGTATCAAACTTATGGACGACGTCAGTTTTTATGTCAGCGTAAAAGTCTTCTGTTTTTACTGTGTAAATGAAAGAGTCAGTATCCATATAATTCAGTGATAAGTTCGACTTGAATTTGGGTTGCATGTACCCATAATGGAAATCATACATTTTCCATTTGAAAAGCTCTAATACACAAAATCCTAAATATATAGGTTTATTGTAATAGGTTTTCACTCTATTCATTTCAATCGCTACCATATTCTCAGAAAATATTGACAAACTATGAAAATTAGGTTTAGATATCCAATCTTGAGCTCCTAAATGATTACAGTTTGTCCTATTCCACTATTCGTACATCTTTTCTCTTTTCCACATTCTCCATAGTTTTACCATATACTGCATTATTTAGTAATTTGAAGAAATTTTTCTCAAATGCGTTTTTTGCAGTTGCTTTATGTTTGGTGTTTATGTCTATATAACTTTTCAACCAGGTTGATTGTTTATAAGTGAGAATCCGATGCATTTTTTTTAGAACTAGACCATACTTCAAACATTGTTTGAGAACTCTATAGTGTATGACGTATGTTTGTTTTGTCGAAAAATCTGCAAATAATTTAGTGTGCTTTGTTTGCTGAATTTTTTTGTTTTCCGGACAGAAATTGTGAGAGTCATGCAAATGAGAAGTATAGTCTAAAGTAACTTTATAGACATATCTATTACTTGAACTATCATCTATGGTTTTAGGATCCAGATTTAGCTCTTGAGCTGATAGCCATCTGAATCCGCCATAAGGTAGATACTCAGACATAGCCCAACCGTAGAGGTTATTTGCGTCTAAATACACAATAAACTCTGAGGACTTTTCCCTATCGAAATCAGGTAAATATTTGTTGTAAGCATTCGAATATTGGTTACTGCATTGTACAAGTCCACCACGTATTCCTTTCTTGAAGAAATTGTACATATCTATGTTTAACAGGTATCAGATCAGCTTATCTGATCAGTTACAATAATCACATGTATAAAGTTTGAAGTCAGATTAAATACTGAAGGGTGCATTAGATGAACAGCAAATTATATTATGATGAATTAATCAGATGACTTTCTATAACGACCGTTGTTTAGTTCATTATCTTTACTTATCATCAAAAATCCGTATTTTTCCTTCCAACATTCTCTACAAATTTGTTGACACATGTCAAAGTTCATATCGCTGGCAACGTGACCATCATATATATGTTTCATATTTGTCGAATCTTGTTTAAACATAATAATTACATTAGCATTATCTCTTATCAAATGTTTTGGAATCCGCGTGTAAATTTGACACAAGTAAAATGAATCTACGTTCTTATGACGACCCATACAAAAGTATGCACTTATATTGTTTTGCTTTTCACATGCAACATCATCAAAAATCATAATTGAATTGCTTTTAGCTTCACTAGGAGGAACAACGTACTCATTATCTGCGAATGTGTAGTATCCCATTCCTTGAATTGGTGAGATTAATTTCTTTAGGTATTCATATTTAGGTTGATATAAAGATTTTGAGTGCAAGTATATATTTCAAACTTGAGACCATTAGGACCTTCCAGCAAACTAATTATTAATTATGTTAGTTTTTCCACAATTTTAAGGACCAACTATTAATGCTCGAATAGATTTTGGTAACAAGGAACTATGTCTTATTTTTTTACTGTCATTTGAACAAATATCAGCATTACGAACTAAAATATTTTTATGTTGTTTTACGAAGCGCATTTTAATAACTACTTGTGAAATTTGCAAACAATATCTTTTATTGTAGATTAAAGTAATATGGTTGTACTTTATAACAAAAGTTTTAGTCTCAAGCACACTATCGTTGGAGGAGGTTTACTAAATAAAGCAATAAATTCTCTGCCTTTGAATTACATATTCCTGGATATCAGTATTGTGGACCTGGCACAAGATTAGAAAGGCGTTTAGATAGAGGAGATAACGGAATTAACTTATTGGATGCTGCTTGCAAAAATCACGATAATGCTTATTCGAAAAATAAAGATGCAAACAGCAGACATCAAGCTGACAAAATTCTTGAAAACAAAGCTTGGGAAAGAGTTCTTTAAAAGATAGTGATCTTGCAGAAAAAACATTTGCATATATAGTCACCAACGCAATGAAATCAAAAACTAACTAAACTTGGTATGGGTGTTGAAGCAAAGAAAAGGAAAACAGTAAAAAGACCATCACCACGAATTCGTATAAATGACAAAAATCTGTTTCATAAAACTATTAAATCGGCAACAAAGATATTGAAGAAGGAAAACGCACAAGATATCAATTCAGCCATTAAGATTGCTCGTAAAGCTATCAGTAAGTCTCTTAAGGGGATAAAAGCTCGTGTTGTAATACCACGTATTATAAATGTTCCAAAAATTTGTGGGTTTTTGCCGCTAATTCCGATTCTACCTGCTCTAGGTGCACTTTGTAGTCTAACAACTGGAGATGCCGCTATAGCTAAGGCTGTAAATGTAACAAAGGACGCAGAAAAACAACTTGAGGAAGCCACCAGACACAATAAGGCAATGGAGGCTATTGCTGTGGGAGAGGACTATACCTTAAACCATATAAAAAGGGTTATGGACTTGTTTGTAAAGATCATTCAAAAAACTTTTAGAAATGCTACCCAGCACAATTTGATCTAAGAAAATTTTCAAGAAATATTCCACACTTTAGAGGAGTTTATATTTTGGACTCTACTATTTAAAAAAAATTCGTTTGTTGTTTCATTGTATTAGTTACAAAATATACATAACATTTTTTATTCTTACTGCCAAACAGGGTACTGGGGGTTTGGTATCAAAAACTCGTGCATCTCGCTTTCTAAGATCAGGTTTCGCTCTCGTTTTCTTTGTAGTCGATATTTATTATTCGAAAGATCTTCTAAATGGTTTTCCAGCTCAAGTTGAACTGTTTCTCCGTACTTTGTTGTTACCCGCTTTGCACGTAGGATGTTGTATTTGATTGAATTATCTAGATCCTTTATATGTATTAAGGTTTTTGTATTGCACGAATTAAATTTTTTCACTAATCTGGATTTTAGCTTTCTAGGCTGTAAGAAGCCTAACAGAAAATCGTTATACAATAATTTTTTTGTTTTATTTTAACAAAAGACGAAGTGAGGAAAAATGAAATTTATATAAGTATTTAAAACTAAGTAGTAGAAAAATTATAGAGAGATGACATAAATACGTATACATTTTTTTGAGTCGAATTTTAAATAATTTTTTGTATTAAAAACGCTCATGCTTCGCTTTTTAAATTTCATAACATGCATCTTAGTAGTGGTTCGTTGAAATGAGCAATTATAGTTGCAAAGTAACGGTCAAAAGGGTCGCAAGTAAATTTTGCTAATAAAAAGATTAAATTTAAAATAAAAAAACATGAGTCAAATAAGAGACAAGGTTAAGCAATTCCTAATCAACTTTGAACGATGCCAACTACATGAACACCGGGATATGATGAAATATTTCCTAGACATGTTGGATCAAAACAAAGAAATGGAAGATAATGGAAGATGAAGACAAGGACGATGGCCATTTCAAATCCTGTCCTTGGAGGCATCCGGATTGTGTGGATGGACCAGACACCTGCCGATGTTCGGTATATTATTTGAGAAAAATGGCAATTAGGCATATAATTAATTTATATTATGCATTATTTCATTAAAACTAAATAATCAAAATAAAACAAACTCTTGAATGTTTTAATATATTTGTACAATTGTAGTTTTTTCTCTCTCTCTTAACAATGAAACAATATTTAAATTAAACATAAAACATGTTTTCTTTTATTACTAGATTCAACTACTTACAAATAAAAATTATTACCTAAAACAATTTAAAAAATTTTTTTTTTAAAAACATTTTTTGCAGTAGCCTTATGTTTGGTATTCAAGTTTATATAAGTTTTCAACCAGGTTGATTGCTTATAGGTGAGAATTCGGTGCACTTTCTTTAGAACTAGACCATACTGCAAACATTGTTTAAGAGCTCTATAATGTATGACATATGTTTGTTTTGTTGAAAAATCTGCAACTAATTTAATGTGCTTTGTTTGCAAAATATTTTTATTTTCTGGACAGAAAGGAAGGTCATTGTTAGAGTCATGCAAATGAGAAGGATAGTTTAAAGTAACAACATAGACACATCCATCACTTGAACTATCATCTATGGTTTTAGGATCCAGATTTAGCTCTTCAGCTGATAGCCATATGAATCCGCCATAAGGTAGATACTCAGACATAGCCCAACCGTAGAGGTTATTTGCGTAAATATTTGTTGTTAGCCTTTGAATATCGGTTACTGCATTGTACAAGTCCACCACGTATTCCTTTCTTGAAGAAATTGCACATATCTATGGCCGTCAAAAGCTCTAGTTCTATATTTGTATACTTTAGCATAGCATCTCACGATAGTCCTGGTGCAGTGTAATATTGACATGGATCTAAGTGGTAGATGTTCTTGCAAACCTTTCTAAAACTTTCAAATATATCTGCAAGTAAGAGCACATCCGTTTTTAAATATACTTCAATGTAATCTTGCAAGGTTTTGCATCAGAAAGCATTCCAAACTTCTTTTGCATGCTCATAGTCTTCAATCGAGCACTCCTTATTATTGAGCTGGTTGAAGAAATCTTCCCTTGCTGGAAGTTCACCAACATTAAATTTTTCAAAAGAATTTAGAAAATCATAGGGAAAGACACCTTTTCTTCTCACAAGATCAAACTCTGTTTTGGTTTTGAATTGTTTTTTAATAATGTGAAAGTCTTGCTCTGAAAGATTATTGGCTAAAGATTCTAAACTATCTGGCATAAAACGAATTGTATCTAAAAATCTAAGTTCAAGGTTGTAGTTGTCGATCATTTTTGAAAATGTAGACAGTGATATATACAATTCTTTGTTGAGCGGAAGGACTTTTATATTGTCGGACTTTTTACCCAACCCTTTAACAAAAAGATGCGAGTCATAAGAAGAATAATTGTGGAAATAAACTGGTAAAAATTTAGGAACTTGAAATTTTAAATTGCAAATCTTATGAGCTGCGCCTCTAAATTTACCACTTATGTGGCAGTGATTTCGCACTCCGTCATTGCCTAGATGTTTGTTACAAATA
This sequence comes from Linnaemya vulpina, assembly GCA_963675445.1. Lineage (NCBI taxonomy): Eukaryota > Metazoa > Arthropoda > Insecta > Diptera > Tachinidae > Linnaemya > Linnaemya vulpina. The sequence continues at coordinate 34,272,592 of OY776276.1, forward strand.
TGACAATTTATTTCATGTTGTAAATTATGAATTTCGAAAGGAGATAAAGCATCCATTTCTCTTTTGTTTGCTAGATATTCAATATAAATATCTTCACAATCTTCAATCAAATTTTCTACAAACTTTTCTGCTGCATCCCTCCCCGTATATAACTTAAATGTATCTAACTTATCATTATGCTTACATTTAATATAATAACTATAAGCACAAAGTATGTGCTTCTTAATATAATTACCTTTATCACTTACTCTAATACTAACCTCCTCAAGTATGCATTCAAAGTCTGCATACACAACAAATGGTACATCCATTTGTCGTTGGTGGTCTTTAAACTGTAACACCGCTTTTTCCTCAGACGGTAGCTCCGCAACAATTTTTTCACATTATTCTTTATGTGCCAAAACATATTTGAAAAAGCTCCAAGTCATACAAAACAAGAATCTGAAGATTATATTCAACCTAACGAGACGATATTCAACAAATAGATTACATAGAATATACCAACAGGATATGTTTGTAACAGTGATCAATAATATCACACAAAGATTTGAAACCCACAACAGAATTTCAAATTCAGCCTTGATAAGAAATTTGTAATATTATTTTCTTCTCCAACTTTATATAAAGTTGACAGAAGATTTAAAGTAAAAATTTCTCTTAATTCCTATTAGGTTTTTTATCTATTTTTTCCCTATAATGTAAATAAAATCTTTCAAATGTCTATTCTAAGTTAATTCTAAATCATTTATATTTGTTGTAATACTAATATAGTAATAACTCAAAATAGGTGTATAAGAAATTTGTATATATTTTTAACTGTGATGATGATAGATTAAATAAAATTAAAAAAAAAAAAAAAGATTTTAAAAGTCTGTGTAAGAAAAAAGTTATAAGAATACATATTAATATATTTACGTAAATAAATGTATATTTCTTTACTTACTTTGATATATTTGTTATAATAATATAATGCTGATACCCTCCAGCATTTTCTAATAATAACAAATTAATATGTTGAGATTTTTCATTATTGGTGTTATAGAATGGTCCAACAATCTCATTCTTTTCATCTTTGTATCCGAGCACATTGACGCTAATATTTGGATTACTTTCTTCAAATATCCTGATACTCTTTAACGCCAACGGAATCTTTAAATTTTTAAAATCCAGCTCAGTTCCGTTTTGCAAGTATATTATATCAGCGCTGATGTCTGCAATGTTGTATGAGCAGCAACGTTGTGGTCTTTTAATATCAGATGTATCCAGTGCAGATATTATTGCCCATTTAAAACAATAAATGACATTGTTTTCAACATGGCAGGCAGCTCTACTTTTTAATTTCTCTGTCGTACTTATCCAGTTCGATCCTCTTACCAAAGCTGACTTATTTACTGCAACTTCAAGGCGAACCATTCTAATTGAAGTCCATCCTGAATCCCGTTCTTTAAATTCAGACATTTTGTTGTGGATTTCTTGAAATTGCTTTGCCATAATTTCCTCAACATCATCTCCAATGCACAGAAGATCCATCTTTGCCCATGTCATTCCATATCATCGCTTATAATTTTAATATACTCTCCAATAAGAGTAATATTAAATTTAATTATGTTGTGCACGGCAAGACTATTTTCAAGTCTTTCTTTGATCATAGGTTTATTATCCACAATAACATCTTCAAATAGAATGCAATCTTTATTTATCGGAAACCCCAAGTGTTGTAATATTATTTTTAAAAGCACTATTTATTATATAACATTTGTATTCATTTTGTGTATTTGCCTGATCATGTGGAATAACTTGACTTATATCCATGTCTTGAGGAGGATTCTCTACAGGCAAATAGCTTGGGTAATAATTATACATATTATTTTGCTGCAACTGTATAGGCACGCTATATTCAATGGGATATGGAATTTCCATACGTGCTGTAAAATGGTTGGTTGACACTGGATACGGATACAAGGAATACGCTGGAACCTGCACTGGATACTGATACTGCACTGGATACTGATACTGTACGGGATAGAAATATAGCCAATTGTTGTGGACCATTGTGTTATAGGGTTCTATGGAATGATATAATTCTTGGGGTTGTACGGACTGCTGCACACCTTCGGGTTGAACATGACTTTTGCAATGTTCTAGATAGCACTTTTGGTATCTGTATTGCTTATTACAGTTATTACAACGAAAAACTGAAGAACTCATATTTGTTTAAAATTTTTTTATATGTATTTATTGAAATGCACTTATATACTGTTTTAAGTTTGTAATATTAAAAAATTTCTATTTTTTAAAACACAAGGAGTTTTGAAGCATTCACGACTTATTGCTTTTAGATACAAAAATGTACTTACTTAAGTCCTAACAAATTTAATTTACATTAATTCATGAAAATGTTTAGTATGGTCTAGTACGCTACATTTCACCAAAGTAGTTTTCAGTATTTGTGTAGTTAGTAATTTGTAGCTGCAAAAATCGTTGGTTGCAAAATTTTAATAAAGTAGTTTTAGAAGTAGAGCGGGTATATGAGATGGAACTTATGCATGCCTCTGCAATACAAATGAAACTGCTACGTAGACAATATTTATGTAAACAAACGGTTTGATAACTGATATGCATGGTATACGTAGACGTGCTTATGCATGTAGAGACGTTCCAAAATTTTGCAGCAAAAGGAACTTCTACGTGGACAATATATATGTAAACAAAAATTTTGATAAGTGATATCTACAGAGTACAGAGACATCTTGAAGGAGATGAGGATATTTTCCTAGAGCTGTCATCGCATCCAACATCAAATTCTTCGAATACAGAATACGATGATATGCTAACAGGTGATGAGGATAATTTTTTAGCGGTGTCTTCACAGCCAACCACAACAGACCATCGAAGAGAGATAGCAATCAAACCTCAAATAGAAATATTGAGTGTTGAAATACTCCCAAAAATATATATATACCTATTTTTCTTGCGATGTATGGAGACGATCAATTGTAGGTAGAAGCAGCGGATGTAGTAGAGGGAATTTTAAATTAAGATATAAATAAAAATTTATACATAATTTAATAAATATTACATATTACATTTGATAAATATTACATAAAATTATGTAAATTTAAACAATGGTTCATTCATTCAAATGGTCAAGGGATATTTGGGCACAAAGAATAAACGCTTATTATTTGTTTGTATGTATATGCGTAAATGAAATAAATTTGTAGATATTTATGTACGCATGAATATGTACATCTTATCACATTTCATACTGACCCACTTGCGCTAAATCCAGGAATGCAAAAAAGCGGACTGTCATACAGACTCACCAATCGTCACACATATACACACAGCCTGTCTGACAGGCAGACATTCCAATCGCCACACAGGACACAAAAACACACACACTTAAACATAGCATAAATATTCATATTCTACAAAATACAGACATCGCACCACCATCCAGATCCCCAAGTAAGATCCATCGATGATCGTCATGTATAAAATAAACAAAATATCAGTTTCAATATTTATGCAATAGCAATTTTTTTTCACAACGTCTTCAAGAGCAGAATAATCAAATTATTCCCCCACACTCAAGCATTGCACACAAAATATAAATAACTGAATTGCTGGACAAAATATCTTAAGTAAACACACACCAAAATTAAAAACAAGCAAAAAATAAAAGAAGAAATCTCACTCCAGCAAGAAGAAACGAACCACAAACATTTGCTGGACAAAATATCTTAAGTAAACACACACCAAAATTAAAAACAAGTAAAAAATAAAAGAAGAAATCTCACTCCAGCAAGAAGAAACGAACCACAAATATTAAGACGATCCATTTATACAACACTTTTGAAATATTGTACTTCCTAAAAAATGTTCTGTAAGATACTAAAAATTTCTTATTTTCTATTAGGCCATAGCACACATGGACAGACAGAATTCCTACGCTCACATATGGACAAACACAAATCCCCACGCTCACATACCGACGGACATGTATTCCCAAGGTCACATATGGACAAACACAAACTCCCAAGGTCTCATATTGACAGACAAAAACTCCCACGCTCACATACCGACGGACATGTATTCCCAAGGTCACATATGGACAGACACAAACTCCCAAGGTTGCATATGGACAGACAAAAATTCCCACGCCTACCCCAACATTATAAAAAAAAAAAAACAACAATGTGAACACCCTATTTAAACGTGGGAAAATACACACACATACACAAAAAAAATTTAGATGAAATTTGAGAATTTTGCTGAAATTTTTCAAAATTTTAATTTTTTATTGCCGGAATTTGACAATTTTAATGGTCCTGGCACATACAGTCCTATCTACTTGCAGCTGTTAAGTTTCTCTGTGATTTTCGTTGTCCTTAAGAATGACAATCTCAAAGACGAAGAAGACCTTTAGTTTGACAAGTTTAATTTTTTTTGTTTTCCTTACTTTGCTCTGATTAAGTAAATTTTTTATTGAAAGTACAAAAAATCTTCTTAAAAGTTATTAAAATTAAATGTTTTTGTATTCATATTATATATATATATATATATATATATATATATATATATATATACTATACTGCTACTATTGCACAATAGCCGTTAAGTTTCTCTGTAACAAAGACTATAATTTAAAGATGTTGCTTCCATACATTGATTTGTTGGTTGTAATATGTTAAAGTTATTTTTGAAAAAAAAAACCATTAAAGAGAGTAAAAAGTTTTTACTCTGAGAGAATGTACATACATATTTATGTTTGTTCTTCTATGTATTTTTCATATATATATTAGACCTCTGCACAAATGTATTTGAAGAAAACAGTACTAGTAATACGACAAAGCTTGTACATATTTTCCTACAGTAATCTGGTCTACAACAAAATATTGTACCTCTTTTCTAAAATAACAACATCAAGGAACAATTTTGTTGTTTGCTCGATTATAAAAGTACTGCGTAATATGTATTATGATCGAATCATTCAGCAAACAAGTCGAGTAGGAATTGAAGATCAAACTTCATATTGTGCAATAAGTTCCACGTGAAGGTTTACAGATGAAAGAAATTATTTTTATGTTAAATTTTAGACTAAAACTTTTAGTCTGAATTTATGTCTGTATAGTAACGTGGTTAATTTAAGAAAATGGAAATAATTGAGGCAAGTATTAGTACATATATAATTATATATTCGCATTTAATTATTTATTGGTATGTATATTTCCACAACCATTAATTAATTTATTTGTTAGTTTTAGACTCTTGATAAATCTACTTCAAAATAATTCCATGTGTTTCTTACAATTTTCAAAAGTTTAACTCCGCGGAAAATTTTAATCAAAACCATATATGCAGTAATCTTGAGGCTTTAAGCAATTAGAAAAGTTTTCAATAGCAGAAAATCTAGAAAATAATAACCATCATTATGAAATTTAACATTGCTATTAAAGTATTTGAAGTACAACGAGTAGGAACATAAAATTTGAGGAACTTATTTTTCATATGTTCTCATTTTTGTAGGTTCCGTATATACTGAACAAGTACGAAGTCGGCTACATACACGTTGGTATTCGTCCATCAAACCTTCTCGTCATTACTCGCTTTTTGTATCCGAAATCTTATTCGTTGCAGACCCTTAATATTTATTTATCATAAAACATGTATGTGATAAGAAAATGAGCTTAACAATTCTTTGTATTAATGTACGGTAAAGAATATGTCATGCTACAATTATCAGGTATGTGCAAAGCGAATTCATTACATCAAAGCATCTTTTTTGTGAAACACAATGTCAAATACAAGGCGAATTAATTAATTCGCCTTTCTTAAATAAACAAAAATAGTATGTAAACAAAATTAATTTTATTATTTGTTGTGTTTTAAAATATCAAAGTTGTGATGTAAGTATTGATTGTACTGAAATTTATGAAATAAAGTAAAACAAAATTTATATTTTAGGAGACACAGACGTGTTGTGGGTGTCCAAGAAGCTCAGAAACTCTACAGGTTCCCAAAGAATCCGAAAAGGTAAGTGTGTGATAGATATAAACATCTCCGGAAAATTTTAAGTGCCAGACAGTGCTTGGAATTGATTCAGGGCAAGCATTGTTTGCACTCAAAATTTTTCCTGCAGAAGTACATACCTTTGTGGCATTTTCAAAAGTAAATTAACATATTGTTCTAAAGATTAGAAATAGATTTAAATAAAACGACAATGTGGCTATATGTACTTGGCAGATACTGCCAATTAATCTCTAGTTGTCAAAATGTTACAACCCTGGTCAACACAATATAGATAATATTCAAATTAACGGAAATGGAATACTCCGGAATATACAAGATCATTCGAGGCCAATAATAAGTGTAAATAACAACAACGAAAAACCTAGCAACATAAATGCTAAGAGATGTTATTCACAAATCTAAACAGGTTCACAAGTATACACAGCCATATACACATAGCAGAAGAAGAAACAAAACTACACAACACACAGAACACTCATACATACAACCACACATAGTTACCATAAGCAAAACACACAAGTCAGCATTGTCAAGTATACAAACACACGTATATAGCTACATGTTAAGTAAAGTACAAAAACCATGCCCAGAAGCTTCGCGAAGTTACCAGACGACGTCACTTTGCTATATAAAGACGCTGCCAGAGCTCAGCGAGAGGGTGTGATTTCAAATATAGATGTGTTAACATCGCTAAGTGTTTAGCAGTACAAATACTCGTGTTAATAAAGTAATAAATAAAGTATTGCCGCATTATATTTCTAAAATTGATTAATCTGTGTGTTGATTTGATGCAATTAAACGAATCCTTGAAGGATAAGTAAAAAAACCATTTTTACGAAAAGGTCTAAAAACGTAAAAATATTATTCGTTCACTACGTGATTATGCGTCAGTGAAATACTGTCCGACGATGGAAGTCAAATGAATATAGTTTGCAGAAGTGGAATATATTTAATGATTTCAGGTAGTATTTTTGTTCTGTTTACAATTCTTTACCTTTATTAAAACAATTTCTTTTTTCTCTTTACTTTGTCAGCAAAAAAGGCAGTTCGTAATAGTGCACCAGCTACCGGCGGTGGTACGAAACCACATCGTTTTGTCCTGGTACAGTAGTTTTGAATGAAATTCGTCTTACTATCAGAATAGTACTGAATTGTTGATTCCCAAATTGCTGGTAAAATTTATGAAGACCTTAAAACTGATTTGCGTTTCTGCTGCGATGGTTCTTCAGGAAGTTAGTGAAGCTTATTTGGTTCCTAACTACCAATTTCTACACCATCTATATACTCTTGGCCAAACGAATTCGTGGCGAACGAGCTTGAATATTGGCTGATGACAATAATTACCCCTACTACCATCGTACAAGATGTTATAACCATTTTTAAAAACAATCGGTCCTTTTCAGGACCACAAAACTTTTTATAAAAATAGATGATATTTGTTTATCCTTACAAATATTAAATAAATAAAAAAATTGTTGAAGTGATCTTTCTATTTTGCAATGATATCACATCGCCAATCGTCCATATGTATAAAATTTTTGGAATGGTACTTGATTGCAGATTCCGATAAAAGGACCATTTAAAATAAAAATTTATATTAATAAAAATTTCAATTTTATATTTAAAAATTTCAAACAACCAAAACGTAATAAACAGAGAACATAAAATGCGGCGAATTTCACAAATTTGGCAATCTGTTCACTATCACCTGCGTTGTTGCATATAGCTGTTTATTGTACCATAGAATATGTATTTTATTTGAGTAGAAACATATATGCATGTATATATCAAAGCGCACCGATCATAGATGGTTGATCATATATGAGCTAGTGGTGACTCGCGACTGACTAATACTGGATCATTTCTTACATGTAATGTCCTAGGAATGAGTGCACTCACTTTGCATCAGTTTTACACTAACCACAAGCTAGCTCATTTTGAGTTAGCTTATTATCGATTCAATACGAGTGCATCATAAAATGAAAGTACCTATTGCTAGTTAACTATTGCTATATTTTAATAAAAAAGTTGTATTTTTTAATTTTTTTTAATATTGAATTTTATTTAAAAGAATATTATTATTTATAAATACATACTAATAAAATTTTATTAGTTTTATGGCATTTCTTAATGCTTTTTCTGGGCCGTCTTCGCCATTGACACAAATTGCACCAATTTAATGATAAGAAATAATTTAAGGCAAACGAGTTATTTTAACTCGTTAAGTCAGATAATTATCTCACCTTTCAAAGCACGAATAATCCTTTTAAACTTTTTAACCGGCACCTTGCCATGATCTCCGTCAATGTTACATTGCAAAATTAGATCCAATGATAGATAAATAAAAATATTTTAAAAATTAAAAATTCTCATCCAGGGTTATGAAATTTAAATGTTTTTTTAATTAAAATAACCAAGAATCATCTAAAGTCGTTGTTTTCCTGGTTAAAACTATTTTTTTCCTGGAAGAACAAAATCGGCATCAAAAATTAAAAAAAAACCAAAATTTGGATTCCAAGGTTGGATACTGCAATATATTGTAGTACATGAAAGTGACAAAAATGGTTACTAATGTAGTTTTTCTTAAATAAAACCGTTTTATACATCATGAAGACTTGCATAGATCAACAAATTTTTTTAAATAAGAAAAAAATTTATTTAAGTTTGGTATCACATATGTTAAATAAATCAAAATTTCGATTCCAAGGCTGGATATTGCAATATTTTTTAGTATATGAAGGTGACAAAAACGGTTACAAATTTGTAGTTTTTCTTATATAAAACTATTCTATGCCTCATTAAGAGTTGCCTTGGTAAAAAAACAAAACAAAAATTAATTTACGCTTCCAGGGATCGGAAATTGAATTTTTTTAAGCATAAAAGTAACCAAAAAAACAACTAACGCCGTTTACTTCCTAACAAATACCATTTTTTAGTTTAGAAAACAAAAATTTGGTTTCAAAACTAAAAAAGAAATCAAAATTTTGATTGCAGGGTTGGATAACTGCAATATTTTGTGATCCAAATTTTAAGTTTATTTAAATACATTGGTAAAAAAAGTTTTTGTTTCCAGGGATAGGAAACTGAAAATTTTTTATAAATAAAAGTAACAAAAAAGGAACTAACGTCATTTATTTTTACTAATTAAAACCGTTTTTAGTTTAGGAAAACAAAATTAGCATCAAATATTTTAAAAAAATCTAAATTTCGGTTTCAGGGGTTGAAAATTAATCTGCTTTTCCATTCATAAAAGTAACCGAAAAGACAACTGACGTTATATATTTTATTCTAGCTAAAACTATTTTATAACTTAGAAAAAACAATATGGTACTTAAAAATATATATTATGCCCGACGTACGTTGGTGAAAGGTATCTAAGATTCGGCACAACCAAATATAGCACTTTTACTTGTTTTATGAGGAAATGTAGCTTGTGAAATTTATAATCGAAGAATTTTTTTTTTATGTTCTGAAATTTTTTCTACAAACAGTTTCATTATAAATGAATTTTTTAATATATAAAAAATTTTTCTTTATAAAATATTTTTTATATAAAAATATAAATAGAGAGATATTTTAAAAAAATATATGAAAAACTTTATATTTTCTATAGAAAAAGTTTCAGTGTGTGCAAACTATACATTGTAGGAAATAAAAATGTATGTACATTTGGAAAAAAACAAAACAATAAAAGGACAGTTTTCTTCGGCCATTGTAATACTATGAAAGACTTATTATAAATAAATAACAGCCATACTTACGTATGTACATATATATATATACAAACATACACAGCACAAAGTGTAAGAAAACATATTAAGTTATGCAAAAATTGTGTTTGCAAAAACCATGACAAAGAGAATACATAAGCCATTGGATTTCGTTGCTACATACTTGTCCCCCGCATCTTAGAGAAGCACAAAATTTTTTAATTTTATTAATATATGGCTTGCAACATCTTTATATTATATAGTCTTTGCTTCCGCCTTTACTTTTTTATCCAAATGAATGAGCTTTCAAAATTACTTTCGCATATATAAAGATTTTAGTGTAATCTTCTTCAGGAATTATACATTTTCTCCGCCAAATTCGTCCTAAGACGAAAAAAGATCGTAAACCTTTAAAATGTTTTCTAGATATTTTACGCAGCATTAAAGTGTTTTTTCTCACTTGCGTTCATTATGTAAAGCAAAAGAAAATTGCACACGCACATAAATATCAATAACAATATTTTGAAATGAAAGTTGAATTTTTTGTAAAGAAATTCAAACAAGTTTACATGTGTTTTTTGCTTGTTTTTTTCCACCTTCCCTTCAGTATATTAAGTTAAATTTGATGATACCAACTTTATACATGTTCGATGACCAACGATACAACACGTTGGTTTCTGCTTTTTTCTTCTTTTTGCCTATACCCCCGTCAATAATAAAGATTTTAAAATTTTATTTCATGCTTTGTTCGACATTCATCTTCTAATAGTGTATATTCCTTTCTTTTACCAAAGATTATGTATGTAACGTAGTGAATGACAATCACGAAAAAATTTAGGTCGTAATATTACAATCCGCATCGAACATATTCCTCAAACTTATGTTGCCAAACATATTTTATCTTGTCTTGTGTAGTTATTAGAGCTGTACCGAACTGAATCAAACGCTCGTTTTTGACAAGAACCTCTAATCAAACCCATTTAAATTACATGGGTTTGATGAGAGGTTCTTGTCAAAAATGAGCGTTTGAGAGCGTTTGATTCATTTCGGTACAGCTCTACACAGCTCTAGTAGTTATTTGTTCAAATAACATAAAAAATTTATAAGTTTGCCTAGAACATTCAACAATGAATCTTGTGAGGCGGAACGTGTTACTTACTATTTGTTGCAGAAAATTATTTTTGTTCATGTACTTTTACGTGTCACAGAATAGATCCTTCGTCCGAAGCGCAAAATACTACTGCGTAAATTAATGTAGGGTAAATAATACTTGTGTAGTTGTAGGACGAATATGTATCCATCAGCACCGATGCGATGATGCCATATATTATTATAATATAGATGTAATATTTTCAAAAATTTTTTGTATACATTATATATATCTATATATATAAAAATAAGTTGCATTGTGTTAGTAGTTGATGTTCTCCGGAATGCTTGAACCGATTTTGTTCAAATATTTATATAAAATTTATATGGAAGGTGATATCAATACCAAGGTTTTTATGTACATACGGTTTCTGTATGTATATTGATTCATGAGTTATAGCTATTTTAGTGCACACTGCAATAATTTGGAAATATATGTGTTAATATTTTGAAAAACTGAAATACAATTCGTTTTGATATTCATTACAATAAAATTTTAGCCAAACAATTAATTTAATTTATATACTTGGTTATTCTAAATCACAACTTCGGGGATCTATGAAATAAATTACATACAAATAAATCACTAAACACTTAAATATTTAAATACATTATGAACAACCCACGTCATATGCATGAGTACGTGCAGGATTCAATGACTTATGTGCGTCATTACGGTCGAGCAGATTTATTTATAACATTTACGTGTAATCCGCAATGGAGTGACATTAAAGATAATATACTCGCTGGCCAAAGTCGTACCGATCGCCATGATATCACTGCCCGTGTTTTTAAGCAGAAATTGAAAGCGCTTATGGGTTTTTAGCGTGATATCTAAGGTGTTTGGTGAAGTGAAGTGCTGGATGTATTATGTGGAGTGGCAAAAGCGTGGTTTGCCACACGCTCATATTTCAATATGGTTGGTAAATAAAATCACATCACATGAAGTTGACAATGGTGTATAGGGAACACGCAACATACAGTTGTCCTTATGAAAAGCAAGCCACATCTAAATTTTAACCACACAATTCTAAAGATTGACTTTGAGCTTTATTGGGTGTGATTGTAAATGCCAATCGAATTGGTAATTGTAATCTTTTAAGTTGAAATCGGTCGGGATCATGGGTATTTGAGGAATGAGGACATCTTCACCTTTACAAGGCCCTGTTAAAATCGTTGCTTCCACTACGTTATTCATCAATTTTTTAACTGCAAGTCGCTTGCCGTTGCAGAGTTTTGGCTGATTAATATTCCGCAAGAGGATAGTTGGTACACCTATTTTCAATTTAAGTATGTGTGGTGGTATCCCTGGCAGATCTGATGAGTTTAAAAGTTCCGTTGGATAATTAACTACTTCATCTGCTTCCACAACGCTGTCTATCGACTTATAAGTAATTTCATCGTTTTGAATACTGGATTGAATAACATTATTAAGTTTATAGACATCTTTATTCCTTGCGGCAAGGATAGCTCTTTCACTGAGCCAATCGTGATTTCTATGATATATTTGAATATCAGGAAATGTATTTTCAACCAGTTCGAAGTTACTAAATTACGAAAATGATAGGGAAATTATATTCGTCTAGACGTCTCATCGACTGGTAGCTGTCTGTTTCGAATTTCAAGTAACTGTCGTGAGATACGTCAGCTGATGGATCATTCTGCAACTGGACACGCATATTCGTAGTCATCTGCAATGTACGTACGTGCCGCCATAGTGTTGAATATTTCAGACAAGCATTTATTTCGTCTGCTGAACTCGATCGAGAAATTATAGGCAACGTTTGCCTAAAATCTCCTGCGAGCAATATCAATGTTTTCTCGAATGGTTGAACGTTTTCATGCAAATCTCGTAACGATCGATCAAGAGCTTCAAGCGATTTTTTATGTGCCATCGTGCATTCATCTCAAAGAATTAGTTTACATTTTTGTAATACTTTTCCCATACCGGATGCTTTGGAAATATTGCACATAGGAGTCTCGATGATTTTCATGTTTAATGGCAACTTTAGAGCCGAATGCGCAGTTCTTCCATCTGGTAACAATGTCGCAGCTATTCCAGAAGAAGCAAGTGCTAAGGCTATGTAATTTTTTGATCCAACCGTTGCTAGAATCAATCTAATGAAAAATTTTTCCCAGTTACTCCTAGCGCATCCAAGAAAAAGATCTCCCCAACTCCGTCATTTATCATTTGCATTATGCGATCATAAATGCCTTTCTGTTCACGCGTTAATTTGGGAATGTTCGATTAGATATACACCTGAATATCATCAATGTTGTAACTCTGTTAATGGCGTAAATCTACATGAAATGCAGCAGTCGCGATTTCTGCTGGCATTCCTATTTGAGTAAGAATTTTATTTGCAATAGCTAAGCACTTGTCTTCAATATTTATCAATGCTTCGTTGTAAATGCCTTCTGTAAATTCTAAGGTCATATTGACATTTGCAAGGCGTACTCTATGCAAAGTATCCTCAGCCGTATGCGATCGATATCTTTCCCATACCACTGATGGGAGATGAAGGAAAGCAAGTGGTCAATATAGTTGCGAATAATGTGCGAACTTGGTGTGGGTGTGAATTGCTGCATTCCTCATTAATGCATATATTCCACTGTTGGACATTTTATAATAAATTCAGACCTTGATACGCAGCGTGGAAATTGGTATGTGTGACGCCGTTAACTATTTTTAATTGCTGAAAAGATCTAGGACCAGGCACATTTACCAATAGCATGCCAAAGAAAAAACATTCATCTAGATTGGGATGCACTGCATAAAGTCTACCAATTGTATTCTCTTTGAAAATGCCAGGTTGACATTTACGAATAATTATTTACTTACATACGTACGAATAATTATTTACTTACATTCCACGTGTAATAAGAGAGAACTTCTGGCGAAAGCGTCGTCCTGACATAAGGTGCAAAAAGCAGTCAGAGTTGTACCAGGTGGATTAAGGGCTATTTCTTGCACATGTATATTGCTTATGTATCTTCCAGCCTGGTAGTGAGCGATTTCGTTCATATCTCGTACTGCATTTTTGTCACGATTATCTGATTGCACTCTAAAGACTGCCATAACGCAGTTATTAACATATTTAAAAATGTAGTTAATAGATTTGACTGATTTGGAATATTACACTGTTACAAAGATTAGCAATAGGTTTAAATAAAACAACAATGTGGCTATATGTACTTGGCAGCACTGCAAATTAATCTATAGTTGTCAAAATGTTACAACCCTGGTCAACACAATATAGATAATATTTAAATTAACGGAAATGGAATACTCCAGAATATACAAGATCATTCGAGGCTGAGCCAATAATAAGTGTAAACAACAACAACGGAAAACCTAGCAACATAAATGCTAAGAGATGTTATTCTTAATGATCTTGTATGCAAGTATTAGCTGCTAATAAAGCTAAACAGATTCACAAGTATACACAACCATATACACATAGCAGAAGAAGAAACAAAACCACACAACATACAGAACACTCATCCATACAACCACTCATAGTTGTCACAGACAAAACACACAGAACACTCATACATACAACCACACATAGTTACCATAGGCAAAACACACAAGTCAGCATTGTCATGTATACAAACACACGTATATAGCTACATGTCAAGTAAAGTACAACCACCATGCCCAGAAGTTTCGCGAAGTTACCAGACGTTTTTGCTATATAAAGGCGCTGCCAGAGCTCAGCGAGCTAATGTGATTTCAAATATAGACGTGTTAACATCGCTAATTGTTGAGTAGTAAAAATACTCATGTTAATAAAGTAATATATAAGGTGTTGCCACATTATATTTCTAAAAATAGCTTGTCCGTGTTTTAATTTGATGCAATAAAACGAATCCTTGAAGGATAAGTAATAAAACCGTTTTTACGGAAAGTTCTAAAAACGTAACAATCAGTGTCAGAAGTGGGATTGCAAAAATAATTAATAGGACATTGCAATTTAACGGAAAAAAGGACATCTAAAAAAAATTAAAATAAATAATCATGAAATTTGATGAGCTAAAAGTTGAATAGCTGAAAAAGGAGCTCAGTAAGCTGGAATTGCAAACTGCAGGTAACAAGGCTGAACTGCAGAAGAGGTTGATAGATGAGTTTAAGAATCGCGGCATGGGCATCGGGACATACGAGTTTGAGGACAAAGATGATGTGCAGGTATGCCCTCCTGCCACGACCAGCAGCATGGACATAAATTCAATGTTCGCTGCTATGATGATCCAGATAAAAGGAATCAGTGATGCACAAACTGCATCAAAAATCAGCAGTGAGAAGCTTGTAGCCGAAGTAAGTGAAACAAAACACTCAGCAGATGCAGGAGGCATCAAGGATCAGCAATGACAAGCTTGTAGCCGCAATAACTTAAATAAAACAGAACTCTCAGCAGATGCAGGAAAAGCTTGTAGCCGAAATACAGAAGTCAAATAAAGCCACGAACGAGACCCTGGTAGATGTTTCTAAAGCCATTAACAGGAGGGTGGATTCTATTGAGTATAAATTGTTAGAGCTGGCGAATAGAGTCCAACATCTAGAAAGCGGCGGCCTGAAACAGCATGCAAAGGAGTGTACCAGTAGGATTGTGGCGGGCCAGTACGAGCAGTTGCGGAGGTATCTGCGTGGATAAAAGCGCCATGCTTCGACGGCAGCGTACCATTAGGCATCTTCAAATTCCAGTTTGAGACGGTTGCAAGCAGAAATGGATGGGGTGCTGAAGAAAAGGCCATAGAGTTGATTTTGTCCTTAAATTGTACAGCAGTAGAGGTACTTGAGTCTGTGCCAGTAAGCAGCAGAAACAACTATAATGAAATAATGGCAGAATTGCAGCGCAAGTATGGTGGTGAGCACAAGCGCGATTTATACAGAATGGAATTGCGATGTAGAGTTCAGAAGCCTAACGGATCTCTACAAGATTTCGCAATGGAAATCGAGCGTTTAGTGCAGCTCACATATCCAGGCGAGAGTCACCCGTTCCTGGACCACTTTAAAACTGAGGCTTTAGTTAACGGCACTCGCGACTCTGATGTTAAACTGGCGGTGTGCGCTACGCAGAAATCCACTTTCGCTGAAACTGTTTCATTTACGCTGGCTCAAGAGACTGCAAGGATGGTTTTCAAGCCACAGATATATAAAGTGAGTAATGTGGAGGTTTTGTGTGAGGAGGATAACAACCTAGTTGCTAGCGTTAAGGAGGCAATTCGACAACTGCTGGAAGAAAATCAAAGAAAAAGAAAGCCTAAGTGCTTTAACTGCGGAATGATCGGTCATTTTCAGCGTAGCTGCAAAGCACCAAGGAAGAGAGGTAGATCTGTTTCGCCACCAAGAAACAGCAAACGTGGGAACCAAACAACATCACAAGAGTCTCCGTTAAACTAAAACGAGCTAGCACTAAGGGGCAAGAGCTAGCTTTCACAAACGAGGGCCCACAATCTCCATATCAGTGATGCAGCAGAAAAATAGCAACCTCACTGCATACGGACACATCAACGGAGAAAAGCACGTACTTACCATAGACACAGGGGCATTGCAGTTAATAATAAGGCCCGATATAGTAAAGGGGAAATGCGAGCGGTTAAGCAATATACGTCTACGTACACATACTGGAGAGCCTGCCACTGTCTATGGTAAGATTGAAGTGAAGGTGACTATAGCCAACATCAACGTGAGACATGTGTTTATTATTGCCGATATTGTCGATGAGGTTATTATTGGAGCCGATATTATGATTATCATGGCATTAATCTACATATGGGACAACAGCTGATGATTTGGCGTAATGTGGAAATACCCTTTGATGTTGGATATGACAGCAAACCGCAAGTAACAAGAGTATTTGCTACTGAGAGTCAGACGTTACCGCCGCAGTCTAAAACAGTCAAATGGGCGCGGATGAAGGAAGATTATGAGAACAATCGGTTGTGGGTTGTAGAACCAGCAGATCTAAAGAAAGAGTTTATAACAGCGATAGCTCTAGTGGAAACTAGTAAAGGAGGAATAGTCCCTATAAGAAAGCTTAACTGATCAGACCATGAAAAAGTCATCAAAGAAAATTCCGATGTTGGCCAGTGTACTCCAGCAGAGACAATAATAAACTTCGGAAAGAAGATAGAGCCTACTAATTTGTCTACAAAAGAACGTGAACAATTTGAGGAATACGTAGGGAAATGGGTAGCAGGTCTATCAGCGACAGATAGAAATAAAGCCAAACAGTTACTAAAAAGGCATGCCAGTATCTTCGCGATGGGAAGCCAAGGCCAGGGTAGAACTGCAGGCGAAGCTAGGCCGATTAAACAGCCACACAGAAGCGTACCCCTAGCAAAGTGAGATAAAGTAAAAGAGCTTGTAAGAGAAATGGAGCGTGATGGCGTAATTGAGTCATCTTCTGGTCCTTGGAGTTCGCCTGTAGTCTTAGTTAAAAAGAAAGATGACAGTACTATATTCTGCGTAGACTGCAGGAAGCTCAATGACATAACCAAGAAGGACAGTTATCCGCTCCCCAGAATCGATGACACTTTGGACACGCTAGCTGGTACCAAATGGATCTCTACGCTGGACTTGCGAAGTGGTTATTGGCAAGTGGATATTGCAGAGAAAGACAAGGAGAAAACTGCCTTCAGTGTCGGTAACGGATTATGGCAGTTCAAAGTCATGCCATTTGGTCTCTGCAATGCTCCGGCCACATTTGAGCGCCTAATGGAGAAGATACTGTTAGGACTTCACTGGAAGACAGGCTTGGTATATCTTGATGACATAATCGTGATGGGGAAAACTTTTGATGAACACCTCAAAAACATGGCAGAAGTTCTTCAACGGATATCATCAGCTGGATTGAAACTCAGCTTGAAGAAATGTGCATTGTTCCAGAAAGAATTAAAGTATTTAGGGCATCGTGTTCAAGCAGACGGAATCTCAACAGATGAAGATAAAATAAAAGCAGTAAGGGACTGGCATCAACCTAAAAATCTTCATGAATTGCGCAGCTTTTTCGGCCTTGGTACATACCACAGACGTTTTGTGCCGAATTTCGGCAGTGTAGCTGCAAGCCTGCATGAGCTGGCAAAGAAGTCGCGACCATACCATTGGGGCGAGCCACAGCAAAATGCATTCCAGAAACTCAAAGAATTATTATATACGTCACCAGTGCTAGCATATCCCATAGCTGGAGAAAAATTTGTGCTGGATACTGATGCGACCGGTTATGGCATAGGGGGTGTGCTATCCCAAGTAGTTAATGGCAATGAGAAGGTCATTGAGTATTATAGCCGTGTACTGTCAAAACCTGAGAGGAACTACTGTGTGACACGACGTGAGCTTCTGGCGGTATTGGACTGCATTAAACATTACCATAAGTACCTGTATGGTCAACACTTTACATTAAGGACCGATCATTCTGCACTGAGATGGCTATTGCAGTTTAAAAATCCTGAAGGGCAACTGGCAAGGTGGATTGAGCCCTTGCAGTGCTACGACTTCAGCTATGAGCATAGAAGGGGTACAAAGCATAGCAATGCGATGCTCTTTCAAGAAGACCGTGCTGTTTAGAGTGTAAACATTGTGTTAGAACCGAGCAAAAGAAAGGAGTTGTGGATGTTCGGCTAATTCACATCGGCCCTGATGAAGACTGGTCAGCGGCACAGACGGACGACGGCATACTAAGGAAAATTATAGCCGCCAAAGAAGAAGACAGACGACCATCCCGGAAAGAAATTTCGGCTGAAAGCCCACTCACCAAATTTTATTGGGCTCAGTGGAACAGCCTCAAGGTAATAAAAGGGTGTTTATACCGCGTATGGAAAAGTGTAGATGGCAAAACAACTTCAAATTTAATAGTTGGGCCATACTCCAAGATAAGTAAAATTTTACAGGAGTTTCATAATGGACCTAGTGGCGATCATCTTGGAGTAACAAAAACACTTGAGAAACTGAAGCAGCGTTTTTATTGGGTTGGATGTCAACAAGCCGTAGCCAACTGGATAGCGAATTGCCCACAGTGCATACCAGCCAAAGGCCCAGTAAGAAGAAGCCGGGGACAGCTATAACAATACAACTCAGGAGCACCATTCGAGTGGTTCGCTATGGATGTAGCAGGTCCCCTTCCCGTCACTGAAGCCGGAAATCGTTATGTACTTTTGGAAATGGACTATTTTAGTAAATGGCCAGAGGTATATGCTATTCCTAACCAGGAAGCAAAGACAATTGTAAATGCAGTCGTCAACAACTGGGTATGTCGCTATGGTGTCCCAATAGAATTACATTCCGACCAAGGAAGGAATTTCGAGTCTGCCATATTCAGGGAAAGGTGCGAGTTAGTGGGACAAAGAAAACCAGAAAGACGCAGTTGCATCCACAGTCTGATGGCATGGTAGAAAGGTTCAATCGCACCTTTGAAGAGTACCTACGAAAAGTAGTAAGCAAACATCAGAGGGATTGGGACGAGCACATTCCCAAATTTTTGATGGCATATAGGTCAGCTGTACACGACTCAACATCGAGAACGCCAGCCAAAATTATCTTCGGGACGGAATTAAAACTACCTGGTGATTTGGAATTTGGTGTTAAGCCAACTGTAGAAGAAGGAGCTATTACGTCCCAAGAGAAGGAGGACTTAAACGAACTGCATGAGTTCGTGCGTAATAGAATCAAGATGGTCAGTGACAAGATGAAGGCTAGGTATGACCGCGCAGCAAATTCGGAGAGATTTATGGAAGGACAATTGGTTTTATTTTATAACCCACAACGGAAGAAAGGAGTGTCCCCAAAATTACAGACTCACTGGGATGGCCCGTATAAAGTGATTAAGAGAGTGAATGACGTTGTATACCGGATAGAGAAGCATAATAGCCCAAGGTCGAAAATGAAGATAGTACGTCTCGAACGATTAGCGCACTGTGGAAGAGGTGATTGTATGCCTATTTAGGTCGAGCAGGATTAAGTGGGCGGCAGTGTTACGAAGATTAGAAATATATTTAAGTAAAAGGGCAATGTGGCTATATGTACTTGACAGCACTGCCAATTAATCTCTAGTTGTCCAAATGTTACAACCCTGGTCAACGCAATATAAATAATATTCAAATTAACGGAAATGGAAAACTCCAGAATATACAAGATCATTCGACGCTATGCCAATAAGAGTAAACCACAACAACAACGAAAAACCTAGCAAACATAAATGCTAAGAGAGGTTATTCTTAATGATCTTGTATGCAAGTATTCGCTGATAATAAAACTAGACAGGTTCACAATTATATACAACCATATACACATAGCAGAAGAAGAAACAAAACCACACAACACACAGAACACTCATCCATACAACCACTCATAGTTACCATAGACAAAACACACAGAACACTCATACATACAACCACACATAGTTACCATAAGCAAAACACACAAGTCAGCATTGACATGTATACAAACACACGTACATAGTTACATGTCAAGTAAAGTACAACCACCATGCCTAGAAGTTTCGCGAAGCTACCAGATGACGTCATTTTTTCTATATAAAGGCACTGCCAGAGCTCAGGAGTTAGTGTGATTTCAAATATAGACGTGTTAACATCGCTTAGTGTTGAGTAGTACAAATACTCATGTTAATAAAGTAATATTAAAGTGTTGCCACATTATATTTCTAAGAATTGTTTGTCCGTGTTTTAATTTGATGCAATATAACGAATCCTTGAAGGTTAAGTAACACAGCCGTTTTTACGGAAAGGTTTAAGAACGTCACTATACGTCTATGTGGGCTTTATATGTTTTTGACAGCAAAGGAGAATATGGAACCACCCAACGGTTGTCTACGTTAGCGTTTCGCATGCGTATAGTTGCCGAATTCCCACTATCTTCAGTTGATCGTCTTCTGTACCGAGGATATCCATCGTCGCCTGTTAGGGTGTTGGCTGTGAATGCTCGAGGATATTGCTTAGAGCATTTTTCATCTACAATGTATGGTGAATTTAGATTTAGTATACCACATGGTCCATGTATCATGTTTTTGATAATAACTGCATGCAAATCCTTATCGATGTCAGCCCGTGGAATCTCAGCGCATATCACATCGTCGATTTCGTCCACTGACGAATTCCACTGAATACATCCATCAGCGCACAGATCCAAATACTTGTTTTACGATTAAATCCATCAGCGATTTAAGCTTTTGTCGGAAAACACGTGCTATAATGTCATGCCTGTCCACGTGTGATTGCCCAAGAAGTAACAGCTGCCGTATCTCGTCCCAAGCTGGATTGCATGTGAAAGTGATTAATAAATCTGGACGCCCGTAATGACGAACATATAAACATTGCATCTTGAGCATATTCTTGATTGTGACGCGGACTGCCAATGTATGAAGATGCCAAAATAATTAGCTTTCCAACGTTGGGTGTAGTACCATCATTCACAACTGCATCTCGCAAATGAAGATATTCTTCAGAGCATATTCTTTGTCTGATTCAAACGGAGAAATAGCAAACGTTCCGTTAAAATTTTTACATACATATCAGCAATATACTGGTGAAATAACTGACGGCATTTTAAAATATAATAGTTCTCGTTCCTCTGAATCATCAAGCGGTATGCGTAAACTTTTATTGAGCTGCATTTTTTACTGATTTCTTCACCATTTACTGGATTTATCATTTTTACACTGAAATTATATCCATCGGCACCATCCCAAAAGATCACTGGATATTGTGAAGCATCGTAACAATGGTTAGTTTCTGCTACGTTTATTAATTGATTATTTCTTCGATGGAGAACAATATCTCTAGGTTGGAAGTGATCTCCGACTATGACAATTGCTACTGCGTCTGTAGTTGGAGCATTATATCTCCGGATATGTTCTCCGGCGAGATTTTTGTCTGCGTGAATAATAATTTTGTGGGTATCTGATGGCATCATATCAATTGCTGTTTTGAAGAAACGCACCAAATTGTCCGTTCAGAACGAACCAAATTTGTTGCTGCAGAACGCGACTAACGTGCTCGCAATCGTGCATTCTTAAGCCTGCCTGCTCGTCTTTCTTCTTGCTCCACGTTACGTGTCGGGATGGTACTTAGTCTGTTCCTCTCTCGTACGGATGCTCGCTCTTCCTCAGTCATTCGAAATCCGTCTTCTTGATCCTTAAGTGTAGCGAGTGCGACGGCACAAATTTGACTTTCTGCGAGGCAGTATTTCGGTTTTCACTGAATCAGAAGAAGGAAGGGAAAGGAAAAAATTTTACGCTGGATAAAAATAAAATAAAGCGTAGAAATCAGAAATAAAATGTTTTATTTAAATATTAGTTGATTATCACACAAAAGTATATTTATAGTATTTAATTGAAATAGATAATAATTTATATGATATGTGAGTAGACTCGTTCTTCGTTTGTTAATTAACAATGTATTGAAAACAGGTTATGTTTTACAGGTGACAGCGGTTGTTGTAACCTAATAGTATGAGTGTTCGCCGCGCTTCTGACAGATGGAGCACTTAGGGTTATCTTACTATCGTAAAAAATAGATAAAAACAATCCTTGAAGAGTGTCGTATATTGTGTCAACATTTCAGCTGAATCGGTCGTGAACATTTTGAGTGTTTGAAGCATACACAAACTAACAATATATATATATATATATATATATATATATATATATATATATATATATATATATATATATATTGTAATATTAAGTATCAACAAATTTAATTTCATTGGCGCAGGTGATCGTTCGGCATTAGTTAATTACAAAATTAGCGCCAAAATTCTTTCTAGTGGATCTGCGAATCGTTCTGTTGTATTTTAAATGAACACAATTGAAGTGAAATATAAATTAATTAATGATGAAATATAAATTTTGAATACATTCGCTTTGTTCCAATAGAAGAATTGATTTTGTTCTAGAAATAAGTTTTTAAAGAAATTAAAAGAAAATGATTGTAATTTATTTTTTTATTATTTTAAAATGTTCACATGCAGTATATATAAATTATATTACGTTAAGGCTAAAACATTTAAGTTTTCTGTAAAATATAAAATAATATAGGATACCTTTATTTTGGTAAAATCTAGAGATTTGGCGGTTTTGATAAAAGCAATTTAAGCCTTTTTAAAAATGTTTGTATAGAAAAAAATATGTACATTATTTATAAGTAATATTTAGTTGATTTTATTATTTTTATTTTTTTATCGTTTTTTTATGTTATATTTCCTTTTTATTAATTTTTTATAGATTTTCTTTTGTATTGTCACTTATTGGATAATATCTGTACTGTTCTTTGCTTAGAACTACCTTTTTCTATAGCCCAAGAGCAGCGTTTTCGAAGGAGGACCAATAATAAAAAGTTCAATAATTGCTGTTTATGGTTAGAACAATCACCACTGAACCATTCTAGGGTTGAGCGTTTGCACAAGTCAACAACACTATGCGACAAATGAAGACCTTTTGAAAAGTGCAAGCTTGTGACTATATGGGTTAAATTCTACTATTAAATTGTAGTAAAACCCTATACTCAGTTTGAATAATTTGATGACCGTTTTCTTTTATGGGCCTCCAATGTTTCCCAATATTAGCTTGATGCCCAAAAAAAGGGTCATCGGTTGTTGTTCAGCAAAAATGTAGCCAAGAGTAAGTTGAATATCAATCTTCTAAGTTGCAGCTATCATAACGGAAATCTGAAGAGCTTGCACAATTTTTAAAAGAACAAAACTTACTGAAACCTGGGTCCAAGCTCACAAAATATAGAAGACGACAATCAGACCTTGAAAAATGTTTTACTATTGATGACTCAAAAACGCTTTGTTATTATAAGGACACAAAGATGCTGATGGATCAAATGAAAATTGCGTATGATCACGATTAGTGTAGGGTAGCCAGATCTGGAATTCGAGAGAACAGTACACCTGGGACAAAAAAATAGCACATATTTTTTAACGAAAAATATCATTTCATTGTGTGTAAAATTTAATTGTTCAGGGGGCAAATTACAGCACTCGTTATCGAACGAAATTACGAAATATTTCAATAGAGTTTATATGGAAATATTTTAAAATTTCGAATCGTATTCAATGCCGTAATTTGCCCCCAGATTGTATAAGGCGATGCTTTTACATATTTTGAAAGTCGTGTCAATTCTACATAAAAATAATAATATTCCTTTTATGACAAAATGTGTTATAGTTAAGAAAATCCAGTAATTTTAAAAATAAATCACAAATTATACTTATTGAAATTATTACAAACATTTGGAGCTTCTTTAAAAAAAA
Organism: Linnaemya vulpina; assembly: GCA_963675445.1. Taxonomy (NCBI): domain Eukaryota; kingdom Metazoa; phylum Arthropoda; class Insecta; order Diptera; family Tachinidae; genus Linnaemya; species Linnaemya vulpina. The sequence continues at coordinate 34,296,763 of OY776276.1, forward strand.
TTCTTGGAAAATATACATAAATATGTATGTACATATGTATATCATATATAAATCATCTTTTCTTTTTAAAGTACAAAATAAATTTCTGATTTACTTTTTAACCCCCGACCAATAAAAGGGGTGTTAAAAGTTTGAAGTCTGTGACTGTGTGTCTGTCCGTGTCCACGTACAGCCCAAACGGCTGAACTAATTTTTATTTAGTTTTCTCTGTTTGAAAGGTAACTTGTTCGAGATGGTTCTTAACCGTGTTTGAAGAAAATCGGTCCAGCCGTTTAGAAGATGTCACATCTTTTCTAGATATATCGGGGGTTTTTATAATTTTTAATATTACTTTATAAAAATACATAATTAGTAAAACAAAAATAGTACAAAAAAGTGCAAAGTCTTTTTAGGTGTTCTGCATGAAACAGTACAATTTAAAAAAAACAGTACATGTACTGCTAAAAACAGTACGTCTGGCACCCCTAGATTGGTGGCTGTTCACAGATAACTTAAAACAATGTTTAAAATTAATATATAACAAATAAATATCAAAACAACTACTTTATTAAGTTATTCTCAAAAAGATTTATATAATATTATAAAATTTGAGTTAAAAATTTGAGTTTTTAGGCATAACGGGGTCCTTATGACTTGTTTTTGGTATCTAGACACGTACAGATTATATTTGCATGTTCTCAAAAGTTGTTCAGCTTTACCGTGGCTACAATTTTTAAAAATATGGTGTATAGAAAATTAGGATTTCCTAGAACTGAAGAAAAATGTTTTATTCTCCAACTTTTTTCCGAAAAATTCTGAGATAAAATACATTTCTGTCATAAAATTTTAGCAAGAAATATTCAACTTACTCTTGGCTGCATTGTTACCGAACATAGTTAAGCGATATTTTTAAGTGCTGATTAGCTATTTGGCAAAAGCTGATGACCCTTTTTTTGGGCAGCATGCTAATATTGGGAAACTTTGGAGGCCCATAAAAGAAAACGGTCACCAAATTGGCCAAACTGAGTATAGGGGTTTACTACAATTTAATAGCACAATTGAACCCATATAGTCACGACCTTGCACTTTTTTCACTGTTGTATAGTGTAATAAATGATTTTACACCATTTCGTTCCGGTTCAGTTTTAAAGATGTTGTGAAATACTAATATAATATATTTCTTACTTGCATCCGATAGTTTTTCTGATTGAGCAGCTAAATTTCCAAAATCTGGCAGAGACAGATAATTCTTAAGGAATACAAAAAGCTCGCTTGGAGCTTTTCAAATTTCATCCATCTACCTAAGCTCATTATAGTGTTTTTCGCATGGCGATTTTGGATTAATTTTAAGTGCAACATACCCAACAAAGTGTCTCATGGAAACCAGTTCAAAATGTATGTTCTCAGAATTAAAAATATCTTCTAAAAAATCAACATCAACCCTTCCATTAGAGCCTATTTCAGTATGTTCACTTAAAGAATATATACCATAATCATTACTCTTTGGTAAACATACATAAGTATCAATTTGGTCAATCTCGTCTTGTTGAATATAAACATTTACATTATGCCCAAGCAATACAAAAAAGAACTACTTTATAATTAGGGAAATTTACATTAAAAACTAAAGCACTTTTCCATTTGAAATCCGTCTTTTTTAAAAGCGATTTGATTAAAAAAAATGCCTCTTAATGAACTTTTACGAACTTTAGAGGTTATGCTCTATTAAATAGGATTTAGAAAAATTTGCACCTGTTTTGAAACAAATTAGTTTCTCAATATTATAAACATTTTTTTACTACTAATATAGCTAACAAATTGGGCAATTATACAAAAAATATTTCGTTTAGAAATCTTTTAAAACAAAAAAGTTATCGATATTTAAAAATTAAAAACTTGTTAAGAAATTTCTTATTTTAGCAAAATAATGAGAATATCTATTTTGAATCACCTTCTTCACTGAGATACAGTTAAGTGTCTTCCTTCTTTTACTTATTACAACTGGTGATCGCAAAAAAAATTATTTTGGCCGCCTTCTCTTAAAATGGTCCAGTGTGCGGCGGCATCTGAAACAATTTTCTGTTAGAAAATTCTGTATATGCGGAAGAACTGTTATAGAATGATTTTTTATGAATCTGTCATTCGTTCAACAATTGAGTTGTATTTTATATGACTTGAATTAAAATATAAATGAATTCATAATGAACTAGATTTTTTTTAAAGGAAGAATTGATTTTATATTAGAAATATGTTTTTAAGAAATTAAAAGAAAATGGTTTTAATAATTTTTTTTATTTATATACGAGTATATGCATTAAGCCTTTCAATAAATTCTATAACGTTATTGTGCATTAAGGCTAAAACATTTAGGTTTTCTGCGAAATGTAATATTATAAAGGACACCTATATTTTGGTAAAAAAAAATTGAAACTTTTTAAAAATATTTTTATAGAAAAAAAAATTGTTTATTATTTATTAGTAATATTTTGTTAATTCTATTATTTTTTTATATATATTTTTTATTTGTTATATATCTCTTTTTATTAATTTTTCATAGATTTCCTTTTGTATTATTATTTATTTGATAAAATCTGCACTTTTCTTTGCTTAGAGCTTTTTCTATAGCTCAAAAGCAGTCATTTCGAAGGAGTCGAAATTGCAGAGTATGGTTAGAACACACATCACTGAAGTAATCCGGGGTTGAGCGTTTGCACAAGTTAACACTATATGATTTTATACCATTTCGTTTTGGTTCAGTTTTAAAGATATTGTAAAATACTAATATAGGTTTTGTCATTGCATCCACTAGTTTGTCTGATGGAGCGGCTAAATTTCAAAAATTTGTCAGAGACTGATAATTCTTAAAGAATATAAAAACCTCGCTTGGGGCGGTTACAACTTCATCCATCTTCCTAAGCTCATTACAGCACTTTTCGCCATGCAATTTTGGAATAATTTTATATACAACATACCCAACGAAGTATCTCATGGAAACCAGTTCAAAATATCTTTTAAAAAGTAATCCGCGTCAAAATCAATATTAACTTTTTCATTACAACCTATTTATATATGTTCACTTGAAGAATATATATCATAATCATTGCTTTTTGGTAAATATACATATACCATTAATTATCAATTTGGTCAATCTCGTCTTGTTCAACTTCACAGTGACTGAAGAAACTTGATTGAATAGTTTTAGCTACCATAACTTTTGGCAAAATAGTTTTTAACTCGACTATGGAAGGCTTGCTATTGTTGCCTCCTTTTTTGCCGCAGTACAGAAGATGTATTTTTTACCTTGTTCTGATTAAGAGATTTTGTCAAGACACAATATAAAACACCGCTTCTTCTAAAAAGTCATTAACCAGTAAATGGACAGTAAACCAACAGTGTTAAATTAACAGTGTTCTTCATGCCATTTAAAAAGAAAATACGCTTCTTCTGGTCAACAAATTCCACGTCATCCAGATATTCCTTAAATTTGTGAGATTCATTCTTAAGTTGAACTGCAGATCTTTAGCATTTATCGCCATAAAGGGAACCACTGTTAAGACAATAAAAAGTTTTTTCACAGACTGAGCTGTTGAAAGAGCCATTTCTGCGGAACAGCTCTTAAATTGTGTAGTTTTGCATATTTTTTGAATAGCAGCTGCAACAGTTCTTCTAAAAACTTGGGGTACGAATTTCAAATGCATTTTTTCAAGTGTTCTTGGATGTATATGTTGTCGTGTCAATGTTGGGCATATTTTGGTTTTTCAGTTGCTTCCATTTCGTATATCTCTTTAGTTACATACTTTCATGCTTACAGTTCCATCAGGTCACATTTCAACCACCCATTTCTCAAAGATTTTATTAAGAGTGGAAAATCATATACACAAAAATCCTTTTGACCAGAGACTTTATGGTTGGAAAAACACTTTCTGTTAGTTGAGCCTTGATCACATATAAGAGCACAAATGTTTATACCAATGCTTTTCAATATGGTAATATTTTCTTTTACAATATTAGTTAAAAAATCCGAAGATAAAACGTTTTGGGAAATTAAATTTTTTTAAATTATACTGCAATTAGAAAACAATGCTTTTACTATAAAAACACCCGCATGATACTATTAGTTCTTACCCAACCTGTTGTTTCTTTACGTTTTCAGAATATTTCTTTGGTCGAGATGTAACCAAAAGCTCTCAAAATGTTTTAATTTGCATATTTTGGAGAATCAATAGGTTATTTAACATTTTCCTAATCTTTTGCAGACAGTTCTTTCTGGAATTCAAGACTTTCTTGTGTTTTCTTAAAATATCGTTATATATTATTAATTTTTGCCATTTTTCTTGCCAAATGTGCCCTAAAACTTTTTCTGAAGGAAACTTTAAAATGGTAAACCTTTAAAATATCTTTTAGATGTGTACTTTACGCAACATTTATACCCTTCACAAAAAAGTGGAAGGCTATATTTAGGTTTTTCATTCCATATGTAATATCTTCGATATTAATATGCGACCCCATAAAGTATATACATATGTATATTGTGGATCCTTATGTACAGCGATGACGATTGGGCAATTTTCGTCTGTCTGTCAGAGAAATCGGTTTTCCTAAGCCCTCGGAAGAGCTAGAGACATCGTTCTTGGACTAATCAATTGGAAATCAACTTGTTATTGAAACTCGAAAAATAAAAAATATATATATCCAAAATCCGGTTCTAGAGCGTACACCTATTACTCGACGCAAGATTAACACCAAGAAGCAATTATTTTTTGCTTGTTAATTTAACTTATTTTATGCTTTGGGAAGCCTCAACTGTCCATTAAAAGCTAAGTAAATAAAAAAAATTTACGGATGGGAAATCAAAATTTTTTTTTGGAACATTCGCTAAATTTCGATTGCAGGGTTGGGTACCTGCAATATTTTTAGTACCAGAAAGTGACCAAAATGGTTAAAAATTTTAAGTTTTTCTTAAATAAAACTCATTGTGTCCCATTGACAGTTCTTGCTTCCAGGAATTGGAAATTGAAATTCTTTCATACATAAAATAACCAAAACAGCAACTAACGTCGTTTATTTTTACTAATTAAAACTATTTTTAATTCAGGAAAAACAAAATTAGTATCAAACATTTAAGGAAGATTAAAATTTCGTTTCCAGGGTTGGACAACTGCAATACTTTGTGGTACATGAAGGTGAACAAAATAGTAACAAATTTGTAGTTTTTCTTAAATAAAACTGCTTTGTACATCAAAGAGATTTGCATTGGTAAAAAATATCAAAATTTCGTTTTTAGGGGTGGAAAATTTATTTATTTATTTTTTATTCATAAAAGGAACCAAAAAGGCTACTGACGTTAAATTTTTATAACTAAAACTATTTTATAACTTAGAAAAAACAAAATTGGCACTTAAGTACGTTAGTGAAGGGTATATAAGATTCGCCACAGCCGAATATATAGCACTTTTACTTGTTCTTTTTTCTCACTTGCATTCATCATGTACAGCAAAGAAAATTACACACGCACATAAAATATTTCTTTTGCTATGTTAAAAGCTGCCAATAATTGAAAATATTGTAGAGGTTTGCTTGTTTTTTCCACCTTCCCTCAGTACCTTAAATTAAATTTGATGAAACCAACTTTAAACATGTTTGATGACCACCGATTCAACACGTTGGTTTCTGCTTTTTTCTTCGTTTTTTCTAGAGCTGTGCAGAACTGAATCAAACGCTCTCAAACGCTCGTTTTTGACAAGAACCTCTAAACAAACCCATTTAAATTACATGGGTTTGATTAGAGGTTCTTGTCAAAAACGAGCGTTTGAGAGCGTTTGATTCAGTTCGGCACAGCTCTAGTTTTTTCCCTTACACCCGGCGCCAATAAAGATTTTAAAACTTTATTTGATGCTTTGTACAACATGCGGCTTCTCCTACATAGTTATTCTTTGCTTTTACTTATCATTTTCGTTACCTTTATTTTATAAAACAAAAATACTACTGATATATTAAAAAATTCAATTTTCTCCAAGAAAACGCAATTTTTTTACTTCACACTTGTTGGTCAAAACCAAAGATTATCAGCCTGGTCCACGATGTCGACCGCTATCGCTCGCTTGCTTTTGTGACGACAAACAGCTGATTTGCGCCCCACTAATAGTTTTCAGCACGACAAGTCGATCGACAATCAAAGCGAGCGATAACGTAAGCATTTTCACACAAATTTGCGCCCCACTAAGAAATATTGTGCGACAAGAACTGTCAAAATCAGTCACTTGCTTTTTGTTTGTCGACAGAGAAGTTGTTTTGCAAAATATATAAAAAAAATTTTATTTTAGAAATTTCATTATGGAAAAGTGGTAAGTATTTTATATATATACATATGTGTCTATAATAAATGTAGTTGCACAATTAATAATTCTCTGTTACCCAAACATTGTTTAGCATTAAAAAATCAAATCTGAAGCAGCTGCAGCTTCTAGTTGAATATATGGAAGCCAACCCGGAGTTCGGTAGGGGATCTGCTGTTTTTGGAAGCAGTAAGCATTTTGTGGAGGAACAGTGGATTAAGCTAACAAGAAAATTAAATGCGTTTGGGCCACCTGTTCGTACCATTGTTGAGTGGAAAAAGGTAAGTGATTAGCTGCAAGAACATTGACATTATTTCTATAACACTGAAAAATTTGTGTATTTTCAGACTTGGACTGACTTAAAATCGCGAACAAAGAAAAAAATTGCAGAAAACAAGAAAAGTTTGAACGAAACTGGTGGTGGCCTCTATCGGGTGAACTCACTTACAGAATTAGAGCAAATCGTGGACCGGACTTTGTTTTTGTCAAAAGCTGCAGCACCAAGTGGTAAAGTTTTTGGTTACAACGACAAGGCAAGTCCGAAAAACGTTGATTCTATAGAAAGTTGTTTCATACCGATAGCGGATACACCACCCAGAAGTAGTAAAGCAACAGCGATTGTAACACCTTCCAGGCAGGCGGAAAGTAAGGAAAAAATAGAGAAAAGGCCCACTCAACAATTAAGTGACTTTTCACCACTACTGCAGCGAGGTCAAAAACGTCAACGCGAAGGCGACGAAGGCTGTTCCTCCACAAAAAAAAAAAAGAAAACATTGGCTGAAGAGCAAATATTTCTTATTCGGCGCCAATTACAGCTTGGCGAGAAGTCAGCTGCTGTAGCAAAACAGCATTCGGATGCTGCAGTTCTCCTGGCTGAAGCTACAAAAGCTATTGCCGATGCGGCCAAAAAAATTGCTGAAGCTGCCGAAATCCAAGCTGCAGCTGCTAAAACCAATTCCGAGACAAATTCAAAAATTTTATTATCATTGGAAAAAATTGCGAATGCACTGGCGGAAAAAGAAAACTAAAATAAATCACAAATACATATTTTATATTGGCCATGAAGGCTTTCTTTTTTTAATATAAATAAATAAATGTCATTATATTGTTAAACAAATTCCATCTCTTTATTATTTTTGGTGGCCCTGAGAAGGGCCTTTAGAAAAATATTTTTTTTTATAAATTTATTGCAACGTTTCTTCTAATTGCTGCCGCAGTAGGCTCTTCTTCTCCGACCTCACTGGCATCGTTACTGACAGTCTCGTCTCCAACTTCCGTTTCTTCTCCCATTTCTTGCGCACATTTGTATTTAATGCACATACTGTGGAGCGCGCAACATGCATTAACAATTTTTGTTGATTGATCAGCTGAGTAGTGAAGCCCTCTGGAACCAAGAATGCAGCGAAATCTGTTTTTAAGTACACCAAAGCACCGCTCCACTACGTTTCGAGTACTTATATGTTTTGTATTGAAACGGTTTTCGTATACGTCCCTTGGATTCCTAAACGGTGTCAACAAAAAAGGTTTTAGCTTATATCCGCCATCCCCTATAATAAAATTAAATACTGAATTTTCATTGCTTATATGAAAACTTATGTTTATGTTTGTATATAAAAGTGTATATTTACTTACCTAGTACCCAAGAATTACGTTTACCACTTTCAAAATGCTCCTGCAACTTTTGGTTTGCCAGGCTATGTTCCCATATGAACGCATAATGATTGGAGCCGGGGTGCCTGGCGTCAACAAACATAATGGTCATTTTGTGGTCACACATCTAAAATTAAAATAAGTAATAAAATTGTAAAATAACATACATATTTACATACATAGATAAAAATATACTTACCATCATAGCGTTTATACTACAGTAGCCCTTTCTATTATAATATAGTCGCTTAACTTCGTCGCCAGGTGATTTAATGCGAACGTGGGCCCCATCAACACATCCTATTACACCAGGGAATCCCGTGCGGTAAAAAAAATTTTCCATTATTGCTGCTTCTTCTTCTTGTTGTGGCATTTGAATCCATTGCGGACAAACATAATTTTCAAACAGCTCCAAGCATTCCGCAATGATTCTTTGAACACTTGTCTTAGCTGTTGAGGATATGGTTTCGTTTCCGATTCCACGTTGGTAACCCCCGGTCCCAAGAACCGCAAAAATGTTGCTATTTTGATGTCCGGCCTTATTCGTGTGCTACGGAATGTGGGTGACCATTTGCCCTCTAACAGCTCCAACAAGTGGACAAAAACATCTTTGGACACGCGAAAATTTGACACAAACCTGAAAAAGATTATTTGTGTATGTATTTATGTGCATAGATGCATTACATTTGTGCACACAAGAATAAATACTTATTCGTACTTATATAATTATATTAATATAATACTTACTGCTTTGATGGCATGTCTAAAACATTATAAATATCTCGCAATTGTCTACGAGAAACCTGCTCTTCCTTTCCATCGTCTTCCAAAAAGTGAACAGCCACCGACAACAACATATTTCAGCAATATTCAATACGTTTACTTTTGTCTTGAATATTACTCCAAAATGTAACACAAACACTATTTAATTTTTAATTATTTATTTGTCACCACAAAATCTTTGCTAAAATTATTTTTCACAAAATGGATTTATTGAAAACATATTTTTTGTGGTTACATTTGAAGCAAGGCATATTCAAGAGGTGAGCTGACTAGCACAGCTGACTCAGATAGCTTTAGATAAAATTTTCATACTAACTGATACAGTTTTACAGCATACACAAATAATTGTTACAGTTTGTAAGGCATTTTTAAGAAATTGTAAAATTTATTTCTTTGTTTTGATAAAAAAGCGAGTGTTTTATACCAAAAATATACTAGTTGTTTTTTGTTTGTTGTACTTGTAATCGAAGTGTGCATACCTGGTAGTTGTGCCACGTTCAAATGGCCATATTTATGGCTCAACTTACATGGAATATTTGATGTGGCAATATAGTCATTTGACAATGATTACGTTAAAACGTAAAGCCAGACGACCGACAAGTCGATATTTAGTGGGGCGCTTAAGCGAGCTATAGTGAGTGACTTGCTGTCGCTCGCTTAAGTTGTCGATCGACATCGTGGACCAGGCTGTATGTGTATAAAGTTTCGCATCGAACATATTCGCCAAACATATGTTGTCAAACATATTTCATCTTGCCTTGTGTAGTTATTTGTTCGAATGAAACAAAAAATTGGTTAGTTTGCCTAGAGCAATCAACAAAGAAACTCATAAGGCGGGATGTGTTATTATTTTTTGGAAAAAATTGTTATTGTTCATGTACTTTTATGTTGCATAGAATAAATTCTTTGTTCGAAGCGAAAAACACTGCTGCGTAAATTATTCTAGGGTTGTTGTTGGATAAACCTAAATGTATCTAATAGGCTTTTGCACTAAGTACATTTGAATTCAAGAACATTTGCTTTTTAAAAATTCTCAGATTAATGCCAAGTACAAAAGGGGATCAAAGCAAACAAATTCAAAACAAAAAAAAACTATTCTCTTTATACGCTCAGAGTTCTTGTATTTACTTATTCTTACTCACTATAAGCAAAGTAAAGTAACAATTTTTTTTTGCTAATATTCTGTAAGTGTTTTGCAAGATTTTTATTTTGCAATGTGGGTATTTTAAGCATTAAAAGCAAGCAATGGTTATAGCTTTTTAATTTATCTTATTTGCAGATTGTTACTAATAATTAAAATTAAAACTATTATTTTGTTTAACCTTTATTTATATTTTGTCTCTTTTGGTAATGATTATAGTTTTAATACAGTATAGTTGAAACAATTGTGTTGTTAAGATCAGAGATGAGTTTATAAGTTAAAACGCATATAAGAAACTTTGATTTAAATTAAAAATAATAATGGAAAATGATCAAGTGAGTTAAATTATTAAAAACACATACAATGCATGTGCCATACGTGATAAGCATGTTTAAGTTTCATTTAAAAAATCATTTTAACTTATATTTTTATCCAAAATTAATTAAACTTGTTATTTACTTTTCATTAAATTTTTTGTTTACAAAGAGTTTATTTTATATATCTAATGTTGGGTAAATATTTGTGATATTAAAGAAAAACTGAAAATGGTATTTTCACAATCGTTTTGAAAAGGGGACGTAGTAAGATATGGGTAATTCCATTATCGCGGGTGCAACATTTAGACATCTGTTTTAGTTTACCCTAGTGAAATAAAACACATTTTTAATCAAGTTAGCCTTTAACTGACTACATTTTTATATACTGACTTTAAATTAATTAACAAAAATTTGCATATGATACTTTAAAAGTCAGGAGGAAGGTTCGAATCGCTATCGCGGGTGCAACAAATTTGGCCCAACATTTCCATATCACAAGCAAAAAAGACGTGAATCTGTTAATCCTAATGCATTTCATATGGTATGGCTTAATATTTTGAAATGTATTACTGTAACAAAGGACATCAAATAAAAACTCTAAATAAAGTGCAAATAAACAATGAATACTTAATATTTTTAGTAGTTGCGGGTGCAACACCAAATTATCGCGGGTGCAACCAGTCTAACTTAAGTGAGCAAAACCATCAATTTTATTTATACAAGAACAAAATAAGAGATAAAACCATACACTATGTACATTAGGGTGGTTTTATCTCATATGTTAAAAAAAAAAGTCAGAATTTTTTTTTGCGGCACCCCCCTAAAATGTTTAGTTTTGTCAGATTTTAGGATTGCAAAAGTTTGTGTACGATTGAAAGATGTTAACACGTGCCACTGGGGCCTGAAAGTTTTGAAAATCTCGATTTTTTGGCGAACGTAAAACAAAATATGACTTTGATATAAACAAACATTGCTGTGGGTCTAAAATTAACGATATACCAGAGAAAACATTTAAATGAAATGGGATTCCAAAGTACATTTATTTGTCCATAATAAGCAATAATAATACTAATAACGCATCTTCGTTCCGAGGGTACCTAGTCGCGTTTTTAGGGACATTTGCTCAATTTTTTCGGTTTCAGTACTACCTACGTATTTATTGTGTAGAATATAAAATGTTAGAAATAGTATGGCCTTTAATTTGATGTATAACACGGACAAATTGCTTTAGCCGTTTCAGAGATATGGGTCGCCAAATTGGCAAAACTTCCGAAAAATTGATATTTTCAAAACTTTGAAGCCCCAGTGGCACGGGTTAACATATTCCAATTGTGTTCAAACTTTGGCAATCCTAAAATCTAACAAAATGAAACATTTTAGGGGGGTGCCGCCAAAAAGAATTTTTTAAAACCACCCTAATGTACATATATTAATTGTTTCCTCTCGAGATTTAAAGCATTGATATTGCATTGATGCCCGATTATACTTTGAGCACAAAAACTGAAGTAAATTTTGTTTTTCTTTGAATATTTACCGTTGTTGTGAAAAATGCTGCTTTTTTTTTATTATTTTGTAAGTGCATACATATAAAAGCAAAAAAAAAAATATACAAATATTTGCTATTTTTATTTAGTTTAGAGCACATACATATCAAAGAAATGCTTGTACGATTATGCAATGGATTCACTGTATATCAAGACCCGGAACTATTTTTAATAATATGAGATGTTTAAGAGGTTCCAAGTCGTCATCGGCCCAATCACTACCTCACTATTAGCGGTGAGTTTTGGCGACTTTAAGATCAATGTGCATTTAGAGTAAGACAGTGAGGTGTGCGCCACAGAAATGCTGTGAGCCTCGTTAGATTAGAAGAAATGTTTGGATTGAATATTGGAATGTTAGGATTGCATATTTTTCGGTCCTTCCCACTGATTATTCAGCATGGCTATCTTTTCTTTAGCTTCTTCCTTTGCCACAAATTTAAAGATTATGTGCTTAGAGAGGCTGCGTGCTAAATTATAGAGTTCTATTGCGCTGTTAACTGTGGCTTTCTGAGACTTAGCCGCGATACACACTGATCTTTTGACACCTACACCAATTCTATCAACGGCATCTTTTCGTTGATACATTTCTGTCATAAAATTTTAGCAAGAAATATTCAACTTACTCTTGGCTGCATTGTTACCGAACATAGTTAAGCGATATTTTTAAGTGCTGATTAGCTATTTGGCAAAAGCTGATGACCCTTTTTTTGGGCAGCATGCTAATATTGGGAAACTTTGGAGGCCCATAAAAGAAAACGGTCACCAAATTGGCCAAACTGAGTATAGGGGTTTACTACAATTTAATAGCACAATTGAACCCATATAGTCACGACCTTGCACTTTTTTCACTGTTGTATAGTGTAATAAATGATTTTACACCATTTCGTTCCGGTTCAGTTTTAAAGATGTTGTGAAATACTAATATAATATATTTCTTACTTGCATCCGTTAGTTTTTCTGATTGAGCAGCTAAATTTCCAAAATCTGGCAGAGACAGATAATTCTTAAGGAATACAAAAAGCTCGCTTGGAGCTTTTCAAATTTCATCCATCTACCTAAGCTCATTATAGCGTTTTTCGCATGGCGATTTGGGATTAATTTTAAGTGCAACATACCCAACAAAGTGTCTCATGGAAACCAGTTCAAAATGTATGTTCTCAGAATTAAAAATATCTTCTAAAAAATCAACATCAACCTTTCCATTAGAGCCTATTTCAGTATGTTCACTTAAAGAATATATACCATAATCATTACTCTTTGGTAAACATACATAAGTATCAATTTGGTCAATCTCGTCTTGTTGAATATAAACATTTACATTATGCCCAAGCAATACAAAAAAGAACTACTTTATAATTAGGGAAATTTACATTAAAAACTAAAGCACTTTTCCATTTGAAATCCGTCTTTTTTAAAAGCGATTTGATTAAAAAAAATGCCTCTTAATGAACTTTTACGAACTTTAGAGGCTATGCTCTATTAAATAGGAGGATTTAGAAAAATTTGCACCTGTTTTGAAACAAATTAGTTTCTCAATATTATAAACATTTTTTTACTACTAATATAGCTAACAAATTGGGCAATTATACAAAAAATATTTCGTTTAGAAATCTTTTAAAACAAAAAAGTTATCGATATTTAAAAATTAAAAACTTGTTAAGAAATTTCTTATTTTAGCAAAATAATGAGAATATCTATTTTGAATCACCTTCTTCACTGAGATACAGTTAAGTGTCTTCCTTCTTTTACTTATTACAACTGGTGATCGCAAAAAAAATTATTTTGGCCGCCTTCTCTTAAAATGGTCCAGTGTGCGGCGGCATCTGAAACTATTTTCTGTTAGAAAATTCTGTATATGCGGAAGAACTGTTATAGAATGATTTTTTATGAATCTGTCATTCGTTCAACAATTGAGTTGTATTTTATATGACTTGAATTAAAATATAAATGAATTCATAATGAACTAGATTTTTTTTTAAGGAAGAATTGATTTTATATTAGAAATATGTTTTTAAGAAATTAAAAGAAAATGGTTTTAATAATTTTTTTTATTTATATACGAGTATATGCATTAAGCCTTTCAATAAATTCTATAACGTTATTGTGCATTAAGGCTAAAACATTTAGGTTTTCTGCGAAATGTAATATTATAAAGGACACCTATATTTTGGTAAAAAAAATTAAAACTTTTTAAAAATATTTTTATAGAAAAAAAAATTGTTTATTATTTATTAGTAATATTTTGTTAATTCTATTATTTTTTTATATATATTTTTTATTTGTTATATATCTCTTTTTATTAATTTTTCATAGATTTCCTTTTGTATTATTATTTATTTGATAAAATCTGCACTTTTCTTTGCTTAGAGCTTTTTCTATAGCTCAAAAGCAGTCATTTCGAAGGAGTCGAAATTGCAGAGTATGGTTAGAACACACATCACTGAAGTAATCCGGGGTTGAGCGTTTGCACAAGTTAACACTATATGATTTTATACCATTTCGTTTTGGTTCAGTTTTAAAGATATTGTAAAATACTAATATAGGTTTTGTCATTGCATCCACTAGTTTGTCTGATGGAGCGGCTAAATTTCAAAAATTTGTCAGAGACTGATAATTCTTAAAGAATATAAAAACCTCGCTTGGGGCGGTTACAACTTCATCCATCTTCCTAAGCTCATTACAGCACTTTTCGCCATGCAATTTTGGAATAATTTTATATACAACATACCCAACGAAGTATCTCATGGAAACCAGTTCAAAATATCTTTTAAAAAGTAATCCGCGTCAAAATCAATATTAACTTTTTCATTACAACCTATTTATATATGTTCACTTGAAGAATATATATCATAATCATTGCTTTTTGGTAAATATACATATACCATTAATTATCAATTTGGTCAATCTCGTCTTGTTCAACTTCACAGTGACTGAAGAAACTTGATTGAATAGTTTTAGCTACCATAACTTTTGGCAAAATAGTTTTTAACTCGACTATGGAAGGCTTGCTATTGTTGCCTCCTTTTTTGCCGCAGTACAGAAGATGTATTTTTTACCTTGTTCTGATTAAGAGATTTTGTCAAGACACAATATAAAACACCGCTTCTTCTAAAAAGTCATTAACCAGTAAATGGACTGATTTAACAGTGTTCTTCATGCCATTTAAAAAGAAAATACGCTTCTTCTGGTCAACAAATTCCACGTCATCCAGATATTCCTTAAATTTGTGAGATTCATTCTTAAGTTGAACTGCAGATCTTTAGCATTTATCGCCATAAAGGGAACCACTGTTAAGACAATAAAAAGTTTTTTCACAGACTGAGCTGTTGAAAGAGCCATTTCTGCGGAACAGCTCTTAAATTGTGTAGTTTTGCATATTTTTTGAATAGCAGCTGCAACAGTTCTTCTAAAAACTTGGGGTACGAATTTCAAATGCATTTTTTCAAGTGTTCTTGGATGTATATGTTGTCGTGTCAATGTTGGGCATATTTTGGTTTTTCAGTTGCTTCCATTTCGTATATCTCTTTAGTTACATACTTTCATGCTTACAGTTCCATCAGGTCACATTTCAACCACCCATTTCTCAAAGATTTTATTAAGAGTGGAAAATCATATACACAAAAATCCTTTTGACCAGAGACTTTATGGTTGGAAAAACACTTTCTGTTAGTTGAGCCTTGATCACATATAAGAGCACAAATGTTTATACCAATGCTTTTCAATATGGTAATATTTTCTTTTACAATATTAGTTAAAAAATCCGAAGATAAAACGTTTTGGGAAATTAAATTTTTTTAAATTATACTGCAATTAGAAAACAATGCTTTTACCATAAAAACACCCGCATGATACTATTAGTTCTTACCCAACCTGTTGTTTCTTTACGTTTTCAGAATATTTCTTTGGTCGAGATGTAACCAAAAGCTCTCAAAATGTTTTAATTTGCATATTTTGGAGAATCAATAGGTTATTTAACATTTTCCTAATCTTTTGCAGACAGCTCTTTCTGGAATTCAAGACTTTCTTGTGTTTTCTTAAAATATCGTTATATATTATTAATTTTTGCCATTTTTCTTGCCAAATGTGCCCTAAAACTTTTTCTGAAGGAAACTTTAAAATGGTAAACCTTTAAAATATCTTTTAGATGTGTACTTTACGCAACATTTATACCCTTCACAAAAAAGTGGAAGGCTATATTTAGGTTTTTCATTCCATATATAATATCTTCGATATTAATATGCGACCCCATAAAGTATATACATATGTATATTGTGGATCCTTATGTACAGCGATGACGATTGGGCAATTTTCGTCTGTCTGTCAGAGAAATCGGTTTTCCTAAGCCCTCGGAAGAGCTAGAGACATCGTTCTTGGACTAATCAATTGGAAATCAACTTGTTATTGAAACTCGAAAAATAAAAAATATATATATCCAAAATCCGGTTCTAGAGCGTACACCTATTACTCGACGCAAGATTAACACCAAGAAGCAATTATTTTTTGCTTGTTAATTTAACTTATTTTATGCTTTGGGAAGCCTCAACTGTCTATTAAAAGCTAAGTAAATAAAAAAAAATTTACGGATGGGAAATCAAAATTTTTTTTTGGAACATTCGCTAAATTTCGATTGCAGGGTTGGGTACCTGCAAAATTTTTAGTACCAGAAAGTGACCAAAATGGTTAAAAATTTTAAGTTTTTCTTAAATAAAACTCATTGTGTCCCATTGACAGTTCTTGCTTCCAGGAATTGGAAATTGAAATTCTTTCATACATAAAATAACCAAAACAGCAACTAACGTCGTTTATTTTTACTAATTAAAACTATTTTTAATTCAGGAAAAACAAAATTAGTATCAAACATTTAAGGAAGATTAAAATTTCGTTTCCAGGGTTGGACAACTGCAATACTTTGTGGTACATGAAGGTGAACAAAATAGTAACAAATTTGTAGTTTTTCTTAAATAAAACTGCTTTGTACATCAAAGAGATTTGCATTGGTAAAAAATATCAAAATTTCGTTTTTAGGGGTGGAAAATTTATTTATTTATTTTTTATTCATAAAAGGAACCAAAAAGGCTACTGACGTTAAATTTTTATAACTAAAACTATTTTATAACTTAGAAAAAACAAAATTGGTACTTAAGTACGTTAGTGAAGGGTATATAAGATTCGCCACAGCCGAATATATAGCACTTTTACTTGTTTTTTTTTCTCACTTGCATTCATCATGTACAGCAAAAAAAATTACACACGCACATAAAATATTTCTTTTGCTCTGTTAAAAGCTGCCAATAATTGAAAATATTGTAGAGGTTTGCTTGTTTTTTCCACCTTCCCTCAGTACCTTAAATTAAATTTGATGAAACCAACTTTAAACATGTTTGATGACCACCGATTCAACACGTTGGTTTCTGCTTTTTTCTTCGTTTTTTCCCTTACACCCGGCGCCAATAAAGATTTTAAAACTTTATTTGATGCTTTGTACAACATGCGGCTTCTCCTACATAGTTATTCTTTGCTTTTACTTATCATTTTCGTTACCTTTATTTTATAAAACAAAAATACTACTGATATATTAAAAAATTCAATTTTCTCCAAGAAAACGCAATTTTTTTACTTCACACTTGTTGGTCAAAACCAAAGATTATCAGCCTGGTCCACGATGTCGACCGCTATCGCTCGCTTGCTTTTGTGACGACAAACAGCTGAGTTGCGCCCCACTAATAGTTTTCAGCACGACAAGTCGATCGACAATCAAAGCGAGCGATAACGTAAGCATTTTCATACAAATTTGCGCCCCACTAAGAAATATTGTGCGACAAGAACTGTCAAAATCAGTCACTTGCTTTTTGTTTATTGACAGAGAAGTTGTTTTGCAAAATATATAAAAAAATTTTATTTTAGAAATTTCATTATTACCCAAACATTATTTAGCATTAAAAAATCAAATCTGAAGCAGCTGCAGCTTCTAGTTGAATATATGGAAGCCAACCCGGAGTTCGGTAGGGGATCTGCTGTTTTTGGAAGCAGTAAGCATTTTGTGGAGGAACAGTGGATTAAGCTAACAAGAAAATTAAATGCGTTTGGGCCACCTGTTCGTACCATTGTTGAGTGGAAAAAGGTAAGTGATTAGCTGCAAGAACATTGACATTATTTCTATAACACTGAAAAATTTGTGTATTTTCAGACTTGGACTGACTTAAAATCGCGAACAAAGAAAAAAATTGCAGAAAACAAGAAAAGTTTGAACGAAACTGGTGGTGGCCTCTATCGGGTGAACTCACTTACAGAATTAGAGCAAATCGTGGACCGGACTTTGTTTTTGTCAAAAGCTGCAGCACCAAGTGGTAAAGTTTTTGGTTACAACGACAAGGCAAGTCCGAAAAACGTTGATTCTATAGAAAGTTGTTTCATACCGATAGCGGATACACCACCCAGAAGTAGTAAAGCAACAGCGATTGTAACACCTTCCAGGCAGGCGGAAAGTAAGGAAAAAATAGAGAAAAGGCCCACTCAACAATTAAGTGACTTTTCACCACTACTGCAGCGAGGTCAAAAACGTCAACGCGAAGGCGACGAAGGCTGTTCCTCCACAAAAAAAAAAAAGAAAACATTGGCTGAAGAGCAAATATTTCTTATTCGGCGCCAATTACAGCTTGGCGAGAAGTCAGCTGCTGTAGCAAAACAGCATTCGGATGCTGCAGTTCTCCTGGCTGAAGCTACAAAAGCTATTGCCGATGCGGCCAAAAAAATTGCTGAAGCTGCCGAAATCCAAGCTGCAGCTGCTAAAACCAATTCCGAGACAAATTCAAAAATTTTATTATCATTGGTAAAAATTGCGAGTGCACTGGCGGAAAAAGAAAACTAAAATAAATCACAAATACATATTTTATATTGGCCATGAAGGCTTTCTTTTTTTAATATAAATAAATAAATGTCATTATATTGTTAAACAAATTCCATCTCTTTATTATTTTTGGTGGCCCTGAGAAGGGCCTTTAGAAAAATATTTTTTTTATAAATTTATTGCAACGTTTCTTCTAATTGCTGCCGCAGTAGGCTCTTCTTCTCCGACCTCACTGGCATCGTTACTGACAGTCTCGTCTCCAACTTCCGTTTCTTCTCCCATTTCTTGTGCACATTTGTATTTAATGCACATACTGTGGAGCGCGCAACATGCATTAACAATTTTTGTTGATTGATCAGCTGAGTAGTGAAGCCCTCTGGAACCAAGAATGCAGCGAAATCTGTTTTTAAGTACACCAAAGCACCGCTCCACTACGTTTCGAGTATTTATATGTTTTGTATTGAAACGGTTTTCGTATACGTCCCTTGGATTCCTAAACGGTGTCAACAAAAAAGGTTTTAGCTTATATCCGCCATCCCCTATAATAAAATTAAATACTGAATTTTCATTGCTTATATGAAAACTTATGTTTATGTTTGTATATAAAAGTGTATATTTACTTACCTAGTACCCAAGAATTACGTTTACCACTTTCAAAATGCTCCTGCAACTTTTGGTTTGCCAGGCTATGTTCCCATATGAACACATCATGATTGGAGCCGGGGTGCCTGGCGTCAACAAACATAATGGTAATTTTGTGGTCACACATCTAAAATTAAAATAAGTAATAAAATTGTAAAATAACATACATATTTACATACATAGATAAAAATATACTTACCATCATAGCGTTTATACTACAGTAGCTCTTTCTATTATAATATAGTCGCTTAACTTCGTCGCCAGGTGATTTAATGCGAACGTGGGCCCCATCAACACATCCTATTACACCAGGGAATCCCGTGCGGTAAAAAAAATTTTCCATTATTGCTGCTTCTTCTTCTTGTTGTGGCATTTGAATCCATTGCGGACAAACATAATTTTCAAACAGCTCCAAGCATTCCGCAATGATTCTTTGAACACTTGTCTTAGCTGTTGAGGATATGGTTTCGTTTCCGATTCCACGTTGGTAACCCCCGGTCCCAAGAACCGCAAAAATGTTGCTATTTTGATGTCCGGCCTTATTCGTGTGCTACGGAATGTGGGTGACCATTTGCCCTCTAACAACTCCAACAAGTGGACAAAAACATCTTTGGACACGCGAAAATTTGACACAAACCTGAAAAAGATTATTTGTGTATGTATTTATGTGCATAGATGCATTACATTTGTGCACACAAGAATAAATACTTATTCGTACTTATATAATTATATTAATATAATACTTACTGCTTTGATGGCATGTCTAAAACATTATAAATATCTCGCAATTGTCTACGAGAAACCTGCTCTTCCTCTCCATCGTCTTCCAAAAAGTGAACAGCCACCGACAACAACATATTTCAGCAATATTCAATACGTTTACTTTTGTCTTGAATATTACTCCAAAATGTAACACAAACACTATTTAATTTTTGATTATTTATTTGTCACCACAAAATCTTTGCTAAAATTATTTTTCACAAGATGGATTTATTGAAAACATATTTTTTGTGTTTACATTTGAAGCAAGGCATATTCAAGAGGTGAGCTGACTAGCACAGCTGACTCAGATAGCTTTAGATCAAATTTTCATACTAACTGATACAGTTTTACAGCATACACAAGTAATTGTTACAGTTTGTAAGGCATTTTTAAGAAATTGTAAAATTTATTTCTTTGTTTTGATAAAAAAGCGAGTGTCTTATACCAAAAATATACTAGTTGTTTTTTGTTTGTTGTACTTGTAATCGAAGTGTGCATACCTGGTAGTTGTGCCACGTTCAAATGGCCATATTTATGGCTCAACTTACATGGAATATTTGATGTGGCAATATAGTCATTTGACAATGATTACGTTAAAACGTAAAGCCAGACGACCGACAAGTCGATATTTAGTGGGGCGCTTAAGCGAGCGATAGTGAGTGACTTGCTGTCGCTCGCTTAAGTTGTCGATCGACATCGTGGACCAGGCTGTATGTGTATAAAGTTTCGCATCGAACATATTCGCCAAACATATGTTGTCAAACATATTTCATCTTGCCTTGTGTAGTTATTTGTTCGAATGAAACAAAAAATTGCTTAGTTTGCCTAGAGCAATCAACAAAGAAACTCATAAGGCGGGATGTGTTATTATTTTTTGGGAAAAATTGTTATTGTTCATGTACTTTTATGTTGCATAGAATAAATTCTTTGTTCGAAGCGAAAAACACTGCTGCGTAAATTATTCTAGGGTTGTTGTTGGATAAACCTAAATGTATCTAATAGGCTTTTGCACTAAGTACATTTGAATTCAAGAACATTTGCTTTTTAAAAATTCTCAGATTAATGCCAAGTACAAAAGGGGATCAAAGCAAACAAATTCAAAACAAAAAAAAACTATTCTCTTTATACGCTCAGAGTTCTTGTATTTACTTATTCTTACTCACTATAAGCAAAGTAAAGTAACAATTTTTTTTGCTAATATTCTGTAAGTGTTTTGCAAGATTTTTATTTTGCAATGTGGGTATTTTAAGCATTAAAAGCAAGCAATGGTTATAGCTTTTTAATTTATCTTATTTGCAGATTGTTACTAATAATTAAAATTAAAACTATCTTTTGGTAATGATTATAGTTTTAATACAGTATAGTTGAAACAATTGTGTTGTTAAGATCAGAGATGAGTTTATAAGTTAAAACGCATATAAGACACTTTGATTTAAATTAAAAATAATAATGGAAAATGATCAGGTGAGTTAAATTATTAAAAACACATACAATGCATGTGCCATACGTGATAAGCATGTTTAAGTTTCATTTAAAAAATCATTTTATCTTATATTTTTATCCAAAATTAATTAAACTTGTTATTTACTTTTCATTAAATTTTTTGTTTACAAAGAGTTTATTTTATATATCTAATGTTGGGTAAATATTTCTGATATTAAAGAAAAACTGAAAATGGTATTTTCACAATCGTTTTGAAAAGGGGACGTAGTAAGATATGGGTAATTCCATTATCGCGGGTGCAACATTTAGACACCTGTTTTAGTTTACCCTAGTGAAATAAAACACATTTTTAATCAAGTTAGCCTTTAACTGACTACATTTTTATATACTGACTTTAAATTAATTAACAAAAATTTGCATATGATACTTTAAAAGTCAGGAGGAAGGTTCGAATCGCTATCGCGGGTGCAACAAATTTGGCCCAACATTTCCATATCACAAGCAAAAAAGACGTGAATCGGTTAATCCTAATGCATTTCATATAGTATGGCTTAATATTTTGAAATGTATTACTGTAACAAAGGACATCAAATAAAAACTCTAAATAAAGTGCAAATAAACAATGAATACTTAATATTTTTAGTAGTTGCGGGTGCAACACCAAATTATCGCGGGTGCAACCAGTCTAACTTAAGTGAGCAAAACCATCAATTTTATTTATACAAGAACAAAATAAGAGATAAAACCATACACTATGTACATTAGGGTGGTTTTATCTCATATGGTAAAAAAAAAGTCAGAATTTTTTTTTGCGGCACCCCCCTAAAATGTTTAGTTTTGTCAGATTTTAGGATTGCAAAAGTTTGTGTACGATTGAAAGATGTTAACACGTGCCACTGGGGCCTGAAAGTTTTGAAAATCTCGATTTTTTGGCGAACGTAAAACAAAATATGACTTTGATATAAACAAACATTGCTGTGGGTCTAAAATTAACGATATACCAGAGAAAACATTTAAATGAAATGGGATTCCAAAGTACATTTATTTGTCCATAATAAGCAATAATAATACTAATAACGCATCTTCGTTCCGAGGGTACCTAGTCACGTTTTTAGGGACATTTGCTCAATTTTTTCGGTTTCAGTACTACCTACGTATTTATTGTGTAGAATATAAAATGTTAGAAATAGTATGGCCTTTAATTTGATGTATAACACGGACAAATTGCTTTAGCCGTTTCAGAGATATGGGTCGCCAAATTGGCAAAACTTCCGAAAAATTGATATTTTCAAAACTTTGAAGCCCCAGTGGCACGGGTTAACATATTCCAATTGTGTTCAAACTTTGGCAATCCTAAAATCTAACAAAATGAAACATTTTAGGGGGGTGCCGCCAAAAAGAATTTTTTAAAACCACCCTAATGTACATATATTAATTGTTTCCTCTCGAGATTTAAAGCATTGATATTGCATTGATGCCCGATTATACTTTGAGCACTTGCATTTAGAGTAAGACAGTGAGGTGTGCGCCACAGAAATGCTGTGAGCCTCGTTAGATTAGAAGAAATGTTTGGATTGAATATTGGAATGTTAGGATTGCATATTTTTCGGTCCTTCCCACTGATCATTCAGCATGGCTATCTTTTCTTTAGCTTCTTCCTTTGCTACAAATTTAAAGATTATGTTCTTAGAGAGGCTGCGTGCTAAATTATAGAGTTCTATTGCGCTGTTAACTGTGGCTTTCTGAGACTTAGCCGCGATACACACTGATCTTTTGACACCTACACCAATTCTATCAACGGCATCTTTTCCGTGTGAGGAAGCGAAAAAGTTGTATTCCAAGTGATCAAATCCATATTCTGCTTGGAGTGAATTCATACTTGTCATTTATATATCGATTCTTAAATTGAGCGGCGAAATTGTGACCGAAGATATACAAAAATGTAATGTTATCATAGACTGATTTTACATCGACATCGCGGGTGCAACCAGTTTCAGTTATCGTTAATTTGAATCTACCAATTATTACACTCTTAAAAACAAATTATTTAAGCCTGCTTTTGATTTCTTCTTACTTTTGCAAAGTTTCAGAAAGATAGCTCTTTATTTCTGTGAAAAAAGTAAACTTTTTGTATATTTTGCACCGCGGGTGCCACATATTAACAGTGTATTCTAGCAGTCAATAATTCTTCATAAACCACAACATATAATTATATTTTTTGGAACACGAAGATAAATAAATATTGTCACTTCACTTTTACCCGGTAAAACATAACTTCAAACAGTCAACAACAACTGTTTCGAGCCACTGTTCCTAGTCATGATTTTACAGTTTTTATAAATTTTTCGAATAGTAATATTTTCAAAGCCGCCAAATAAGAACATATGGTATAAAATAAAATAAAAATTTATATTTTTTTATATTTAGACTGTCTTCTTTGCGCTAATAACGAAAAAAACAACTAATAGCATGATTGAAAAAATCAAGTTGGAAATTGTCTACGGCGGAATTGCCCATATGGAACATTATAGGAAAGATTAAAAACGAAAATGCGGAAGAAGTGAAAAGAGTTGCTGGTTGTCGACTTTGTTTTGCCGTTCTTATGTATGATGCAAGATCTACATCCAATCTTAATAAACACAAGTGTTATATTGAATCTGAGAAAAATTCAAAAAATATTTGTGTAAGTGGAGATACAAAAAAGGAAGCTGTAAAGTTTTGTACAGAGTGGGTTGTTCGGAACTGCAGGCCCTTTAGAATCGTGAATGATGAAGGCTTTAAGAAAGTCTGCCAATTTTGTATATCTGTTGGAGCAAGCTATGGCAAAAATATAAATATAGATCATTTAATTCCTCATAACTCAACAATGTCAAGAAATGTTGACAAAATATACGAAAAATATTTTGTCCATATAAAAGATATCAACCATGGACTTATGGACTGACAATTTTTTCCGCAAAACATATTTAGGAGTAACAATGCACTCAATACTACAGGGAAAGCTCATCAGCATGTCATTGGTCTAAAATCAATGAATGGTGAAAAATGTACAGGTGTATTTAAATGATTCAAATCGTTTTATTAGTTTGCCTGTTGTAAAATTTTATAAGCGCAATTTTATACACACATGTATTTATGATTTGAGGCATGAATATTCTTTGCGTAGTTGTCTCTAATTTGAATTTCCGTAGCCGACTGCTATTTGAATATTAAAAGCTGTTGTATTTAGAATTGTAGTTATTTATAAGTTGTATTTGTTGATGCTGTAATTGTTGTAGTTAGAGTTGCAATTGAGAGGTTCGATAGTTTCGATTATATATAATTTTCTCTTTAAGCTGGATTCACCCATGGCTTCAGAACGATATTGACGTTCGACAACATTTCTAGTTTTTTGAGAGTATGCTCTGAAGCGATTCACCCACTTCGCGCATTTGTTCTGCAACATCAAGGCTAGCATATGAAATAATTTTGTAAACTATGTGTGCGAGTTTTACAATTGGGCAATATCACCATTTATATAATTTTATTTATAACAATATTTACCAGTTATATATTTTTTAATACAAAACAAATACTCTGTATTTTATTATATACACAAACAATACGAAACAAGTGTGTTGTTATACATACAAAAGTATAAAACAAGTTCTGTATTTTACTATACATATTTACATATAATATGCTGTGGCGTCTCGGTTCTACTTCACTTAAGAAATTAAACTTTCTGGCAACACAGTTGCAATGTTTCGGAACGTGAATTAAAATTAAACCAATTCAGGTTCCGAAACATGTTACTCTCTTTTGCTTTCCCTCTCTCTCACTCTCTAAAATAGAAACGTCAAACTAGATATAAAAAAAACTCTTTCAGAACGTGAAATTCGTTCCGAAACCATGGGTGAATCCAGCTTTTTGACCGAAATTTCAGCTGAAAACATAATAGCTGCGACTCATAATTTGCTTAATGAATTCGATTGCAAATTGGACGTGAACTCTACCATCGTCACTGATGGAGGTAAAAATATGGTAGCTGAATTTCACGATTACTTTCGCATTCATTGCATTAACCACTTGTTGAACAACGTTATTCAGAAATCAGTTGAAAGTGTTACAAGAGTAGCAGATCTGTACAAAGATTGAAGGAAACTGGTCAATTATCTTAAAAAGTCAGGACTTAATGCACAGCTGACAGTGCGCTTACAGAGCTTTCCTCCAACCCGCTGGAATACAGAATATTATGAGTTTGCATCTGTGGGTAAAAATTGGGAGGAAATTGTTTGTTTTTTCCAACAAAATCGTCAGATAAATAGAATCGATAGAATTAACTACAGTTATATAATTGCGATCGTTTCTGTCTGAGAACCATTCGGAAAAGCTTCTAAAATGTTAGAAGGCGCCGAAAACCCCACACTTCATTATGTTTTAATATACGTTCAGCAGTTACGTAAAAAATGCGTCATAAATGAATCCGACTTGGATCAAATTAAGGATTTAAAGCTTAGAATAATAGAAAATTTTGAATCAATAGTGTTGCAAAACCTGACAATGTTGCATAAAGTGGCTTTGTTTCTTTTCCCGCCAGCACACAAAGTTATACAATTTACCGATGATGAGAGGCGTAGCATAAAACTTGAATGCACTAAATTAATGGAAGAAGCATACCAACCTCTGCAATTCGGTCCAAGTGATCAAAACTAGAAAATTTGGATCTCCTGGGTGATTTTTTGCAACCTAACCATACTGAAAATACCGGTGAATCGTTTCAGCAGGAAATCGCAAGTTACGAAAATACAAATGTTTGTATGGTTGATGATTTCAATAAATTACCATTGGTGGGAGTCGCGAAAGATGCAGTTCCCGAATTCGTATAACCCCAGCTGTAAAATACTGTGCATTCCAGCAAGTAGCGCACCATCAGAAAGAATATTTTCCAGTAGCAGGCAAGCAGTTTCTGAAACCAGAAGTGTAATCAGAAAAAATTCAGAAAAAGTACACCAACTTATATTTATGCATGGGAACGTAAATCTTTGTGATCTTTCCCATGAAATAAATCAACTAGAAGATGAATGAGTCGATAAGGGATAAAACCCGTACTTAAGATGCATTGCCAGCTGCCAATATAATCTGATAACTTTGTTTGGAGGTGATATGCAGAAAAAAGACTTCAAAGTTTTTGCAGTTCAAGTTATTTTTCAAGTTTTGATTTTAGAGTATTTTTCTTCCCTGTAAAAATTTCCCACCCAACTTATGGCTCTTGTAAATTTAAATGACGATATGTACCTATGTACATAAATATTCTTACAGAAATATTCTTGGTTTTTATTTTTAGCATTAATTTAGCAGTTAATTTTTTGGAATATACATATGTACATACCCATCTACGCATATATAACTATTGACATGTTGATAGTTTGTTCTTAACATCAAATTAAACAAAAGCGAAATTTCATACAAACAAAATACATCTTACAAAAATACTCAAGTATCTTAGTAAGAAGTTTAAGAAGTGCTTGTCTTAACTTCAAACATGCGCATGTGCTGTTTTTATTTTGCTTGCTTCTTACCATGCTTGAAAACTTGCTTTATTCATTTGGTACAGCAACAATATTTATTGTGTTTGTTTCTTATAAAAGAGAACAGAAATTTGCTTTTTAAAGAGAAGGTATAATAAAGCAAATACACGAAAAAAAGGAAATGTATTTAAGTATTTGTTTTTTGTACTTTTGCAAAGGCCTAGTATCTATCAGCACCAATGCGAAAAATATTCCCTGAAGGAATTTTGTGAGCTAGCTCATAATATGGTTCATAATTAGCTAACTCATTTGAGACTAGCCATAAACTAGCTAAAATCGGACGCAGAAGTGAGCTAGTTGTCGTCGCTCGTTGTAACATAATGTTCAAAGAAAACAACAAACATTTATATATTTATGGATGTTAAATACCCATCAAGAGAAATTTACCGTTTTTGCACAAGAGAATAAAATATCCCTTTACGCTCAGAAGCAAAACAAAAGAAAGAAAAACACTTGTTATTTCGTCAGTTACTTTTTGTCATCAGTGGCTGGAGGTTCAAGGTATAAGTATTTTTCCATTTCAAATAAATAAGTAATTATTTAATCTAACAAATAATTTCAGTTACGTTGTATGTCATTCTTAATGAAAGGTCAAATATCGAAAACTCTGACAGAAGTTCTCTCCTTAGATCCAATTCTGGAATGTAACATAGACGGAGTGCACGACAAGGCGCCACTTAAAAAATTTAAAAGGGTTTTTGATGCTTTAAAGGGTGAGATAATTATCTGATTTAACTGATTATTTTAATTTTTAATTAATTTCTTATCATTAACTAGATGCAATTCGTAGTGCAGAAGATACAGGAAAAGCATTAAGAAATGAAATAAAATTAATCAAAAAGCAGAATTTTCAAATAGTGTGTACTAAAAAATATAAGTTTATCATAAAAATATTAAGAAATATACTTACTTATATATAACATTGAGAAATATATATATATATATATATATATATATATATATATATATATATACAAATATGAAATTATTTATTCATTTTATTTATTTGTATATTTGATATAATATAATTAAAACTGGTTTTTCAATAACATCGAAATGAAATAAAAATTATATATTAATTATTATTTTTATAAATAACATGTTATATATAACTACAAAAAATAAAATTTAAATTTTTAAAATTTAAAAAAATGAATTAAATATTATTTTTTGTTATGAAATAATAATATTCTTTTAAATAAAATGCAATAGATAAAAAATTCAAAAAAAAACTACTATTTTAATAAATTAAAGCAATATCTTAGTTATCCGTAGGTACATTTATTTTATATCCGCCTTAAGTCAACTCATATGAGTCTAGGAAATCACCAACCAGTTTAGAGCTAACTCGTGACACACTCGTATTGAATCGATAATAAGCTAACTCAAAATGAGCAAGCTTGTGGTTAGTCTAAAACTGATGCAAAGTGAGTGCACTCATTCCCTAGGAAATTACATGTAAAAAATGATCCAGCGTTAGTATAGAAAATGAGTCAGTCGCGAGTCACCCCTAGCTCATTTATGATCAACCATAAGTTAGCTTATGGTTAGCTCAAATTCCTACAGGGTTATTATGATATATGTATGTATAATGTAAACAATTTTTGTATACATATTAAATATATATATTTGCTTGTTTGTGACGTGCTTTTCGGCTTGAGGTCTTTTTTGTTATAAAATAATTTTAAAACTTTTCATTTAATATATTTTTATTCCAATATTTCGACCAACTCTGGGGGAATTACAATTTTCTAAACAAAAACAATAAACTACTTAATATTAAATTATTTATACAAATAATAATAATTACATGTTTATACATGTAAATTTTGTCACCTACTTTTCACTGGTTTTTTTCTTGTTCTCTGTTTGTTTATTGTATATCTATAGATGTGTGCGCAATTGTCAGTGTCTGATTTGTAGTTAGTTCTCTTGTCAGTGGGAGTATTTATTATGTGGAACATCTCTTGCATATATCTCTTTGTATAATTCTTTTCTCTTTCCAGTATTCTTACTTTACTTAAGTCTGGTTGGTGTCCAGTTATTGCACAGTGGGCACCAAGTGCAGTTTTTTGTGATGTGTTTGTATTATTTAGATCAGATTTATGTCCAGATATTCTAGTCTTTAGTTTTGTTCTTGCCGTACCAATATATATATTCTTACATGCTTCAGTGTTGTCTCCATTGCAAGTTATTTCATAAACTAAATTTGATTCGTTCATTGTATTGAGTTTTGATTTCATATTTGTAAATAACTTCTTTGTTGTATTGCTCGTTTTCATTGCTAGTATGTACTTGTCTCTATCATATTTAACATCATTTTTTTATCCTTTCTGATAACCCAGGTATATTGATTTGTACATTTTTGTTGGTTTTTCGGTAATTACGTTGTAATTGTTTTATATCTTCTGTACTTCAATTCTTGTTAGTTTGTTAACTACTCTTGTTGGAAAATCGTTTTTCCCCAAAAAAGTCTTAATTTTTATTATGTTATATTTATGAAAGTCAGTGTTGCTGGTATCTAGTACTCTATTAATAAAATTATTGGCGGTGTCTAATATCATATTGCGAGGATGTTTGGAATAAAAATTGATAAGTCTTCCACTGGCTGAAGGTTTTTGATACCAATCTAGTTTAATTATGTTGTTCTTCCTCACAATTAATGCGTCTAAGTAGGGTAATTTGTTGTCGGATTCCGTCTCCAGTGTAAATTTAATTTCCTTATTAAAGGCATTTAAAGCTGCCAGTGTTTCATCTGCTTTGTTGGTTTTTACAATCCAAAATAGGTCGGCAACGTATTTCGTCATTTTCCTTGGCTTAATGTCCATTTTATTTAGAACTTAGGTTAGTAATTCTTCCATTATTATTTATTTATTTATTTAATAAGTCAATAGGTTTTACATTCTTACTGACTAGATAACAAACTAATTCAACAATTAAAATATAAAATAAGATTTCTTTTCAATACGGTATTACTCTCAGATAAGTTCATGATATGTTAACATTTGTTAAAGTTGACACATGCGCGAGGACAAGAACCATTATTAGCACAAACAGAGCGGTAATATTTTAATGCCAAGATTTCAAAATTGCAGGTAGGTCTTACAGGAACGTTGAAGTATAGTTGATTAAGTAAGAACTCCGCATCAACATCGCCTCGAACCAGTCCCATAACAAATAGCACTCAACATCGATCGTCGACTTTTTAGTGTAGGTAATTTTATTAGAGCAAGTCTACAACTAAGCCCACGAAGACAAAAAATTAGAAACTGTTTCTGTACAGATTCGATACCATTGATATGAATGGAGTAACAAGGATCCCAGACAATTGATCCATACTCAAGAATTGATCGAACAAGAGATGTATATAATAGTTTTGTGATATATGGATCCAGAAATTCCTTAGACCAGCGTTTCATAAATCCAAGTACCCCGTAGGCTTTGTTGACCATTATAGAGATGTGATCACGAAAGTTGAGTCTATGATCCAACAGTATACCAAGATCAAATATAGTATCAACTTTATTTAAAATATCATTACAAATATAATAGGACGTCTCAATCTGATTGTGTCTGATAAATGACATGTGTTTGCATTTCTTTATATTTAACTTTAATAAATTATATCTGCACCATTGAGAAAAATGTATAAAGTCAGTACACAGTAAATTATGTGCATTAATATCATTAAAAGAGTTAAAAATTTTAACATCGTCCATACATGAGCACTTTAGAATGACATACAACCGTCGGAAGATCATTGATGAATAAAGTGAACAGAATTGGACCCAAGTGACTGCCTTGAGGAACACCAGAATATACATAAATGGTATTTGGTGTAGTATTTCCAAAATTAACTTGTTGAGTTCTTCCAGACAGATAAGAGTTTAACCATTTTAAAGCAGAATTATTAAAGCCCATAAGTGATAATTTGTGTAATAAAAGATTGTGGTTAACTTTATCGAACGCCTTACTAAAGTCAGTATATATAACATCAGCTTGCATTTTATTGGTAAAATCTTCGTTGACAGTAGTAGTGAGTTCCAAAACATTAGTTATAGTTGAACGGGAATTACGAAAACCATGTTGGCAAGGCGATAAAATGGAAGAAATTTTATGAGTTAAGTAATCAGTAAGAATTTTTTCAAGTAGTTTTGGAATTGCATTAATTTTGGCGATACCTCTATAGTTAGATACATCGGATTTATAGCCATGTTTAAATACAGGAATTATATATGATTTCTTCCACACTGATGGTAAATAGCAAGATTCAGTAAGAGGTACGGACAGTGATGCAGCACAGCTTTTAAGGATACAGCTTGGTATACCATCAGGACCAGGGCTAAACGAGTTTTTCAGTGACTTTAAGTTAGAGAGTACTGTGTCAGTGTTTATGAAAGAAATATAGATCCTACAAGAATGAGTTGTAGTATAAGGATAAGTTGCTGTGCAATCATATGACTTGGTAGAATACGTTGTGGAAAAGAAATCCGCAAATACATTGCTTATAGAAACATCATCATCAGCAGTCAATACTTCAAATGCTTTGGATAACCTGAGGAGTGGCGTTTAGAATTAACAAAGTTATAGAATGATTTAGGGTTTGTTCTTATATTTTGTTTAATACGATTTATGTAATTATTATATGCAATTTTGTTAGCAGTATTATATTCAGATCTAGCTAAAGCATATTTACGAAAATCATCCAGTGTGCCAGTTTTCTTATATTTATCAGCTACCACTGGATATGCAGGAGATCCCATCGGCATTCCTTTTTTCTGTTCATAAAAATTATCATTATATCTAAAATACCTGCAATCTTTGATACAAAAAGTAAATAATTCCATAAAAAGTGTATTCGTTATATGTGTGTGTTCTTGTAACATTTCCCACTTGTTTTCTATTGTCTGCATTGCAAAATTTATAGGAATGCTTGGAAATAGTGAAACTAGGATTTCATCATCAGCTATTGTATATTCTTATATTGTATATTCTAGACTTGAACTCTTTGGCATCTTTTACATTACATTTTGATTCTTTTGTTAGAATTTTAAGAATGTTGCTTATATATCTACAAAGTTCGTACGATGGCGAGTCAATAGACTAGCATATAGGTCGCAATGGCATATTTTCTTTATGTATCTTCGGCAGTCCATATATTCGTGCAACAGCTATTCGTGTAGTTAATTAATTTTTGTAATAATCATTGATTAATTCTAATCTGTGGATTTTCTGTACCAAAACATTGTTTTTATTTTGTAGGCTTAGTGTAGGGTCCTTTTAAATACGTTTACATGTGCACATATCTCCTAGAATGTTTCTTAATTTTATATTGTATATAGTTTTGTCCATAGCTACTGTCTTGTTTCCCTTGTCTGAGTATAATATAATAAAACAAATTCAAGATAAATTTCGATCTGAGATGGGATTAGCAGTTGATAAAAAACAATATAGGAGTTGATTATTGGACTATATTCTGTTAAATAAATAGCTGAATTGAGTTTTTGAAAATTTTTGCAAGCCATCAAAGCCATTTATGTGTAATTACGATAGGAGTCATGGATAATAATAATAATAATAATAATAATAATAATAATAATAATATATATATATATATATATATATATATATATATATATACTGGATAAAAATAAAGAATTTATAAAATTTTTTATATAAAAAAGTACATTGGATCTTTTCCTCAGAAAGAATTAAAAAAAGAAAAAAAAATATATATATATATATATATATATGTCTGTATATATATATATATATATATATATATATATATATATATATATATATATATATATATATATATATTTATTTATTTATATATATTTAGGGTTAATCACTTTGCGGTTTCAAAGGTAAACGTAAATAAAACACATAAAATATTTTTTTTCATGATATTTCTTTTTTATTATAAAGTTTGAACGTTGACATTATGTGTGAAACAATACATCATTTAAATGACCACCACGCGAAGTGTTGCAAGCATTGATTCTTTTGATGTAATTTTCGATCACTTTTTGACACATATTGGGCGAATGTTGGTTTTTAAGTACTCAAGAGTTAAAGGTTTATCCGCATAAACACGATCTTTCGCGTAGTCCCACAAAAAAAGTCTAACTGTGTCAAATCGCATGATCTTGGTGGCCAGTTGATATCGCCATGACGAGAAATTACGCGATCAGGAAATGTCTCTTGCAATAAACCATATTCGCTCGAGTTGTGTGGCATGTAGCACCGTCTCGGTTATCATATGACCATAACGCTCCGAATTGACGGTGATGGTGTCGTTTTCGAAGAAGTAAGGTCCAACCACACCTTCGGACCAAAGAGTGCACCAAACAGTGACTTTTTCTAGATGTAATGGCCTCTCTTCAATTACTTGAGGATTCTCAGAAGCCCAAATACGAAAATTTTGTTTATTAACATACCCACCGAGTGAGAAAAGTGCTTCATCGCTTGTGAAAATTTTGTTCGAAAAATCGCCGTCCACCACCTGTTGTTCAAGCACCCATTTCACGTATCTACGACGTTGTGAATGGTCAGCTGGCTTCAGTTGTTATGTGAGCTAGACTTTATATGGATGTAGGCGTAGATCTAAATACGCCATAATGCGCCGTAAGACAGTCCTAATTCCTGAGAACGAAGAGGAAACGACACATTCGGGTCATAGACAAGACTTTCACTTACAGCAGCGATATTTTCAGCGGAACGAAAGAAACAATTATGCACAGGCCTTACAATATTTGCAACCGCTCCAGTCTCTTCAAATTTCTTCACAATTTAGCCAATTGATTGCGTAGTTGGACGATTATGTAAACCATAATCTCCTCTTAAAGCACTATATGTGGCTGTTGCAGAATCACCATTTTTGTAGTATGTTTTGATAATTTGAATGCGTTGTGTGATAGTTAAGCGATCCATTTTCGTCAATGTCAGACTTTCAACTGAAAAGAAAAATATTGGTTTAACAACTTAGTTTGACAGATGTCGAGTTCCAGTCCTATACTTTTGAAATCACGAAATGGATAATCCGCTATATATATATATATATATATATATATATATACATATATATATATATATATATATATATATATATATATATATATATATATACATATATATATATAGTAGAACTTAGTCATAACGAATTTCATGGAACTGGAAAAATAGTTCGTTATAAAAAAAGAAATATAGGATCATTATTTTCTGAAACCGTAAACGGGAGTTCGTTACAACCAAGAATTCGTTATAACCGAGGGTATATGTATATGTATATATATATATATATATATATATATATATATATATGTAAATTCTGAGTAGCTTTATAACAAATAAAATTCATAGCTACCTTCTTCAGATATATAGATTTATTTAATTCCTTTTTGATTTCACCTAATTAGTGGCCATGCATGCCAACTTCTTATTTGGCAATTGGCCAAAATCCCTCCAAGAACGTCATATACTCGAACAAAATTGAACTTTGATGGTTGTAAAGATTTTTACAAACTCAATTCACAACTATTTTGTTTAATAGAATATAGTCCGATAATCAATTCCTATATGGCTGCCATGCATGCCGACACCTTATTTGGCCACATTGGCCAAAACCCCTCCAAGAACATCATATACTCGACAATTTTGTTCGATTTTTTTTTTGGTCTGTAAAAATTTTCACAAACTCAATTCAGTTATTTGTTTAATAGAATATAGTCCAATAATCAATTCCTATATGGTGGCCTTATTTGGCCACATTGGCCGAAATCCCTCCAAGATCATGTAAGATTGCAGATTTATAAAATGCACATTTTGACTATTTTATTAATTATAATCATATTGGAATTATATATTATTAACAATGCTTGAAAACTCATTATATAATATATTTGCTTTGCTGAATAAAATTTATTGATTCTTTTTCTTTACTTCATAGCATATTTAACTTCATGGCTAAATATGTCATGACGTAACGGCTTACATCAAAACATATTTAACTCGGCATGTTTATCTTCACACACATATCAATCCTATAGTTTTCTAGGTTTTGTCTTGCCAAATTAAAATTTTTTGCAAATTCATTTTCGAAATCTGATTATTCAATGTTTCCTTTATTTTAGTTGACAGTGTTTATTCTGTCAATATTTTCTTTCTTAAGTCTTTCCGAAATATATTTTAAGCCTTCGCCTTATATAATACTAGTGATAAAATCTATAGGTTTGATTTTCGTTACTGAATGAATCGTATTGTTATAGGCGATTACTGCTTTCGAAACTTTTTCTGCAAGTTTTCTTTGTTGTTTTCGTCCGCATCAAACAACCTAATATGTTTGTTTAAAGTCAAATTCAATCTCCCGATATCTGCATTGCCTGCTTTATTAAATGTCGTTGTAAAGTGACCTTTAATACCATATTCTTTTAAAATTTTTTTAATCGCCACAACACACAGTAAGTTGTGTAGTGGAAAAAAATCAAAAAAATTTTATCAATAAAATATCGAATTTATCAATAAAATACGCAAGATGTGAAAGCTGACACTCCCACGATTCCAGAGTTGGTTTGGTTTTTCATGTACGTTACGTATATAAAAAGTTATACGGCCTTAAAGTCGAACTATTTTCATAATTTTTTCCACAAAAATGGGTTTGGAAAAATGCATATAATAAATTCATTTTTCAATAAAAATGCTTGCAATTTTATTTGTTTTATTCAGGAATGTAGCAGAAACAATGAAACATTCCTAAAATTAAAATATTTATAGCAACACTGTAAGAAAAAATGTTAAGAAATTAACCAAAATATGTACTTAAACAAAAAAATAGTCAGCTTCATTGGACCCGAAAAACTAGCACATCACAAAACGACTTTTATGAATCAATAATCTTATTTTCTGATATATATACTAAAATATGTATAAGAAGATTTAGGTGTTTTCTATGCCAACTTTTGAGATATAATGATTTTAAAAATCAGCCATATATTTTACTTTTGTTAAAATTATCACTTGATAATGTTTGATAATATATGATGCTTTAAACCAAAGAATACCAAGTAGGATGACTCTAAAACATATAAAATTTATTCTCACATATTGGACACCATGTGAAACCAACCCTTTATTGATACAAATACGTATTTAAGCGAGAACCGTCAAAAAGTCGGGGTCGAAGTGCTTTATATGACAAGCTAAACCTAAAGATATGGACAAACTTCGCATTACTTGTTCTCCCAACGAAGATAATTATAGATATGGAATTCCACCTTTACATTGATTGCTTAGATGCCTTTAGAGCATATTACACACTGCGTGTCGATTGCCTTTTAAGACTTGGCAAGTTAGGAATGATAAGAAAATACTGTATAATAAAAGAAAAAAACCAATTTGAGATAAATTTCGATCTGACGGGGTTAACAGGTAATAAAGTGAAGTCAGAAAATAGCAGAGAAAATTGTAATAAAGATTTAATGAATAAACTCCTAATTTCTTCTGATCCATTAATTTCATCTAATAGAAATACAAGCAGCTCTTCCTACAATAATCAAGAAATTAGTAATTACATAATGGTAGATGAATCTTTGAACACTGATTCAGACTCAGAAACTTATTTTAGTGATTAAGAAATTGTTTACAATTGTGTTATTTGAATATGTTTGTTACTTTATTATTAATCCCTATATAAATATGTTCTTAATCTGAAATAATAATTTAATTTTGAAATATTTAGTGTTGTCAATTTGGCAACCCATTCATATAATGTTATTTGAATACCAATGGTTGTTTTTAAAACTGTAAACAAACAAAAAATACCAAAAACTTTAAAGTAACCCTAAATAATTAGCAATTGGTTATATTTCATAAAAAAACTATCACGCTTTATCGTTTTGTATGTGAAATGACAGATTAAATTTCAAAAAAGGGGGAATTTTTGGTATTTCATTGTCCCCGCACCGGAAAAATAAAAGGATTTCTAAAAATTTGTATTAATTTTCGAAAACAGTAGGCCAAGAGAGATATGTGCCAAAAATTTCATTAAGCTACCATAACTCCTTCGATTTGTTTCCACTTTTACTATGGGGACCGTTCACTGTCCAACATCGAGTTCATTGTCTGTAATTATTGTTTCCGGTTTACCCAAACACTGAATACGCATTTTCAAAGCCTCAAGGATTGACAACCAAGCTCTATCGCATACTTAGTAAATTTATCGATTCCAGTCAGAAACATTACTCCTCTTTGTGGGTAGAATATATCGACATGGACTATAGCGTTATGTTTATCAGGCGTCTCTGTTACGTTCACCGAATGCCTAATGGGATTTCTATCATACTTTGCTTTATTGCATACTGCGCAATTATTAACATACTTTTGTATAAGTTTTTGTAAGTCCGGATGGTAGAATTTCTTCTTTACTTCCGCTAAAATTTCGTTTATTCCTCTATGATTGTTTTCAAAATGTAATGTCTTTATTATTTGCAGAACCTCGCCTTCATCGGTTATATCCTTCAATAGAGTGTTTGTCCTCTGTTTTCTAAAATTTTCATTTTAAATAAAGTATTTTATGTACATATCTTGAAATTTCATAAAGTGATCGTTGTCAGTACAAAAAACGATCAACCTTCTGTGGTAGTCTTTCCTTCATCGCCTCAAGAAGGGTTTCTTCTAATTTTACTGTCCATGTTTCTATTATTTTGATTCTCTTGCTGAATGTTTTTCTTTCTGCTCTGTTCAGGACAAATTGGCTCTTGAATTAATTTAGAGGGTTCTCAGCGATTTTTATGAAATCGATGTTATCAGTCTCAAATTCAAGATTATTTCATCATCCGCAACAATTCTACTGAGGCCATCACCCACATCGTTTTCTTTACCTTTTATGTAGCTAATGTGAAAGTCAAATTCTTTAAGCTTTATTTTCCAACGCTGCAATTTTGTATTGGGATATTTTAAGTTACTAAGCCCCACTAACGGTCTATGGTCTGTTTTTAGCAAAAAATTTCTACCAGATAAATAAGGTAGAAAATACATCTTTGCCCAAACTATAGCCAAGAGTTCTTCCTCTATGGTGCATTAGTTTTTTTCATGGCCATTGAGGGATCGACTAGCATAACAAATAATTTTATCGTTCCGCATCAACGCCGCCCCAGAGTGAAATAACTAGCATCTGTGAGCAATTTAATTTCTTCGAGAAGTCAGGGTGTACCAAAATAGGATCAATAAGAGTTATCAATTTCTCGAACGCGTGTTTATAATCTTTATCCCTTAGATTAATTTACCGGAGTGTGCAACACCTTTTAGTCTTGCATACAAATCTTTTAGTAATATAGACTTAAGTTTAATATGTCTAAACATTAACCATCTCTTTGAATGGAATGTCTGTGACGATTTACACAATAGCGATCATTACCCTATCATTATCAGTCTAAATAATTGTTCGCCTAATCTTGAACGTAGACCTAAATGGAATATGAAAAAGCAAAATGGGAAGACTTTAGATGTATTTTTACAGGAGACCTGTCTAGTGGTATCAATATAGATACAATTGAAAGACACATTAGTAATGCTATTTTAAACTCTGCTATGAAAGCTATTGCTTTAAATAATGTGACCTACAAAAGCAAAGAAGTCCCTTGGTGGAATAAAAACATAAAATCTCTCATTGAAAAGAGAAGAAAATTGCTACAAAATTTTAAACAAAATTGTACCTCTGAGAATTTAGAAATATTTTTAAGTGTTAAATCAAAAACCCGTAAACAAAAGGCTAGTTTATTATTTGGAAATAAATAATGCTCTAAATATAAATCAGTCTGGATTTAGGAAAAATAGAGGGACAATAGATAATTTAGCGGTTTTACAATCCTTTAAAAAGGATTTAATTGCATTTTTTTTCAATCTAAAGAAAGCTTATGACCAGGGCAACCAAAAATATGCTTTAAAAAAAGGGTTTTAAGCGCATAAAAAATGCTGTAAAAAACAGGAAAAATGCTCTTAAAATGTAAAAAATATGCTCTAAAAAGTTTTGTTTTTCTTAAAAATATAAGATTTTATTTGAAATATAATGAAAAAATAAACATGTTAGGGAATTCATTAAATAACTTGTTACTTTAGGAACATATTACATGTCTAAGACAACATATGCTAAATACACATGTACATACTAATTTATGTAATATAAAATACGAATTAAAAACTACTTTGTAAGCAAATTTGTACAAGTATAAGTCTGTGAAATATATTAGCTTAATTCATATTGGAATTGCAATAAATTACGACGTGTTGACTTAAATTCTCAAAAAGAAAGTTCTGTCTGTTGCTTCTAAAAATACTTTTATAAAAAGAAAAACTTCTTTCTACATCCGCTGAATTCATTGGAGCATATTTAAAAGACAAAACTTCGCCCACATCATATACTGAAGTTGGGCTTGCTTTAGAACCATTCAGATGACTACAAATATTTTTTATTGTTTCAAGGCCTTTGTTTTTATCCATAACTCGTTTTAACTTATTTTGAACAATATGCTTAGAATCGGAGTCAGGCACATTGTCGATCTTTTTAACGGTATCGTTCAGTATTTTTAGTTGCTCGGTTAGGGAAATACCAGCAGTTTGAAATTTTTTGATATTGTTGACAATAAATCCATAATTCGATGCAATAAAAACTAAATCTGTTTTTGTTTTAGATTTACGTAAAGCTTCTTTGGCAATTTTAATCGATTGAGAATCATCTGTTAAACTATCTAAAATTTTCAAAACTTTTTCGTTATTGATAGCATAATAATTTACAGCCTCAATCCATGTACTCCAACGGGTTGTTATTTGTTCAGGTGGGAGAGAAAGTTGCAGTGGCGGCTTACCGGATTTTCGAAGAACTTTTCTTTTAACGATTTAAAAAATTGTTGGGTTTTAAAACTTAAATATTAAACAACCAAGAAGCTAAGGCCCAACGTGTTTATATACATAAATAGAATAAGATAAACATTACACTAGTCTGCAAAATTCAATTCGCTTTGGTTATGTCAGTGGCGAATTCAGTTCGGCGTAGTCGATTAGGTGAACACCACCTGGTTGTAAGTTGTTCAAGTACACATTAAAAATAATTGGAATGTAGTCATAACAAAAATTTTGTAAGAAATGCTCTTTTAATAGCAAAATATGCTCTTAAAGCTGCTTTTATAAGTAAAATATGCTCTTAAAAGTAATATATTCTAACATATGCCCTCAAGGGCAAAATATGCTCTAACAAATCGATGCCAAAATTCCTAAAAATCTCTGAAGCGGATAAATACCTACCTCATATGTTTGTAAGACATGCAGAAAAAAATATGATATATCATAAATTTGGTTGCCCTGCTTATGACTGTGTATGGAAACAGATGATGTTCAAAAAATTAAATCCTCCCACATACAAGGAAATATGGCTGCTTATATTTTGAACTTTCTACAATACAGTAAATCCTACTGTTTGGTTGGAAACTCGCCATCAAACTGTTTTGATCTCGAAAATGGAGTTCCACAGGATTTCGTTATAAGTGTCACCCTTTTTTATTTGGCAATTGTTGATATTGTTACGTTTTTAGACCTTTTCGTAAAAACGGTTTTATTACTTATCCTTCAAGGATTCGTTTTATTGCATCAAATTAAAACACGGACAAATTAATTTTAGAAATATAATGCGGCAACACTTTATTTATCAACTTATTTACACGAGTATTTGTTCTACTCAACACTTAGCGATGTTAACACGTCTATATTTGAAATCACTCTGACCATCGCTGAGCTCTGGCAGCGCCTTTATATAGCAAAAATGAATGTGTTTGTATACATGACAATGCTGACTAGCTTGGTTTGCTTATGGTAACTATGTGTGGTTGAATGTATGAGTGTTCTGTGTGTTTTGCCTATGGTAACTATGAGTGGTTGTATGGATGAGAGTGTGATTTTGTTTCTTCTACGTGTACATGGCTGTGTATACTTGTGAATCTGTTTAGCTTTATTAGCAGCGAATACTTGCATACAAGATCATTAAGAATAACATATATTAGCATTTATGTTGCTAGGTTTGTTGTTGTTGTGGTTTACTCTTATTGGCATAGCCTTGAATGACCTTGTATATTCCGAAGTATTCCATTTCCGTTAATTTGAATATTATCTATATAGTGTTGACCAGGGTTGTAACATTTTGACAACTTGAGATTAATTGGCAGTGCTGCCAAGTACACATAGCCACATTGTCGTTTTATTTAAATCTATTTCTAATATTTGTAACATTGCCGCCCACTTAAGCCTGTTCGACCCGAATAGGCATACAATCACCTCTTCGATAGTGCGCCAATCGTTGGAGATGTACTATCTTCATTTTCGACCTTGGGCTATTGTGCTTCTGTATCCGGTATACAACGTCATTCACTCTCTTCATCACTTTATACGGGCCATCCCAGTGAGTCTGTAATTTTGGGGACAACCCTTTCTTCCGTTGTGGGCTATACAGTAAAACCAATTGTCCTTCCATAAATGCCTCCGAGTTTGCTGCGCGGTCATACCTAGCCTTCATCTTGTAACTGACCATCTTGATTCTATTGCGCACGAACTCATGCAGTTCGTTTAAGTCCTCCTTCCCCTGGGACGTAATAGCTCCTTCTTCTGCAGTTGGCTTAACACCAAATTCCAAATCACCAGGTAGTTTTAATTCCGTCCCGAAGATAATTTTGGATGGCATTCTCGATGTTGAGTCGTGTACAGCTGACCTATATGCCATCAAAAATTTGGGGATGTGCTCGTCCCAATCCCTCTGATGGGTGCTTACTACTTTTCGTAAGTACTCTTCTGGTTTTCTTTATCCCATATAACTCGCACATTTTCCTGAATATGGCAGACTCGAAATTCCTTCCTTGGTATAGCATATACCTCTGGCCATTTACTGAAATAGTCCATTACTACAAGTACATAACGATTTCCGGCTTCGGTGACGGGAAAGGGACCTGCTACATCCATTTCGATCCGCTCGAATGGTGCTCCTGAGCTGTATTGTTGCAGCTGTCCCCGGCTTCTTCTTACTGGGCCTTTGGCTGCTATTCACTGTGGGCAGTTTGCTATCCAGTCAGCTACGGTTTGTTGACATCCAACCCAATAAAAACGCTGCTTCAGTTTCTCAAGTGTTTTTGTTACTCCAAGATGACCGCCACTGGGTCCATTATGAAACTCCTGTAAAACTTTACTTATCTTGGAGTATGGCACAACTATTAAATTTGAAGTTGTTTTGCCATCTACACTTTCCCATATGCGGTATAAACACCCTTTTATTACCTTAAGGCTGTTCCACTGAGCCCAATAAGATTTGGCGAGTGGGCTTTCAGCCGAAATTTCATTCCGGGATGGTCGTCTGTCCTCTTTTTTGGCCGTTATAATTTTCCTTAGTATATCGTCGTACCTCTGTGCCGCTGACCAGTCTTCATCAGGGCCGATGTGCATTAGCCGAACATCCACAACGCCTTTCTTTTGCTCGGTTCTATCACAATGTTTAGACTCTAAACAGCAGGGTCTTCTTGAAAGAGCATCCGCATTGTTATGCTTTGTGCCTCTTCTATGCTCAATGCTCTTTCTTGGTGGCAAAACAGATCTACCTCTCTTCCTTGATGCTTTGCAGCTGCGCTGAAAATGACCGATCTTTCCGCAGTTAAAGCACTTAGGCTTTTCTTTGATAGCCTTCTCTGCCAGCAGTTGTCGCATT
Source organism: Linnaemya vulpina (assembly GCA_963675445.1). Taxonomy (NCBI): domain Eukaryota; kingdom Metazoa; phylum Arthropoda; class Insecta; order Diptera; family Tachinidae; genus Linnaemya; species Linnaemya vulpina. Next base: position 34,339,512 of record OY776276.1, read on the forward strand.
GCCTCCTTAACGCTAGCCACTAGGTTGTTATCCTCCTCAGACAAAACCTCCACATTCCGCACTTTACATATCTGTGGCTTGAAAACCATCCTGGTAGTCTCTTGAGCCAGTGCAAATGACACAGTTTCAGCGAAAGAGGATTTCTGCGTAGCGCACACCACCAGTTTAACATCAGAGTCGCCAATGCCGTTAACGAAAGCCTTAGTTTTAATATGGTCCAGGAACGGGTGACTCTCGCCTGGATATGTGAGCTGCACTAAACTCTCGATTTCCATTGCGAAATCTTGTAGATATTCGTTAGGCTTCTGAACTCTACATCGCAATTCCATTCTGTATAAATCGCGCTTGTGCTCACCACCATACTTGCGCTGCAATGCTGCCATTATTTCATTATAGTTGTTTCTGCAGCTTACTGGCACAGTCTCAAGTACCTCTGCGGCTGTATCCTTTAGGGACAAGATCAACTCTATGGCCTTTTCTTCAGCATCCCATCCATTTCTGCTAGCAACTGTCTCGAACTGGAATTTGAAGATGCCTAATGGAACGCTGCCGTCGAAGCATGGCGCTTTTATCCGAGCAGAAACCTCCGCAACTGCTCGTACTGGCCCGCCGCTACACTCCAGGTTATGCATTTTGTCCTCTAGAGCATGCAATTTCTCTTCGAACTCCTTTGCATGCTTCTCCAGCTCTGAGAATTTATTTTCAATAGAATCCACCCTCCTGTTAATGGCTTTAGAAACCTCTACCAGGGTCTCGTTCATGGCTTTATTTGACTCCTGTGTTTCGGCTACAAGCTTTTCCTGCATCTGCTGAGAGTTCCGTTTTATTTCAGTTATTTCGGCTACAAGCTTGTCATTGTTGATCGTTGATGCCTACTGCATCTGCTGAGAGTTTTGTTTTAATTCACCTTGTGCATCACTGATTCCTTTTATCTGGATCATTATAGCACCGAACATTGAATTTATGTCCATGCTGCTGTTCGTGGCAGGAGGGCATACTTGCACATCGTCTTTGTCTTCAAACTCGTATGTCCCGATGTCCATTCCGCGATTCTTAAACTCATCTATCAGCCTCTTCTGCAGTTCAGCCTTGTTACCTGCAGTTGGCAATTGCAGCTTACTGAGCTCCTTTTTCAGCTGTTCAACTTTTGGCTCATCAAATTTCATGATTATTTATTTTAATAATTTTTTTTTTTTCTTTTTCTTTGAATTGCAATGTCCTTTTAATTATATTTGCAATCCCACTTCTGGCACCAATTGTTACGTTTTTAGACCTTTTCGTAAAAACGGTTTTATTACTTATCCTTCAAGGATTCGTTTTATTGCATCAAATTAAAACACGGACAAATTAATTTTAGAAATATAATGCGGCAACACTTTATTTATCAACTGATTTACACGAGTATTTGTTCTACTCAACACTTAGCGATGTTAACACGTCTATATTCGAAATCACTCTGACCATCGCTGAGCTCTGGCAGCGCCTTTATATAGCAAAAATTACGTCGTCTGGTAACCTCGCGAAAGTTCTGGGCATGGTGGTTGTATTTTACTTGACATGTGTGTGTTTGTATACATGACAATGCTGACTTGTTTGGTTTGCTTATGGTAAATATGTGTAGTTGAATCTATGAGTGTTCTGTGTGTTTTGCCTATGGTAACTATGAGTGGTTGTATGGATGAGTGTGTGGTGTTGTTTCTTCTACGTGTATATGGCTGTGTATACTTGTAAATCTGTTTAGCTTTATTAGCAGCGAATACTTGCATACAAGATCATTAAGAATAACGTCTATTAGCATTTATGTTGCTAGGGTTTTTGTTGTTTACTCTTATTGGCATAGCATTGAATGATCTTGTATATTCCGGAGTATTCCATTTCCGTTAATTTGAATATTATCTATATAGTGTTGACCAGGGTTGTAACATTTTGACAAATATAGATTAATTGGCAGTGCTGCCAAGTACATATAGCCACATTGTCGTTTTATTTAAATATATTTCTAATCTTTGTAACAATATATTAGACCAGTGTCAAAAAGACGTAAAGGCACTGTTGTATGCTGATGATCTAGTCACATATTGTTCAGGTAAAAAGCATTCAGCTATAATTTAAAAAATTCAGTTAACTATTAATAAGATAGAAAAATTTAACGAAAAAAGCGGATTTCAATTTAATAAAGATAAAACAGTGGCAATTAAATTTTCTAGACGCTTAATAGCTGCCAACAGTAGTAGCACCATACAATTATGTGGCACAGATATTCAATTTGTAAAAGAACACAATTTCTTGATAGAAAATTAACATTCAAAGCCCATAATAAGAAAATTAAAGCCAAGGCAAATTCTAAATTTAACATTATTAAAATCGTTCTCCCTACCATTGATTGTGCGTCAGTTATATATCTATCTGACTGAAAACAGACATAAGTAGTTTGGAATCCATTCAAAACACAGGAATAAGACTTTCGATTGGCGCCTTTAGTACGGTGTTTCTCTGATATTAACGTAGATTTTTCCATTGCAACCTGTAACAAGCGTAATATGTCATCCCCTGAAATGCAACAGAAGTTTTTGGAATTAATTAACACATCATATCCCAATCACCATTACGTTTTCACTGATAGCTCTGTTATGAATAAAAAGGTGGATTTGCAATTTATAGCAATTCCATTACCATCTCAAACCGTATCCCAGATTATTCCTCTATTTATACCTCAGAATTACTTACTATAAAAACTTGTGTTGAGAATATTACAAATTATGACAAGAAATCTCTTATAATATCTGACAGTAAAAGCGTTTTGCTTGGACTACAAAATCCGTTTAGTATAAGTATAATCGTGAATCAAATAAGAGAAACTCCTACAAAATTGCCTGAAAATAAAATTAGTTTATTATGGGTGCCCAGCCACTTAAATATATAGGTAATGAAAAGGCAGACTTTTTCGCAAAAAATTCTCTTGAACAATCGGTTTCAGCAAAAATCAATACTCAGACTATAAATAATGGATTCGAAAATACGTATCTGACCTATGGAATGATAACAACTTATCTAAATTATACGCAATACAAAAAAACATTGAAGTTAAGTTTAATAGAACAACCTTGCCAAGATCAGAGTTTGTTAAATTAAATCGACTGAAAGTTGGTTATTGCTTATTCTCCCACAAACACAAAATTGGGAAAACTCCACCTCCACTTTGCATTTGTGGTAGTGAACTCAAAGTTTTTCACATATTTAATGAATATAACCTTTTACAAGCAATCGAGCGAAACATAAAGTACATAATATAAAAATTCTTAGAAATGAAAAGGAATTTCAAAATGTTAAAGAATTCATGATAGAGATTAATTTATACAACTCGATTTGAATCTAAACTTTAGTACTTTTTTCTCCAAGTATTAAAAAAAAACATTAAAGCTTATGTAATTAAAACGTATGTAATCAAAACTTTTTGGCCTATATAACCTTTATAGTGTTGGGGCCTTAAAAATATATAATAATAATAATATACTATATTATCTTGGTGTGTATATTATAATTATTTACGTTTTTAATACAAAATAGACAAACCTTTCCAAAAGTCAATAAAAAATTTACGAAAGGTGGTGTAAAATTTGTAATAAAAAGGGTTTTTTATTGACAAAGAAAGAGTTAGACCGTTATTAGACCTAAGAACAGATTGTTAACAACGATTAAAAACAGAGTTTTATTGAATATAATATAATATAATAAATTTATAATATATAATAACTGCTGAAAAGCAGTCTAGAAGACATTTTAAAGGTTTACGATATTTTAAGTTTCCATCTCCAAAAATCTTTAAAAATGCGACCGTAATTGTGAAAGCTCATTCATTTGGATAAAATAATTAAGGGCGATACCCTTTCCAACTAAAGATTTAGATGAAATTGAGGAAGAGAAGACACTGAATTCCAGAATTTGACAACAAACACACGGTGTGAAAATATTGCCGACCCCTTCTGTTCAAATTGCAAAAACCAAACAAAACGATCTTTTACGAAAATACTAGAAAATTTTAATTCCAGAAAGAACACTAGAACTGTCAGAAAAGATTAGGCAATTCTGTTAAAGAATCTATTGATGCTCCCCACACTATTAGCATGGAAAGCAAAACATTTTATAAGCTTTTGGTTACTACTCGACCAAAGGAATATTCTGAAGACGTAAAGAATTCAGCTCAAAATATATATTACAGGATCAACCCACATAAAATTTTGTAAAACACAAGTTAAATTTTAACTTGCCGCATATTTTACCCTGAATCGCTGAGCGCCAATAAAATTTCTTCAAACTGGCTCAAAGACTAATGGGTTTGATATCTTAAAGCAAAACTGCGAACAGTTGGATGAAAGAGATTCTGAGTACATGGTTTTGGTTATGGACGAAATGATCATAAGAAAAGAGTTAAGGTATAATCAGAGTTTAGATTTAATAGATGGATTAGAAGCAACAGGTTTTGTAAAAACGAAAAGTATTGGTACTCATGCATGTGTTTTTATGGTAAAATCATTGTTTTCTAATAGCAATCTAATATGCAAAAATTCGCGTAAGATTCGCAACTCAATTTTTTAGCAGAACTGTTGCAGCTGCTATCAAAACAATATGCAAAACTACACAATTTAAGAGCTGTTCCGCAGAAGTGGCCCTTTCAACAGCTCAGTTTGTGTAAAATATATATAAGATTTTCGATTGTATTAATAGTGGTTCCCTTTATGGCGATAACTGCTACATATCTGCAGTTCAACTTAACAGTCAAACTCACAAATTTATACAAAACTTTATGAAATATCTGGATGACGTGGAATTCGTTGACCAGAAAAAGCGTGTTTTCTTTTTAAATAGTATGAAGCTCTCTTAATTCAGTTCATTTACTGTTTAATGACATTTTAAGAGAAGGGGGTAATATATGTATATTATTTCATAACAAAATTTCTTAATCAGTACAAGTTAAAAAATATATTTCCTGTACTGCGGGAAAAGTATTTAAAGAGCTATACGAAATTTCAATGCGAAAAATGATGTAATGAGCTTAGGAAGATTAATAAAGTTTTAAACGCCCCAAGCGAGCTTTTATATTCTTGAAGAACTATCAGTCTCTGACAGATTTTGGAAATTCACCTGCTCTATCAGACAATGGATGCAAGTTAGAAACATTTATTAATATTTAACAATATCTTTAAAGCTGAACCGGAACGAAATAGTATAAAATCATTTATTATTGACTTGTGCAAACACTCAACCCCAGAATGGTTCTGTGATGATTGTTCAAACCATAAGCACCAATTATTGGACTTTCTATAATTTGGTCCTCCGTTGAAAGCACTGCTCTTGGGCTATAAAAAAGGGCAGTTCTAAGCAAAGAAAAGTGCAGATTTTATCAAATAAATAAAAATATAAAAGCAAATCTATAAAAAATTAATAAAAAAAGAAATATAACAAAAAAAATATAATAAATAATTAAGAAATAATAAAAATATACAAAATGCTACTAATAAAAAAAATTTTTTTTACATGTAAACATTTTTAAAAAGTTTTAATTTTTTTTATTAAAATCCTCAACTGACTTGATTTTACTAATATAAATGTATCCTTTATTATATCATATATTACAGAAAACCTAAATGTTTTAGCTTTAGTACACAATAACCTAATAGAATTTATAAAAAGGCTTACTGCGCCATTTTATATGAATAATAAAAAATTACTAATTACAATGATTTTATTTGAATTCCTTAAAAACTTATTTCTAATATAATATCAATTATTTTATTTTAACAAAGCGTATGCATTAAAATTTTTTGATTTATCATATATCAATTTATATTGCAATTCATTTTATACTTATGACAGGATTAGTTCATTTAAAATAAAAGAACTCCATTAAAAAGAATCATTCTATAACAGCTCCGCCGTCTATACAGAATTTTGGCGCTATTGTTGTAAATTACTATCGCCGAACGAATCACCGGCGCCAATAAAATAAAATTTTTTATACATAATTTTTTAATACATAATACACATACATACATATATATATATATATATATATATATATATATATATATATATATTACATTAATTTACGCAGCAGTATTTTTCGCTTCGGACAAATGATCCATTCTATGCAACATAAAAGTACATATACAATTTTCTGCAAGAAATAACACATTCCACCTTACAAGTTTCATTGTTGAATGCTCTAAGCAAACTAATAAGTTTTTTATTTTATTCGAAAATATAACTGCACAAGGCAAATTGAATTATGTTAGAAAACATGTTGAACGAACATGTGCGATGCGGGCTGTAATATTACGACCCGCAAATAAATTTTTTCGTGGTTGTCTTATATACGTATATAAAGAAAGGAGCTGGTGTCTGGCAGTGGAAGTACAATTTCTGAATCGTCGTGGAGTTTGACGAGCTATCTGGAATTTTTGAATGACTATATTCATCCACGGAAGTAAGGCAACTTTTGAAGTAAAACATTAGTGATTTTTCCATTAATATGAATTCATTCTTATAAAAATTTCAGAACAACATCAAATGAACCCCCGGTGGAAATTGTCTTGGGTGAATCAATCTCATTTTCCCATGTTGAAAAAAGGTCCCAGTCTATAAATGAGTCATTACACTTTGCATCAAGTGAAGACTCATCCAGTACGCCATTAACCTCCAGGAAAACAGAGATAGCGTGACTGCAAGGAAGCTGTAGAATAATGAATGTGTGAAAGATCTTCTATTAGATTAGTATACTCAAATAAGTGTGTAATCTTAAATATGTGCAGATATGTATAAAATATATCGCACTCGTTCATCAATACTGTATTAACTCAAAAATTTTTATTAATCTTTTTGGCAAAAAACAATACATAACACTTATGTATGGTTAAAAATTCCAATAGTTCTGACTAATCTTTCTTAATAAAATTACATATTGTGACCTTTTTCCTGCTAAAATGGTTTATTTCTGTGAATCAAGAAAACATATTATTTTGAGTTTGAGTTACAACTGTTTAATTGATTCAAGCTAAATCAAGACACTATGTTGAAAAGATGTTGGCTCTCCTTTGTGCGTTGGAATAGTTATCATCATGTCTTTCTGAGATTTCAAATTAATTTCGAACAATTAGCCTATGAATATTAATTCAATTTAACATAAGTTTTTTGTTTTAATTCGATATATGAGTGTTTTTATAAAATAATGCTTAAGTTTTTCTTTGAGTTGTTACTGTTTTCGTGAAATATCTGCTTTTCGTGCTTATCTGTTTTATTGAATATGTATTAAATAAGAAAAAGTTAATAAAAAAAAGACAAAGAAGTCTATATTTTATTTTTCCACAAGTAGACTGTTCAAGCATTTTATAAAAAGGTTCATTTTTGTTTGCTTGTGTTTTTTGTCGTCTTTCCGTTGTATAATGTGTAAATTGTGTTATAAGATCACACATTTTTTTTTGCAAGTGGATCTTCGGATTTACGCTCACTTTTCCTTTTTCTGGAGGTTGATGGTGTACTGGATGAGTCTTCACTTGGGGCAAATTGCAAAGACTCATTCATATACTGCGAGCTTTCTTCAATGTGGGAAACTAATTCATCCAGCACAATTTCCACTGGGGCTACACTTGATGTTGTTCTGCAATTTTTATAAGAATAAATTCATATTAACAGAAAAATCACCAATGTCTTACTTCAAAAGTTGACTTACTTCTGTTGTTGAATATGGTGATTCAAGAATTCCAGATGGCTCATAAGACTCCACGATGATTCCGGAACCGTACTTCCACTGCCAGAGACCAGCTTTCTCTGGTTGAGTTTTACGTACCGGTCCCTTATATTTTTCCATCTTGTTTGGCAATCAGCTTCTAAGGATTTTAATTTGCAGAAAGTTTAAAACATTGGAACAAGGAGAATTTCGATCTACAAAAACTTACCACTTGCATTCATGGCAGCGCTTATCTCTGCCCAAGCCTTGGTCCTTTTATATTTATTTCGGTAGTCAACCGAACCTTTTTCTTATAAATTTTATATTTCTATACCTCCGCAACCAATTTTTCGTCTTCAAAGCTATCCATCTTGTTTTAGCTGTCAAATTCCGCGCGGCAATGACAAAGTAGAACTTTGTCATTGCCGCGACAACAAACACAAGCAAATAGAAATGAACCTTTTTATAAAATGCTTGAACAGAAGTTCGGAAACATTTCGCAGGAGCATGTGGACATTATGCAATTAAATATAATAACTGAATAATAATGAAAATTTTCAAGATCTTAGATTATAATAACAAGAAATATATTATATATATATATATATATATATATATATATTTTTTTTTTTTTTTGGCAAAAAAACAATACATAACACTTATGTATGGTAAGGTATGGTCCGAAATTCTCATAATTCTGACTACTCTTTTTTAATAAAATAACATGTTGCGAACTTTTTCCTGCTGAAATGGTTTATTTCTTTGAATCAAGAAAAGAGAAATACTTTGAGTTGTTTGAAGTGATTTGTATATATGTTTTATTGAAAATATAATATATATATATATATATATATATATATATATATATATATACATATACTTTATATGTATATATATATATATATATATATATATATATATATATATTAATATATATCAAATAAAGAAAAACACAAAAAAGTCTATATTTTGTTTTCCCACAAGTAGTCTCTCAATAAATCTCTTGCGGCAAATGCTGATCGAAGACAGTTATTTGAAGTCAAACCTTTAACATTTGGTAATGAAGTGATTTCATTTCTACATAGTCCTTTTACAAAACAATATTTTATTGACATTTTCCCTGACTTCATCTATAAGAAATCCTGGATATGGTCGCATAAGTCTGGGACCCAAGGGAAGGCAGCATCTTCAACGAAATAGTTATGAAATGTTGCTGTTTGGTAACATACTTGGTGGTGGTACATCTAATGAACCTCTAAGTAATGGTTTTCCCAATTCAGAAAACGACAATACCTCGCCATCGCTTTTGGTGCTATACGACCCAATATAAACGGCAGTAAAAGTGTAATTTGCGTCACAAGTAGAGAGTAGGATGACACAATAAAACGCTGTAATAGATATTATTTACGTATAAATTTAAATAATAATGTAAGCAATTTAGAAAGTATAGTCGGCCAAGCTCGGCTATACAATACTAACATTTATAATTATAAAAATTAGATACCGAATGCGGTGGACACGTAATGGCGATGTGTTTCCCATCTATCGATCCAATACAATTTGGAAGGTTCCAAATGTTTACAAAATCCTCAGCAATTTATTCCCATTCATGCTGATTGGGTATAGATAGATAAATCCTACTTAGTTCTGTCCATATTAGCTCACATGTTTTCAATACAATATGTACTACAGATCGCACAGCCATCTTAAATGTCATAGAAATGTTTTGTCTACTGACTCCTTATGCGAAATAGCTAACTAACAAGAGATATAATCAATAATAAAATGGCAAGCAATTGACACAAGTCACATGAATGTTAGGAACAGTCTGCATTCTGCTGCTAATTGAATTCCTTATTGAATATTTTTCTAGTTTGTCTCGAGGGATGTTTTGAAACTTTGTTTTCGAGTGCTCGAATCTATTTGCAAATAAAGAACACGCACTCACACTTTTCTTTTTTATTTTATTTGACAGGATGTAAAATTGAAAAATCCATAAAAACAAGAAAATATTCTCCTAAAATTGTCCATTCATTTAACTATGTCTTATTTTTTTACTGTCATTTGAAATTTGCAAACAATATTTTTATTGTAGATTAAAGTAATATGGTTGTACTTTATAACAAAAGTTTTAGTCACAAGCAAACTATCGTTGGAGAAGGTTTACTTAATAAAGCAATAAATTCTTTGCCTTTTGAATTACATCTTTCTGGATATCAGTACTGTGGACCAGGCACAAGATTACAAAGACGTTTAAATATTGGATGCTGCTTACAAAAATCACGATATAGCTTATTCAAAAAATAAATACTTAAACAACAGACATCAAGCTGACAAAATTCTTGAAAATAAAGCTTGGGAAAGAGTTCTTTCAAAAGATAGCGATAGATGCAATTCGTAGTGCAGAAGATACAGAAAAAGCATTAAGAAATGAAATAAAATTAATCAAAAAGCAGAATTTTCAAATAGTGTGTACTAAAAAATATAAGTTTATCATAAAAATATTAAGAAATATACTTACTTATATATAACATTGAGAAATATATATATATATATATATATATATATATATATATATACAAATATGAAATTATTTATTCATTTTATTTATTTGTATATTTGATATAATATAATTAAAACTGGTTTTTCAATAACATCGAAATGAAATAAAAATTATATATTAATTATTATTTTTATAAATAACATGTTATATATAACTACAAAAAATAAAATTTAAATTTTTAAAATTTAAAAAAATGAATTAAAAATTATTTTTTGTTATGAAATAATAATATTCTTTTAAATAAAATGCAATAGATAAAAAATTCAAAAAAAAACTACTATTTTAATAAATTAAAGCAATATCTTAGTTATCCGTAGGTACATTTATTTTATATCCGCCTTAAGTCAACTCATATGAGTCTAGGAAATCACCAACCAGTTTAGAGCTAACTCGTGACACACTCGTATTGAATCGATAATAAGCTAACTCAAAATGAGCAAGCTTGTGGTTAGTCTAAAACTGATGCAAAGTGAGTGCACTCATTCCCTAGGAAATTACATGTAAAAATTGATCCAGCGTTAGTATAGAAAATGAGTCAGTCGCGAGTCACCCCTAGCTCATTTATGATCAACCATAAGTTAGCTTATGGTTAGCTCAAATTCCTACAGGGTTATTATGATATATGTATGTATAATGTAAACGATTTTTGTATACATATTAAATATATATATTTGCTTGTTTGTGACGTGCTTTTCGGCTTGAGGTCTTTTTTGTTATAAAATAATTTTAAAACTTTTCATTTAATATATTTTTATTCCAATATTTCGACCAACTCTGGGGGAATTACAATTTTCTAAACAAAAACAATAAACTACTTAATATTAAATTATTTATACAAATAATAATAATTACATGTTTATACATGTAAATTTTGTCACCTACTTTTCACTGGTTTTTTTCTTGTTCTCTGTTTGTTTATTGTATATCTATAGATGTGTGCGCAATTGTCAGTGTCTGATTTGTAGTTAGTTCTCTTGTCAGTGGGAGTATTTATTATGTGGAACATCTCTTGCATATATCTCTTTGTATAATTCTTCTCTCTTTCCAGTATTCTTACTTTACTTAAGTCTGGTTGGTGTCCAGTTATTGCACAGTGGGCACCAAGTGCAGTTTTTTGTGATGTGTTTGTATTATTTAGATCAGATTTATGTCCAGATATTCTAGTCTTTAGTTTTGTTCTTGCCGTACCAATATATATATTCTTACATGCTTCAGTGTTGTCTCCATTGCAAGTTATTTCATAAACTAAATTTGATTCGTTCATTGTATTGAGTTTTGATTTCATATTTGTAAATAACTTCTTTGTTGTATTGCTCGTTTTCATTGCTAGTATGTACTTGTCTCTATCATATTTAACATCATTTTTTTATCCTTTCTGATAACCCAGGTATATTGATTTGTACATTTTTGTTGGTTTTTCGGTAATTACGTTGTAATTGTTTTATATCTTCTGTACTTCAATCTTGTTAGTTTGTTAACTACTCTTGTTGGAAAATCGTTTTTCCCCAAAAAAGTTTTAATTTTTATTATGTTATATTTATGAAAGTCAGTGTTGCTGGTATCTAGTACTCTATTAATAAAATTATTGACGGTGTCTAATATCATATTGCGAGGATGTTTGGAATAAAAATTGATAAGTCTTCCACTGGCTGAAGGTTTTTGATACCAATCTAGTTTAATTATGTTGTTCTTCCTCACAATTAATGCGTCTAAGTAGGGTAATTTGTTGTCGGATTCCGTCTCCAGTGTAAATTTAATTTCCTTATTAAAGGCATTTAAAGCTGCCAGTGTTTCATCTGCTTTGTTGGTTTTTACAATCCAAAATAGGTCGGCAACGTATTTCGTCATTTTCCTTGGCTTAATGTCCATTTTATTTAGAACTTAGGTTAGTAATTCTTCCATTATTATTTATTTATTTATTTAATAAGTCAATAGGTTTTACATTCTTACTGACTAGATAACAAACTAATTCAACAATTAAAATATAAAATAAGATTTCTTTTCAATACGGTATTACTCTCAGATAAGTTCATGATATGTTAACATTTGTTAAAGTTGACACATGCGCGAGGACAAGAACCATTATTAGCACAAACAGAGCGGTAATATTTTAATGCCAAGATTTCAAAATTGCAGGTAGGTCTTACAGGAACGTTGAAGTATAGTTGATTAAGTAAGAACTCCGCATCAACATCGCCTCGAACCAGTCCCATAACAAATAGCACTCAACATCGATCGTCGACTTTTTAGTGTAGGTAATTTTATTAGAGCAAGTCTACAACTAAGCCCACGAAGACAAAAAATTAGAAACTGTTTCTGTACAGATTCGATACCATTGATATGAATGGAGTAACAAGGATCCCAGACAATTGATCCATACTCAAGAATTGATCGAACAAGAGATGTATATAATAGTTTTGTGATATATGGATCCAGAAATTCCTTAGACCAGCGTTTCATAAATCCAAGTACCCCGTAGGCTTTGTTGACCATTATAGAGATGTGATCACGAAAGTTGAGTCTATGATCCAACAGTATACCAAGATCAAATATAGTATCAACTTTATTTAAAATATCATTACAAATATAATAGGACGTCTCAATCTGATTGTGTCTGATAAATGACATGTGTTTGCATTTCTTTATATTTAACTTTAATAAATTATATCTGCACCATTGAGAAAAATGTATAAAGTCAGTACACAGTAAATTATGTGCATTAATATCATTAAAAGAGTTAAAAATTTTAACATCGTCCATACATGAGCACTTTAGAATGACATACAACCGTCGGAAGATCATTGATGAATAAAGTGAACAGAATTGGACCCAAGTGACTGCCTTGAGGAACACCAGAATATACATAAATGGTATTTGGTGTAGTATTTCCAAAATTAACTTGTTGAGTTCTTCCAGACAGATAAGAGTTTAACCATTTTAAAGCAGAATTATTAAAGCCCATAAGTGATAATTTGTGTAATAAAAGATTGTGGTTAACTTTATCGAACGCCTTACTAAAGTCAGTATATATAACATCAGCTTGCATTTTATTGGTAAAATCTTCGTTGACAGTAGTAGTGAGTTCCAAAACATTAGTTATAGTTGAACGGGAATTACGAAAACCATGTTGGCAAGGCGATAAAATGGAAGAAATTTTATGAGTTAAGTAATCAGTAAGAATTTTTTCAAGTAGTTTTGGAATTGCATTAATTTTGGCGATACCTCTATAGTTAGATACATCGGATTTACAGCCATGTTTAAATACAGGAATTATATATGATTTCTTCCACACTGATGGTAAATAGCAAGATTCAGTAAGAGGTACGGACAGTGATGCAGCACAGCTTTTAAGGATACAGCTTGGTATACCATCAGGACCAGGGCTAAACGAGTTTTTCAGTGACTTTAAGTTAGAGAGTACTGTGTCAGTGTTTATGAAAGAAATATAGATCCTACAAGAATGAGTTGTAGTATAAGGATAAGTTGCTGTGCAATCATATGACTTGGTAGAATACGTTGTGGAAAAGAAATCCGCAAATACATTGCTTATAGAAACATCATCATCAGCAGTCAATACTTCAAATGCTTTGGATAACCAGAGGAGTGGCGTTTAGAATTAACAAAGTTATAGAATGATTTAGGGTTTGTTCTTATATTTTGTTTAATACGATTTATGTAATTATTATATGCAATTTTGTTAGCAGTATTATATTCAGATCTAGCTAAAGCATATTTACGAAAATCATCCAGTGTGCCAGTTTTCTTATATTTATCAGCTACCACTGGATATGCAGGAGATCCCATCGGCATTCCTTTTTTCTGTTCATAAAAATTATCATTATATCTAAAATACCTGCAATCTTTGATACAAAAAGTAAATAATTCCATAAAAAGTGTATTCGTTATATGTGTGTGTTCTTGTAACATTTCCCACTTGTTTTCTATTGTCTGCATTGCAAAATTTATAGGAATGCTTGGAAATAGTGAAACTAGGATTTCATCATCAGCTATTGTATATTCTTATATTGTATATTCTAGACTTGAACTCTTTGGCATCTTTTACATTACATTTTGATTCTTTTGTTAGAATTTTAAGAATGTTGCTTATATATCTACAAAGTTCGTACGATGGCGAGTCAATAGACTAGCATATAGGTCGCAATGGCATATTTTCTTTATGTATCTTCGGCAGTCCATATATTCGTGCAACAGCTATTCGTGTAGTTAATTAATTTTTGTAATAATCATTGATTAATTCTAATCTGTGGATTTTCTGTACCAAAACATTGTTTTTATTTTGTAGGCTTAGTGTAGGGTCCTTTTAAATACGTTTACATGTGCACATATCTCCTAGAATGTTTCTTAATTTTATATTGTATATAGTTTTGTCCATAGCTACTGTCTTGTTTCCCTTGTCTGAGTATAATATAATAAAACAAATTCAAGATAAATTTCGATCTGAGATGGGATTAGCAGTTGATAAAAAACAATATAGGAGTTGATTATTGGACTATATTCTGTTAAATAAATAGCTGAATTGAGTTTTTGAAAATTTTTGCAAGCCATCAAAGCCATTTATGTGTAATTACGATAGGAGTGTCATGGATAATAATAATAATAATAATAATAATAATAATATATATATATATATATATATATATATATATATATATATATATATATACTAGATAAAAATAAAGAATTTATAAAATTTTTAATATAAAAAAGTACATTGGATCTTTTCCTCAGAAAGAATTAAAAAAAGAAAAAAAAAAAAAAATATATATATATATATATATATATATATATATATATATATATGTCTGTATATATATATATATATATATATATATATATATATTTATTTATTTATTTATATATATTTAGGGTTACCCACTTTGCGGTTTCAAAGGTAAACGTAAATAAAACACATAAAATATTTTTTTTCATGATATTTCTTTTTTATTATAAAGTTTGAACGTTGACATTATGTGTGAAACAATACATCATTTAAATGACCACCACGCGAAGTGTTGCAAGCATTGATTCTTTTGATGTAATTTTCGATCACTTTTTGACACATATTGGGCGAATGTTGGTTTTTAAGTACTCAAGAGTTAAAGGTTTATCCGCATAAACACGATCTTTCGCGTAGTCCCACAAAAAAAGTCTAACTGTGTCAAATCGCATGATCTTGGTGGCCAGTTGATATCGCCATGACGAGAAATTACGCGATCAGGAAATGTCTCTTGCAATAAACCATATTCGCTCGAGTTGTGTGGCATGTAGCACCGTCTCGGTTATCATATGACCATAACGCTCCGAATTGACGGTGATGGTGTCGTTTTCGAAGAAGTAAGGTCCAACCACACCTTCGGACCAAAGAGTGCACCAAACAGTGACTTTTTCTAGATGTAATGGCCTCTCTTCAATTACTTGAGGATTCTCAGAAGCCCAAATACGAAAATTTTGTTTATTAACATACCCACCGAGTGAGAAAAGTGCTTCATCGCTTGTGAAAATTTTGTTCGAAAAATCGCCGTCCACCACCTGTTGTTCAAGCACCCATTTCACGTATCTACGACGTTGTGAATGGTCAGCTGGCTTCAGTTGTTATGTGAGCTAGACTTTATATGGATGTAGGCGTAGATCTAAATACGCCATAATGCGCCGTAAGACAGTCCTAATTCCTGAGAACGAAGAGGAAACGACACATTCGGGTCATAGACAAGACTTTCACTTACAGCAGCGATATTTTCAGCGGAACGAAAGAAACAATTATGCACAGGCCTTACAATATTTGCAACCGCTCCAGTCTCTTCAAATTTCTTCACAATTTAGCCAATTGATTGCGTAGTTGGACGATTATGTAAACCATAATCTCCTCTTAAAGCACTATATGTGGCTGTTGCAGAATCACCATTTTTGTAGTATGTTTTGATAATTTGAATGCGTTGTGTGATAGTTAAGCGATCCATTTTCGTCAATGTCAGACTTTCAACTGAAAAGAAAAATATTGGTTTAACAACTTAGTTTGACAGATGTCGAGTTCCAGTCCTATACTTTTGAAATCACGAAATGGATAATCCGCTATATATATATATATATATATATATATATATATATACATATATATATATATATATATATATATATAGTAGAACTTAGTCATAACGAATTTCATGGAACTGGAAAAATAGTTCGTTATAAAAAAAGAAATATAGGATCATTATTTTCTGAAACCGTAAACGGGAGTTCGTTACAACCAAGAATTCGTTATAACCGAGGGTATATGTATATGTATATATATATATATATATATATATATATATATATATATGTAAATTCTGAGTAGCTTTATAACAAATAAAATTCATAGCTACCTTCTTCAGATATATAGATTTATTTAATTCCTTTTTGATTTCACCTAATTAGTGGCCATGCATGCCAACTTCTTATTTGGCAATTGGCCAAAATCCCTCCAAGAACGTCATATACTCGAACAAAATTGAACTTTGATGGTTGTAAAGATTTTTACAAACTCAATTCACAACTATTTTGTTTAATAGAATATAGTCCGATAATCAATTCCTATATGGCTGCCATGCATGCCGACACCTTATTTGGCCACATTGGCCAAAACCCCTCCAAGAACATCATATACTCGACAATTTTGTTCGATTTTTTTTTTGGTCTGTAAAAATTTTCACAAACTCAATTCAGTTATTTGTTTAATAGAATATAGTCCAATAATCAATTCCTATATGGTGGCCTTATTTGGCCACATTGGCCGAAATCCCTCCAAGATCATGTAAGATTGCAGATTTATAAAATGCACATTTTGACTATTTTATTAAATATAATCATATTGGAATTATATATTATTAACAATGCTTGAAAACTCATTATATAATATATTTGCTTTGCTGAATAAAATTTATTGATTCTTTTTCTTTACTTCATAGCATATTTAACTTCATGGCTAAATATGTCATGACGTAACGGCTTACATCAAAACATATTTAACTCGGCATGTTTATCTTCACACACATATCAATCCTATAGTTTTCTAGGTTTTGTCTTGCTAAATTAAAATTTTTTGCAAATTCATTTTCGAAATCTGATTATTCAATGTTTCCTTTATTTTAATTGACAGTGTTTATTCTGTCAATATTTTCTTTCTTAAGTCTTTCCGAAATATATTTTAAGCCTTCGCCTTATATAATACTAGTGATAAAATCTATAGGTTTGATTTTCGTTACTGTTATAGTGTATTTCGAAACTTTTTCTGCAAGTTTTCTTTGTTGTTTTCGTCCGCATCAAACAACCTAATATGTTTGTTTAAAGTCAAATTCAATCTCCCGATATCTGCATTGCCTGCTTTATTAAATGTCGTTGTAAAGTGACCTTTAATACCATATTCTTTTAAAATTTTTTTAATCGCCACAACACACAGTAAGTTGTGTAGTGGAAAAAAATCAAAAAAATTTTATCAATAAAATATCGAATTTATCAATAAAATACGCAAGATGTGAAAGCTGACACTCCCACGATTCCAGAGTTGGTTTGGTTTTTCATGTACGTTACGTATATAAAAAGTTATACGGCCTTAAAGTCGAACTATTTTCATAATTTTTTCCACAAAAATGGGTTTGGAAAAATGCATATAATAAATTCATTTTTCAATAAAAATGCTTGCAATTTTATTTGTTTTATTCAGGAATGTAGCAGAAACAATGAAACATTCCTAAAATTAAAATATTTATAGCAACACTGTAAGAAAAAATGTTAAGAAATTAACCAAAATATGTACTTAAACAAAAAAATAGTCAGCTTCATTGGACCCGAAAAACTAGCACATCACAAAACGACTTTTATGAATCAATAATCTTATTTTCTGATATATATACTAAGATATGTATAAGAAGATTTAGGTGTTTTCTATGCCAACTTTTGAGATATAATGATTTTAAAAATCAGCCATATATTTTACTTTTGTTAAAATTATCACTTGATAATGTTTGATAATATATGATGCTTTAAACCAAAGAATACCAAGTAGGATGACTCTAAAACATATAAAATTTATTCTCACATATTGGACACCATGTGAAACCAACCCTTTATTGATACAAATACGTATTTAAGCGAGAACCGTCAAAAAGTCGGGGTCGAAGTGCTTTATATGACAAGCTAAACCTAAAGATATGGACAAACTTCGCATTACTTGTTCTCCCAACGAAGATAATTATAGATATGGAATTCCACCTTTACATTGATTGCTTAGATGCCTTTAGAGCATATTACACACTGCGTGTCGATTGCCTTTTAAGACTTGGCAAGTTAGGAATGATAAGAAAATACTGTATAATAAAAGAAAAAAACCAATTTGAGATAAATTTCGATCTGACGGGGTTAACAGGTAATAAAGTGAAGTCAGAAAATAGCAGAGAAAATTGTAATAAAGATTTAATGAATAAACTCCTAATTTCTTCTGATCCATTAATTTCATCTAATAGAAATACAAGCAGCTCTTCCTACAATAATCAAGAAATTAGTAATTACATAATGGTAGATGAATCTTTGAACACTGATTCAGACTCAGAAACTTATTTTAGTGATTAAGAAATTGTTTACAATTGTGTTATTTGAATATGTTTGTTACTTTATTATTAATCCCTATATAAATATGTTCTTAATCTGAAATAATAATTTAATTTTGAAATATTTAGTGTTGTCAATTTGGCAACCCATTCATATAATGTTATTTGAATACCAATGGTTGTTTTTAAAACTGTAAACAAACAAAAAATACCAAAAACTTTAAAGTAACCCTAAATAATTAGCAATTGGTTATATTTCATAAAAAAACTATCACGCTTTATCGTTTTGTATGTGAAATGACAGATTAAATTTCAAAAAAGGGGGAATTTTTGGTATTTCATTGTCCCCGCACCGGAAAAATAAAAGGATTTCTAAAAATTTGTATTAATTTTCGAAAACAGTAGGCCAAGAGAGATATGTGCCAAAAATTTCATTAAGCTACCATAACTCCTTCGATTTGTTTCCACTTTTACTATGGGGACCGTTCACTGTCCAACATCGAGTTCATTGTCTGTAATTATTGTTTCCGGTTTACCCAAACACTGAATACGCATTTTCAAAGCCTCAAGGATTGACAACCAAGCTCTATCGCATACTTAGTAAATTTATCGATTCCAGTCAGAAACATTACTCCTCTTTGTGGGTAGAATATATCGACATGGACTATAGCGTTATGTTTATCAGGCGTCTCTGTTACGTTCACCGAATGCCTAATGGGATTTCTATCATACTTTGCTTTATTGCATACTGCGCAATTATTAACATACTTTTGTATAAGTTTTTGTAAGTCCGGATGGTAGAATTTCTTCTTTACTTCCGCTAAAATTTCGTTTATTCCTCTATGATTGTTTTCAAAATGTAATGTCTTTATTATTTGCAGAACCTCGCCTTCATCGGTTATATCCTTCAATAGAGTGTTTGTCCTCTGTTTTCTAAAATTTTCATTTTAAATAAAGTATTTTATGTACATATCTTGAAATTTCATAAAGTGATCGTTGTCAGTACAAAAAACGATCAACCTTCTGTGGTAGTCTTTCCTTCATCGCCTCAAGAAGGGTTTCTTCTAATTTTACTGTCCATGTTTCTATTATTTTGATTCTCTTGCTGAATGTTTTTCTTTCTGCTCTGTTCAGGACAAATTGGCTATTGAATTAATTTAGAGGGTTCTCAGCGATTTTTATGAAATCGATGTTATCAGTCTCAAATTCAAGATTATTTCATCATCCGCAACAATTCTACTGAGGCCATCATCCACATCGTTTTCTTTACCTTTTATGTAGCTAATGTGAAAGTCAAATTCTTTAAGCTTTATTTTCCAACGCTGCAATTTTGTATTGGGATATTTTAAGTTACTAAGCCCCACTAACGGTCTATGGTCTGTTTTTAGCAAAAAATTTCTACCAGATAAATAAGGTAGAAAATACATCTTTGCCCAAACTATAGCCAAGAGTTCTTCCTCTATGGTGCATTAGTTTTTTTCATGGCCATTGAGGGATCGACTAGCATAACAAATAATTTTATCGTTCCGCATCAACGCCGCCCCAGAGTGAAATAACTAGCATCTGTGAGCAATTTAATTTCTTCGAGAAGTCAGGGTGTACCAAAATAGGATCAATAAGAGTTATCAATTTCTCGAACGCGTGTTTATAATCTTTATCCCTTAGATTAATTTACCGGAGTGTGCAACACCTTTTAGTCTTGCATACAAATCTTTTAGTAATATAGACTTAAGTTTAATATGTCTAAACATTAACCATCTCTTTGAATGGAATGTCTGTGACGATTTACACAATAGCGATCATTACCCTATCATTATCAGTCTAAATAATTGTTCGCCTAATCTTGAACGTAGACCTAAATGGAATATGAAAAAGCAAAATGGGAAGACTTTAGATGTATTTTTACAGGAGACCTGTCTAGTGGTATCAATATAGATACAATTGAAAGACACATTAGTAATGCTATTTTAAACTCTGCTATGAAAGCTATTGCTTTAAATAATGTGACCTACAAAAGCAAAGAAGTCCCTTGGTGGAATAAAAACATAAAATCTCTCATTGAAAAGAGAAGAAAATTGCTACAAAATTTTAAACAAAATTGTACCTCTGAGAATTTAGAAATATTTTTAAGTGTTAAATCAAAAACCCGTAAACAAAAGGCTAGTTTATTATTTGGAAATAAATAATGCTCTAAATATAAATCAGTCTGGATTTAGGAAAAATAGAGGGACAATAGATAATTTAGCGGTTTTACAATCCTTTAAAAAGGATTTAATTGCATTTTTTTTCAATCTAAAGAAAGCTTATGACCAGGGCAACCAAAAATATGCTTTAAAAAAAGGGTTTTAAGCGCATAAAAAATGCTGTAAAAAACAGGAAAAATGCTCTTAAAATGTAAAAAATATGCTCTAAAAAGTTTTGTTTTTCTTAAAAATATAAGATTTTATTTGAAATATAATGAAAAAATAAACATGTTAGGGAATTCATTAAATAACTTGTTACTTTAGGAACATATTACATGTCTAAGACAACATATGCTAAATACACATGTACATACTAATTTATGTAATATAAAATACGAATTAAAAACTACTTTGTAAGCAAATTTGTACAAGTATAAGTCTGTGAAATATATTAGCTTAATTCATATTGGAATTGCAATAAATTACGACGTGTTGACTTAAATTCTCAAAAAGAAAGTTCTGTCTGTTGCTTCTAAAAATACTTTTATAAAAAGAAAAACTTCTTTCTACATCCGCTGAATTCATTGGAGCATATTTAAAAGACAAAACTTCGCCCACATCATATACTGAAGTTGGGCTTGCTTTAGAACCATTCAGATGACAACAAATATTTTTTATTGTTTCAAGGCCTTTGTTTTTATCCATAACTCGTTTTAACTTATTTTGAACAATATGCTTAGAATCGGAGTCAGGCACATTGTCGATCTTTTTAACGGTATCGTTCAGTATTTTTAGTTGCTCGGTTAGGGAAATACCAGCAGTTTGAAATTTTTTGATATTGTTGACAATAAATCCATAATTCGATGCAATAAAAACTAAATCTGTTTTTGTTTTAGATTTACGTAAAGCTTCTTTGGCAATTTTAATCGATTGAGAATCATCTGTTAAACTATCTAAAATTTTCAAAACTTTTTCGTTATTGATAGCATAATAATTTACAGCCTCAATCCATGTACTCCAACGGGTTGTTATTTGTTCAGGTGGGAGAGAAAGTTGCAGTGGCGGCTTACCGGATTTTCGAAGAACTTTTCTTTTAACGATTTAAAAAATTGTTGGGTTTTAAAACTTAAATATTAAACAACCAAGAAGCTAAGGCCCAACGTGTTTATATACATAAATAGAATAAGATAAACATTACACTAGTCTGCAAAATTCAATTCGCTTTGGTTATGTCAGTGGCGAATTCAGTTCGGCGTAGTCGATTAGGTGAACACCACCTGGTTGTAAGTTGTTCAATTACACATTAAAAATAATTGGAATGTAGTCATAACAAAAATTTTGTAAGAAATGCTCTTTTAATAGCAAAATATGCTCTTAAAGCTGATTTTAAAAGCAAAATATGCCCTTAAAGTTGCTTTTATAAGTAAAATATGCTCTTAAAAGTAATATATTCTAACATATGCCCTCAAGGGCAAAATATGCTCTAACAAATCGATGCCAAAATTCCTAAAAATCTCTGAAGCGGATAAATAACTACCTCATATTTTTGTAAGACATGCAGAAAAAAATATGATATATCATAAATTTGGTTGCCCTGCTTATGACTGTGTATGGAAACAGATGATGTTCAAAAAATTAAATCCTCCCACATACAAGGAAATATGGCTGCTTATATTTTGAACTTTCTACAAGACAGTAAATCCTACTGTTTGGTTGGAAACTCGCCATCAAACTATTTTGATCTCGAAAATGGAGTTCCACAGGAATCCGTTATAAGTGTCACCCTTTTTTATTTGGCAATTGTTGATATTGTTACGTTTTTAGACCTTTTCGTAAAAACGGTTGTATTACTTATCCTTCAAGGATTCGTTTTATTGCATCAAATTAAAACACGGACAAATTAATTTTAGAAATATAATGCGGCAACACTTTATTTATCAACTTATTTACACGAGTATTTGTTCTACTCAACACTTAGCGATGTTAACACGTCTATATTTGAAATCACTCTGACCATCGCTGAGCTCTGGCAGCGCCTTTATATAGCAAAAATGAATGTGTTTGTATACATGACAATGCTGACTAGCTTGGTTTGCTTATGGTAACTATGTGTGGTTGAATGTATGAGTGTTCTGTGTGTTTTGCCTATGGTAACTATGAGTGGTTGTATGGATGAGAGTGTGATTTTGTTTCTTCTACGTGTACATGGCTGTGTATACTTGTGAATCTGTTTAGCTTTATTAGCAGCGAATACTTGCATACAAGATCATTAAGAATAACATATATTAGCATTTATGTTGCTAGGTTTGTTGTTGTTGTGGTTTACTCTTATTGGCATAGCCTTGAATGACCTTGTATATTCCGAAGTATTCCATTTCCGTTAATTTGAATATTATCTATATAGTGTTGACCAGGGTTGTAACATTTTGACAACTTGAGATTAATTGGCAGTGCTGCCAAGTACACATAGCCACATTGTCGTTTTATTTAAATCTATTTCTAATATTTGTAACATTGCCGCCCACTTAAGCCTGTTCGACCCGAATAGGCATACAATCACCTCTTCGATAGTGCGCCAATCGTTGGAGATGTACTATCTTCATTTTCGACCTTGGGCTATTGTGCTTCTGTATCCGGTATACAACGTCATTCACTCTCTTCATCACTTTATACGGGCCATCCCAGTGAGTCTGTAATTTTGGGGACAACCCTTTCTTCCGTTGTGGGCTATACAGTAAAACCAATTGTCCTTCCATAAATGCCTCCGAGTTTGCTGCGCGGTCATACCTAGCCTTCATCTTGTAACTGACCATCTTGATTCTATTGCGCACGAACTCATGCAGTTCGTTTAAGTCCTCCTTCCCCTGGGACGTAATAGCTCCTTCTTCTGCAGTTGGCTTAACACCAAATTCCAAATCACCAGGTAGTTTTAATTCCGTCCCGAAGATAATTTTGGATGGCATTCTCGATGTTGAGTCGTGTACAGCTGACCTATATGCCATCAAAAATTTGGGGATGTGCTCGTCCCAATCCCTCTGATGGGTGCTTACTACTTTTCGTAAGTACTCTTCTGGTTTTCTTTATCCCATATAACTCGCACATTTTCCTGAATATGGCAGACTCGAAATTCCTTCCTTGGTATAGCATATACCTCTGGCCATTTACTGAAATAGTCCATTACTACAAGTACATAACGATTTCCGGCTTCGGTGACGGGAAAGGGACCTGCTACATCCATTTCGATGCGGTCGAATGGTGCTCCTGAGCTGTATTGTTGCAGCTGTCCCCGGCTTCTTCTTACTGGGCCTTTGGCTGCTATGCACTGTGGGCAGTTTGCTATCCAGTCAGCTACGGCTTGTTGACATCCAACCCAATAAAAACGCTGCTTCAGTTTCTCAATTGTTTTTGTTACTCCAAGATGACCGCCACTGGGTCCATTATGAAACTCCTGTAAAACTTTACTTATCTTGGAGTATGGCACAACTATTAAATTTGAAGTTGTTTTGCCATCTACACTTTCCCATACGCGGTATAAACACCCTTTTATTACCTTAAGGCTGTTCCACTGAGCCCAATAAGATTTGGCGAGTGGGCTTTCAGCCGAAATTTCATTCCGGGATGGTCGTCTGTCCTCCTTTTTGGCCGTTATAATTTTCCTTAGTATATCGTCGTACCTCTGTGCCGCTGACCAGTCTTCATCAGGGCCGATGTGCATTAGCCGAACATCCACAACGCCTTTCTTTTGCTCGGTTCTATCACAATGTTTAGACTCTAAACAGCAGGGTCTTCTTGAAAGAGCATCCGCATTGTTATGCTTTGTGCCTCTTCTATGCTCAATGCTCTTTCTTGGTGGCAAAACAGATCTACCTCTCTTCCTTGATGCTTTGCAGCTGCGCTGAAAATGACCGATCTTTCCGCAGTTAAAGCACTTAGGCTTTTCTTTGATAGCCTTCTCTGCCAGCAGTTGTCGCATTGCCTCCTTAACGCTAGCCACTAGGTTGTTATCCTCCTCAGACAAAACCTCCACATTCCGCACTTTACATATCTGTGGCTTGAAAACCATCCTGGTAGTCTCTTGAGCCAGTGCAAATGACACAGTTTCAGCGAAAGAGGATTTCTGCGTAGCGCACACCACCAGTTTAACATCAGAGTCGCCAATGCCGTTAACGAAAGCCTTAGTTTTAATATGGTCCAGGAACGGGTGACTCTCGCCTGGATATGTGAGCTGCACTAAACTCTCGATTTCCATTGCGAAATCTTGTAGATATTCGTTAGGCTTCTGAACTCTACATCGCAATTCCATTCTGTATAAATCGCGCTTGTGCTCACCACCATACTTGCGCTGCAATGCTGCCATTATTTCATTATAGTTGTTTCTGCAGCTTACTGGCACAGTCTCAAGTACCTCTGCGGCTGTATCCTTTAGGGACAAGATCAACTCTATGGCCTTTTCTTCAGCATCCCATCCATTTCTGCTAGCAACTGTCTCGAACTGGAATTTGAAGATGCCTAATGGAACGCTGCCGTCGAAGCATGGCGCTTTTATCCGAGCAGAAACCTCCGCAACTGCTCGTACTGGCCCGCCGCTACACTCCAGGTTATGCATTTTGTCCTCTAGAGCATGCAATTTCTCTTCGAACTCCTTTGCATGCTTCTCCAGCTCTGAGAATTTATTTTCAATAGAATCCACCCTCCTGTTAATGGCTTTAGAAACCTCTACCAGGGTCTCGTTCATGGCTTTATTTGACTCCTGTGTTTCGGCTACAAGCTTTTCCTGCATCTGCTGAGAGTTCCGTTTTATTTCAGTTATTTCGGCTACAAGCTTGTCATTGTTGATCGTTGATGCCTACTGCATCTGCTGAGAGTTTTGTTTTAATTCACCTTGTGCATCACTGATTCCTTTTATCTGGATCATTATAGCACCGAACATTGAATTTATGTCCATGCTGCTGTTCGTGGCAGGAGGGCATACTTGCACATCGTCTTTGTCTTCAAACTCGTATGTCCCGATGTCCATTCCGCGATTCTTAAACTCATCTATCAGCCTCTTCTGCAGTTCAGCCTTGTTACCTGCAGTTGGCAATTGCAGCTTACTGAGCTCCTTTTTCAGCTGTTCAACTTTTGGCTCATCAAATTTCATGATTATTTATTTTAATAATTTTTTTTTTTTCTTTTTCTTTGAATTGCAATGTCCTTTTAATTATATTTGCAATCCCACTTCTGGCACCAATTGTTACGTTTTTAGACCTTTTCCTAAAAACGGTTTTATTACTTATCCTTCAAGGATTCGTTTTATTGCATCAAATTAAAACACGGACAAATTAATTTTAGAAATATAATGCGGCAACACTTTATTTATCAACTGATTTACACGAGTATTTGTTCTACTCAACACTTAGCGATGTTAACACGTCTATATTCGAAATCACTCTGACCATCGCTGAGCTCTGGCAGCGCCTTTATATAGCAAAAATTACGTCGTCTGGTAACCTCGCGAAAGTTCTGGGCATGGTGGTTGTATTTTACTTGACATGTGTGTGTTTGTATACATGACAATGCTGACTTGTTTGGTTTGCTTATGGTAAATATGTGTAGTTGAATCTATGAGTGTTCTGTGTGTTTTGCCTATGGTAACTATGAGTGGTTGTATGGATGAGTGTGTGGTGTTGTTTCTTCTACGTGTATATGGCTGTGTATACTTGTAAATCTGTTTAGCTTTATTAGCAGCGAATACTTGCATACAAGATCATTAAGAATAACGTCTATTAGCATTTATGTTGCTAGGGTTTTTGTTGTTTACTCTTATTGGCATAGCATTGAATGATCTTGTATATTCCGGAGTATTCCATTTCCGTTAATTTGAATATTATCTATATAGTGTTGACCAGGGTTGTAACATTTTGACAAATATAAATTAATTGGCAGTGCTGCCAAGTACATATAGCCACATTGTCGTTTTATTTAAATATATTTCTAATCTTTGTAACAATATATTAGACCAGTGTCAAAAAGACGTAAAGGCACTGTTGTATGCTGATGACCTAGTCACATATTGTTCAGGTAAAAAGCATTCAGCTATAATTTAAAAAATTCAGTTAACTATTAATAAGATAGAAAAATTTAACGAAAAAAGCGGATTTCAATTTAATAAAGATAAAACAGTGGCAATTAAATTTTCTAGACGCTTAATAGCTGCCAACAGTAGTAGCACCATACAATTATGTGGCACAGATATTCAATTTGTAAAAGAACACAATTTCTTGATAGAAAATTAACATTCAAAGCCCATAATAAGAAAATTAAAGCCAAGGCAAATTCTAAATTTAACATTATTAAAATCGTTCTCCCTACCATTGATTGTGCGTCAGTTATATATCTATCTGACTGAAAACAGACATAAGTAGTTTGGAATCCATTCAAAACACAGGAATAAGACTTTCGATTGGCGCCTTTAGTACGGTGTTTCTCTGATATTAACGTAGATTTTTCCATTGCAACCTGTAACAAGCGTAATATGTCATCCCCTGAAATGCAACAGAAGTTTTTGGAATTAATTAACACATCATATCCCAATCACCATTACGTTTTCACTGATAGCTCTGTTATGAATAAAAAGGTGGATTTGCAATTTATAGCAATTCCATTACCATCTCAAACCGTATCCCAGATTATTCCTCTATTTATACCTCAGAATTACTTACAATAAAAACTTGTGTTGAGAATATTACAAATTATGACAAGAAATCTCTTATAATATCTGACAGTAAAAGCGTTTTGCTTGGACTACAAAATCCGTTTAGTATAAGTATAATCGTGAATCAAATAAGAGAAACTCCTACAAAATTGCCTGAAAATAAAATTAGTTTATTATGGGTGCCCAGCCACTTAAATATATAGGTAATGAAAAGGCAGACTTTTTCGCAAAAAATTCTCTTGAACAATCGGTTTCAGCAAAAATCAATACTCAGACTATAAATAATGGATTCGAAAATACGTATCTGACCTATGGAATGATAACAACTTATCTAAATTATACGCAATACAAAAAAACATTGAAGTTAAGTTTAATAGAACAACCTTGCCAAGATCAGAGTTTGTTAAATTAAATCGACTGAAAGTTGGTTATTGCTTATTCTCCCACAAACACAAAATTGGGAAAACTCCACCTCCACTTTGCATTTGTGGTAGTGAACTCAAAGTTTTTCACATATTTAATGAATATAACCTTTTACAAGCAATCGAGCGAAACATAAAGTACATAATATAAAAATTCTTAGAAATGAAAAGGAATTTCAAAATGTTAAAGAATTCATGATAGAGATTAATTTATACAACTCGATTTGAATCTAAACTTTAGTACTTTTTTCTCCAAGTATTAAAAAAAAACATTAAAGCTTATGTAATTAAAACGTATGTAATCAAAACTTTTTGGCCTATATAACCTTTATAGTGTTGGGGCCTTAAAAATATATAATAATAATAATATACTATATTATCTTGGTGTGTATATTATAATTATTTACGTTTTTAATACAAAATAGACAAACCTTTCCAAAAGTCAATAAAAAATTTACGAAAGGTGGTGTAAAATTTGTAATAAAAAGGGTTTTTTATTGACAAAGAAAGAGTTAGACCGTTATTAGACCTAAGAACAGATTGTTAACAACGATTAAAAACAGAGTTTTATTGAATATAATATAATATAATAAATTTATAATATATAATAACTGCTGAAAAGCAGTCTAGAAGACATTTTAAAGGTTTACGATATTTTAAGTTTCCATCTCCAAAAATCTTTAAAAATGCGACCGTAATTGTGAAAGCTCATTCATTTGGATAAAATAATTAAGGGCGATACCCTTTCCAACTAAAGATTTAGATGAAATTGAGGAAGAGAAGACACTGAATTCCAGAATTTGACAACAAACACACGGTGTGAAAATATTGCCGACCCCTTCTGTTCAAATTGCAAAAACCAAACAAAACGATCTTTTACGAAAATACTAGAAAATTTTAATTCCAGAAAGAACACTAGAACTGTCAGAAAAGATTAGGCAATTCTGTTAAAGAATCTATTGATGCTCCCCACACTATTAGCATGGAAAGCAAAACATTTTATAAGCTTTTAGTTACTACTCGACCAAAGGAATATTCTGAAGACGTAAAGAATTCAGCTCAAAATATATATTACAGGATCAACCCACATAAAATTTTGTAAAACACAAGTTAAATTTTAACTTGCCGCATATTTTACCCTGAATCGCTGAGCGCCAATAAAATTTCTTCAAACTGGCTCAAAGACTAATGGGTTTGATATCTTAAAGCAAAACTACGAACAGTTGGATGAAAGAGATTCTGAGTACATGGTTTTGGTTATGGACGAAATGATCATAAGAAAAGAGTTAAGGTATAATCAGAGTTTAGATTTAATAGATGGATTAGAAGCAACAGGTTTTGTAAAAACGAAAAGTATTGGTACTCATGCATGTGTTTTTATGGTAAAATCATTGTTTTCTAATAGCAATCTAATATGCAAAAATTCGCGTAAGATTCGCAACTCAATTTTTTAGCAGAACTGTTGCAGCTGCTATCAAAACAATATGCAAAACTACACAATTTAAGAGCTGTTCCGCAGAAGTGGCCCTTTCAACAGCTCAGTTTGTGTAAAATATATATAAGATTTTCGATTGTATTAATAGTGGTTCCCTTTATGGCGATAACTGCTACATATCTGCAGTTCAACTTAACAGTCAAACTCACAAATTTATACAAAACTTTATGAAATATCTGGATGACGTGGAATTCGTTGACCAGAAAAAGCGTGTTTTCTTTTTAAATAGTATGAAGCTCTCTTAATTCAGTTCATTTACTGTTTAATGACATTTTAAGAGAAGGGGGTAATATATGTATATTATTTCATAACAAAATTTCTTAATCAGTACAAGTTAAAAAATATATTTCCTGTACTGAGGGAAAAGTATTTAAAGAGCTATACGAAATTTCAATGCGAAAAATGATGTAATGAGCTTAGGAAGATTAATAAAGTTTTAAACGCCCCAAGCGAGCTTTTATATTCTTGAAGAACTATCAGTCTCTGACAGATTTTGGAAATTCAGCTGCTCTATCAGACAATGGATGCAAGTTAGAAACATATATTAATATTTAACAATATCTTTAAAGCTGAACCGGAACGAAATAGTATAAAATCATTTATTATTGACTTGTGCAAACACTCAACCCCAGAATGGTTC
The DNA here is from genome assembly GCA_963675445.1 of Linnaemya vulpina. Taxonomy (NCBI): domain Eukaryota; kingdom Metazoa; phylum Arthropoda; class Insecta; order Diptera; family Tachinidae; genus Linnaemya; species Linnaemya vulpina. The sequence goes on from OY776276.1 coordinate 34,369,835, forward strand.
TGTGATGATTGTTCAAACCATAAGCACCAATTATTGGACTTTCTATAATTTGGTCCTCCGTTGAAAGCACTGCTCTTGGGCTATAAAAAAGGGCAGTTCTAAGCAAAGAAAAGTGCAGATTTTATCAAATAAATAAAAATATAAAAGCAAATCTATAAAAAATTAATAAAAAAAGAAATATAACAAAAAAAATATAATAAATAATTAAGAAATAATAAAAATATACAAAATGCTACTAATAAAAAAAAATTTTTTTTACATGTAAACATTTTTAAAAAGTTTTAATTTTTTTTTATTAAAATCCTCAACTGACTTGATTTTACTAATATAAATGTATCCTTTATTATATCATATATTACAGAAAACCTAAATGTTTTAGCTTTAGTACACAATAACCTAATAGAATTTATAAAAAGGCTTACTGCGCCATTTTATATGAATAATAAAAAATTACTAATTACAATGATTTTATTTGAATTCCTTAAAAACTTATTTCTAATATAATATCAATTATTTTATTTTAACAAAGCGTATGCATTAAAATTTTTTGATTTATCATATATCAATTTATATTGCAATTCATTTTATACTTATGACAGGATTAGTTCATTTAAAATAAAAGAACTCCATTAAAAAGAATCATTCTATAACAGCTCCGCCGTCTATACAGAATTTTGGCGCTATTGTTGTAAATTACTATCGCCGAACGAATCACCGGCGCCAATAAAATAAAATTTTTTATACATAATTTTTTAATACATAATACACATACATACATATATATATATATATATATATATATATATATATATATATATATATATATATTATTACATTAATTTACGCAGCAGTATTTTTCGCTTCGGACAAATGATCCATTCTATGCAACATAAAAGTACATATACAATTTTCTGCAAGAAATAACACATTCCACCTTACAAGTTTCATTGTTGAATGCTCTAAGCAAACTAATAAGTTTTTTATTTTATTCGAAAATATAACTGCACAAGGCAAATTGAATTATGTTAGAAAACATGTTGAACGAACATGTGCGATGCGGGCTGTAATATTACGACCCGCAAATAAATTTTTTCGTGGTTGTCTTATATACGTATATAAAGAAAGGAGCTGGTGTCTGGCAGTGGAAGTACAATTTCTGAATCGTCGTGGAGTTTGACGAGCTATCTGGAATTTTTGAATGACTATATTCATCCACGGAAGTAAGGCAACTTTTGAAGTAAAACATTAGTGATTTTTCCATTAATATGAATTCATTCTTATAAAAATTTCAGAACAACATCAAATGAACCCCCGGTGGAAATTGTCTTGGGTGAATCAATCTCATTTTCCCATGTTGAAAAAAGGTCCCAGTCTATAAATGAGTCATTACACTTTGCATCAAGTGAAGACTCATCCAGTACGCCATTAACCTCCAGGAAAACAGAGATAGCGTGACTGCAAGGAAGCTGTAGAATAATGAATGTGTGAAAGATCTTCTATTAGATTAGTATACTCAAATAAGTGTGTAATCTTAAATATGTGCAGATATGTATAAAATATATCGCACTCGTTCATCAATACTGTATTAACTCAAAAATTTTTATTAATCTTTTTGGCAAAAAACAATACATAACACTTATGTATGGTTAAAAATTCCAATAGTTCTGACTAATCTTTCTTAATAAAATTACATATTGTGACCTTTTTCCTGCTAAAATGGTTTATTTCTGTGAATCAAGAAAACATATTATTTTGAGTTTGAGTTACAACTGTTTAATTGATTCAAGCTAAATCAAGACACTATGTTGAAAAGATGTTGGCTCTCCTTTGTGCGTTGGAATAGTTATCATCATGTCTTTCTGAGATTTCAAATTAATTTCGAACAATTAGCCTATGAATATTAATTCAATTTAACATAAGTTTTTTGTTTTAATTCGATATATGAGTGTTTTTATAAAATAATGCTTAAGTTTTTCTTTGAGTTGTTACTGTTTTCGTGAAATATCTGCTTTTCGTGCTTATCTGTTTTATTGAATATGTATTAAATAAGAAAAAGTTAATAAAAAAAAGACAAAGAAGTCTATATTTTATTTTTCCACAAGTAGACTGTTCAAGCATTTTATAAAAAGGTTCATTTTTGTTTGCTTGTGTTTTTTGTCGTCTTTCCGTTGTATAATGTGTAAATTGTGTTATAAGATCACACATTTTTTTTTGCAAGTGGATCTTCGGATTTACGCTCACTTTTCCTTTTTCTGGAGGTTGATGGTGTACTGGATGAGTCTTCACTTGGGGCAAATTGCAAAGACTCATTCATATACTGCGAGCTTTCTTCAATGTGGGAAACTAATTCATCCAGCACAATTTCCACTGGGGCTACACTTGATGTTGTTCTGCAATTTTTATAAGAATAAATTCATATTAACAGAAAAATCACCAATGTCTTACTTCAAAAGTTGACTTACTTCTGTTGTTGAATATGGTGATTCAAGAATTCCAGATGGCTCATAAGACTCCACGATGATTCCGGAACCGTACTTCCACTGCCAGAGACCAGCTTTCTCTGGTTGAGTTTTACGTACCGGTCCCTTATATTTTTCCATCTTGTTTGGCAATCAGCTTCTAAGGATTTTAATTTGCAGAAAGTTTAAAACATTGGAACAAGGAGAATTTCGATCTATAAAAACTTACCACTTGCATTCATGGCAGCGCTTATCTCTGCCCAAGCCTTGGTCCTTTTATATTTATTTCGGTAGTCAACCGAACCTTTTTCTTATAAATTTTATATTTCTATACCTCCGCAACCAATTTTTCGTCTTCAAAGCTATCCATCTTGTTTTAGCTGTCAAATTCCGCGCGGCAATGACAAAGTAGAACTTTGTCATTGCCGCGACAACAAACACAAGCAAACAGAAATGAACCTTTTTATAAAATGCTTTAACAGAAGTTCGGAAACATTTCGCAGGAGCATGTGGACATTATGCAATTAAATATAATAACTGAATAATAATGAAAATGTTCAAGATCTTAGATTATAATAACAAGAAATATATTATATATATATATATATATATATATATATATATATTTTTTTTTTGGCAAAAAAACAATACATAACACTTATGTATGGTAAGGTATGGTCCGAAATTCTCATAATTCTGACTACTCTTTTTTAATAAAATAACATGTTGCGAACTTTTTCCTGCTGAAATGGTTTATTTCTTTGAATCAAGAAAAGAGAAATACTTTGAGTTCTTTGAAGTGATTTGTATATATGTTTTATTGAAAATATAATATATATATATATATATATATATATATATATATATATATATACATATACTTTATATGTATATATATATATATATATATATATATATATATATATATATTAATATATATCAAATAAAGAAAAACACAAAAAAGTCTATATTTTGTTTTCCCACAAGTAGTCTCTCAATAAATCTCTTGCGGCAAATGCTGATCGAAGACAGTTATTTGAAGTCAAACCTTTAACATTTGGTAATGAAGTGATTTCATTTCTACATAGTCCTTTTACAAAACAATATTTTATTGAAATTTTCCCTGACTTCATCTATAAGAAATCCTGGATATGGTCGCATAAGTCTGGGACCCAAGGGAAGGCAGCATCTTCAACGAAATAGTTATGAAATGTTGCTGTTTGGTAACATACTTGGTGGTGGTACATCTAATGAACCTCTAAGTAATGGTTTTCCCAATTCAGAAAACGACAATACCTCGCCATCGCTTTTGGTGCTATACGATCCAATATAAACGGCAGTAAAAGTGTAATTTGCGTCACAAGTAGAGAGTAGGATGACACAATAAAACGCTGTAATAGATATTATTTACGTATAAATTTAAATAATAATGTAAGCAATTTAGAAAGTATAGTCGGCCAAGCTCGGCTATAACAATACTAACATTTATAATTATAAAAATTAGATACCGAATGCGGTGGACACGTAATGGCGATGTGTTTCCCATCTATCGATCCAATACAATTTGGAAGGTTCCAAATGTTTACAAAATCCTCAGCAATTTATTCCCATTCATGCTGATTGGGTATAGATAGATAAATCCTACTTAGTTCTGTCCATATTAGCTCACATGTTTTCAATACAATATGTACTACAGATCGCACAGCCATCTTAAATGTCATAGAAATGTTTTGTCTACTGACTCCTTATGCGAAATAGCTAACTAACAAGAGATATAATCAATAATAAAATGGCAAGCAATTGACACAAGTCACATGAATGTTAGGAACAGTCTGCATTCTGCTGCTAATTGAATTCCTTATTGAATATTTTTCTAGTTTGTCTCGAGGGATGTTTTGAAACTTTGTTTTCGAGTGCTCGAATCTATTACATCTTTCTGGATATCAGTACTGTGGACCAGGCACAAGATTACAAAGACGTTTAAATATTGGATGCTGCTTACAAAAATCACGATATAGCTTATTCAAAAAATAAATACTTAAACAACAGACATCAAGCTGACAAAATTCTTGAAAATAAAGCTTGGGAAAGAGTTCTTTCAAAAGATAGTGATATTGCAGAAAAAACATTTGCATATATAGTCACCAACGCAATGAAAGCAAAACCTAAACTTGGTATGGGTGTTGAAGCAAAGAAAAGGAAAACAGTGAAAAGACCACGAATTCGTATAAATGACAAAAATCTGTTTCATAAAACAATTAAATCAGCAAAAAAGGTATTGAAGAAGGAAAAAACACAAGACATCAATTCAGCCATTAAGATTGCTTGTAAAGCTATCAGTAAATCTCTTAAGAGGAAAAAAAGTCGTGTTGTAATATCACGCATAATTAATGTTCCAAAAATTTGTGGTTTTTTACCGCTAATTCCGATTCGAACTGCTCTACATGCACTTGGTACTCTAACAACTGGAGGTGCCGCTACAGCTAAGGCTGTAAATGCAACAAAGGACGCAAAAAACAACTTGAGGAAGCCACCAGACACTATAAGGCAATGAAGTCTATAGCTGTGGGAGAAGGACTGTACCTTAAACCATATAAAAAGGGATATGGACTTGTTTGTAAAGATCATTCAAAAAACTATTAGAAATGCTACCCAACAGACCATTATCAGAATTTGATCTAAGAAAATTTTCAAGATATATTAGACACTTTAGAGGAGTTTATATATTGGACTCTCTACCAAAACGGCCAAGGACAGTAGAATGTGGAATAATTAATCTAGATTTATCAACAGGACCAGGTACTCATTGGGTAGCATACTATAGAAACAAGGATGAAAAACAATATTTCGACAGCTTCGGAAATTTACAACCTCCTTTAGAATTAATCAAATATCTAGGTAGAAATATTGAATACAACTACAATCAATATCAAAACTTTAATACATTTAATTGTGGTCAATTGTGCTTAAAATTTCTATACAATAATTACAATTTTAAATAAAAAAACAATTTTTTTCTTGTTACTTATGTATAAATCTCTTATCATCTAAATAACTTAATGTTAGTTTACATATATGTTGTGTATAGATTTGATGAATTTTAATCTAAATACGTACATTGAATTATAATACAGTTTCTTCGCCAAAAAACATTTTATAAAATCGTTTATAGTTAGTTTTTTGGTTACATTTTGTTTTACTCCCTTTATTTTTTTATTTCCTGATCTACTCTATCTATTTTTACAGAATAAATTTTAGCTCGTAAACCAATAAATTCCTTAATAATTTTCCCATTACACTCATCTTTCATCATTCCTAATACTTTTTCATTCATTAGTGGAATATTATAAGGATTTTCTTTTTAATATGCTGATGTGTCGAAATGTGTTTTGATATCATTTCTATTATCATCGTATATGTCATTTGTTCTTACATCATATATAAAGGAGATTAATATATAATGTAATATTTTCAAAATATTTCGGTCTCATATAATTATAATGAAATTCATACATTTTATATTTAGACAATTATAAAACTGAAAACCCATTGTAAATATACAATATAATTTTATTATACTCAGTTCTCACTCTATTCATTTGAATTGCAATCATATCATCATGAATTATGAGAGAACTATGAAATTTAGGTCTAGCAATAAGAGCTCTAGCTCCTAATCGCTTACCTTTATTTTCCCATTCACATACTGTTTTAATGTCTTTTCTTTTATCAACGTTTTCCATAGTCTTACCATATACAGCGTTGTTCAGAAATTTAAAAAAAATTTTGTTCAAATGAGTTTTTAGCTAATGTTCTATGATGATTATTTAAATCAATATATTTTTTCAACCAATCTGACTGATTAAATTGAAGAATTCTATGAATTTTCTTTAAAATTAAACCATGTTGAAGACATTGTTGAAGTTTGCGATAATGTATAATATAATTGCTTTTATTATTTAAATCTGTTATTAATTTTCGCTGTTTCATACTTTAAATTTTTTTGTTTTCTGCACAAAATGGCATATCACTATGATAGTTGTGTAATGTAGTTGGATATTCCAGTATATATCCAAATTCAGAATTTTCTCCTATACCATTTAAATTGAAATTATCACAGTTATCCACCCACTTGAAATTATTTATGGGGAGGTATTGAGACATAGCATTACCATATAAATTATTTACATCTAAATATATTAGATAAGTTGACTCTTTTGTAGAATCATAATCACTAATATATTTATTATTAGCCGTTTACTACACTAAACGATACCCTCTCTAATACCTCGCACAACGAAATTGTACATGTTAATAACTGTGAACAATTCCAGCTCTGTTTCAGTTGTTTTCAACATTGCATCCCAAAATAAGCCCGGAGTAGTATAATATTGGCAAGAATCTAAATTGTAAATTTTCTTACAAACTTTACGGAAATGTTCAAATATATCACAAAGTAATAAAACATCTACTTTTAAATATAATAGAAGATAGTCTAATAGTTTAGTACATTGAAATGTATTCCAAACTTTTTCAGCATATTCATAATCATCTACACTACACTACTTACTAGTAAGTTTATTAAAGAAACTCGATCGGGTTGGTAGCTGTGTTTCTTCCAGACGATTAGTTGAATCTAGATAATCATACGGAAAGACACCTTTACGTTTCATCAAACTGAATTCATTATGATTTAGATAAATTGATTTCACAGTTGATAAATCATCATCAAACAGGTAGCTAGCTAGTTTTTCTAAACTTGATGGCATAAACCGACAAGAATCTAGAAAACGCAGTTCTATTGTCTTTTTTTCATTATCATCATTAACCAGAATTGTTTTGGATATAGATACGTATAACTCTTTATTTAAAGGAATTATATTTATATCACCTTCAATGGATGAAAGTTCTTTAATGAACAAATGACAATCATATGATGAAAGATTGTGAAAAAATATGGGTATAAATTTTGCTATTTGATACTCTAAATTACATTTACTATGCACAGGGCCTCTATATTCTCCTGTTAAATGACAATGATCAGCTACACGATCTTCAAGAGATAGAAATTTGTTACAAATGGGATCCTGACTTTGTCTTATTTGTTGAAGAAACGTTAAGGAATTAATTGGTTTAATTATACTTAAATAATTATTATATATATCTAGACTATCTTTAACTATATCAGTAAAGAAGTGTTTTGGTGAGTCATCACCACTGTATGTTCTAAATATATCTAAACTAGTGTTAAATGAACATTTTATATAGTAACTATAAGCAAATGAAATATGACTTTGTTTGGGCTTAATATTAGTTGAATTCTGAACATTAATAGAATTGAGAATACATTCAAAATCAGCGTATACTACAAAAGGCATATCCATTTGCTTTTTTATATTCTTAAAACTTACTAAGTTTTTATCTGTAGTAGGTAATGTAGTCACAACTTTTTTACAATGTTTCTTGTGATTATGTAAAGACGTCTCAGTACGGAAATGAATCAAACAAGTATTGCATATATGAATCCTATTTTCTCTATTTGTTGTTTGTGTTCTTATAAGTCTACAATTACATAAAAAAAGTTGAATAATTTCTGATGAATATTTATTTATTTTGTTTGAATATAAAATGTTATAAATACCTTGAAAGATTTTTAATCCAAACATAGTTGAACCTATTACCTTCTTGTAAAAGTAATAGGTTAATGTCATTAATTTTTTCTTCAGTTGTAAAGTAATATGGACCCACTATATTATCACCATCTAAGCCAAATACATTTACACTCATATCTGGATTGTTGATTTCAAAGACCTTTATTTGATTAAGCGCTAGCGGGAAACTCAAGCTTTTGAAATTCAATACAACATTATTACTCAATGTTATAATTTCGTCTTTTATGTTTATAACATTATACGATGTACATCTATTTGAATTGAATTCACTTGGACACAATGCTGATATTATAGCCCACTTGAAACAATATTCATCCTTATTTTGTAGATTGATGCAAGCGAATTTTCTTTGTATTGTTGATGGCAAAGGAATATGTTGAGAGCCTTTAATACATTTATACTGATTAACGTTAATTTCTAGACGTAAAATTTCAATTAACGCCCATCCGCTATCACGCTCCTGAAATTCACTCATTTTTTTTATAATGGCATCACATTGTTCATTATAAACATTAAGAATCTCATCTCTTGCCACAGATGTACTTAGAATAGTTATTTTAGCTTGATGAGACTTTACTTCGATGATGCATGGATCGTCTTCTTCTTTAATCAGCACATATTCACTAAATAGTTCCATGTTAAATTTTATGCTTTGACGTGTCTTAAGCTATCCAAAAAGTTTTCAGGTATTATATCACTTTTCTTCTTATTTTCAATTAAGTATGTTACAATGCGATTGTTAAAAACTGATTTTATGCATTTAACATCATCATTATTCACTTTTTCAGCGCTATTTAATTTATTCTCATTTGTCCTTTTATGGTAATGCCATATTGTTTTGTGAATATGTTTTCTACAGTCTTTACAATAGACATTGATTCCGTCATCTCTAACCCCTCCTGTACAGTGAAACGAAGAAGTTGTCTCTTCACGATCATGATGTAAACGCATATGTCTTCTTTGTGATGAATTTATATTGTACACCTTTTGACAAATCTCACAAATAAAGCTTGCCATTTTATTTTTGTTGGTATGTTAAACAAATTGCTTGACACAATATTCTAGACAATAATGAGCTTGTGTTCTGGGAATCAACGTATTTAAACTCTAAATTGTAGGAGAGGGGAATTTGAATAAGTGGCGAGTAACCTTACATATATCATATTATTATCAAAAGACTTCAAAACCACAACTACTTCATTTACTTAAAAAAAAAAAAAAAAAAAAAAAAAACACAATTCAAAAGATCTGCTTGGCAAAGGTCACTTAAAACAGCAACAAATATTCCAGCAACGACATCAGCTTACTGCGTTCTTATTCATGACCGCGTAATAGAGTACATACCAATAAAAGGTCAAGTCCGGAAGGTCTTATAAATTATATAACATGGATGGTGATATTGTTTTTGTAGACTTGCAAGGTTTCAAAAATAATTCAAATGACTTCATCGCAAAAGAACTAGCTGCAACGAATTTCAGCAACAACGAATTCCTCAATTTCATCATAAAACCTCCTTTTGATTTCGCATGTTTATCAGCCAAAAAACAGAGAAGCAGTTTGGTTAACAAAAAAAACTATCATCATATTAACTGGAATGATGGATCAGTCTCATTTCAAAGCGTTTGCAAGTTTTTAAAATCCAATATAAGAAATTCACATATATACATATGTTAAGGGGAGGAGAGAAGAAAAAATGGTTAGAAAAAATGGTTAGAAAAAATGGTTAGAAAAAATTATTCATCGAGCAGTTTATAACATTGAAGACATTGGCTGCATTAATTTTAAACAAATGGAAATTAAGCATTCAATATATCTCTATTGTAGCTATAACGACTATGGTGTTTGTGGCTTAAGGAATGCAATTTTACTTAAAAATTAAAATGTTAACAAACTTTTAAATAAATACTTATAAAAATCAAAATAAATGTCTTTTTATTTCAAATAAAAACCTCCATACATATTTTTTTCAGAGAACACACAAACAAACATACACAATGGTTCATTCATTCATTCAAATGGTCAAGGGAATATTTGGGCACAAAGAATAAAAGCTTATTATTTGTTGGTATGTATATAGTTTCGTTGAGCTAAATAATTACAAACACTTTTTTTTTAGATGCTTCTTTATTAACTAAAACTTTATTATCTTTTCTTAATGCTTACAAGCTACTTTAAATCAAATAATTCTACTTAATAGCTAACAATTGTGCAAATTCACACGATCGACAGAATTGTTTATCATATTACGAACAAATGTTCATGTGTTCATGAACACTTGTTTTAAGTATCTGGGCTGCAAGACATGTAGGAATGCAGCGAATCTGCTTATTAGGCAGAATCGTTCAAAATGCAAACTGAATAGACAGTCTACAGCTTGTTCCATATGACTCCTCCACCCCCAGATTCAACAGTCTCTGTTGAATGTGTGGCAACCGGTTTTAATTCAATGTTAACATCAATTTCCCGATTCTTTTTGGAACATTTCTTGCAGACCAAATAAATTACAACAATAAGTATTATTAAAAAGATTAAAGATATATTTAGGCCATAAGATACTTTTTTGTGGTACATTAGTTCTTCGATTTGCTTTATATTTTCAAATTGGTTAAACTTAATTTTTTCAAAAATAAGTTTTTCTTCGAATACTACACCTATTATATCATTATTCGGGTAGATAAATTTTTCGTTTACAACAGTATTTTTATTTACAAATGTTTTGTTCAATAATTTAAGTTCACAATCACAAAAATTAATGAAATTATTTTTATTTAGTACAATATTTCTGTTGTCACAATTTTGAGTAAGTCTGACATTAAGTGAATTTTTTATTAGGATGAGATCGTCGTTAATAGCGACGATGCTTGTTTGGTTATTGAACACCAATTTGCAATTTCTTTCCACAACACAATTTTCACTTTCCACAAAATCATTTAGCAGTACATTTTCTTTGCATGAGAAGGTCATGTTCCTGACTGTAATTACTAGTTCGGGTTTTTCTTCAATTTCAAGGTACTTATCGTTTGGTAGTGGTGTCATAAGCTTCAACTCTGTCAGAAAAAAGTCTTTAGGAATTTTTATTGCTATAATGACCGAATTATTCTTATAATTCATTACCCCCAACTTTGAAAATCTCAATTTGAAATAATCTATATTAAACTTTTCTATTTCTTCAGGTGTCAGTATACCTGGGTGTACTATATTTCCTCTAGCTGCTGCTATATTCTCCTGAATTTGTGTTACTTTGCTTTCAAAGTTTTTCAATTTAAGTATTTGATCAGTGTAAAGAAGTTTTCTAGCTATTTCGTTGTTGCGTCTTCTGATTTCTGCAAAAGTACTATTTATTTTGATTCTGTCAGTTTCTATAGCCTCTCGTATAATTTCCATGGAGTCGTTGAAGTGTGTGTTAATTATGATTTGCTTATTTATTGCGTTTATGGCACTGTGACTGTTAATTTCAGCGTATTTTAAGTGTTCTATAATTTCTTTTCTGTCGTCATCGTCCATTAGTCTGAACATCCATTTGTAAACATTTCCTATTCCGTTAATTAGTCCTCTTTTCTTTCTACCAAAATCGAAAGTTATTAAGGTTCTAATTTTTGCTTCAATAATACTGATTTCCTTTCTTAAAATTTCTCTGTTGTCAATGTATATTTCTTCTATATATTTGGCTAGCTGTTTAATTATACCTAAGTATTCAGTAGGGTGTATAATATGTAAAACTGTGTTTGTTGCATTGGGAATTTCTACTTGTTTTACCCGCAGCATCGCGTAACCTGAGTTCTGCTCAGCCTTCTCGATTCTTAGAAGTGCTTGGACCGTTGTCAGTAGGATCATTATCACGATATTCATTGTTGTTTTTCTGAAATAGATATTTACGTTTCACTTGAGTTTTATAGACTTTTTTAAATTTATTGTTCCTAGACAGCAAGTAGTTATCATCAGTCCTATAGTTTACCACTTTCTTATATCTAGGTTGTGTCTTGCTAACTCTATAATTTTTTACAAATTTATTTCCGAAATCTGAGCATTCAATATTTCCTTTCTTTTTGTTGATAGTGTTTATTCTCTCAATTTTTTCTTTCTTAAGTCTTTCTGAAAAACATTTTAGGTCCTCGTTTGATATAATATTATTGATAAACTCTATAGGTTTGATTTTCGTTACCGAATGAATCGTATTGTTATAAGCGATTATTGCTTTCGAAACTTGTTCTGCAAGTTGTCTTTGTTGTTTTCGTCCGCATCAAACAACCTAATATGTTTGTTTAAAGTCAAATTCAATCTCCCGATATCTGCATTGCCTGTCTTATTAAATGTCGTTGTAAAGTGACCTTTAATACCATATTCTTTTAAAAACTCTTTAATCGCCGCAACATCCAGTTCGTTGTCTGTAATTATTGTTTCCGGTTTACTCAAATACCGAATGCGCATATTCAAAGCTTCAACGATTGACAACCATGTTCTATCTGGGAGATGATGCGCTGTCGCGTACTTAGTAAGCTTATCGATTCCAGTCAGAAACATTACTCCTCTTTGTGGGTACCATATATCGACATGGATTATAGCGTTATGTTTGTCAGGCGTCTCTGTTACGTTCAGCGAGTGCCTAATGGGATTTCTATCATACTTTGCTTTATTGCATATTTCGCAATTATTAACATACTTTTGTATAACTTTTTGTATAACTTTCTTCTTCACTTCCGTGAAAATTTCGCTTATTCCCCTATGATTGTTTTCAAAATGAAATGACTCTGTTATTTGTAGAATCTCGCCTTCATCGGTTATATCCTTCAATAGAGTGTTTGTTCTCTGTATTCTTAAATTTTTATTTCTAATAAAGTATTTTATGAATATATCTTGAAATTTCATAAAGAGATCGTTGTCAGTACAAAAAACGACCAACAGCGCCTTCTGTGGTAGTCTTTCCTTCATCGTCTCGAGAAGGTTTTCTTCTGATATTACTGTCCATGTTTCTCTTATTTTCCCTCTATACATAATTCTCTTGCTGAATGCTTTTTTTCTGCTCTATTCAAAATAAGTTGGTTCTTAAACAGATTTAGAGGATTCTCAGTGATTTTTATGTAATCGACGCTATCAGTCTCTGCACTGTGCACCGTATTCATGTCGTCTTCAAACAATTCATTCAAATTCAAGATTATTTCATAATTCGCAACAATTCTACTGAGACCATCAGCCACAGCGTTCTCTTTACCTTTTATGTAGCCAAATTTGTTAAGCTTTATTTTCCAACGCTGCAATTTTGCATTGGGTTCTTTTAAACTACTAGGCCACACTAATGGTCTATGGTATGTTTTTACCAAAAAATTTCTACCAAATAAATAAGGCCGAAAGTACTTCGTTGCCCAAACCATAGCCAAAAGTTCTTTCTCTATGGTGCTATAGTTTTTTTCATGGCCATTGAGGGATCGGCTAGCATAACAAATAATTTTATCGTTCTGCATCAACGCCGCCCCCCGAGTGAAATTACTAGCATCTGTGACCAATGTGAATTTCTTCGAGAAGTCAGGGCGTACCAAGATAGGATCCGATTCAATAAGAGTTTTAAATTTCTCGAACGCGTCCTTATAATCTTTATCTTTTAGATTAATCCTATAGTAACCCGTTATTGCAAGAAATTTAATTTCTTTCTGATTCTTTGGCAGGGGAATTTTGTCTACAGCTTCTATTTTTTTTGGATTTGGTTTAATGCCGTCACAAGTAACCAGATGTCCTAAGAACTCTGTTTCTTGTTTTAAAAAGCTACACTTGCTTAACTGGACCTTTAAATTTGCCTTCTGTAGACATCGCAATACTTTAGTTAGAGACTCCAAATGCTCCTCTATACTAGTAGAGAACACAAGAATATCGTCTAAGTACACTAAACATATTTTACCGATATATTCCCTCAAGACTTCATTCATTAACAATTGAAAGGTTGAGGGTGCATTTCTTAAGCCGAAAGGCATTCGCAAAAATTCGTAATGACCGCTTGCGGTTGAAAAAACTGTTTTGTGGATGTCTTTCTCATCCATTTCTATCTGGTGAAAACCCTGTGTTAGATCAACAGTCGTAAAATATTGACATCTCCCCAACTTGTCAAATATATCGTCAATATTTGGGATTGGGAATCTGTCTTCAATGGTTAGTTTCCTATAATCAATTACGAGACGCCATTTTTGAACATTTGGCGTATTTGTCTTTTACGGCACCATCAAATTTGTCATTAAAATTGAACTCCAAAAATTCACAGTCATAGTCTCAACAAAATTCATCAAATATGGGGAATTTGCAAAGCTTAGTTACTTTAAATTCATTCCCCATGGCTCTTAAAGTTACGTTGACATCACGTTTCCATTTCGGATTACAAAGATTTTCGTTGATTACGCTGAATTTGGCTCCAGTATCAATAATGAAACGTAATGTCTTTCTCGGGCTTACTATAGTTATATAGGGAAGTTGTTTGGGTCTACACCACGAAAATATACATTTCAATTTCCGATGTCCATTGGTTCATTATTTTTACGCGAATAACGCGAGTTCCTTGTTTGATTCGACTGTCGTCCCAAATCGAGTCCCTGTGCATTGTTCAATCTATTACTATTCTGATAGTTACTTCTACTAGCATTGCCACTACTAGCATTATTATTACCAAGATATCGGTTGTTGCTACTATTATAATTGTTGTTACGATTAGCATTGTAGTCAGGACTTCTACTTATGGAATGTGTGTTTCTTATGTCGTTGCTAAAATTTGTCCTATAAGGTGATCTCGATTTTTCGTTCGTTTGTATGTTTCCAAAGGCCGTATAATTTTGATGTCTGGCTTCCAGAATGATTTTGAAAGCCACCTCTAAGGTCTGTGGGTTTCTAGCAAAAATTATAGTTTTTTTCGGTTCAGGTAAGTGATCTTTAAAAACTGCCAATGAAATTCTGTTTATTTCGTCCGCAGAAAACCCTTCTTCAGCATGCGTCAATCTTCGGTTATGTAGACTATTTCTAATATTGTTTATGCTGTTATAATATTTCTCAATTGTTGCGTCCAACCTCCAAGTTTTTAGTTTGTCTAACAATTCCCTATTTGTTTCCCTTTCCCCAAAGTCATTTATAAGAATCTCCTTCAACACTACCCAAGTTCCTACCACTCCATACCCATGTATTGCCTCTCTTTTCTTTCCTACACATCTGTTTTTTATATATCCAAATACAACATTTCTGTTGTTTTCCTCAAATGCCGCGATAGATGGTAGCAAGGCTTCAACCTGCTCCAGAAAATCCGGCAGTTGGCTTTGTTCCTTCTCATCGAATGTTGGGATCTCTTTGATACAGTTCAATACTAGATTAAACTGTTGCACTAAATTATTTTCCATTTCAAAAACACTATACTACGCCTCGTACAGAAACGAAATTGCAAACTGGTTTTCATTTTCTTTTACAACTCAAAGAGAAGAAATAAAAATTTAATTCTTTATTTATTTATCAAAATTGAGACCAATCTATAAATTTCTTAAAGCTTAAGCATATAATATAAGAAGATATGCACTATTTATTATACAATTTATAAAAATAAATTAATCTTATTTACTCTGGTAATATCTCTGTGTCCGCTATCTTCTCTTCTTCAGGGTTATTGTTTTGTTGTTAAAGTCTGGTCCGCTATCTTCTCTTCTTTAGGGTTATTGTTTTGTTGCTACTTTAAATTCTTTTTATACAATTTACTTTTTAGTTAAATATTTAAAGTGTTTTATTTGTTTATTGAAACTACATTTAGTTTTAATAGTTATTTAATTTTTAAATCAAATGTAACTATTAGCGGTGGCTGCTTAAAATGTATATAAAGTTTAAGTTATAGTAAAATTTGTGTATTTGCGTAAAGAAAATATTTAATATTTCAGCTTTTATTTTTGTAATCTTTCACCAAAATGTTTCGTTTTGTGGTGGTTGTAATGAAATATTCAAATTTTCCAAGTTCTCTTTTTTCTTGTATAATACGAAAATAGTTATTTGTTATCAGTTCTTATTTAATTATTTCTTTTTATGTTTTAGTTCTTTTTTTTTGTTTTTTAAATTTTTATTTAAAAAATTTCTTTTTATGTTTTTTAAATTCTTATTTAAAAGATTTCTTTTTATCCTCGTCGCCAGTTTCGTCACTTTTCTTTAAGATGCTTCTTTATTAACTAAAACTTTATTATCTTTTCTTACTGCTTACAAGCTACTTTAAATCAAATATTTCTACTTAACAGCTAACAATTCTGTTGACGGTGCAAATTCACACGATCGACAGAATTGTTTATCATATTACGAACAAATGTTCATGAGTTCATGAACACTTGTTTTAAGTATCTGGGCTGCAAGATATGTAGAAATGCAGCGAATCTGTTTATTAGGCAGAATCGTTTAAAATGCAAACTGAATAGACAGTCTACAGATTGCTCCACATGACTATGTGCGTAAATGAAATAAATTTGTACATATTTATGTACGCATGAATATGTACATCTTATCACATTTCATAGTGACCCACTTGCGCAAAATCCAGGAAAGCAAAAAATCGGACTACCATAGAGACTCACCAATCGTCACAAACACAGCCTGTCTGACAGGCACACATTCCGACCGCCACTCAGAACACAAAAAACAGAGACACTTAGACATAGCATAAATATTCATATTATACAAAATACAGAAATCGCACTACCATCCAGATCCCCAAATAATCCATCGATGATCGTCATGTATAAAATAAACAAAATATCAATTTCAATATTTATAGAATAGTAATTTTTTTTTTTTTCACAACGTCTTCAAGATCAGAATAATCAAATTATTCCCCATGACTCAAGCATTGCAAACAAAAAAATAAATAACTGTATTGCTGGACAAAATATCTTAAGTAAACACACACCAAAATTAAAAACACAAACAAAAAAATGAAAGAAGAAATCTCACTCCAGCAAGAAGAAACGAACCATAAATATTAAGGCCATCCATATATAACTAAAACACTTTTGAAATAGTGTAATTCCTAAAAAAATTTTCTAATATTTCTAAAAATTTCTTATTTTCTATTAGCCTATAGCACACATAGACAGACATAATTCCTACGCTCACATATGGACAGACACAAATTCCCCGCTCACATACCGACGGACATGTATTCCCAAGGTCGCATATGGACAGACACAAACTCCCAAGGTCTCATATGGACAGACACAAATTCCCACGCTCACATACGGACGGACTGTATTCTCAAGGTCACATATGGACAGACACAAATTCCCACGCCTACCCCAACATTATAAAAAAACAACAACAATGTGAACACACCTATTTAAGCGTGGGAAAAAATACACACACACAAAATGAAATTTAAGAATTTTGCTGAAATTTGAGAATTTTGGCAATTAAAATTGAAAAATTTTAAATTTAATTGCTGAAATTTGAGAATTTTAATTGTACAACACTCCCTACACCTAACGTATCAAACTAATCAAATAACTTAATATGCCGACGTAGCGTAGGCAGGAAGCCACATTTTGTATGGAAAATGTGATACCGAACCATCTTAAACATACTACTTAGAAGTATATTGTACGAAGTTGTACCCAAATTTAGACAATATTGTAACAATGAAAATGTACTAAATGTTGCTCGAGTAGACACTCGGAAAATTCCATATGTTGCGCGGTTTTTCCAAAAGCCGAACTTTCGTTTTTCTTAATTTGAAAATTAAATCCTCACTTCTTCTACCAGCGTCAATGAGAGCAGCATTTATCTGTCCGAAAGATAAACTCTATATTTTATTTACTCAAGCTCCTGTAAATAAACCCTATCATTTAAAGGAAAATTTGAAGGTTGGTTCTTATTTTTCTTTTCCCACTTCCCAATATCAATTGTTGATAATCGATATTAATAATTTTGTTTGGATTTAATCTAAGCAAAATTATTTTAGCGCAAAATTTATAGCCCAACATTTTGTTCATATACATATATATATATATATATATATATATATATATATACATATATATATATATATATATATATATATAACAAACTGTTGTGTTGGACTGCATTAGTGCACCATGTGCTGAGGGTTCCGAAAAGTACTATTCGATTTAAAGTGGAATATTAGTGAGATAAAGTGAGGTAGCTATGTAGATGGTACACCCCGTGGGTGTAATTGTTCCCTACTTGGTCGATCAAAGTTGAGCACCATTTCCCGAAGTTTACGCTCCTGTCCCTTAGACAAAACCGCGCTAGAGAACTTACCTTCCTCCCTATCATGCCTTGACAACAGAATCTGGTGCGTTTTCAAATGGATTTATTTTACAAAATAAAATATTATGCTATATTAATATTTATATAGGCTAAATTGTTCTAACTTAGTTAAAATCTCAGAAAGACATGATGATAAATATTCCTAGGCACAAAGGAAGTCAACATCAGTTTTATTCAACTTATATATATATATATATATATATATATATATATGCGTAGGCCTAAACTCTATAACTTTTAAAGTAATAAAGATTTTTAGTAGGTCTCTCTTAGTGAATGGTTAACATCTTAAGCTTTTATCGAGTTTAAGTTTTGTTTGGCTCAAATTTGAGTCTCAAGTCAATCTTGGATAACAATATAATATATTTTTTAACTTTTATTTCCGTGCTCATTCTTTTTTTTCCCAAAAGTTATTTATTAAAATTTCAAAGTGATCAATTGAGGGGTTTTAGCTAGTTCCTATGCGCATTTCACTGGGGCTAATGCAGATCATCAGGGAACCTTTACCCAACATTTCTTAGAATAACTAGAGATGTTTATTTTAAACCTCCACATTAATAAATGGGAAGTCTAAACAAACATCAAAGTTATAACAAGAACTCAATGATCACTTTGCCTTTTTAATTTTCTTACGTTCTTATTTCATTCTACAATTGGTTGGCTTTTTTCCGACTCTAATTGTAGTTGTAAGCGAAATATAGAACAACAACAACTAATAATTGTTTTAGTGTAAAAACAATTTATTTAGAGTGTTGAAAATAAAATAGAGCACGAAAATAAAAGTTAAAGAGTTAAAACGACAATTCCCAAAAATATGTAATAATTTAATTAGCGAGTGCCCGCGCTTAAACAATTTATGTTGTCAACACTCTAAATAAATTGTTTTTACACTAAAACAATTATTAGTTGTTGTTGTTCTATATTTCGCTTACAACTACAATTAGAGTCGGAAAAAAGCCAACCAATTGTAGAATGAAATAAAAACGTAAGAAAATTAAAAAGGCAAAGTGATCATTGAGTTATTGTTATAACTTTGATGTTTGTTTAGACTTCCCATTTATTAATGTGGAGGTTTAAAATAAACATCTCTAGTTATTCTAAGAAATGTTGGGTAAAGGTTCCCTGATGATCTGCATTAGCCCCAGTGAAATGCGCATAGGAACTAGCTAAAACCCCTCAATTGATCACTTTGAAATTTTAATAAATAACTTTTGGGAAAAACAAGAATGAGCACGAAAATAAAAGTTAAAGAGTTAAAACGACAATTCCCAAAAATATGTAATAATATAATATATTGTTATCCTTAGGGTCGCCCCTATTTTCATTCAAGTATTATCCGTGTTGTCATTACGCTAGCCCATACTTCCTAGTTTTTGGCCAATTTTAAAATAAAACAATGTAACTTTATTTTCTTTAATTACGTTTTTATTATTTATGTAGTAATAAATAGATTTAAGATAAATAAAATAACATTTAGTATTAATATTTTTATACTTTTTATCATTGAAATATTAAATGCAAATTATAACTATTATTCATTTGCTGGAATGTTTCCTGTACATATTCTACATTCTGCACTGCATTACTTCTGTCCTTTAGCAGTGCCTTAGCTTCGGAATGTAGCACAGTGAACGGTCCCCATAGTAAATCTGGAAAAAAAAATCGAAGGAGTTAAGTTAGCTTAATGAAATTTTGACACATATCTCTCTTGGACTACTACGTTCAAAAATTAATTAACATTTTTAGAAATCCTGTTATTTTTCCGCTGCGGGGACAATTAAACACCAAAAACTATCTCAATTTAGTAATTATAATTTTTTTGAATTTTAATCTATTATTTCACATACAAAATAATAAAGCGTGATAGCATTTTTATAACATGTTACCAATCTCTAATTATTTAGGGTTGCCGTATTCCTTTTTTGAATATAACATTATTTTAAACTTTTTAGTGTTTTTTTGTTTAAAGTTTTGAAAATACCCATGGTTATGGTATTCAAATAACATTATATTAATAGGGTTAAATTATTACTTAAGATAAAAAACATATTTACATAAATATTAAAAATAAGGTAATAAACAAATTCATATAACATAACAATTTTAAACAAAATCTTAATTGCTAAAATAAGTTTCTAAATCTCAAATAGTGTTGAAAGATTCATTTACTATTATGTAATTACTAATTTCTTGATTATTGTTGAAAGAGCTCTTTGTATTTATTAGATGAGATTAGTGGATCAGAGTTGATTCAATAAATCCTGATTACAACTTTCTCAGCTATTTTTTCGAGTGTGTTCAAGTCTATTCTTTCTGATTGTTTTGTGTAGATATTCTAAAGCATCTTCAGAAAGCATTTCTAAAATAAACCAAGAAAATATTTTAAACAAAATATTTATTTCATACTGGTATTTAAATATTTCCAACAGGTAAATCAAAATATATTATAATTTCACAACCATGAATGAGAAGTTTAAGCAATGTTGATGGCATATAATACCACTCATAGTTATTTAAATATATTTCTCGAGTTTCCTCCGTTAGCTGTTTAAAGTTAGATATATTTATAAGTTTTCCAGAGGGTGCTGTTTTTTAAATTTAAATCAAAATATATATCGAATGTTCATAAACTCCTGTAATCGCGGACGATTTTTTAAATTCGTTAAAGAAATTTCAAACTGTATTGCCATTATTACTGGTGCCAAAATTATTCCTAACTTGCCAAGTCTCAAAGGGCAATCGATATGCAATGTATCACATGCACTCAAAACATCTAAGCAAACAATGCAAGGGTGAAATCCCATATCTCCCAATTCGTTGGGAGAACAAGTAATGCTAAGTTTGTTCATATCTTTAGGTTTAGCCTGTCATATAAAACACTTCGACCCCGACTTTTTGACGATTCTCGCTTAAGTACGTATATGTATTTATAAACAGTTAGTTTCACACGGATTCCAAATATGTGTCAGTTTCCATCTCATACATATATATTTTATTGATAGATTCGAAAGTTTTTTTATACACTTCACAAAAAAATAAAGGGTATATTTAGGTTTGTCATTCCGTGTGTAATTTCTTCGATATTTATATGTGAACCCATAAAGTATATATATTCTGGATCCTTATTAATAGCTATGACGAATTGAGCGATGTCCGTCTGTCTGTACGAAATCGGTTTTACCAAGTCCCCAGAACAGCTAGAGACTTCGTTCTTGTACTGATCGATAGGAAATGAACTTAAATCCGATATACGGTTCCAGAGCTGGGAAGCTTACACCTATTTCTCGACGCAAAATAACCACCAAAAACCAATTACTAATTTGTTTGTTTGTAAATTGAACCTATTTTATGCTTTGGGAAGCCTCAATTGTCTATTAAAAGCTAAAAGAATAAAAAATGTTTTCCAAGGATTGGAAAATAAATTGTTTTTTGCACATTCGGTACTTTGTGGTAGTTGTATTAAATGTTTAAGAATCTAAGGTTTTTCTAAAATAAAACCGCTTTATAGGGCATGAAGATTTGAATTGATTGACGAAAAGAGGATTTAATTTTCGTTTCCAGTAGGGAAATTTTAAGAAGACGAACGACGTCGTTTTTTTATTAATTAAAACTATTTTTCAATTTAGGGAAAACAAAATTGCTATAAAAAATAATAATAAATAAAAATTTCGATTCCAGGGTTGGATAACTGCAATTTTTTATTGTACATGAAAGTGACCAACATTGTTATAAATGTTAAGTTTTTCTTAAATAAAACTATATCATGTCTCATCACGAGTAAATTTTCGCTTCCAGGGATGGGAAATTGAAATTTTTTTCATGCATAAATGTAACCGAAAAACCAACTAACGTCGTTTTTTTTTAATAATTAGAACTAATTTTAATTCATGAAAAAGAAGTTGGTATCAAATAATTAAGAAAGATTAAAATTTCGTTTCTAGGGTTGGATAACTGCAATATTTTGTGGTACATGAAAGTGGAAATTTGTAGTTTTTCTTAAGTAAGACCACATTGGTAAAAAAATTCAACTTTCGTTTCGTTGAAAAAACGAAATTGGTACTTAAATATGCCAGAAGTACGTTGATGAAGGGTATATAAGATTTGACACAGCCGAATATAGCACCATTGACTTCGAATGCTAAAGATGAAGGGATCTGACGTTGCCAATAATACATGAAATCAATCTTCATTTGTAGAACTTCGTGACATTTTTCTGATATTATGTTCCCTGTAATCCTTGTTTCTTTTTTCCTTGGCTTCCTCTGATAAGTCTCCAATTGGTAATAAATAGTGCTTAATGACATCTTCTCCATAATAAAAAAAATTTGTGCACTGTTGCTATATTTGTTTTTAGATTTCTGTATATATTTCTATAATTGTATATATAAAGCAAGGATTTCCTTTGCATAATCACCAATTATTCTAGCATTAATTTGTTCATTGCACGCAAATACTTCAGTAATTGTTTAAATCGAAATGTAGTTTCGGGATTCCAAAAGAATCTTGTTACGGTATTGCCATCGTTTGTATTGCCTGATTCTTCTTTGATTGATCTATAATTTACCCGTGTTTGAGAAATGCATCTTGAACTTGTTTCTTTCTCCATTTTCTTTTATCTTTGTTGGTGTAATTATTTCTTACTGATCCAGAAGGTCTGAAGTCCAAATCATAGCCAATTTTCAGTATATGTTCCATAAACCTTCCCCTCGTATGAAGCGGTTATAATCCAAAATCAAATGCATCAATACTATTTACTGACTTTGTCGGTTTAACTGACTAGATGAAGCTTTTTTATCAGTCAAAACCTGGACAGTTATTAAATTAATTTAATAGTCAGTTCATCTATCTCTAAATCTAATAGCTTTAGTGTTGAAATTTGAGTTCTAATGTGACTTACTTCATTCTTAATGGTATCATGAGTAACCTTTTTAAATTCGAATTTTATTGGTCGTCAGTATTTCGTAGATGATGGAGTATGGTTTTTACAAATACAATTTGTTTGCAATGTGCTGGACGAAGATTCCAAATCTTCTAACTTCTTTATTATTCGCAATGGCACAAATGACACCATAAACATATCTGTATTAGATATATCTTCACATAAAAATTTTTTATACAGTTTTTGTCCAGAAGATCCATCGTATCCCCATTTACAAAAAAGAGTTAAATTGCAGTTTTCATGTTTTTTTCAACTCACTTCATTTAAGTGATTGTAGCAATCTTTCGGCTGTATGATCAAGTAGAGCTTGTAGTTGTACCTTTGCCGAAATTGGTGCCATTTCGATAGATTCGTTTGGAGGATAACACTCCTTTTTAGCTGCAATTATGTGATGATATGATGGGTACAAATTTTAGCCTTTTTCGACTGGACGCAATTTGGGTTGAGTATACTGCTGTTTTGTTAACTTTAAATTCCTCATTTGTGAACTGTTTTTCCTCGTTTGGTGTTGGAATGCTTTTTGTTTTCTCTGGACTAGCAGAAAGGACTTTTTGAATAATATCCACTTTCGTTAATTGTTTTTGTGATCGCAATTTGTGAAGAAAACTATCTTTAATCTCTTCATAGGCGATTTCTTCATTTATATTCTTCAGTTTTCGTCTCTTAGATCTATCGCTACAGTTATCTAACGAGTTTTGTGGTCTTCCACCACTCTTCTCATTTGTGGTTTCTGAAATCACCTTGATACGAAGTTCACCTTGTAACCAATTTGCAAAGGGCTTGTAAAATTTACTTCTACTAAAGTCAACTTCCTTGCAGCGATTGTTTTTTTCAATATTTTGACGAAATTTTATTTGAATATGGCTTAGAACTTTTTCTTTATTTTTGTTTTTAAAATATTCTTAGGTCAATTCTTTATAGCTAAAAGTCTATATATTAATTAAGCTAAAGATGGTGTATTTGCATACGGACTCTAAAATAAAACTGTCAAAAATTTATCAACCTTTTTAAATCGAATACTTGTACGAAACTAAAATTTATTTCCAAATTATTGTCCTTATATTAGGTGTCGAAAACAAACAGTATATTATTATACTGTACCTAGCTAGCACACCATAAAATCAAATAGAAAGTTTTACTTGTTAAAATTTATTTTATATTTCATTGAGAGAAATTTAATATATTCTTTCCTATAATATTTAGCAGGTAATTGAAGTATCTGTACAAAAATGCAATATTTTTCAAATTCAATAAGAAATTATAGGAATTTTTTTTAAATCAAAATGTCATAAAGGACCACCTATAATAATTTTTAAGTATAATAAAACCCCTTAATGGTGATGACTAACAGGTTAGGTGTCGTTCCTTAATATCAAATGGAAAATTTAAACTGTTAAAATTCATTCTGTATTTCATTGAAAGAAATTTTAAACGTTCTTTCCTATAATTTTTAGTAGGTAACTGAAACATCTTTGCGAAAATCCAAAATTTTTAAAATGATGTCAACCCTTTGAAGATATACAATAACTTTCATCTCTTTTCTAAATTTACTATAAATTTTAACAGTATTTTGTTTGCAAAAATGTATTTTCATTAAAATGAAAAAAGTGTTCTACGAGCGGCTCCGGGCGGGTGCGAAAGTGTATACATATAGGCTTAAAGAAAACGCTTTTGCCTTTCTTTGAATGGCTTCGATTTTCATCCTTTTTTGTCCTTCGAAAGTTATACACTATTAAACTTCAAATTTTACGAATATTAGGTGGTTTCAAATTTATTATATAACACCCTAACTACAAATTAAACATGATGCGCAAGTATCATTTGTTAAAAACAACAGTTCACCCCACATAACAAAAAAACGCAGCCCATTATCAACAATAGTTTTCAAGAAATCGTAAGTAATATGAGATCAAACATTACAATTTTTTTTTAATTTTAATTATGTGCTAGTTTTTTCCCAAAATCTCATTTTAAAAATTCAAATTGATCAGTTGAAGGGTTTTGCCTAGTTCCTGGGGCTAATGCAGATTATCAGGGAACATTTACCCAACATTTCTTATGGCTATTTCTTTTCTAGAAAATATGCAACCTTTTTTCGCTTCTTTCTAAAAAGTGACAGTTAGGAGGAGTTTTGAGGCAGAAATTTTTTTCGCAAAGAATGTAGGATTAATTTCAAGTATATATTCTTTATTTTCAAATGACAGAATGTAGCCCTTTTTTACTACATTTTGTAGTAGCATATTTTTGTAAAAAAGAAATCAACATTAGAATAACTAAAGACATTTATTTCATACTTCCACTTTACTAAGTGAGAAGCTTTGAAACCAAATATTAAAGTCACAACAAGAACTCACTGATCAATTTTCCTTTTTTATTCTTATATGTTTTATTCTACAACTGGTTGGTTTCTTACCGACTCAAACTGTAAGTGCAAGATTAATATAAAAACAATTTATTTAGAGTGTTGACAACATAAGTTGTTTTATTGTGCACAAGCACTTGCATATTTAAGGAGGAATTTCTAGTTTCATTACAAATATATTTTCATGTAAATATATAAAACCTAAATTATATGTTATAGAAATCAACTAGGACCATATTAAAAATACATATATATACATGTAAAAAATTATTTAGGTATATTGTTAACTAATGTTTTTGTAGTTTATATATACAGGTATGTGATGAAAATCGTTTTCGATTTAAAATCGATTGAAAAACGTAAAAAGTTGTGATGCACATCTGTATTTCGATTTCGTTTTGTTTTAAACCGAAATCGATTTCATTTTCCATTTTGTTCTATGAAATTGTGAGAACAAAAAAGTGTGATGGAAAACGGAATTTGTATTGTTTTTGCGTTTTAAAATCGAGTAAGCGGGGGTTCATCGAGTATTGCGTTCAATAACTTGTATTAAAATGTAATTAAAATATTTTAAAATAATTAAGACGGATTTATCTACATACATATTAATATTTATAGGGGAAGGCATATAAATACTCAACAAGAAGAGATGATTATTGAGTTCATGGAAAAGCATCCGCAGTTAGCAAAGGGTTTTGCCAAAGGAGATCGAATAGAAATCGAGAAACTTTGGCAAACACTTTCGGATGATTTAAATAGTATTGGCCCACCATTGAAGAAACCAGATGCTTGGAAAAAGGTATTTTTTCATAATCAACTTAAAATATTGTAACTTATTGATTTCATAGGCATGGAGTGATAAGAAGACGCAAATAAAAAAGAAGCTGGCAACAAGCAAAAGGGAATCACGCGCTACTGGAGGAGGGCCCCACAATCAGGTTTACATTTCTGCGATAGATGAAGCTATTGGAAATATATGTGGTTTGTATTATATTGTCGACGGCACAGAAAATAGTGTTTCCTTCGGCTTTCAACGTGAAGAAGAGAATATGGAGCAGTCACCAGAGTCTACGGATTCAACTGATACAGAAGAAGTCCAAGAAGAGGAATTACCAACCACATCAACCTTGTCTAGAAAAAGAAAAGGTGATAATCATTCTATTCAGTACAACCTAAAAAAGTTCATGTCAGATGAAACTCATTCTTATGCGGCAATATCAAGCATCTTAACAAAATTGCATAGAACTATAGAAGGAAATACAGAAATCCTAAAAAATTTAGACTGTAACACTAGACGTATGCAAAAAGCAATAGAGAAATTGTCAGACCGATTTAAAAAAAACATTAAAGCCAAAAATGCTCAAACTGAAGACCTTATTAAGAAACGATTAGAAAACGAAAGACATCATAAAGAATTGGATAAATTAACATATGAGAAAAACATTTTAAAACAAGAACTGTTGCAAATACAAAACGAACAACTAAATCTGTACAAATTTTTAAATTCATTTTATTATATTTTATATTAATACATCTGCGCATGTATTTACATACATAAATAGGTATATTTTAAAAGCCTTTAATGAATTAATTTAAACATATTTAACGAATTAATAAATGAATAAAAATAAAACGTATAAAATTGAAATTACAAGCTGTGCGCAATATTGTCTCGGTTTCTGCTAGCTTCATCATTTATTACACTAGTTTCAGCATAAGTTTCTTCATCATCAAAAATTGTTGCATTTTGTAGAAATTACACATATTGTGCAAAGCGCAACAAATGTTGATTATTTTAACTACCTTAGGAGGTTTATACCATATGGCTCGTGACAGACATCTGAATCTGCTTTTGAGAACTCCTATTGTTCTTCCAATTATATTTCCTGCAGACGAGTGTACGTAGTTGAACTTATGCTGAAATGAGCCTGCACATAGATTTCTGTAAGGCGTCAAAACGAATGTCTCAAGACCGTAACCAGAATCCGCCAGCAGCCATGATCCTCGTACTCCATTTTCATATCTGGAACGGTAAAAATCTTTCGGAACGCTCAAATTCCGAACAAACGAGTCATGGCTTGATCCAGGCCGCGTTGCATCTACTGCTATAACATTCATATTGTGGTCGCATAACTGAAGTTAATCCAGAATTATAAATTTGAATTAAGAAATACGCATTAACATATACTTACAATCATGGCATTTATGCTGAAGTACCCTTTTCTGTTAAAGAATAAATGGTCCTGAGCACCTGGCTTGACTAATTTGATATTGGTACCATCTATGCACCCAACAACGCCAGGAATGCCATATTTATCAAAAAAGTGTCTTTTGGATTTTAAAATCGCTGTTGTATCACTTGGGAGTTTTATCCAATGATGGCACATTACATTCTCCAGATGCAATAGCATTTTACCTAATGTTTTGGAAAAAGTTGTACGGAGCATATTAAAAAAAGCGTCGTTACCAACTGATCGTTGAAAGCTGCCTTCAGCGAAAAATCTCAACGTTGCTGCTAGTTGGATGGTCAAAGGAATCGATGAGCATATGATATGTGGGCTTAGTTTACCCAATATCCATGAGAAAGCTTCTTTATTAATTCGAAAAATTCTATGAAACTAAAAAAAAAACAGGATTTTAAACCATTAATTTAAACTGATGTATTATTTCAACTTACATTTCGCAGCTTTCTCCGTTTGATATTTTCATATTTATTTTCTTCATTAATCAACATTAATGATGAAATCACAACAAAAGCCATTTTTTTTAATTTATTTTTTTTTCAAATAATTTAAATTTTAAAAGTTAATTGCATATAAGATGAAACCTATTAGAGCTGTACGGCTCCTGAATGAATTAATTCAATTGAATCATTCAGTCAATTGAGCGAGGTGAATCTTTCATTCAATTGAGCGTTTTTAGCTCAGTTGTTTCAGTTGATTCATTAGATCTGTCTCTTTCAGTAGCTCTTTTCAGTGATGTTTCAGTTTGTATGTCAAAATCCATACGAAAAAAATGAATTAATTCACACACATGTGCTAATGCATACAGGGATGTAGTGCTCTTTATTTATAGAGTTGTCAGCTACTGAAACAACTGAGCTATTGAATGAACTGAGCTAGTGAAACAACTGAGTTACTGAATAAACTGAAGTACTGAAACAACTGAGCTACTGAATGAACTGAAACAACTGAATGAACTGAATGAATTAATTCAGTAAAGTGAGCGGAGCTAAAAAGAGCGCTCACTCAAAAGAGCTGTTTTGTACAGCTCTAAAACCTATAGGCTAAAATCCACCGCCGACATGTATTGAAAAAACTTACTGCCGCCGACGTGTTCAAAATTTTCACAAGACTTTACGTTTTTTGTCACACCTAATACCATTTTCTACGTTTTGAGCTTACGATTTCATTTGAAATCGAAACGATTTTTATAACATACTTGATAATTGTTTTTTTTTAAACAAATAAACAAACAAAAAAAGTATCTAGTGCAATTTGCACAAACATGAAAAGTGAATTTAGTACATTCATATAAGATTTAGGTACATTCATATAATATTGTTTTCTCACATAATTAAAAAGACTATTCAAAAACCAATAGAAGTTTTTGCTTATTCATGCGATCATTAAAATTTATTTAGATAATTTCAGAAAAATATTGCTGAAATTTTCAATAACCAATAGTTTTTACTTTTACTAGTTATTAAGAATTACTGAAAAAACGTTTATGAGTTTCTTTTATTATTTCTACTGTTTGTTGCCGCGATCAGCCCCCTTCTCTGTAAAAAAAGAAAACACAGAACCTGTGTTTTCACAAGTGCGTATGCATTAGTTTTGTTCTGCTAATTCGGGGTTGGAGCTGGTTGAAAAATTGTGCCAACCAAAAACCACTCCCCTCACGGAAAATACCAACAAACTCCTATGTTATGCCTGCATAATTAGTCTTGTGTGTACTGGGCCTTTGAACTTAATGCTACAAAGAGCAACGTCAACTGGTTTACTTCAGCATCAGATTTTAGTTAGTTTATGAGCTAGTCTCAAATGAGTTAGCTAATTATCGGGTACGAGCAAATGCAAAAAGAGCGAACGATGTGTACATACACAAAATTTATAAGCGAAGCAGAGAACGAAATTGTGCTTAAAGCTGGATTCACCCATGGTTTCAGAACGAATTTCACGTTCTGAAACAGTTTTTTTATATGTAGTTTGACGTTTCTGTTTTAGAGAGTGAGAGAGAGGGAGAGCAAAAGAGAGTAACGTGTTTTAAGGCTTCATTAGTTTTTACTTTCTGTTACTGTGCTGTGAAGTTCTGTAGAAAATATTTAGTAATTATTTGTTCTGTTAATGGAATCAGCTGTTTTTAAAAGCAAAAGGTAATCTGTCTGTAGAATTTGTTAAATTTATTGTACAAAATGTAATTTTCTTCAACTAAAACTATAACCTTTTCATCGTCCATTGTTTTTTATTTCACAAAAATATACAAACTTAAAAAATCTTGAATTAAAACAAAAAAAAAACTCTCAACAAAATATGTATAATACATGAAACCATACAAAACTAATACTTAAGCACTGTTGGCTGTCACTTAACGTTGAATTCTATTTTCTACAGATTTGCCTGCAACAGAACAGAACGAAAAAGTAACAACAAACTACACGTACAGATTTAAAATTGAACAGAAACAAAAAAACTGATTCAGAACAGAACAGCTCGTACAAACTAATTCTGCCTTTAAGCTGGAGGTATATAACAAACGTTTCACGCGTCTACGCGTTATAAAGCTGGAAGTACATAACACGCGTTTCACGCGACGCGCATTCTATGCGTTTTTCAACTCAAGGTACATGCAAAGCGTTTTATGCGCCAATGTTTATAATTTGTTCAGCTGTAGTGTAATATATGTACATAGAAGTTCATTTTGCTAAAATGTTAAATAATATTGAACATTTTAAAAAATTTGTGGAATTAGTTGAGTTTGTAAATATGATATACTTTGCAAAAAGAGTATACGCAACCTTGTTAAATATATTACAAAATTAATAAACATAACAGAGATAGTACTTGGTACGTAAAACAAATCGATACATTATATGAATATTTGTTTGAAGAAACAATTGTGATAAAATAATAATTTCAATGCATTTCTCTCTTGAAAATATTAGTAATCTTTATTGCGACAGTGATTTTTTATTAAAAACGTTTTATTATAATAAAAATTGAAAAATAATAATCCACAACATAAGCATATTAATCGATAACATTGAAAATTTAATATAATTTGTCATCTATGGCTATCAAAAACAGCTGACACATTTTCAAGACGCGTGCCGCGCGTACAAAAGTAGAAAGTAGATCTACTTCACGCGTCAAGCGTTCTACGCGTTTTGTCATGTAACTTGTTACATACAATTACACTAGCTTTACTCTCTTGACAGACGCTTAAACGTCTGTCAAAAAAGTAGAACTAGTGTAATTGTATATACATTACAAAACGTGTAGAACGCTTGACGCGAATTAAGTGTTTTACTTTGATCTTCACCAAAAAAAAAAAAATTATAATTAATAATGAAACACAATTTAAACTTTTCCTTTTAACTTTCTTTTATTGTTACTTTTCACTTTGAATGGGGAACCAAGACTGATTTTACAAAGTTTTCTTAATCTATAATGTTGACTTAATTATTACTTATTTTCTATTTCTTTTACCATTTCTTTTTGATGTGAAAATGATTTATAAGCATGTTACAATTAGTATGATTCTTAGTAGTAGGGAACTGTATGTGCTTCGACCATTAAAAATATTAAATTTCAGCAATTAAATTTGAATTTTTTCAATTTTAATTGCCAAAATTCTCAAATTTCACAAAATTCTCAAATTTCATTTTGTGTGTGTTCGTGTGTGTATTTTTTCCCACGGTTTAATAGGGGTGTTCACATTGTTGTTTTTTTAATATAATGTTGGGGTAGGCGTGGGATTTTTGTCTGTCCATATGTGACCTTGAGAATACATGTCCGTCGGTATGTGAGCGTGGGAATTTGTGTCTGTCCATATGTGACCTTGAGAATACATGTCCGTCGGTATGTGAGCGTGGGAATTTGTGTCTGTCCATATGTGACCTTGACAATACATGTCCGTCGGTATGTGAGCGTGGGAATTTGTGTCTGTCCATATGTGACCTTGAGAATACATGTCCGTCGGTATGTGAGCGTGGGAATTTGTGTCTGTCCATATGTGACCTTGAGAATACATGTCCGTCGGTATGTGAGCGTGGGAATTTCTGTCTGTCCATTTACACTGTGTACGCCTGGTGAATAAAAAAATTTAGAAGCATTTTTAGGAATTACACTATTTAAAAAGTGTAGTAGTTATATATGGATACCCTTAATGTTTGTGGTTCGTTCCTTCTTGCTGGAGTGAGATTTTTTCCTTTATTTTTTTGCTTATTAAAATTTGGTGTGTTTACTTAAGATTTGTCGTCCAGCAATTCAGTGTTTTTCTTTTTTTTACTTTTTTGCTTGCAATGCTTGAGTCTGGAGGAATAATTTGATTATTCTGATCTTGAAGACGTTGTGAAAAAAAAAATTACTATTGCATAAATATTGAAACTGATGTTTTGTTTATTTTATACATGACGATCATCGATGCATTTTATTTGGGGATCTGGATGGTGGTGCGATTTCTGTATTTTGTAGAATATGAATATTTATGCTATGTTTAAGTGTGTGTGTTTTTTTTGTTCTGAGTAGCGGTTGGAATGTCTGGCTGTCAGACAGTCTGTGTGTGTGACGATTGGTGAGTCTGTATGACAGTCCGCTTTCTTGCTTTCCTGGTCAGTATAAAATGTGATAAGGTGTACATATTCATGCGTACATAAATATCTACAAATTTATTTCATTTACGCATATACATACAAACAAATAATAAGCGTTTATTCTTTGTGCCCAAATATTCCCTTGACCATTTGAATGAATGAATGAACCATTGTGTATGTTTGTTTGTGTGTTCTCTGAAAAAAATAAATATGTATGTAGGTTTTTTGTTTGAAATAAAAAGACATTTATTTTAATTTTTATAAGCATTTATTTAAAAGTTTGTTAACACTTTCATTTTTAAGCAAAATTGCATTCCTTAAGGCACAAACACCATAGTCGTGATAGCTACAATAGAGATATATGGAATGCTTAGTTTCCATTTGTTTGAAATTAATGCAGCCAATGACTTCAATGTTATAAACTGTTTGATGAATAATTTTTTCCAGCCATTTTTTCTTCTCTCCCCCCTTAACATATATTTGTGAATTTCTTATATTCGATTTTAAAAACTTGCAAACGCTTTGAAATGAGACTGATCCATCATTCCAGTTAATATGATGATAGTTTTTTGTTAACCAAACTGCTTCTCTCTGTTTTTTGGCTGATAAACATGCGAAATCAAAAGGAGGTTTTATGATGAAATTGAACCATTCCTTGTTGCTGAAAACTACAGCTAGTTCTTTTGCGATGAAGTCATTTGAATTAGTTTTGAAACCTTGCAAGTCTACAAAAACAATATCACCATCCATGTTATTTAATTTATAAGAGCTTCCGGACTTGACCTTTTATTGGTATGTATTCTATTACGCGGTCATGAATAAGAACGCAGTAAGCTGATGTTTTTGCTGGAATATTTGTTGCTGTTTCAAATTCAATTTTTATGTCGATTGGTCCGGTATTGAGCGTTTCGTTTTGGTGACTGACATCAACTACCATAATTGGAGCGTTGTTTTTAAACTCTTGACCTGTTAGAAGAGGTTGGGGTTGTTTCATGTAGTAGCTTTGTTGGAATCTAAGATACATATCATATAGAATCGCATAGCGCTCATTTTTGAATTTTATATTAAGATCGTCATATGGGTAAGAGGTTGAGTTTAAATGTACTTTTAAGTTAGTATGATCACAATGAACAAACTTGTTTTCTTGTTGAAAGGCAATCAAGACAAAACGAGGGCGTTCTTTATTAGCGGCCAGTTTAACATTCCATATGTGATTGGTTCCCGTATTAAGGTGTGGATTCATATGACAATCCCAACTACAGAATGCCATTGGTATAGCAGCACCATTATTAAGTATTTTGATCATATTCAATTTACTATGATCAGATAATTGAACATGTGGAATTCTCCATGATATTAGTGAAATTGTAAGTTTTCCTTTCTCGGTGGAAACATTCGAGTGTACAAGATCTTCATCGTTCTTATTACGCAAGAGTATCAATTCATGTTTACCATTTAATAAAACTTTATTGTAGTCTTCAGCGAATCCTAAAAGAAGTTTGAGTGGTACATAGAAATTAAAATTTCCATTTTGAAGATCTATTTTATCAAGTTTATTCCATCCAGCATTTTGCAACACAACGCTTTCCATAGGTGATAAAGAAACCAAATTTTTTATGGTACTGGTGGCTCCCAAATATCTTGTATGATCAATTTCAATACCATTCAGTTCATAGCGGATTTCATCAAAGAGATATGCAACAAAATTATTTTTCAACTGAAAGTTGGGTGTAGATTTCGATGTTTTTTCCACATATATATATATAGCTTTCACTGGGTAACACATATAGACCTTGGTTTTGTATTGAAATTCTTATTTCATCGTTGTTGTTAAAAGACTGAAGGTATGGTATGTATGTGTGATAATCCTTTTTGATAATATTTTCGTCAGATATTGGTTTATCTAAAATGTATATTATTGAACTCATTTTGTTTTCAGTTTAAAGTTCAGTGACTGGAGAAAACTCTTATTTGCTGCTGTAAGCGATTTTTGACGAACAGATCTTTTCAATTGTTGCTTAGATTGTAACGTTTGAGAATTAGATGTTGCTGTAGTATTCTTCGATATACTCGTGTTGTATATTATCATTATATAGTTATCCTTAAATGTATTCGTATTGTAATTTCCTCACCTCTGAAATTAATTAAGTCGCCGTTTTGATCAACCACGCGAAGAGCTAGTGAGCTTATCTCTCTGGAGTTTACTGGCAAATAAATAAGATTTTTGGGAATCTCAACTATTTTATATCCAGCCGGTACATTAATCGGAAATTCATGTAGTGTATGAGCTTTAGAATTATTCATATAAGTATTAACCACAATACTGCTTTCAATCCTCAAGAGATTCACCTTAAAGATATTCACTGGAAGATCAGAGTAATGTTGTTTGTTTGGCGTTAATATTCTGCTATTGAATCCTAAAAGTCTACCTATTGTATTTTCTTTATTAAAATATATTGTTTCTTTAGAACTGCTGACTTTGACTTGCATTGTATTGTTATTAGCTTCAATCAAAATTTTGTTTTCTGGTCTATATCGTTTGTATTGTTTTTCTATATAGTCAACTATATCATTTAATTCATAAGATCCGATCGGTATTTCAATTACAAGTTCACCGATATAAAATATATTGTTGTAGACATCCACATTCGGGATACTGTTGTATGAATGAAAATCAGTTAGAGCACATTCATAGGCTCCGTTTAAATCAATAGGAGGAAAATAATTAGCAGATAGCTCTGATGAATTGGAGCTCAGAGTCAATGTTATTGACATTGTGACTGTTTGGTTGTAAATAAATGAGGTTAAACACACAGTATGATTTATAAGAAGCAGTTTCGTATTTATTGTTTATTTACTTATTTTAAACTAAATTAAATATTGATGCCATTGTTGTTGTTTTTGTTGTTGTTTATTTATTGTATTCTTCCATTTACAATATCTCATCTTTGCTTATCCAAGAATTGTGCTCATTACCAAAGCCCAGCCACTTGACAAACACCTTATGTCCTTTAGTTTTGAGAACCTTTTCAACTAGGTATGTATTAGGATAACTGGTTTTTGAAAGTTCTTCTTCATAGAATCCGCCTTTAATAGGATTTCCGCGATAGTCTTCTAATATATATGTTGTAGGATATGTATTTTGTACTCTTTTAATTGTAAAGATTTCTGTTGTCCAATTCGGAGTATAACCTTTTTCAAAAATGTTTTTATATTTGCTTATGCGTACATGATCTCCTGCATTAAATTTTGACATTATATATATCTTTAAATGACTGTATACTGTGTTTAAAAGCTGTTTTTCATTTGTTGAATTTACTTTAATCGGTGACACTTTAATGGTGCGATGAATTTTTCTATTGTATGCATCAAGTAAATCTCTATACATATCAATCCAATTATATGAACCATTTAAGCTAAATTCCTTCCACATCATTCCTTTTAATGTTCTATTGAATCGTTCTACTATTGAGGCTTTCATAGTGCTATATGTTAAGTAGTGATTAATATTGTATTTATTCATCAACTGACTAAAATGTTTATTGAAAAATTCTTTACCATCGTCTGTTTGCAAGTTTTTCGGTATTCGTCCCAATTTGAAAATATTCTCCTTTGCCTGAGTTGTTTCGAATGCATTCTTTCTGCTCAAAGGTACAGCCCAAGCAAATTTTGAGAATGTATCAATTACAGTTAGCAAAAATCGATCATTTCTATTGTCTAAGGAATAATTTCCCATTTCAACTAAATAAGCTTGCCAAAGATCATGTATTCCTTTCATCACAACTCTACGACGTACAAAACGTTTTCGAGCCTGCTTATGCAATTCATTTACAACATTTCTCTTTGAAGACATCTTATTTTTCCAGTCGCTGTTTTAAGTGTGTTGTGATCTGCTTGATGCACTTGCACCTATTGATACGAACATGTAATTTTCTATTCTATAAATTTTTTCTCGTAGCTCTTCAATTTCCATATCAAAAAGTGATTTATTGCCATCCATTTTCTTATTGATATCCTGCAAATGAGCATTAAGATTTTCTAACTGGAAAGCTACTTCTTGTTGCTGTTTTTTGAGTTCAGTTTGCAGAAACAATTTACTGATAACATCGTTTTCCTCCAGAGCATTTGCAACATTTTTGATTCTCTTGTATTGGACATCAATGTTTTTGTTCGTATCCATAAAGAAGCCCAACAACTTAGGCGCATTTTTGGTTGAAATTACTTCACTTCTATCGTTAATATAATGCCCAAATTTATCAACGGACATGTTTTATATAAAAATCTATGTATGTATATAGTTTATACAATTATATTAGCTTCACGTAGTTCTTCAATAATTGAGACAATTTCGTTGTTGTGATTAGTATGGCCTGCAGACTGTGACGCAAGCAGTAGTCTAAGTCGATCTACCAACTCGTTTTGATCATCCCAGTATATATAGTTTGGATTATGAGGGTTAAACTGCATCAAACCCCTTCCTAAATAATTACTTTTTGTTACATCTGATGAGCCTGTATGATTGTCTCCTTTGAAAAGTTTTCCAATAATATGTTTGTACTTATGGGCTATGCTCCCTTTGATTTGACCATCAGACTTATAGCCTCTCCTGTGGGCATTGGTAGCAAGTAATATTTTTTTATAGATTTCAAGCTCGAATTTATCATAGTTTTTTGGTGCTTTATGAAACATTAAAGAAAAAAGTCCTGGCGTGAGCGCCCATATTTGTCCCCCAACCTGTATCTTATCTTGATTTAACTCGATGGTGCTATTACCAAATCTCCATTCGTTATTATTATCTTTATGTGGACCATAGTTAGTATCTAGTTCGTTTCTCGATTGCAATAGTGATAAGTCAGAATAACTTTCTTCATTATTCGAATTTTGTGAGTAAAAGTCATCTTCATCATAATAACTGCTACTTTTACTATTAGATTGCTTAAAAATTTTTTCTTCACTTAGTTTCTTGGGCGTACTCGTTTCCAATTTTATTGTTGAATTCTGAGGATGAAAACTTTCATTGTCATCAATTCCAGTTTCCTTATCACTCGGTTCTTTTTTAACTGGTCTACCAATGTATTTAGAGCTATTGATAAATTCTTTTAAAGGTTCTGTGATAGGCTTGAATGTATCTGTTAATTGCTGATGTGTATCTATTTCACCAGTTTTTATACTACGAAGCTTTTTCTTCAAGATATTTCTTGTTGCCTCCAAGTCTTTAAGAATTTGTTCATTCATTTTAGCTATCAAGTCAGTTCAACAGGAAGCAGATCAGGTTATCAGGTCAGTTTAACAGCTATCAGGTCAGTTTATCAGGTACCAGA
Source organism: Linnaemya vulpina (assembly GCA_963675445.1). NCBI lineage: Eukaryota > Metazoa > Arthropoda > Insecta > Diptera > Tachinidae > Linnaemya > Linnaemya vulpina. The sequence continues at coordinate 34,407,677 of OY776276.1, forward strand.
TCAGCTAATCAGGTCAGTTTATCAGGTATCAGACCAGCTTATCAGGTCAGTTTAACAGGTATCAGATCAGTTTATCAGGTCAGTTTAACAGGTATCAGGTCAATTTATCAGGTATCAGATCTGCTTATCTGATCAGTTACAATAATCACATGTATAAAGTTTGAAGTCAGATTAAATACTGCAGGGTGCATTTGATGAACAGTAAATTATATTATGATGAAGTTTTCAAATGACTTTCTATAACGACCATTGTTTAGTTCATTATCTTTACTTATCACCAAAAATCCGTATTTTTCCTTCCAACATTCTCTACAAATTCGTTGAAACATTTCAAAGTTCATGTCGCTGGCAACGTGATCATCATATACATGTTTCATATTTGTCGCATCTTGCTTAAACATAATAATTACATTAGCATTATCTTTTATCAAATGTTTTGGAATCCGCGTGTAAGTCTGACACAAGTAAAATGAGTCTACTTTCTTATGACGACCCATACAAAAATATGCACGTATATTGTTTTGCTTTTCACATGCAACATCATCAAAAATCATAATTGAATTGCTTTTAGCTTCACTAGGAGGAACAACGTCCTCGTTTTCTGCAAATGTGTAGTATCTGATTCCTTTAATTGGGGAAATTAATTTCTTTAGGTATTCATATTTAGGTTGATATAAAGATTTTGAGTACAAGAACTTGAGACCATTAGGACTTCCCAGCAAACTAATCATTATGTTAGTTTTTCCACAATTTGAAGGACCAACTATTAATGCTCGAATAGAATTTGGTAACAAGGAACTATGTCTTATTTTTTTATTGTCATTTGAACAAATATCAGCATTACGAACTAAAATATTTTTATGTTGTTTTATGAAGCGCATTTTAATAACTACTTGCTAAACTTGCAAACAATATCTTTTATTGTAGATTAAATTAATATGGTTGTACTTTATAACAAAAGTTTTAGTCACAAACAAACTATCGTTGGAGAAAGTTTACTAAATAAAGCAATAAATTCTCTACCTTTTGAATTACATCTTCCTGGATACCAGTATTGTGGACCTGGCACAAGATTACAAAAGCGTTTTGATAGAGGAGATAAAGGAATTAACTTATTGGATGCTGCTTGCAAAAATCACGATATTGCTTACTCGAAAAACAAAGAAATTTTCTTGAAAATACGGCTTGGGAAAGAGTTCTTTCAAAAGATAGTGATCTTGTAGAAAAAACATTTTCATATATAGTCACCAACGCAATGAAAGCAAAAACTAAACTTGGTATGGGTGTTGAAGCAAAGAAAAGGAATACAGTGAAAAGACCATCAAAACGAATTCGTATAAATGACAAAAATCTGTTTCATAAAACAATTAAATCAGCAACAAAGATATTGAAGAAGAAAAAACCACAAGATATTAATTCAGCCATTAAGATTGCTCGTAAAGCTATCAGTAAATCTCTTAAGGGGAAAAAAGCTCGTGTTATAATACCGCGTATTATAAATGTTCCAAAAATTGGTGGTTTTTTGCCCATAATATCGATTCTAACTGCTCTAGGTGCACTTGGTAGTCTAGCAACTGGAGGTCCCGCTATAGCTAAAGCTGTAAATGCAACAAAGAATGCAAAAAAACAACTTGAGGAAGCCACCAGACACAATAAGGCAATGGAGTCTATTGCTGTGGGAGAAGGAATGTACCTTAAACCATATAAAAACGGTTATGGACTTGTTTGTAAAGATTATTCAAAAAACTATTAGAAATGCTACCCAACAGACCATTATCAGAATTTGATCTAAGAAAATTTTCAAAATATATTCTACACCTTAGAGGAGTTTATATTTTGGATTCACTACCAAAACGACCAAAGACTGTAGAGTGTGGAATAATCAATTTGGATTTATCAACAGGCCCAGGTACTCATTGGGTAGCATACTATAGGAACAAGAATGAAAAACAATATTTCGACAGCTTCGGAAATTTACAACCTCCTCTAGAATTAATCAAATATTTAGGTAGAAATATTCAATACAACTACAATCAATATCAAAACTTTAATACATATAATTGCGGTCACTTATGTTTGAAATTTCTTTATGATATAACCAAAGATATTAAATAAAACACAATCATATATATTTATGTACATACATATATAAAAACATTTTCTTTTTTATTATAATTTTTTTTTTCTTGTTAATTACAAAATATATGAACATAACATATTTTTTACTGCCAAACGGGGTACTGGGAGTTTGGTATTAAAAACTCGTTCATCTCGCTTTCTAAGATCAGGTTTCGCTCTCCTTTTCTTTGTAGTCGATATTTATTATTCGAAAGATCTTCTAATTCTGCATTGGTCAATGCATTCTATCGGTTGGGGAGAAACATTATGTGGTTTTCCAGCTCAAGTTGAACTGTTTCCCCATACTTTGTTGTTACTCGCTTTGCACGTACGATAGTGTGTTTGGATAATTCATCTAGATCCTTTATATGGATTAAGGATTTTGTATTGTACGAATTAAATTTTTCCACTAGATCCATTGCGGTAGAAATTTTTCACAACTTATAGCTTTGAACTTTTATTGCAAAATAATCTCGGTTTTAGCTTTCTAGACTGTAAGAAACTTAACAGAAAATCATTATACAATGATTTTTTTCTTTTATTTTTGACAAAAGACGAAGTGAGGAAATATTAAATATATATATAAGAATTTAAGACTAAGTAGTTGAAAAAGGATAGAGAGATGTCATATATACGTATTCATTTTTTTGAGTCGAATTTTAAATTATTTTCTGGACTAAAAACGCTGACATGGTTTTTTTTCTTTAATGTTTCATAAAGCACCAAAAAACTATGATAAATTCGAGCTTGAAATCTATAAAAAAAATATTACTTGCTACCAATGCCCACAGGAGAGGCTATAAGTCTGATGGTCAAATCAAAGGGAGCATAGCCCATAAGTACAAGCATATTATTGGAAAACTTTTCAAAGGAGACGATCATACAGGCTCATCAGATGTAACAAAAAGTAATTATTTAGGAAGGGGTTTGATGCAATTTAACCCTCATAATCCAAACTATATATACTGGGATGATCCAAACGAGTTGGTAGATCGACTTAGACTACTGCTTGCATCACAGTCTGCAGGCCATACTAATCACAACAACGAAATTGTCTCAATTATTGAAGAATTACGTGAAGCTAATATAATTGTATAAACTATATACACACATAGATTTTTATATAAAACATGTGCGTTGATAAATTTGGGCATTATATTAACGGTAGAAGTGAAGTAATTTCAACGAACAAAACATTGATGTCCAATACAAGAGAATCAAAAATGTTGCAAATGCTGTGGAGGAAAACGATGTTATCAGTAAATTTTTTCTGCAAACTGAACTCAAAAAACAGCAACAAGAAGTAGCTTTCCAGTTAGAAAATCTTAATGCTCATTTGCAGGATATCAATAAGAAAATGGATGGTAATAAATCACTTTTTGATATGGAAATTGAAGAGCTACGAGAAAAAATTTATAGAATAGAAAATTACATGTTCGTATCAATAGGTGCAAGTGCATCAAGCAGATCACAACACACTTAAAACAGCGACTGGAAAAATAAGATGTCTTCAAGAGAAATGCTGTAAATGAATTGCATAAGCAGGCTCGAAAACGTTTTGTACGTCGTAGAGTTGTGATGAAAGGAATAGATGATCTTTGGCAAGCTGATTTAGTTGAAATGGGAAATTATTCCTTAGACAACAGAAATTATCGATTTTTGCTAACTGTAATTGATACATTCTCAAAATTTGCTTGGGCAGTACCTTTGAGCAGAAAAAATGCAACTCAGGCAATGGAGAATATTTTCAAATTGGGACGAATACCGAAAAACTTGCAAACAGACGATGGTAAAGAATTTTTCAATAAACATTTCAGTCAGTTGATGAATAAATACAATATTAATCACTACTCAACATATAGCACTATGAAAGCCTCCATAGTAGAACGATTCAATAGAACATTAAAAGGAATGATGTGGAAGGAATTTAGCTTAAATGGTTCATATAATTGGATTGATATGTATAGAGATTTACTTGATGCATACAATAGAAAAATTCATCGCACCATTAATATGTCACCGATTAAAGTAAATACAACAAATGAAAAACAGCTTTTAAACACAGTATACAGTCATTTAAAGATGTATAAAATTTCAAAATTTAATGCAGGAGATCATGTACGCATAAGCAAATATAAAAACAATTTTGAAAAAGGTTATACTCCGAATTGGACAACAGAAATCTTTACAATTAAAAGAGTACAAAATACATATCCTACAACTTATATATTAGAAGACTATCGCGGAAATCCTATTAAAGGCGGATTCTATGAAGAACTTTCAAGAACCAGATATCCTAATACATACCTAGTTGAAAAGGTTCTCAAAACTAAAGGACATAAGGTGTTTGTCAAGTGGCTGGGCTTTGGTAATGAGCACAATTCTTGGATAAGCAAAGATGAGATATTGTAAATGGAAGAATACAATAAATAAAAAACAGCAAAAACAACAACAATGGCATCAATATTTAATTTAGTTTAAAATAAATAAATACACAATAAATACGAAACTGCTTCTTATACATCATACTGTGTGTTTAACCTCATTTATTTACAATCAAACAGTCACAATGTCAATAACATTGACTCTGAGCTCCAATTCATCAGAGCTATCTGCTAATTATTTTCCTCCTATTGATTTAAACGGAACCTATGAATGTGCTCTAACTGATTTTCATTCATACAAGAGTATCCCGAATGTGGATGTCTACAACAATATATTTTATATCGGTGAACTTGTAATTGAAATACCGATCGGATCTTATGAATTAAATGATATAGTTGACTATATAGAAGAACAATACAAACGATATAGACCAGAAAACAAAATTTTGATTGAAGCTAATAACAATACAATGCAAGTCAAAGTCAGCAGTTCTAAAGAAACAATATATTTTAATAAAGAAAATACAATAGGTAGACTTTTAGGATTCAATAGCAGAATATTAACGCCAAACAAAGAACATTACTCTGATCTTCCAGTGAATATCTTTAAGGTGAATCTCTTGAGGATTGAAAGCAGTATTGTGGTTAATACTTATATGAATAATTCTAAAGCTCATAGACTACATGAATTTCCGATTAATGTACCGGCTGGATATAAAATAGTTGAGATTCCCAAAAATCTTATTTATTTGCCAGTAAACTCCAGAGAGATAAGTTCACTAGCTCTTCGCGTGGTTGATAAAAACGGCGACTTAATTAATTTCAGAGGTGAGGAAATTAGAATACGAATACATTTAAGGACAACTAAATAATGATAATATACAACACGAGTATATCGAAGAATACTACAGCAACATCTAATTCTCAAACGTTACAATCTAAGCAACAATTGAAAAGATCTGTTCGTCAGAAATCGCTTACAGCAGCAAATAAGAGTTTTCTCAAGTCACTGAACTTTAAACTGAAAACAAAATGAGTTCAATAATAGACGTTTTAGATAAACCAATATCTGACGAAAATATTATCAAAAAGGATTATCACACATACATACCATACCTTCAGTCTTTTAACAACAACGATGAAATAAGAATTTCAATACAAAACCAAGATCTATATGTGTTACCTAGTGAAAGCTATATATATATATATATATATATGTGGAAGGACTTGTTGTAGACGAGAAAACATCGAAATCTACACCCAACTTTCAGTTGAAAAATAATTTTGTTGCATATCTCTTTGATGAAATCCGCTATGAACTGAATGGTATTGAAATTGATCATACAAGATATTTGGGAGCCACCAGTACCATAAAAAATTTGGTTTCTTTATCACCTATGGAAAGCGTTGTGTTGCAAAATGCTGGATGGAATAAACTTGATAAAATAGATCTTCAAAATGGAAATTTTAATTTCTATGTACCACTCAAACTTCTTTTAGGATTCGCTGAAGACTACAATAAAGTTTTATTAAATGGTAAACATGAATTGATACTCTTGCGTAATAAGAACGATGAAGATCTTGTACACTCGAATGTTTCCACCGAGAAAGGAAAACTTACAATTTCACTAATATCATGGAGAATTCCACATGTTCAATTATCTGATCATAGTAAATTGAATATGATCAAAATACTTAATAATGGTGCTGCTATACCAATGGCATTCTGTAGTTGGGATTGTCATATGAATCCACACCTTAATACGGGAACCAATCACATATGGAATGTTAAACTGGCCGCTAATAAAGAACGCCCTCGTTTTGTCTTGATTGCCTTTCAACAAAAAAACAAGTTTGTTCATTGTGATCATACTAACTTAAAAGTACATTTAAACTCAACCTCTTACCCATATGACGATCTTAATATAAAATTCAAAAATGAGCGCTATGCGATTCTATATGATATGTATCTTAGATTCCAACAAAGCTACTACATGAAACAACCCCAACCTCTTCTAACAGGTCAAGAGTTTAAAAACAACGCTCCAATTATGGTAGTTGATGTCAGTCACCAAAACGAAACGCTCAATACCGGACCAATCGACATAAAAATTGAATTTGAAACAGCAACAAATATTCCAGCAAAAACATCAGCTTACTGCGTTCTTATTCATGACCGCGTAATAGAATACATACCAATAAAAGGTCAAGTCCGGAAGCTCTTATAAATTAAATAACATGGATGGTGATATTGTTTTTGTAGACTTGCAAGGTTTCAAAACTAATTCAAATGACTTCATCGCAAAAGAACTAGCTGTAGTTTTCAGCAACAAGGAATGGTTCAATTTCATCATAAAACCTCCTTTTGATTTCGCATGTTTATCAGCCAAAAAACAGAGAGAAGCAGTTTGGTTAACAAAAAACTATCATCATATTAACTGGAATGATGGATCAGTCTCATTTCAAAGCGTTTGCAAGTTTTTAAAATCGAATATAAGAAATTCACAAATATATGTTAAGGGGGGAGAGAAGAAAAAATGGCTGGAAAAAATTATTCATCAAACAGTTTATAACATTGAAGTCATTGGCTGCATTAATTTCAAACAAATGGAAACTAAGCATTCCATATATCTCTATTGTAGCTATCACGACTATGGTGTTTGTGCCTTAAGGAATGCAATTTTGCTTAAAAATGAAAGTGTTAACAAACTTTTAAATAAATGCTTATAAAAATTAAAATAAATGTCTTTTTATTTCAAACAAAAAACCTACATACATATTTATTTTTTTCAGAGAACACACAAACAAACATACACAATGGTTCATTCATTCATTCAAATGGTCAAGGGAATATTTGGGCACAAAGAATAAACGCTTATTATTTGTTTGTATGTATATGCGTAAATGAAATAAATTTGTAGATTTTTATGTACGCATGAATATGTACACCTTATCACATTTTATACTGACCAGGAAAGCAAGAAAGCGGACTGTCATACAGACTCACCAATCGTCACACACACAGACTGTCTGACAGCCAGACATTCCAACCGCCACTCAGAACACAAAAAACACACACACTTAAACATAGCATAAATATTCATATTCTACAAAATACAGAAATCGCACCACCATCCAGATCCCCAAATAAAATGCATCGATGATCGTCATGTATAAAATAAACAAAACATCAGTTTCAATATTTATGCAATAGTAATTATTTTTTTTTTTTTCACAATGTCTTCAAGATCAGAATAATCAAATTATTCCTCCAGACTCAATCATTGCAAGCAAAAAAGTAAAAAAAAAACACTGAATTGCTGGACGACAAATCTTAAGTAAACACACCAAATTTTAATAAGCAAAAAAATAAAGGAAAAAATCTCACTCCAGCAAGAAGGAACGAACCACAAACATTAAGGGTATCCATATATAACTACTACACTTTTTAAATAGTGTAATTCTTAAAAATGCTTCTAAATTTTTTTATTCACCAGGCGTACACAGTGTAAATGGACAGACAGAAATTCCCACGCTCACATACCGACGGACATGTATTCTCAAGGTCACATATGGACAGACACTAATTCCCACGCTCACATACCGACGGACATGCATTCTCAAGGTCACATATGGACAGACAAAAATCCCACGCCTACCCCAACATTATATTAAAAAAACAACAATGTGAACGCCCCTATTAAACCGTGGGAAAAAATACACACACGAACACACACAAAATGATATTTGAGAATTTTGTGAAATTTGAGAATTTTGGCAATTAAAATTGAAAAATTTCAAATTTAATAGCTGAAATTTAATATTTTTAATGGTCTCAGCACATACAGTTCCCTACTACTATTCTTGCAAGAAATGCATTTTACCTTTTTATTTGAATTGTTTCGAAATATACATGTTACCATTAGTTTAATTCTTGCAAGAGATGCATTTTACTTTTAATATGAATTGTTGCGAAATATACATGTTAGAATAATGCTTGCAATAAATTCAATTTACTTTGAATATGAATCTTCAGCATTATTACTTTGTTTATTGCAAAATCTGTGACCCAGTTATAGTTTTATGTGGAAATGAAGTTAAGGTTCATTTACCTATTTCTTTTAAAAAATTATCAATAATGTCATTGTACTTATATGTAACTACTCCCTCCTTTAGATTAGAACTCTCCTGAATTTTATTATTTAATTTTATTTTAATATGGTTATTCTTTTTTATTACACATATGATTATACATACTACTACAATTATAATTATAATATTACAACCATACGTTATTTTACTATGGTAATTTAATGCTTTGATATTTTTTATATTGTTTTGATGTTCTTCTTCAATCTGCTTAAATGACAATTTGTGGGTAAAATTTTGTATTTGTTTTGTGTTTTGATTTATGTGTGTTAATTTTTCAATTTCTATAAAATTTGAAAAATAATAGTCTTTAATTTTTATTGAACAATTATTAAAATTGATTAAATAATTTCCATTTAAAATTACTTTATCCGTATTACATGTTTGCTTAACACTAACATTTACTGAGTTTTTTATTAGAATTATATCAATATCTAAATGTAATATTTCCAAATCATTATTACTTATCATTTGACAGGTATCCTTAATTATACAATGTTTGCTTAACATTAAATCTTTTAACTGTTTATTTTGTTGGAATGTGTAAGTTTCATTTTCAAAATCAAAGATTTCTTCCATTTTATAATCAATTTCATATTTTGCGTTATTTGGTATTGGTACTATGACTCTTTGTTTTACGGTTACAAATTCCTTAGGTATTTTTACTCCAAAAATTAAATATGAATTATTAAGATACGCTGTTCAAAACTGAATATATTTTAACTTATTGTAATCTGTTGTATTTTTCAATTTCATTACTAGTCAAACTACTAGGATGTATAATTCCGTACTTTGCGGATACAACGTTATCTTGTAAATGTTCTATCCTATTTCTTATTAATTGGATATTAGTCAGTTGTTCTAAATATGAATGTTTTTGATTTTCTATCTTTAAGACTTTACTTATAGAATTTAATTCATTTTCTATTTCAATTCTATCACTTTCTACCTTTTTTAAGTGTTTTAATGTCAAATTAAAGTAATCATTTATTAAAACTTGTTGGTTATTATTCTGTTTAATTTCGTCAACGTTATAAAGATGGTTTTGTATATTCTGTCTGTCTACGTCGTCCATAGTTCCAAACAACCATTTGGATACACTTCCTATTCCGTTTACTAGTCCTCTTTTTTGTCTTAATTGTCTTGGTAATAGTGTCATCAATTTATTCCTAGCATCATTTATTTCTAGATTAAGTACTTCCTTGTTATCTATTTTCATTAATTTTATGCTTTCCGTTATGTTATCTAAAATTGCTTCCACTTGATGTTTCCTTAACTATTTCTTCATCTCCTATCTGAATATCTATGTATCCTCTTTGTTCCGTCAGTAATTTAGTCGTCATTAGTCCCGTGATCTGTGCTATCATTACGAGTAACGTTAGCACCGCCAGAATCTGAAAATTTTAATGGTCGTTTAATATTGCATGGATGTACATTTTCGAGCTTTAATTTTCTGTATCTTGGTTGTTCCTTGTGTCGGACTGCCTTATAGTTTTTTACAAATCCTTCTGATCTATTTTCCGTATAATCTTCCCTACGTTCATTTAAACTGTTGATTTTTCTAGCTTTATTCTCTTCTAAGTTTTTCTTAATTTCATTTTCTTCTACCTTCCCTTGTTGGATCTCATTGGGTGAATGTTTGGTACTTGAATGATAACGGTCGTTATAATTTCTAATTGCCCTTTTAATTAATTGTTTTATTGAGAATTCTTTATTCATTTTATATATAACTCTGAGTTTTTCTGAAATGGTATTATGGAACCTTTCAATGTCGGCATTGCCCGTATGGCTATTTGGCTTAGTCAAATGTAATTCAATATTTTCGTTATTTAAAAACTCTTTAATACGTATCGCTTTGAACTCGTTATCTGCTACTTTTGCTAAATGTTATCTTTTGAGGTTCTCCTATTTTAGCAAAATGATCTTCTAACTGTTCTGTTATTGTTGTATGATTTCTATCATTCAAAGGATAGGCTGCACCAAATTTGGAGAATTTGTCTATTACTGTTAAAAAATGAAATCCTTTGACTACATAAGTATCAATATGAATTATTTGATTTTTTCCTGATGGTGTTTCTGTAATAGAAAGCTTAGGTTTTATTGGTTGCCTGTCGTATTTAACTTCTTGACATAAATCACACTGGTTTATTACCAATTGTATTATTTCCATTAGCTTTGGATAATATATTTTATTTTTTATTTGGTTATAAGTTTCTATTATTCCGGAGTGCATACTCTCCCTAACGCGGTAAAAAGATATTTGTTTTACTGCTTGTACTTCTGTTTCTAAATCCTGTGCCCTTATAGTGCATTTTGTAAAATTTATTTGTTTATCATTGGAGTACATTTCAATTAATTTTTCTTGAACGAGGTTGTATTTTCTTTCTGATACCTCAGAATATATTCCTACTTTACCTTTAGTGATATATTTTTTGAATATCTCTCCCATCCTGTCGAAATGGCTTTCTGAAATAAATATTATTCTTTTTCTATGTAATACTTTTAATTCTTGAGTTTTGTTATTATAATTTGTGTTTTGTATTTATTTACAATCTCTTTGATAAAGAAATGTTCTTGTAAATTTTCTTCTGCTAAGTGTACTGTTACCATAGATACACTATCTTCTTCGAGGCTATTTATTACTTCTGTATCCGTTTCATTATCTTCAGGATTTTTATTCTCATTATTTTTCTCTATTCTACCTAAAAAATCTGCTACTCTATTTTCTTTTCCTTTTATATAATTAATTACAAAATCATATTCACCTAATTTTAGTAGCCATCGTTGATGTCTTGGTGACATGTCCTTTCCGTTGTATTTAGTATTTAAAAATTTTATTGGTTGATGATCTGTTAAAATTTTAAATTTTCTGCCATAAAGATATGGTCTGAGATAATGTACGCTCCATAGTATTCCTAAGAATTCTTTATCAGTTGCTGAGTAATTTCTTTCATGATTGTTTCGTGTTCGGGATGCGAAACAAACTGGGTGCCCTTCCTGTGAAAGTACGGCGCCACTTGCATAGTTTGATGCATCGGTAGTAAGGGTGAATTGTTTATCAAAGTTAGGATATTTTAATATGGGGTGAGAACTTATTAAATGTTTCAGTTTTTCGAAAGCTTCTATATATGTAGGGTCTTTTGTATTAACTTTTACGCCTTTCTTTAGATACTTGGTCATGGGTTGTGCTACTTTAGCATAGTCTTTTACAAACTTCCTGTAGTATCCTGTCAATCCTAAGAAACTTTTTATCTGCTTTTCTGTTCTAGGTATTCCTAATTCTTGAATGACCTTTATTTTATTCGGATTAGGTTTGAGTCCTTCTTTAGTTAAAATGTGTCCCAGAAATTCGGTTTCCTTCTTCATGAAATTGCACTTATCTACTTGTATTTTTAAATTAGCGTCTTCCAATACCTTGAAAATGTCCGTTATTGCTTTTACATGCTCTTTTAAGGATGTACTAAATATTAGTATGTCATCTAGGTAAACTACGCATGTTTTGTTAATGAAATCTCGTAATGTCTCATTCATTAGCCTTTGGAATGTCGCTGGGGCCTTCTTAAGACCAAATGGCATTCGTATAAATTCATATAGTCCGTGGGGTGTTACAAATGCTGTCTTTTCCCTATCTTGCTCTTTTACTAATATTTGATGGTAACCTTTAGCCAAATCTAAGGTTGTAAAGTATTGTGCTCGTCCTAATTTATCTAATATTGAATCTATATTAGGTAAAGGAAATTTGTCATCTATTGTAATTTCATTTAGTTTTCTGTAATCTACCACAATGCGATACTTTTTCTCTCCAGAATTGTCAATCTTCTTTGGTGCTACTATCAAAAGGCTTGCATATCTTGAACAGCTTCGTCTAATTATACCCTGTTCTTCCATTTCCTTAATTTGTCGTCTAACTTCTGTCTCATGTTGTGGGGGATATCTATAGAGTTTAGAGTTTATTTGTTCTTCAGTTGTCGTCCTGATTTCGTGATGTACCTTCATTGTACTAGTTAACCTGTCTCCCTCTTTAAAAAATAATCTGTGGAATCTTTTCAATATATTCATAACTTCATTGTATTCTTCTGTATTTAAATGATTCAATTGTATTCTACTGTAATCAAAGTCTGAGCCTTCTAATGTACAAACTTGAAGATTTTCATATGGGTTTATATCAAATTTTGTTATCTTATTATTAAAACAAATAGTACCGTCTACTAAATGTATCATTGTATTAAAGCAATTCAATAAGTCGATTCCTATTATAAAACAGTACTTCCGTCCTGTCAACGAAACAACTTTCCATCTAATGTTTGCATTTATTACATTAAACTGTTCTGGTGCGTCTGTCAATACTTCGAAGTTAATAATACCTTTTTTATTTATTGTTTTATATTCAATTGGTTCCTTTAATGGAATTTTTTCAAAATCTTTTATATTATTATCTATTACACTTATACTAGCTCCTGTGTCTATTAGAGCACTATATTTATTTTTATTTATTATAATTGTTATGATGGGTAAGTAATCGGATGTTGTTTCCGAAAAAACATATCTTCATAATTCTGAATTTGATCATATCTTTTATCTTCATTATTTCTTTCATTTATTTTTTGTATATAATGTTCCATTGATTCCGTTTGGTCTTGTCCAGGTTGAGTCAAGCGATTTTGGCTGACTTTGACCTTGGAATTTCCTACCAGCGGGATTCTTTGGAATTTATTTATTTCTAAATTGTCTATTTCCATAGGCTCGGTTCGGTCTTGCCTAGGTTGATTCCAGCGATATTGTCCGGAGTTTGGCCTAGGGTTTCCTACCTGTGCGGGTCTATGAAAATTTCCTGATATATTATTATTGTGGATCTTATAGCGTCCCGAATTATTATAATTGTTATATCTGTTGTAATAGTTACCCTAACTATTATTGTTATAATTATTTGACGGCTTATTCTGATGGTTTTTGCTATGATTATAGTTATTATATTTATTTAATTGTTTTGGTATGTTCACAAACGTTCCTCGAGATTTTTTAAATTCCTATCTAATACAAGTATCTTCGTATCTTCTCTTCATCATTATGTCTATTATTGTTCCTATATCATGTTCTTCATATATCTTATCTAGGAGTATACCTTGAGTCATTTCTTTCGCTATATTAACCAATAAGCTATTCACATTAGACAGATCTATATACTGATCATCTCTATAATATATACTTAGTTCATCACTTTTATAATTAATGTTTCTTAACTCTATGGCTAAATCACTTACATTATTTGCACGTAACTCGTTTATCCTCCGATATAGTTGATGGGGCTCGACATCAGGTCTGTAACGTAGTCTCAACGACTTTTTGATTATTGTCCAATTATCTGGTTGTTGAACATTTATAACTACATTCTTCGCTTCTCCTTGGATATTTCTATAAAAAATTTCCTTGGTGGCTTCTTTCAGTAAGTCCTCCTCAGTTATAGTGGATAATAAATATTCTACGCTGCTCAGGAACGAGTTGATAGTGATGTCTCCCGATCCTGTGAAGACTGGCAAATAGCTTACATTTTTAAAGATTCTATCCAGTTGACTATTATTTTGCTGTTGTTGGGGACGTTGTTGTTGTTGTTGCTGCTGTTGTTGTTGTTGCTGTATTTGTCCTTGAAGCTCCATGTATGCCATACGCATACGTTCCAACTGCTGGTCCTTTTTGGCCAACTCTGCCGCAATATTTACATCTGTATTTTGAGCTTGTCCCTCCATTCTTTGTTGATCGAAAGCTTTTTGTCTTTTAGTATACAGTTTAGCGGAAAATTAACCGCTTCTCTTAAATGTTCACTGCACTATTTATTTATTTTAAGTGGTGTCTGTGTTTAACTAAATGTTCACTGCACTAACATTTGTTTTATTTTTATGTGTTTATTATTTTATAACCCTGGAGGGTCCCGTGGGATTCGCAGGATTTTATTATTTAATTATTAGTTTTGTTGTTGGGTCCGTATCACTGAATCCTTTTTTATACGAGATAAGGATCCTACCGACTGCGCCAATTAAGTGGTTTACTTTGATCTTCACCAAAAAAAAAAAAATTATAATTAATAATGAAACACAATTTAAACTTTTCCTTTTAACTTTCTTTTATTGTTACTTTTCGCTTTGAATGGGGAACCAAGACTGATTTTACAAAGTTTTCTTAATCTATAATGTTGACTTAATTATTACTTATTTTCTATTTCTTTTACCATTTCTTTTTGATGTGAAAATGATTTATAAGCATGTTACAATTAGTATGATTCTTGCAAGAAATTCATTTTACTTTTTTATATGAATTGTTTCGAAATATACATGTTACAATTAGTTTAATTCTTGCAAGAGATGCATTTTACTTTTAATATGAATTGTTGCGAAATATACATGTTAGAACAATGCTTGCAATAAATACAATTTACTTTGAATATGAATCTTCAGCATTATTACTTTATTTATTGCAAAATCTGTGACCCAGTTATAGTTTTATGTGGAAATGAAGTTAAGGTTCATTTACCTATTTCTTTTAAAAAATTATCAATAATGTCATTGTACTTATATGTAACTCGCGTGAAGTAGATCGACTTTCTACTTTTGCACGCGAATTACGTATTTTACGCATGAGTAAAACACAATGTTCTCTAATGTTATTATTCATTTATTAAAAGAATCTTAAAGGCCCAACTATAATATGCGTACGCTAGCGCAGGCGAATTTGCGAATACATGCAATCAAATGTGTACAACCATAATTTGCTTAGATAACTTTTGGTTAAATTTATTTTTCCTATGCATATAGCGTTCGTTGTTATTGATAATTATTTTTAAATACACACATACCATAGACTGTGATACGTGCACACAAGAGAAGCTACAATGTACGCCGAAATCAATTCTACAGATAACTGAATAAATAATGTCAAAAATGAATGGAAACATTAAATGTTTAGCGTTTGTTTATTGTATATATATTATAGTGTATTTGTGTATTTTCCTACCATTTATGATACGTTGCCAACCACTTGCATACATTGTTATACATTGTTGTACATTGTAGTACTTTCCCATTTATTTCTTAAATTACTTTCTAAATTGGTAATAACCTAATTGTGATAATATATTTATATATGTATAAATTGAAAATATTTATATATGTATTTACATGTTATGTATATATTATAAATTAGTTTTTGCAAAAGTGCATTGCTTTACAACTGAGTGTAAGTATAATACAGCCACACAAATGTTCGCATATGCATTTAACAGTCTTTTCGTCGAGTTTTGACAGTAGCCAAAGCTAGCCTGCGCATATTATAGTTGGGCCTTAAGACTGCCCTATAAAATGCAACTTAGCGTCTATTTATAGGAATAATGTGTAAGTCTAATCTCTGGTTTCATCCCTAGTTCAGTAAATTGTGTTTATGATATTTAGTTTTGTTTCTTGTGTTTGTTTAGGATTTACATATGTGTTAATACTTATCATTTGTTTGGTAATACTTGATGTATTTGTTTAGCTACTTATGTTTATCATTTATTATTATTTACTTAGGTCTACGGCTTAGTTTTATCTGCGAAAACTATTTTAATTAGTTAGGTCTAGAGAGTTTTGTTTGCTTATGTCTAATTAGTTTCATGTACTTATGTCTAATTATAATACTACTAATAATAATAAGGATGTAACTCCTCCATCCCTTGATAAAAAATCTTCCGAATTTTTTTTTTTTAATATAACCTCAGTAATATTTGTTATTCTTAAAAAAAATGTGCACATATATTGTTTTCATCCTTATTTTAATCCATACTTCTCTTTTATACTTGCCAACTCTAAGTCTTCTATTTTAGGCTCATTTGTTATTTTCACTTTATTGACAACTGTAAAATTTTTTTTAAATTAATTCTTATAATTACAATTACGATAATTATTATGGCAATTAAAAGTGATACATTTATTCCATATGAAATATTTTTATGAAATTTAAGTTCTTCTACTTCCCTAATGTTTTCAAAATTTTTTATTTCTATTGGCTTGAAGAGTGTTGGTACATTGTCCGATTGTGGTGCGTCATTACTTGGGTAAAAATATTTATCTTGAATAATTGTTCTCTGATTTTTAAATGTTTGGTTATTTATTTCAATTTTACAATTGTAGAACATGAGAAGGTAGTTTTTGTTAATTCTAATCTTTCTACTATCACAGTCCTGTATAATTTCCAAGTTGTTAGCGTTTCTTACTAATATCATATCATCTTCAAATGCTTCGATTTCAGTTTTATTATATTTAAAATTACAATTATTTGACAAAGTACAGTGCCTACTATTTTTAAGATTTTTAAGGTAGACATTTTCTTCATAATCTAAAACGTTATTTCCAATTTCAATAACATAGCCAGCTTGCTCGTTAATTTCCATATAATTTTTGTTAGGGAGAGCTATTATCATTTTCAAATCAGTTTGAACATAACTAATTGGAATTTTTATTGCAAGAACTAGTATTCCATCTTTTTACTTTAAAATATCAATTTTCATAAATTTTAATTTAAAGAAATCTATTTGGAATTTATCTATTTCTTCAGATGTTAATATACCTGGGTGAAATATATGGTTCTTAGCAGATACTATATTTTCTTGAATATTGTTACGTTTTTAGACCTTTTCGTAAAAACGGTTTTATTATTTATCCTTCAAGGATTCGTTTTATTGCATCAAATTAAAACACGGACAAATTAATTTTAGAAGTATAATGCGGCAACACTTTATTTATTGCTTTATTTACACGAGTATTTGTACTACTCAACACTTAGCGATGTTAACACGTCTATATTTGAAATCACACTCTGACTCGCTGAGCTCTGGCAGCGTCTTTATATAGCAAAGTGACGTCGTCTGGTAACTTCGCGAAGCTTCTGGGCAAGGTTGTTGTTAGTTGTACAGTACTTAACATGCAGCTATATACGTGTGTTTGTATACATGACAATGCTGACTTGTGTGTTTTGCTTATGGTAACTATGTGTGGTTGTATGTATGAGTGTTCTGTGTGTTGTGTATTTTTGTTTCTTCTTCTGCTATGTGTATATGGATGTGTATACTTGTGAACCTGTTTAGTTTTATTAGCAGCAAATACTTGCGTACAAGATCATTAAGAATAACATCTCTTAGCATTTATGTTGCTAGGTTTTTCGTTGTTGTTATTTGCACTTATTATTGGCACAGCCTCGAATGATCTTGTATATTCCAGAGTATTCCATTTCCGTTAATATGAATATTATCTATATTGTGTTGACCACGGTTGTAACATTTTGACAACTAGAGATTAAGTGGCAGTGCTGCCAAGTACATATAGCCACATTGTCGTTTTATTTAAATCTATTTCTAATCTTTGTAACAACATTATTAATGTTCCAATAGATAAGAAAGTTAATTTCAAGCCAGATACAGCTAATGTTGCTCATACATATAGATATTTATTAAATAAAAGCGGAAATTAAATTATAGGATATAATAATATATTTGCTTGCATGCATATGTTTGTAAAATTGTTAATTTTTTGGTTTTGACAAAAAATATTTTCTTTGCATTTGTGAATTGGAAAAATTTTGTTTCAAATAATTTTTTTTTGTATATGTCAAATTGAAAAAAAACAAAACATTTAATTTTAAATTACATATCCCTGAAGAAGCTACATAAAGAAGTGGCGAAATATTGGAATAAAAACATAATTTTTATTTGCCTCAATAAACCTAATAAATTTTTTCAATAACATTAATTTTTAATATATTGACCTACAACTCCCAAATCTAACTTTGTGTCAAAAATTGAATTATACCGTCTTAAAGGGCATAAAAGTGGTTACAATTTGGCATCATTAAATTATTTCTGTATTGTTAGGTTAGGTTAGACCCAAAGGAGGGGCATGAGTCATCCTAATCCGCTGTATTATTCCTCCTGCAAACAAATTTAAAAAAAAAACTTGTTTTACTAACATTAATTTTTTCAATTTACGAACTACAACTCCCAAACCTGACTTTGTGCAAAAAATTTAATTGTACTGTCTCAAAGGTCATAAAAGAAGCTACAATTTGCCATCATTAAATTTTTGCTGTATTTTTAGTCCTTCGAAAAAATTTTTCAAAAACTTCCTTTTACTAACATTATTTTTTCATGTTTCGACCTATAGGTCCTAAACCTGACTTTGTGCCGAAATTCGTATTATGCTATCTTAAAGGGCATAAAATGGGCTATAATTTGGCATCATAAAATTTTTGTTGTATTGTTTTTCTTTCCGACAAATTCTTCGAAAAACTTTTTTTACCAACATTAATTTTTTATTTTTTGACCTACAACTCCAAAATCTGATTTTATTAAAAAAATTAAATTTTTGCTGTATTGTTACCCTTTCGAACAAATTTAAAAAAAAAAAAAAAACTTTTTCTTACTAACATAAATTTTTTCTAGCTGATAGCCCTGGCAGCTAATGCTAGTATATATATATTAGTCTTATATTTATATAAGTTTAATATAGTGTAAATAAATAAATAAATAATTTTTCGACCTACAACGCCCAATCCTGACCTTTTGCCAAAAATTGAATTAAAGCATCGTAAACGGCATAAAAAGAGCTACAATTTGGCATTATTAAACTTTTTATGCATTATTACTTTTTCACACACATTTAAAAAAAAACTTGTTTATACTAACATTAATTTTTCCAATTTTTCAGTTGCAACTCCCGAACTTGACTTTGTGCCAAAAATTTAATTTTACCGTCTTAAAGGGCATAGAAGGGGCTACAATTTGGCATCTTTAAATGTTTTCTGTATTATTACTTCGAACATATTTTTCAAAAAGCTTTTTTTACTAATATAATATGAAATTTATTTGTTGGGTGGTTAAGCAATGTCTATATACATTTCATTGGCGCTATTTACGAAATCGTCAGTGGACTTCAACCATCCGAGAATTATGTTAATAAATTAACTATAAAAATTCAAAAATGATTTCAAAAAATCACATAATAAGTGTAGTAGGCTACGAAACTTATACAAACCAAAACCCAACAAACAAATTTTATTCGAAATAACTCTTATTCAATTTTTCGACACCTTATATAATTAGAAATCCTTTGGATTACAATGAAAGTATTTATAAGGCAAAATGAAAAATAAAATCTCAATTTAATTGCTAATAAATTAACTATTTGACATACTGTCATTGTACTATTATAATATGAAATTTATTTGTTGGGTGGTTAAGCAATGTCTATATGCATTTCATTGGTGCTATTTACCAAATCGTCAGTAGACATAAACGACAGTTTTGAAAAGTTTCAAACTTCTCAACTTATTAAAAGACTTTTATAAACCATCTGATAATTATATTAATAAATTAACTATAAAAATTCACAAATGATTTCAAAAAATCGCATTATAATAAGTGCAGCAGGCTATGAATTTTATACAAAACTTACACAGAAATTCCTGAAAACTCCAAAAAATTATTGTCTTTAGGTTTAATATTCACTCTTCCAATTACAAAACAACAATTTCCAATATTTAAATGCATTGCAGACGGAGAAGATATCATACAAACAAACAAAGAGAAAGAAAAACAACAGATTGCCAGAACAAAACTTGTAATGACGATGGATAATTACCTAAATAAACGATCATTAACAACAGAGGAAAAAGCTCGTATAATGTTGATTATTAAGGGATATGAAAAGCTGTTTTTTAGTAATACTTTTCTTATCTCTTTGTAATTTTCGTTGTGAAATTTGTTATCACTTATTTTTAAAACTCCTATGACAAAGTTCTTTGCAGTATTTATTTTGACGTGTTTTGGATGATTTGAATGAAAATATATAATTCTCCCCGACTCAGTTGGTTTTTGATACCAATCAGTTATTAAAAAATTTGTTTCTCTTATAATTAAGGCATCTAAAAACGGTAGCTTTCCATCTTTCTCTACTTCTATAGTAAATTGGATCCTAAACCTGACCTTGTGCCAAAAATTAAATTATAGCATCTTAAAGCGCATAAAAAGGGCTAAAATTTGGTATCAAACAAATTTTTCAAGACACTTGTCTTGAATTAAATTTTCGCTGTATTGTTAATCTTTCGAACAAATTTTTGCAAAAACTTTTTTTATAACATTAATATTTTCTTTTTCGACCTACAACTCCTAAGTCTGACTTTGTTACTATTTCGAAAAAATTTTCCAAAAACTTTTTTTACTAACATTAATTTTTCCAAATTTCGATCTACACCTCCCAGACCTGACTCTGTGTCAAAAATTGAATTATACCATCTTAAAGGGCATAAAAAGGGCTACAATTTAGCATCATTCAAATTTTGCTGTATTGTTTTTCTTTTGAACAAATTTTTCCAAGAACTTTTTTACTAACAATAATTTATTTTTCGACCTTGAACTCCTAAATCTGACTCTGTGCCAAAAATTGAATTATACCGTTTTAAAGGGCATAAGAATAGCTACAGTTTAGCATCATTAAATTTTTGCTATCTTGTTCTTCTTTCGAACAAATTTTTCCAACAATTTTTTTTACTAACATTAATTTTTTATTGTTCGAAGTAGAACTCCTAAATCTGACTTTGTGCCAAAAATTTAACTATAACATCTTAAAGGACATAAAAAGAGCTACAATTTAGCATCATTATATTTTTGCTGTATTGTTTTTCTTTCAAATAAATTTTTCCAAAAACTTTTTTTACTAACATTAATTTTTTATTTTTCGACTTTCAACTCCCAAAACTGACTTTGTGCCAAAAATTTTACTATGTATCTCCCTGTGATTCACTTCTAGGATCCGTTAACGTTGTTAACATATCATTTATAAGATAGTTGTAAGTCAGCCTTTTATATTAACTATATTCAATAAACGTGTTATTAAAAAGTTCGCCTTTGTCTCGCGTGCTTAATCAGACCTTAACTTCTAAAACTCTCACAAAGATTATGGGCTCAGCGTGTCTATATTAAGTCGGTTGAGTTTTGTTGGTAACGTTTTGTAAATTTGGAAAAATGTAGGGCTTGATACAGATCGTAAAATTAAATGAAACTAATAACGCAAGCTGGTCAATCAAAATGAAAAGTCTTTTAATTACTTTGGACTATTGGTCAGTGGTAAATGGAGTTTTTCCTTCAACAGCAATGGAATCTAATAGACCAAAAAGCACTGGCAACTATCACGCTAAGTATGAAACGCTCTGAATTGATATATGTTAAAAGAAGTGTCTCGGCAAGAAAAGCATGGCAAAATTTGAAGGCAGTATATATAGCAAAAAGTCCTGCAGGAAAAGTTAATTTATTTAAAATATTGGTACGGTTCAAAATTCAAGACTCAATTAGTTACACACAGCAAATCAATGAATTTTGCTATTTGGTTGAATAATTAAAAGAAATTGATGTTTCTGTCCCTGAAGACTTTATAAGCATTTTGTTACTGTGTAGTCTCCCTGATGAGTTTCAAAGTTTTATTCTAGCTATTGAAAGTAGATATAAATTACCTACAATAGATCAATTGAAGGTCAAAATAATGGAAGAACATCAACGTCGTGGTGAAAAACATATGTAAGTGAAAAACACGTATTTGCAGCGAAATTCAAACAAAAAGAAACATCAAAACACAAAAATCAACCGAACAAAAAGTATTCCAATATTAAATGTTATTCATGCGGTAAGAGGGGACATATAAAATCATAATGTAACAAGGAAGAAGTGATGAGTGCAAGAGAATATAATGAGTGGATAGTTGATAGTGGGGCGTCGTCACATATGAGTAAAAATAAAAATTTGTTCTCTTCATATAAAGAGTGTGATCAAGAGATTACAATTGCATCAGGCGATTGTGTACATATACATATGTAGAAGGCATGGGTAATTTAATTTTAAAATGCTAATTTGTTATCGGTTAATGAAATAATTAAGCATGGAAACAAAGTTCATTTTTCTAAAGAAAAAGTAGTTTCAAAAACCAAATCTCGTCATACGATTTTTGAAGTTGAATCAAGGATTCCGTTCCTTGCAATTAAATTGAAAAATTTCAAATTTAATTGCTGAAATTTAATATTTTTAATGGTCGGAACACATACAGTTCCCTACTACTAAGAATCATACTAATTGTAACATGCTTATAAATCATTTTCACATCAAAAAGAAATGGTAAAAGAAATAGAAAATAAGTAATAATTAAGTCAACATTATAGATTAAGAAAACTTTGTAAAATCAGTCTTGGTTCCCCATTCAAAGTGAAAAGTAACAATAAAAGAAAGTTAAAAGGAAAAGTTTAAATTGTGTTTCATTATTAATTATTATTTTTTTTTTTGGTGAAGATCAAAGTAAAACACTTAATTCGCGTCAAGCGTTCTGCACGTTTTGTAATGTAACTTGTTATATACAATTACACTAGTTCTCCTTTTTTGACAGACGTTTAAGCATCTGTCAAGAGAGTAAAGCTAGTGTAATTGTATGTAACAAGTTACATGACAAAACGCGTAGAACGCTTGACGCGTGAAGTAGATCTACTTTCTACTTTTGTACGCGCGGCACGCGTCTTGAAAATGTGATCAAGAGATTACAATTGCATCAGGCGATTGTGTACATATACACATGCAGAAGGCATAGGTAATTTAATTTTAAAATGCTAATTTGTTATTGGTTGGTGAAATAATTAAGCATGGAAATGAAGTTCATTTTTCTAAAGAAAAAGTAATTCCAAAAACCAAATGTGGTCATACGATTTTTGAGGTTGAATCAAGGAACGGAATTTTTACAACAAATTTTTTGGAAAAGAAAGAAAAAGAAAATATGATGATGGCAAAATGTAAGCAAACGAATTGTGATATATGGAACAGAAGATTTGGTCATGTAAATGTTCGTGATTTAGTGAAATTGTCCAAAAATTAAATTGTCCGTGGAATGGAAATTAATAATTCTGAAAATTTTTCTGGTGTTACGTGCGCTATGTGTAAGATTACCGAGTAATAATTCTCAAGTTACAGAGACCGTTTTACAAAGAAACCATTGGAGCTGGTGCATATATATTTGCGGCCCAATCAGGATAGCAAGCAAAGGCGGTTCACGTTATTTTATATCATTTATTGATGATTTTTCCCGTTTTACAGCCGTTTACTTTCCTAAGAAAAAGTCAGACGCTTTGAGTGTGCTTAAAGATTTCCATTTAAAAGCAGAAAGGCAAACTGGGTTCAAACTTAAAGTGTTACGCAGTTTCAACGGCTGTGAGTATATAAATAGTAACTTTAAAAATTATGTATTATTAGCAGGCATATCTCATCAAACAACCGTATGTTACACTCCGCAACAAAATGGTATTACGGAGAGGGCTAATAGAACGCTAATGGAAATGACTCGTTGTTTACTAGTGGACTCAAGTCTACCACACTCACTATGGTCAGAAGCGTTAAAGACAGCAATATACTTGCGAAATCGTTGCCCATACGTATATTGGTTTAAACGTAAGCCGTCTGTTTTTCATTTACGCACATTTGGTTGCCTAGCTGTAGCTTTAGACAAAAAGCCAGGTCGTTCTAAGCTTAACCCAAAAGGCAAAAATATACGTTCGTTAGTTACTCACAAACAACAAAAGGTTATCGTTTGTATAATAACGAAAGTAGAACTATTCAAGTTGCACGTGGTGTAATCTTCTTTGAAGATAAAACAAATGATGAAAAATTAAATAAACCTGAATGTTTTGATATTGATATATCGAACAACAGATCAGAAGAAGAAAACATACTAAATGTTGAGTCTGGTGATTGTGAAACATTTGAAAAAGAAAATAATATTGAAATTAGTATTACACGCAAAAAGGGAAGACCAAGATTAGAAAAAACTGGACAACTATGCAAGGCAACTACAATTATGCAAGAAGCAATGGAAAGTGAAAAATTTAATATTAGCAGAGTTTGAAAATTTGCAAAACAATAAGACGTGGGAGTTAGTAGAAGTGCAAAATGATAAAAATGTTGTAGGTTGCAAATGGGATTTTGTCACCAAAAGAAACGCATCGGGAAATATTGAGAAGCATAAAGCGCGCCTTGTAGCACAATGGTTTTCTCAGGAATATAACATCGATTACACTGACACAGTTATATACTATTTAGGTATTGAGGTAGGGATGGTCTTAGGTTAGGTTAGGCTAGGTTGAAGAATGGGGGCATGAGTCATCCCAATCCTCACAAGGATGACACCTAGGCCGCGATAGGGCTGTTGTGCACTCTATAGTTCGGAGTCACCATTCAATGGGACCTCCTTTGTACCTTCCAAAAAAAAACCTTTGAATTTGATTACATTAGGAACCTAGTCTCTTCAATGTTTCTTCTTAAGTCCCTCCAGTTGGAGCCCCTAAGAAGTTCCATCTCCTTGTTTTCTGACCTGGTTTAAAGCTGGATAGTGGCACAAGTAGTGCTCTAGTGTTTTGTCCTCCTCCTGACAGGCTCTGCATGTTATATCAACAACGATACCCATGCGTGCCAGGTGAGTCCTCAACTCTGCATGTTCTGCTATCAAATGAACCAGTACATCCTACCTACGGTAGAGTGCTGCCAATCTTTTGTATGCAATTCTATGGCCCACTGTTTAAGTTCGTTCTTAAAAACCTGAAATGACTTTTGGTTATCTAGTGTGATGTTTGCCATTAATGCTCCCATCTTAGCTAGCCTATCTGCCTCAATATTTCCAGGTATTCCCTAATGTCCTGGAATTCATATATTCTCTATGCTCCCACATCACGTCTATGAGTTTATCTCATCCTTGCATTATAGTGCACACCGAGATTGAACCACATGATTCCTTAGGGCCTCGATAACTCTCCTACTATCCGTGAATATACGAACCGGTAGTCTGTTATCGATTTTCTTTAGCCATTTTATCCCTTCCGTAATAGCCGCGATCTCACTTTGAAATACTGTGTGATGATCTGGTAGATGGAAGTATTTGCGATAGTTACGACACATGTCATAGAAACCGCCACCCGATCGGTCGCCAATTTTCGACCCGTCCGTGTACAGGTTGGTCATGGAGTTCGTTGTATCTGCATTCTCCCATTCCATACCTTCCGATATTATGTTGATGCAGTGTGTTTGTAAATATCTTATAGGAATTCTGTCGCACAGAACTATGCGAACACTGTTCCTCGGTAAGACGTGTATTATACTCTGGTGTTTGGTTAAGTGTTCTTTCTTCAACCTTCAATCTTGTAGCAGCCAGGCCTGTATATCAATAGGCTACATTGATAGAATATTTTCCATCGCCTTGGTTGATGTGGTTCTTATTGCTTCACAGATGCCGATACAGCACTGTGTCTGTATTTTTTGAAGATGTCTGATGTTCATCTTCTTTTCTAATGACGTCCACCATACCAACGAGGCGTACGTCACAATTGGTCTTACCATACTCGTATAGAGCCAGTGTGCCATTTTTGGGTTCATTCTCCACTTGGACCCGATTGCCCTTCGACAATAGGTCCAGACTCTTTGGGCCCTGATTACCCTACTCTCTATATGGTCTTTCCAGGATAACCTCCAATCGAGTATTGCTCCTAGATATTTGACCTTCTTGCTAATTTGTATTCTACTATTCCGAAAAACCGGTGGTTCCAGCTGTGGAATCTTCCGTTTTCTTGTGAACATACAAATTTCTGTCTTATTTGGGCTTAGATTGAGACCCCTATCTGTAGCCTAATTGTGAGCTAAATCTAGAGCCTCTATTGCCTTTCCGCAAAGAACTCTAGGATTGTTTCCCTTTACCAATATCGCTACATCGTCTGCATAGCAGACTGGAGCGAATCTTTCCTGGGATAATGTTTTCAGTAGGGTATTTATGGTTACCACCCACAGTAGAGGAGACAGTATTCCCCCCTATGGTGTACCGCAACACAAGTTTCCTCCTATTCTTGTATCATTAACCTCACAACTTATCATCCTGTTCCTAAGCATATGACTGATCCATGCAGTCAATCTCTGGTCCAAGTCAAAGTTGCTCCGCGAGCCAATAACAGTCGTGGTCGAGATATTGTTGAAAGCTCCTTCTATATCGATAAATACAGCCATTGTGTATATACCCAATTCAAAGGTTCTCTCTATATGATACATAACTTCCTGTAGGGCTGTCTCGACAGATCTGCCCCTAATGTAAGCATGTTGCTTAAATTTCTGTATGCTGTGCGGTATTCTTTCCTTCAAAATTGTGTCCATAATCCGTTCCAACGTTTTCAGTAAGAAAGAAGTTAGGCTAATCGGTCTGTAAGCCTTCGGGTCTGCATAGCTCTCCTTGCCTGGTTTTGAAATGGAAACGACTTTAGCCTCCCTCCATGCCAGGGAAGTATATGCATTAGTAAGACAGATTGTGACTATATTAGCCAACCTATCCACTATTAGGTCTATACTCTTCTCAAGAAGAGCCGGGAAGATGCCGTTAGGCCCTGCCGCCTTCTATGGCGAAAAGCTCTTCACTGCTCTACGTACCATTTGAGTATCTATCATTATCCTTGGATTATTTATATTCCTCGGGGGGTCTGCTACTTCCGGACGGCTCTCCTGCCCTGTCCGGAAGTGTGCCTCCATAAGAAATCCCAATAACTCCTCCATTGTCTCTGCCTTCCTACCCTCCGAGTCTACATGCATCACAGGTTGAGTATGGGTTTTCGACAAGAGTTTCTTTATTTTGTAAGCTTCACTAACGCTGTCTACCTGTTCGCAAAAATGCTTCCAGGATTCGCGCTTGGCACCCCTTATTTCCTTATTCCTCTTCAGTTTATTTTTATATTCTTCCCTGTATATTCCGAGTCCCTTCCTACGGGCACTATTAAAGAGCCTTCTGGTTTCTCTCCTGAGATTCATAAGTTGACCCGTCATCCAGGGTTTTTCTTTTGGGTTTCTTCTATATCTAGGTGGACAACTGTCCTCATAGGATGCCCTAATATCAGTACTCAGTCTATCTATCTCTGAATCTATGCGCCCTACAGTGTTCAATGGAGGTGTATAGTCTCGGAGTGTGCTCTGTAGATTAGACCTAAATCTTGACCAGTCTGTATTGTCCCTATTCCTAAATGTCATGGGGTTGGGATCAGAGTAGTCTAATGTCATGAATATATAACGATGATCCGAGAAGGAATACAATCCCGACACGTTCCAATCGCTTATTTCATCAATCAACTTTTCTGAACATATAGTAATGTCAATACCCTCTTCCCTAATTCTGTTAATGAACATTGGTTCATTTCCAGTATTTACTGTGAAGAGGTAATTTGCTATTAAATATTCAAATAACGCATCACCTCTATTGTTGCAATTTGTGCTGCCCCAAGAGAGATGATGCGAGTTGGCATCACAGCCTATTAAGATATTCCTACCTTTACTCCTGGCGGAAGATACAATTCGCCTCAACTCCGACGTTGGTGGAAGTGTCGGGGTGTCCGAGGGCAGATATAGTGAAGCCATCAGCATATTCCGACTGCCATATATCAGAGTTGTGGCTGGTGTTGATAATTCTAGGGAGAAAAGAAAGTTTAATCCCTTATGACATAGTATGCACGCCCTGGGTCTAGCCCCGGTCTTTGCATAAAAAAGTTGATAATTACAGTCGTTAAACCCAGAAACCTTGTCTTTAATTGTCCATGGTTCCTGTATGAACACAACGTGTATCTTACCTTTTGTCACTTGCTCCATCAGGGCTTGAGTCGCCGTTCTACTCCGATGGAGGTTTATCTGTAGTAACAGTAGCATCTTTGCTTACACGGCTTCAGAAGGAGTATCTTGAGATACCCCTTTATTTTTAGGCTCCGCCTTATCATTTTCGGCCTTCTCGGTCGGGCCAACTGCCCAGCCAATGGGAGTCTTTCCGACCCTGAAGTATATGGTCGAGCTGGCGAAGAAGGCCTTCCCTCGTCGTTCCTCAAGGTAGGCCATGAACGCTTTGTCCAGACCCACCACGATTAAGGTACCCTCCTCAGGGTGGAAGATTTCCCACTTGCTCGCATCGAGGCTTTTATTCTGTTTACTTATTATATTCGTTATGGCCTCAGTTTTCAGACTTCCACCCCAACCTTTTATATAAAAGGATGCCTTTGTTAGGGCTGGGATTTCCGTCTTCTTCACGAGTGAGAGTCTTCCACCTTCCCATGGTGCCTTAATGCTGTTTATTCGGTCTCGTAATATCTCCACACAGGAGTGCAAAAGTTGCAGAACCATTACGTCCCGAACAAACTTGCAATTTTCGATATCGATTTGTGGAGCATTCTCATCCGCTGATAATATGTACTTCACAATACATTCGTTGATAGCACTTTCCACCTCCTTGTGGTAGTGCGCTGGAATTTTGCCAGATGGGTTGCTGGAATCACTGACAGCATAGCTTAGCTCTTCTGCCAGTTTCCTGCGCGCCACCTTGGCATACGTGAGCCGCTCCTTAGCACTCTTTTCATCGGGTTTTCTCTTGAGTGATTTAGAAGCTTTCGGAGCTCCTCCAACCACTGAAGATTTGCCTGACGCCATCGCTTGTTTGGAGGTACTAGCGCACGGAGTGGTCCCTGCATCCTTTGAGCCCTCAATAGAGTTCCCTTTGGGATGTTTGGACCCGCTGCCCGCTGTATCCCCTCCCAGCGGGGAGCCTTTTAGTTTGAAGTTTTTAATGTGGCCAGCAGTGTTCTGCTCCTCCGGCGAGCGAATTCTCTTGCCCTTCTCCATTGACATGGCGACAGGTATAGAGTCTTCACCTTCCTTTGAAGCATTTTGCTGATTCCTACTTTTCAACTTCGCTGCTTTTCGTCTTTGAGCACCTGAAATATTTCTCCTTTTCGTGGTGAGTTTGGCTATGCTAGCACTTACTTCCTCGACCATCTTATCTACTTCAGACGATTCTTTACTATTTTTTGGGTGGGAAGAATCGGAGACCTCGCCTGTCTTTTGTGGCTGAGGATGGTTTGCCATCACCCTTGCTACCGATTCTTCCTCCCCTAGGCTTCTTGTAAGTTGTTTCCTTACAGTCGGTTTTTGACTACGACTTGGGGCCTGTTTGCTCACCACCAATAGCCGCCGGTACTGAGTTATTTAGGCTCTGCACCGTAACTTTATTCTTTATTAGGTTTTTATCCATTTTTAGTTAATTTCGGGTACCACCCTAGCTTGGTTTTGGTTGGTCCGCGAGGGATTACAGGAATCCCTTGGGTTCGGGTTAGTACGAGCGATCGACATCCCGGGTGTGCAAAAACCCTGTTCAATAATATGTCCAGTTTCTCAAGCCATCTCGGGGGATCATCGCCCACCCTACCCCGAACCCCCCTATCCGGCACCTTGGGACGCGTCCGATGGAAGCAAAACCAAGCAAACGTCTCCACACGCAAAAGGATGCTCTTAGAGGTGCAATCAAATGTCACCAAAGAAAGTACACCACGGAACTTCTTGAACAATGGAAAATTAATGATTGTAAATCATCAAACATGTCTTTTGTTGCTGGTACTGTTTTAGAAAAATGTAAAAAAGAAGGCTGCAGTGGGTATGATAGAAAGATTTATCTATCACTTGTGGGTTACCTGATGTATCTAGCTGTTATATCTCGTCCAGATATTATGCATATTGCGACGAAACTGTCACAATTTAGCACACATCTCGAAAAAGAACACTTCGCAGCAGCTACGCATATCTTAAGATACATTAAATAATATCCAAAAGGTACGTTAAGGTATAACTTTACTAATGGTTTAGTCTGTTATACAGATGCCGACTGGGGACCAGATGCAACGGATCAAAAATCGTACAGTAAAAGAAGTTTTTTGAATAATGTGGTCGAAAGTGCAACAATAGAATAAAAATTGAATGATTCCCTTTAAGATGGCATAATAGAATTTTTGGCACAAAGGCAGACTTAGGAGTTGTAGGTCGAAAAATGAAAAATTGATGTTTGTAAAAAAAAGTTTCTTAAAAAATTTGTTTGAAAGAGAAATAGTACAGCAAAAAGTTAATGGTGCCAAGTTGTAGCCCCTTTTAAGCACACAAGTCAGATTTGGGAGTTGTACGTCGAAAAATGAAAAATTAATGTTAGTAACAAATTTTTTTTTAAATTTGTTCGAAAAAGTGAAAATACAGCAAAAATTTAATTATGCGAAATTATAGCCCATTTTATGTCCTTTCGGATGGCATAATTCAATTTTTCACACAAAGTTTGGCTTGGGCGTTGTAGGCCAAAAAATGAAAAATCAATGTTAGTAAAAACAAATTTTTTTAATTTGTTCGAAAGACTAACAACACAGCAAAAATTAAATGATGCCGATTTGTAGCCCCTTTTATGCCCTTTAAGACGGTATAATACAATTTTTTGCACAAAGTCAGGTTTAAAAGTTGTAGGTCGAAAATTGGAAAAATTAATGTTAGTAAAAAAAAATTTTTGAAACATTTGTTCGTAAGAATATCAATACAGCAAAAACTGAATGATGTCTTTTAAGATGGTATAATTAAATTTTTGGTAGAAAGTCAGGTTTGGGAGCTGTAGGTCGAAAAATGAAAAATTAATGTAAAACACCATAGTCGTGATAGCTACAATAGAGATATATGGAATGCTTAGTTTCCATTTGTTTGAAATTAATGCAACCAATGTCTTCAATGTTATAAACTGTTTGATGAATAATTTTTTCTAGCCATTTTTTCTTCTCTCCCCCCTTAACATATATTTGTGAATTTCTTATATTAGATTTTAAAAACTTGCAAACGCTTTGAAATGAGACTGATCCATCATTCCAGTTAATATGATGATAGTTTTTTGTTAACCAAACTGCTTCTCTCTGTTTTTTGGCTGATAAACATGCGAAATCAAAAGGAGGTTTTATGATGAAATTGAACCATTCCTTGTTGCTGAAAACTACAGCTAGTTCTTTTGCGATGAAGTCATTTGAATTAGTTTTGAAACCTTGCAAGTCTACAATAACAATATCACCATCCATGTTATTTAATTTATAAGAGCTTCCGGACTTGATCTTTTATTGGTATGTATTCTATTACGCGGTCATGAATAAGAACGCAGTAAGCTGATGTTTTTGCTGGAATATTTGTTGCTGTTTCAAATTCAATTTTTATGAAGCGTTTCGTTTTGGTGACTGACATCAACTACAATAATTGGAGCGTTATTTTTAAACTCTTGACCTGTTAGAAGAGGTTGGGGTTAGATACATTTCATATAGAATTGCATAGCGCTCATTTTTTAATTTTATATTAAGATCGTCATATGGGTAAGATGTTGAGTTTAAATATACTTTTAAGTTAGTAAGATCACAATGAACAAACTTGTTTTCTTGTTGAAAGGCAATCAACACAAAACGAGGGCGTTCTTTATTAGCAGTCAGTTTCACATTCTATATATGATTGGTCCCCGTATTAAGGTGTGGATTCATATGACAATCCCAACTACGGAATGCCATTGGTATAGTAGCACCATTATTAAGTATTTTGATCATATTCAATTTATTATGATCAGATAATTGAACATGTGGAATTCTCCATGATATTAGTGAAATTGTAAGTTTTGCTTTCTCAGTGGAAATATTCGAGTGTACAAGATCCTCATCGTTCTTATTACGCAAGAGTATCAACTCTTGTTTACCATTTAATAAAACTTTATTATAGTCTTCAGCGAATCCTAAAAGAAGTTTCAGCGGTACATAGAAATTAAAATTTCCATTTTGAAGATTTATTTCATCAAGTTTATTCCATCCAGCATTTTGGAACACAACGCTTTCCGTAGGTGATAAAGAAACAAAATTTTTTACGGTCCTGTTGGTCTCAAATATCTTGTATGATCAATTTCAATACCATTTAGTTCATAGCGGATTTCATCAAAGAGATATGCAACAAAATTATTTTTCAACTGAAAGTTGGGTGTAGATTTCGATGTTTTTTCATCTACAACAAGTCCTTCCACATATAAATAGCTGTCACTGGGTAACACATATAGATCTTGGTTTTGTATTGAAATTCTTATTTCATCGTTGTTTTTAAAAGACTGAAGGTATGGTATGTATGTGTGATAATCCTTTTTGATTATATTTTCATCAGATATTGGTTTATCTAAAACGTCTATTATTGAACTCATTTTGTTTTCAGTTTAAAGTTCAGTGACTTGAGAAAACACTTGTTTGCTGCTGTAAGCGATTTTTGACGAACAGATCTCTTCAATTGTTGCTTAGGTTGTAATGTTTGAGGATTAGATGTTGCTATAGTATTCTTCGATACACTCGTGTTGTATATTATCATTATTTAGTTGTCCTTAAATGTATTCGTATTGTAATTTCCTCACCTCTGAAATTAATTAAATCGCCGTTTTGATCAACCACGCGAAGAGCTAGTGAACTTATCTCTCTGGAGTTTACTGGCAAATAAATAAGATTTTTGGGAATCTCAACTATTTTATATCCAGCCGGTACATTAATCGGAAATTCATGTAGTCTATGAGCTTTAGAATTATTCATATAAGTATTAACCACAATACTGCTTTCAATCCTCAAGAGATTCACCTTAAAGATATTTACTGGAAGATCAGAGTAATGTTCTTTGTTTGGCGTTAATATTCTGCTATTGAATCCTAAAAGTCTACGTATTGTATTTTCTTTATTAAAATATATTGTTTCTTTAGAACTGCTGACTTTGACTTGCATTGTATTGTTATTAGCTTCAATCAAAATTTTGTTTTCTGGTCTATATCGTTTGTATTGTTCTTCTATATAGTCAACTATATCATTTAATTCATAAGATCCGATCGGTATTTCAATTACAAGTTCACCGATATAAAATATATTGTTGTAGACATCCACATTCGGG
Organism: Linnaemya vulpina; assembly: GCA_963675445.1. Lineage (NCBI taxonomy): Eukaryota > Metazoa > Arthropoda > Insecta > Diptera > Tachinidae > Linnaemya > Linnaemya vulpina. Next base: position 34,441,169 of record OY776276.1, read on the forward strand.
ATACTGTTGTATGAATGAAAATCAGTTAGAGCACATTCATAGGTTCCGTTTAAATCAATAGGAGGAAAATAATTAGCAGATAGCTCTGATGAATTGGAGTTCAGAGTCAATGTTATTGACATTGTGACTGTTTGATTGTAAATAAATGAGGTTAAACACACAGTATGATTTATAAGAAGCAGTTTCGTATTTATTGTTTATTTATTTATTTTAAACTAAATTAAATATTGATGCCATTGTTGTTGTTTTTGCTGTTGTTTATTTATTGTATTCTTCCATTTACAAAGCCCAGCCACTTGACAAACACCTTATGTCCTTTAGTTTTGAGAACCTTTTCAACTAGGTATGTATTAGGATATCTGGTTCTTGAAAGTTCTTCATAGAATCCGCCTTTAATAGGATTTCCGCGATAGTCTTCTAATATATATGTTGTAGGATATGTATTTTGTACTCTTTTAATTGTAAAGATTTCTGTTGTCCAATTCGGAGTATAACCTTTTTAAAAATGTTTTTATGTTTGCTTATGCGTACATGATCTCCTGCATTAAATTTTGACATTTTATACATCTTTAAATGACTGTATACTGTGTTTAAAAGCTGTTTTTCATTTCTTGAATTTACTTTAATCGGTGACATTTTAATGGTGCGATGAATTTTTCTATTGTATGCATCAAGTAAATCTCTATGCATATCAATCCAATTATATGAACCATTTAAGCTAAATCCCTTCCACGTCATTCCTTTTATTGTTCTATTGAATCGTTCTACTATTGAGGCTTTCATAGTGCTATATGTTGAGTAGTGATTAATATTGTATTTATTCATCACCTGACTGAAATGTTTATTGAAAAATTCTTTACCATCGTCTGTTTGCAAGTTTTTCGGTATTCGTCCCAATTTGAAAATATTCTCCATTGCCTGAGTTGTTTCGAATGCATTTTTTCTGCTCAAAGGTACTGCCCAAGCAAATTTTGAGAATGTATCAATTACAGTTAGCAAAAATCGATAATTTCTATTGTCTAAGGAATAATTTCCCATTTCAACTAAATCAGCTTGCCAAAGATCATCTATTCCTTTCATCACAACTCTACGACGTACAAAACGTTTTCGAGCCTGCTTATGCAATTCATTTACAGCATTTCTCTTTGAAGACATCTTATTTTTCCAGTCGCTGTTTTAAGTGTGTTGTGATCTGCTTGATGCACTTGCACCTATTAATACGAACATGTAATTTTCTATTCTATAAATTTTTTCTCGTAGCTCTTCAATTTCCATATCAAAAAGTGATTTATTACCATCCATTTTCTTATTGATATCCTGCAAATGAGCATTAAGATTTTCTAACTGGAAAGCTACTTCTTGTTGCTGTTTTTTGAGTTCAGTTTGCAGAAAAAATTTACTGATAACATCGTTTTCCTCCACAGCATTTGCAACATTTTTGATTCTCTTGTATTGGACATCAATGTTTTTGTTCGTATCCATAAAGAAGCCCAAAAACTTAGGCGCATTTTTGGTTGAAATTACTTCACTTCTATCGTTAATATAATGCCCAAATTTATCAACGGACATGTTTTATATAAAAATCTATGTATGTATATAGTTTATACAATTATATTAGCTTCACGTAATTCTTCAATAATTGAGACAATTTCGTTGTTGTGATTAGTATGGCCTGCAGACTGTGATGCAAGCAGTAGTCTAAGTCGATCTACCAACTCGTTTGGGTCATCCCAGTATATATAGTTTGGATTATGATGGTTAAACTGCATCAAACCCCTTCCTAAATTATTAGTTTTTGTTACATCTGATGAGCTTGTATGATTTTCTTCTTTGAAAAGTTTTCCAATAATATGTTTGTACTTATGGGCTTTGCTCCCTTTGATTTGACCATCAAACTTATAGTCTCTCCTGTGAGCATTGGTAGTAAGTAATATTTTTTTATAGATTTCAAGCTGGAATTTGTCATAGTTTTTTGGTGTTTTATGAAACATTAAAGAAAACAGTCCTGGCGTGAGAGCCCATATTTGTCCACCAACCTGTATCTTATCTTGATTTAACCCGATGGTGCTATTACCAAATCTCCATTCATCATTATTATCTTTATGTGGACCATAGTTAGTATCTAGTTCGTTTCTCGATTGCAATAGTAATAAGTCAGGATAACTTTCTTTATTATTAGAATTTTGTGAGTAAAATCATCTTCATCATAATTAGTGCTACTTTTACTATTCGATTGTTTAATAATTTTTTCTTCAATTAGTTTCTTGGGCGTACTCGTTTCCAATTTTATTGTTGAATTATGAGGACGAATACTTTCATTGTCATAAATTCCAGTTTCCTTATCACTCGGTTCTCTTTTAACCGGTCTACCAACGTATTTAGAACTATTGATAAATTCTTTTAAAGGTTCTGTGATAGGCTTGAATGTATCTCTTAATTGTTCATGTATATTTATTTCACCAGTTTTTATACTTCGAAGCTTTTTCTTCAAGATATTTCTTGTAGTCTCCAAGTCTTTAAGAATTTGTTCATTCATTTTAGCTATCAGGTCAGTTCAATAGGAAGCAGGTCAGTTTATCAGATCAGCTAACCAGGTATCAGATCAGCTTATCAGGTATCAGATCAGATTATCAGGTCAGTTTAACAGGTATCAGATCAGCTTATCAGGTATCAGATCAGCTTATCAGGTCAATTTAACAGGTATCAGATCAGCTTATCAGGTCAGTTTAACAGGTATCAAATCAGTTTATCAGGTATCAGATCAGCTTATCAGGTCAGTTTAACAGGTATCAGATCAGCTTATCTGATCAGTTACTATAATCACATGTATAAAGCAAACTATCGTTGGAGAAGGTTTACTAAATAAAGCAATAAATTCTCTGCCTTTTGAATTACATCTTCCTGGATATCAGTACTGTGGGCCTGGCACAAGATTACAAAGGCGTTTGGATAGAGGAGATAAAGGAATTAACTTATTGGATGCTGCTTGCAAAAATCACGATATTGCTTATTCGAAATATAAAGACTTAAACAGCACACATCAAGCTGACAAAATTCTTGAAAATAAAGCTTTGGAAAGAGTTCTTTAAAAGATAGTGATCTTGCAGAAAAAACATTTGCATATATAGTCAACAACGCAATGAAAGCAAAAACTAATTAAACTTGGTATGGGTGTTGAAGCAAACAAAAGGAAAACAGTAAAACGACCATCACCACGAATTCGTATAAATGACAAAAATCTGTTTCATAAAACAATTAAATCAGCAACAAAGATATTGAAAAAGGAAAAACCACAAGATATTAATTCAGCCATTAAGATTGCTCGTAAAGCTATCAGTAAATCTCTTAAGGGGAAAAAAGCTCGTGTTGTATTACCACTATAGCTAAAGCTGTAAATGAAACAAAGAATGCAAAAAAAACAACATGAGGAAGCCACTAGACACAACAAAGCAATGGAGTCCATTGCGGTGGGAGGACTATAGCTTAAACCATATAAAAACGGTTATGGACTTGTTTGTAAAGATCAATCAAAAAAATTTTAGGTATGCTGCCCAACAGACCATTATCAGAACTTGATCTGAGAAAATTTTCAAGATATATTCCACACTTCAGAGGAGTTATGTTGGATTCGCTACCAAAACGACCAAAGACTGTAGAGTGTGGAATAATCAATTTGGATTTATCAACAGGCCCAGGTGCTCATTGGGTAGCATACTATAAAAACAAGAATGAGAAACAATATTTCGAAAGCTTTGGAAATTTACAACCTACTTTAGAATTAATCAAATATTTAGGTAGAAATATTGAATACAACTACAATCAATATCAAAACTTTAATACATATAATTGTGGCCACTTATGTTTGAAATTTCCTTATAAAATTACCAAAGATATTAAATAAAACACAATCATATATATTTACATACATATATATTTACAAACATTTTCTTTTTTTATTATTATAATTTTTTTATGTTATATGCACATAACATTTTTTTTTACTGCCAAACGGGGTACTGAGAGTTTGGTATCAAAAACTCATTCACCTCACTATCCAGGATAAGGTTTCGCTCTCTTTTTCTTTGTAGTCGATATTTATCATTTTACATCTGTTAATATATTGTATCGGTTGGGGAGAAACATCATATGGTTTTCCAGTTCAAGTTGAACTATTTCCCCATACTTTGCTGTTACTCGCTTTGCACGTACGATGGTGTATTTGGATGATTCATCTAAATCCTCTAAGTTTTTCGGTATTCGTCCCAATTTGAAAATATTCTCCATTGCCTGAGTTGTTTCGAATGCATTTTTTCTGCTCAAAGGTACTGCCCAAGCAAATTTTGAGAATGTATCAATTACAGTTAGCAAAAATCGATAATTTCTATTGTCTAAGGAATAATTTCCCATTTCAACTAAATCAGCTTGCCAAAGATCATCTATTCCTTTCATCACAACTCTACGACGTACAAAACGTTTTCGAGCCTGCTTATGCAATTCATTTACAGCATTTCTCTTTGAAGACATCTTATTTTTCCAGTCGCTGTTTTAAGTGTGTTGTGATCTGCTTGATGCACTTGCACCTATTGATACGAACATGTAATTTTCTATTCTATAAATTTTTTCTCGTAGCTCTTCAATTTCCATATCAAAAAGTGATTTATTACCATCCATTTTCTTATTGATATCCTGCAAATGAGCATTAAGATTTTCTAACTGGAAAGCTACTTCTTGTTGCTGTTTTTTGAGTTCAGTTTGCAGAAAAAATTTACTGATAACATCGTTTTCCTCCACAGCATTTGCAACATTTTTGATTCTCTTGTATTGGACATCAATGTTTTTGTTCGTATCCATAAAGAAGCCCAAAAACTTAGGCGCATTTTTGGTTGAAATTACTTCACTTCTATCGTTAATATAATGCCCAAATTTATCAACGGACATGTTTTATATAAAAATCTATGTATGTATATAGTTTATACAATTATATTAGCTTCACGTAATTCTTCAATAATTGAGACAATTTCGTTGTTGTGATTAGTATGGCCTGCAGACTGTGATGCAAGCAGTAGTCTAAGTCGATCTACCAACTCGTTTGGGTCATCCCAGTATATATAGTTTGGATTATGATGGTTAAACTGCATCAAACCCCTTCCTAAATTATTAGTTTTTGTTACATCTGATGAGCTTGTATGATTTTCTCCTTTGAAAAGTTTTCCAATAATATGTTTGTACTTATGGGCTTTGCTCCCTTTGATTTGACCATCAAACTTATAGTCTCTCCTGTGAGCATTGGTAGTAAGTAATATTTTTTTATAGATTTCAAGCTGGAATTTGTCATAGTTTTTTGGTGTTGTATGAAACATTAAAGAAAACAGTCCTGGCGTGAGAGCCCATATTTGTCCACCAACCTGTATCTTATCTTGATTTAACCCGATGGTGCTATTACCAAATCTCCATTCATCATTATTATCTTTATGTGGACCATAGTTAGTATCTAGTTCGTTTCTCGATTGCAATAGTGATAAGTCAGGATAACTTTCTTTATTATTAGAATTTTGTGAGTAAAATCATCTTCATCATAATTAGTGCTACTTTTACTATTCGATTGTTTAATAATTTTTTCTTCAATTAGTTTCTTGGGCGTACTCGTTTCCAATTTTATTGTTGAATTATGAGGACGAATACTTTCATTGTCATAAATTCCAGTTTCCTTATCACTCGGTTCTCTTTTAACCGGTCTACCAACGTATTTAGAACTATTGATAAATTCTTTTAAAGGTTCTGTGATAGGCTTGAATGTATCTCTTAATTGTTCATGTATATTTATTTCACCAGTTTTTATACTTCGAAGCTTTTTCTTCAAGATATTTCTTGTAGTCTCCAAGTCTTTAAGAATTTGTTCATTCATTTTAGCTATCAGGTCAGTTCAATAGGAAGCAGGTCAGTTTATCAGATCAGGTTATCAGATCAGCTAACCAGGTATCAGATCAGCTTATCAGGTATCAGATCAGATTATCAGGTCAGTTTAACAGGTATCAGATCAGCTTATCAGGTATCAGATCAGCTTATCAGGTCAATTTAACAGGTATCAGATCAGCTTATCAGGTCAGTTTAACAGGTATCAAATCAGTTTATCAGGTATCAGATCAGCTTATCAGGTCAGTTTAACAGGTATCAGATCAGCTTATCTGATCAGTTACTATAATCACATGTATAAAGCAAACTATCGTTGGAGAAGGTTTACTAAATAAAGCAATAAATTCTCTGCCTTTTGAATTACATCTTCCTGGATATCAGTACTGTGGGCCTGGCACAAGATTACAAAGGCGTTTGGATAGAGGAGATAAAGGAATTAACTTATTGGATGCTGCTTGCAAAAATCACGATATTGCTTATTCGAAATATAAAGACTTAAACAGCACACATCAAGCTGACAAAATTCTTGAAAATAAAGCTTTGGAAAGAGTTCTTTAAAAGATAGTGATCTTGCAGAAAAAACATTTGCATATATAGTCAACAACGCAATGAAAGCAAAAACTAATTAAACTTGGTATGGGTGTTGAAGCAAACAAAAGGAAAACAGTAAAACGACCATCACCACGAATTCGTATAAATGACAAAAATCTGTTTCATAAAACAATTAAATCAGCAACAAAGATATTGAAAAAGGAAAAACCACAAGATATTAATTCAGCCATTAAGATTGCTCGTAAAGCTATCAGTAAATCTCTTAAGGGGAAAAAAGCTCGTGTTGTATTACCACTATAGCTAAAGCTGTAAATGAAACAAAGAATGCAAAAAAAAACAACATGAGGAAGCCACTAGACACAACAAAGCAATGGAGTCCATTGCGGTGGGAGGACTATAGCTTAAACCATATAAAAACGGTTATGGACTTGTTTGTAAAGATCAATCAAAAACATTTTAGGTATGCTGCCCAACAGACCATTATCAGAACTTGATCTGAGAAAATTTTCAAGATATATTCCACACTTCAGAGGAGTTATGTTGGATTCGCTACCAAAACGACCAAAGACTGTAGAGTGTGGAATAATCAATTTGGATTTATCAACAGGCCCAGGTGCTCATTGGGTAGCATACTATAAAAACAAGAATGAGAAACAATATTTCGAAAGCTTTGGAAATTTACAACCTACTTTAGAATTAATCAAATATTTAGGTAGAAATATTGAATACAACTACAATCAATATCAAAACTTTAATACATATAATTGTGGCCACTTATGTTTGAAATTTCCTTATAAAATTACCAAAGATATTAAATAAAACACAATCATATATATTTACATACATATATATTTACAAACATTTTCTTTTTTTATTATTATAATTTTTTTATGTTATATGCACATAACATTTTTTTTTACTGCCAAACGGGGTACTGAGAGTTTGGTATCAAAAACTCATTCACCTCACTATCCAGGATAAGGTTTCGCTCTCTTTTTCTTTGTAGTCGATATTTATCATTTTACATCTGTTAATATATTGTATCGGTTGGGGAGAAACATCATATGGTTTTCCAGTTCAAGTTGAACTATTTCCCCATACTTTGCTGTTACTCGCTTTGCACGTACGATGGTGTATTTGGATGATTCATCTAAATCCTTTATATTGATTAAAGATTTTGTATTACAGGAATTGAATTTGCCTATTAAACTCATTGCGCTGTAAATTTTTCACAACTTATAAGTTTGAACTTAAATTTCCAATTAATTTCGATATAAGCTTTAAGAAGTCTAACTGAAAATTATAAAGCAATGATATTAGATTTGTGTGTGTGTATGTGGGACAGAGAGGGAGCAAAAGACGAAAAGATGAATAATAAAATCTATTGTTAGAAGAAGATAGAGAGATACATATATAAATTTTTTGAGTCCTTTACTCTAAATTTTGAATTTGCTTTTGGAGTGGAACGCATATTAATTTTATAACTTATATAGCATTTCTCTTACAACTTGTTCGTTGAAAACAATTATTAATAGAAAACTAACAGTCAAAAAGATCGGAAGTACCTTTTGGTAATAGTATAAAATATTCAATAAAAATCATGGGTGACATTAGAAACAAGCTCGCACAAGTTTTAGTAGATTTTGAGGGATGTCAACTATACGAACACATGGAAATGGTGAAAATGTTCCCCGATATGTTGGATGAAAACGATGATTTTTGTATAATGAAAGATGAGGACAAGGACGATGGTCACTTTAAGTCTTGTCCATGGAGCCATCCAGATTGTGAGGAATTTCCAGATACCTGCCGGTACTCGGTTTTCTACTTAAGAAAAATGATGATAAATCATTTAATTAATTCGTATGATGTAATATTTCAATGAAACTAAATAATAAATGACAAAACAAAATAAAACAAATTCTGAATGTGTTTTCATTTTAAATATATTTGTAAAATTTTTGTTTATTTCTCTTAACAATACAACAATTTGTTCACTTATTAATAGATTTCACTACTTAAGTATATATAAAAATTGTTACTTAAAAATAGGGATACAGTTATAGCATTGCTTCTTCCTCTTCTATACTTGAAATTTCCCACATTAGCATGTCAAGTTCATAATCGGGACTAGTTTCCTCGATTCGAAAATGACACCATGCATATGTAGTCATCTTATCACTTCTTATTCTTCTTTTATCGTCTGCATAATTCAACACTACTTTATTTATTTCATTTGTATAAATTTTATGAAATTCTGATTTAAATATTAGCATAGCATCATATACAGTAGACTTATTAAATAAACAGTTTCTATAAGAAGTTATGTCGTACTTATCAAGAATGCATTTCTCTTTACCCCTTTCGACTTTTTAATATCATTTTGATACTGCACACTAAAAGATTACATCTTTGATCTCAATCCTACAAACTCCTTCATTATTATCCCACAATTCTCATCCTTCATCATACCCAACACCTTTTTGTTTACTAGAGGGAAACCATTTTTGGGTAATCAGACGTATCAAAGTTGTGGACGAATCAGTATCCATATAATTCAGTGATAAGTCTGACTTGAACTTAGGTTGCATATACCCGTAATGGAAATCATACATTTTCCATTTAGAGAGCGCAAGTACACAAAATCCTAAATATATAGGTTTACTGTAATAGGTTTTTACTCTCTTCATTTGAATTGCTACCATATCCTCAGAAATTATTGACAAGCTATGAAAATTAGGGTTAGATATCCAATATTAAGCTCCTAAACTTATTATTGAGGTGATTGAAGAAATCTTCCCTTGCTGGAAGATGACCTGCCTTCAATTTTTCAAAAGAATTTAGGAAATCATAAAGAAAAACACCTTTCCTTCTCACAAGATCAAACTATTTTTTTGTTTTAAATTGTGTTTTAATGATGTGAAAGTCTTGCTTTGAAAGATTATTAGCTAAAGATTCTAAGCTTTCGGGTATAAAACGAATTGCATCTAAAAATCTAAGTTCAAGGTTGTAGTTGTCGATTATTTTTGAAAATCTAGATAGTGATATGTATAATTCTTTATTGAGCGGAAGGACTTTATAAATTTAGATTTTTTACCCAACTATTTAACAAAAAGATGTGAGTCATAAGATGAATAATTGTGGAAATAGATTGGTATAAATTTTGGAATTTTCAATTTTAAATTTCATATATTATGAGCAGCTCCTCTAAATTTACCACTTATGTGGCAGTGATCTCTCTCTATCATTGCCTAGATATTTATGACAAATGTGACAATTTATCGCATTTCGAAAATTAAAATTTTCGAAAGGAGATAAATCATCCATTCGGTTCTTGTTTTTCAAATAATCATTGTAAATATTTTCGTAATCGCTAATTATACAATCTATAAAAATCTATAAAAACTTTTCGCCTGCATCTTCCCCCGTATATATTTCAAACTTATCTAACTTATCATTATGCTTACATTTAATATAATAACTAAAGGCACAAGGAATGTGCTTTTTGCTATACGTACTTTTGTCACTTACTCTAATACTAGTATCCTGCAATACGCATTCAAAATGTGCATATACAACAAATGGTACATCCAATTGTCGTTGATGGTCCTTGAAGCATAATGTTGACTTGTCCTCTGATGGAAGCTCAGACGCAATTTGTCCACATTCCAATTTGTATTGCTCCATAGTCCTACCATTATGAGTATATTGCAGACAGCTGTTGCAAAACATCAGTTTTTTGCAGTGTTTCGTGGTCTGATGTTTTAAAAGTCTGTGGAAGGAAAATAGATATAAATTTGTAATCAATATATTTATATGTGCATTGGTGTATATGTATATTTCTTGACTTACTTTGATATTTCTTTAATACAAATATAGTGATGGTATCCTTCAGCATTTTCTAAAACTAATAAATTTACATGCCCATGTTTTTCTTTCTTGGTGTTGTGGTACGGTCCAACAATTTCATTGCTTTGATTGCTATATCCGAATACATTAACGCTAATATCAGGATTGTGTTCTACAAATGCCTTAATACTTTAAAGAATAATCAATTTCAATCCCGTTTTGCAAGTGAATAATATCAGCGCTAATGTCTGCAATATTGTATGAGTTGCACCGTTTTTTGTGTTTAATATCAGATGTATCCAGTGCAGATATAATGGCCCATTTAAAACAATAAATGTCATTGTTTTCAACATTTATACATGCCATTTTACTTTTTAGTTTCTCTGGTCTACTAATCCAACTTGATCCTCTCACCAAAGCTGACTTATTTACTGCAACTTCAAGACGAACAATTCTAATTAAAGTCCAGCCAGAATCCCGGTCTTGAAACTTGGACCTTTTGTTGTTGATTTCTTGCAGTTGTTTTGTTATCATTTCCTCAACATCATCAGCAAAGCAGGAAAGATCCATTTTCGCTCTATGTGAAATAGTCCACAATTCCATATCATCACCAACAATTTTAATATACTCCCCAATAAAAGTAATATTAAACTTTATAATATTATGCACAGCTATACTATTTTCAAGTCCTTCCTTGATGATAGGTCCATTTTCCTTCATAGCATCTTCAAATAACAGGCAGTCTTTACTTATTGAAATTCCATATGTTGCAATGTTGTTCTTAAATGCACTATTTATTGTAAAATATGTAGGTTCATTTTCAGCTTGCTCCTGCTGTTCATTCAAAGAACTAGATATATCCATTTCCGTTTCATCTATATTATCATTTTGTGCATGATGTTGGCTTATATCCATATCTCTATGTTCATAAGTGTCAGCTGGTTGAGGAGGATTTTCAAAGGGCTAATAGCTTGGATAGTAATTGGGGATATTATGTACCTGCAACTGCAAGGGTGCTGCATATTGAAATGGATAATATGCATATTCTTGTATCTGCACTGGATATTGATATTGAACATTGTTCCAGGTTGTATGCATATGTTGGGAGTTGTATGGACTGTTGCACTTCTTGATGTGTTGTTATGGGGTTGTATACAGATGTTGAGAGTTGTATGGACTGTGGCACTTGTTGATATGTTGTTATGGGTTTGCACGCAGATGTTGGGGGTTGTATGGATTGTTGCACTTGAGGTTGAGGTTGTACATGACCTTTGCAATGTTCCAAATAAGATTTTTGGTATTTGTATACCTTATTACAGATATTGCACTTGAAAAGTGATGAACTCATTTTTTTATATTTTTATTTAGGTCTATAAAATTATTTTGTATAAAGTATGCTTTTTTATTAAAAAATATATTGATTGCTTGAATAACAAGTAATATTACAAGGATTTTTTATATATTATTATTCTGTCTTTGCTTAAATTATATGACACACTTTTATTTTTTGATATTCAAATAATATTTTTTAGAGAATATGTATTCATTTTCTATCTTAGGTTTATTATTAACACACAAGGAATTTTTTAATAGTCACGACTTGTTACTTTTGGATACAGAAATGTACTGAATTCTATCCTAGAAAAATTTAGATTAAAATGAATTCGTGAAATTTTGTTTTGGTATAGTACGCTTCATTCCATCAAAGCAGTTTTGCGTTACTTTGCAAAAGTAGCGTATCTGCTGATAGAAACGGTTAAGATTAAAAAATGAGAAAAAAACTTGTATGTGCAAAAACTTTTGGCTCCAAAATATATTTGTAAAAGGAGTTGTATATGTGTCTGTGGTATATACAGAATAGAGAGAAATGCGTGCATACCTAAGCATGCGAAGCCGCTACGTAAACAGAAATTTTTTATATGAGATATATACAGAATGCCGAGGCATGCTTATATACGTTAGAAAATGTTTAGGAGAATGAAACTGCTACGTAGACAATATTTATATAAACAAACTCTATGATGTGTGATATACACAGAATGCCGTGGCATGCTTATGCATGCAGATACGTTAGAAAATGTTTAGGAGAATGAAACTGCTACGTAGACAGTATTTATGTATACAAACATTATGATATGTGATATACACAGAATACGGAGGGATGCTTATGCATGCAGATACGTCACAAAATTTTGTAGCAAAAGAAAGTGCTACGTGGGCAGAACATTGTGGTATCTTATAAACTACTAAATTTTTGTAGCTTAACAAGTTTTCAAAGCAAAATTATCAAATTTTGAAGTTAAGCTTTTATTTGTACAATGAAGCCCTTCACACCATTATATCGTAGACTTCAGCGACATCACCTAAAGGAGTATCGCAAAAGAGCAATGCAGGAAAAATTTGAGGGATATCTTGAAGGAGATGAGGAGCTTTTCCTAGAGATGTCATCACAACCAACTTCATCTAACGCACTCCAAAAAATATATGAAGAATATGAAGAGATTCTGACAGATGACGATGACCTATTTTTGTGCATCAATACTCAGCCTTCCGAAGCTGACAGTGAATCCAATAGAAGTGAGGTAACCAACAAACCACACATAGAAATATTGGAAGTCCAAATGCAGCAAAAGTGACCTGTCGTACAGTCACACCAATCGTCAGACACACACACACAGACAGTCTGCCTGACAGACAAATATTCCGATCGCCACTCAAAACAATAGAACACACAAACCATACTTCACACTTAAACATAGCACACAGAAAAATACAGAAATCACGCCATCCAGAACACCATCGATGATCGTCATACATAAAATAAACAAATTCAATATAAATATAAACAGGGAATCAATTTTCAATGTCGCCAAGATCAGAACAATTGAATTATTCCCTACATTCTAATATATGAAAAAATAAAGTTAAAAAAAACACTGAATTGGTGGACGACAAATCCTAAGTAAACACAGCAAAGTTTTAATAAGCAAAAAATAAAAGAAGAAATCTAACTACAGCAAGAAGAAACGAGCCAAATGCATTAGAGCCATCCATATATAACTACAACACTTTTGAAACAGTGTGATTTCTAAACATGCTTTTAAATTTTATTATTCACCAGGCGTACACAGTATAAATGGACAGACAGAAATTCCCATGCTCATATATGGACGCACATGTATTCTCAAGATCACATATGGACGGACAAAAGTTCCCACTCTCACATACAGACGGACATGTATTCTCAAGGTCACATATGGACAGAGACAAATTCCCACGGTCACATACGGACGGACATGTATTGTCAAGGTCACATATGGACAGACACAAATTCCCACGCTCACATACGGACGGACATGTATTCTCAAGGTCACATATGTACAGACACAAATTCCCACGCCTACCCCAACAACAACAACAATATGCGTATGGAGTATTATTTTGATTTAAACTTCTATTGAGAATATATGCTGACATATGTATGTACCAATTCTGCCCATAATATTTCCGGTATATATGCTTCTAACATCAAAAATTTTGCAATTTCAACAACCGTGCGATTCATTCGTTCTTCAACACCATTATGTTGTGGCGTATATTCTACAGACAAATGATGTGATTTTAAATAATTATCTACATTATTACACATCATTTCTTTAGCATTGTCAGTTCTCAAGATTTTTATTTTTCTACCAGTTTCGGGCTCTACACTAATTTTGAACTCTTTGAAAGCTTTTAGATATTCTGGTTTATTTCTTAAAATTTTAACTGTTACACATCTAGAAAAATCATCTACAAATGTTGCAAAATAACGCTTTTTGCCTAAGGATTCTGTTCTCATCGGGACACAAATGTCAGAATGAATAAATCTTAGGGAATTTTTCGCAAACTTGCTTTGCTCTTATACATGTATTGCAATCAACATTGCATAATGCAATATTTGGCATACCGTGAACCATACTGTTAGTATTTAGTTGTTTTAAGGAATTATTGTTCCAATGATAAAACCTCTTATGCCATAGTTGAACTATATCTTGATTTCTTGTACTTGCGGTGTAACATTTATTGAAATCATTTGAATTGATGGTATAAAGACCATTACTTTTGCGAACTTCTATTAAAAACGTTCCATTTTTAATTATTTTAGCGTAAATACCTTTCACATCTATAATGCAACCATAATCTGTAGCTTTATTAATTGACATTAAGTTATTCTTTAAATCAGGAACCCAAAGTGTGTTAAAAAATTTTATCGGTTTATTCTTTCCCTGAACTGTAACCCCAATTACTGCAGTTCCTATTCTTTTGGTATGTCATATGTGAGATGGCTCAACTGTCTTAAAACCAAATTGACCTATGATCAACATTTTTTTACAACTCCATGCGTAGCTACAAATCCATTAGAGCTACAAATATTGGTATGATCTCTATTGAAATTTAATTTACAATATTTTGCCATATGTCCTCTTTTGCCACAACAATATATAGTTATAGATTTCAACATACCTGGTTTACTTGACTTATTATATTTTGCGCCATACTTAGCCTTAAAAGCTTAATCTTTTGATATATCTGAATGCTGTTTTAATTCCAAATTCTGAACCTTAAAGTTTTCATTGACGGAAATTCATTTGTTGTGTTAAAAGCTGCTTTCACTTCTCTATAATCACCTGATAAACCATCTAACAAAATAACTACCTGCAATTCTTCAATTTCGCCGTTCATTTCTTCTAGTTGCATATAATTTTCATCGTATTTTTATAAATATTTTGTGATTGATTCTTCAGCAATCATTTTATGATTCATAAATGTCTGTATAATTCAGCCTTTTGTGGTTTCGATTTTCTTTCGTATGTTTGACACAAATAGTCCCAAATTTGTTCTGCAGTTTTGAAATTTCTTACCATTATCAAAATCCTTGGTGCTAATGAAATCAGAATATCAGCTCTTGCATCGTGATCTTTTTCATTCGATTTTTCAAGTAAAGCCAACTCTCTTGTAATGATATTTAGCAGTCTCCGCTTATGTAATAGAGCTCCCATTTGAATTTTCCAGGTTGAAAAATTAGATCCATCAAATATTGGTATTTTACCAGAAACCGAGGTTGATGCCATCTTCTTGATATATATTTTATATTGATTATATTCTTCAAATTGCTGTCCTCAGAATCTCTCTACTTGGACTCCTGGGCCCATAACCTATTAATATTATAGAACACGAAGTGATTTATTACAAAGTTTTTATTGAATGAATGAAAAATAATTTGTCTCATTTTACATATAAAGCAAATGCTTGATTGAAAATAGACTTTATACAAGTATATTTTGTAAATTCAACAAGGTCGGAAAATATAAAATTAATGTTAGCAAAAAAAGTTTTTGGAAAAATTTGTTCGAAAGAAGAACAACACAGCAAAAATTTTATGATGCCAAATTGTATCCATTTTTGTGCCCTTTAAGATGGTATAATTAAATTTTTGCACAATGTCAGGTTTGGGAGTTGTAGGTCGAAAAATTAAAAATTTATGTTAGTAAAAATTTTTTTTTTATATTTTTGAAAGAGTAACAATAAAGAAAAATTCAATGATACTTTTTAAGATGGTGTAATTTAATTATTTGCAGAAAGTCAGGTTTGAGAGTTGTAGGTCGAAAAATGAAAAATTAATGTCATTAAAAAAAAGATTTTTAAAAATTTGTTTGGTAGAGTAATAATACACCATATATTTAAGGATGCCAAATTGTATCCCCTTCTTAGCACTTTAAGACAGTATAATTCAATTTTTAGCAAAAACTCAGGTTTTTTAGTTGTAGGTCGAAAATTGGAAAAATTAATGTTAGTAAAACAAGTTTTTCGAAAAATTTGTTTGAAAGAAGAAATATACAGCAAAAATTTAATGATGCCAAATTGTAGCCCTTTGAGATGGTATTATTAAATTTTAGACACAATGTAAGGTTTGGGAGTTGTAGGTTGAAAAATTTTAAATTAATGTTATAAACAAAAGTTTTTGGAAAAATTTGTTGGAAAGAGTAACATTTATCTGTTTAATTTATTCGAGAGAATAACATTACAGCAAACATTTAATTTTTGGCACAAAGTCAGATATAGGAGTTGTAGTTTTTGGAAGACTTTGTTCGAAAAAAAGACAATACAGCAAAAACTGAATGATGCCAAATTGTAGCCCATTTTATGCCCTTTAAGGTGGTAGAATTCAATTTTGGCACAAAGTCAGGTTTTGAAGTTGTAGGTCAAAAAATTAAAAATTTATGTTAGTAAAAATTTTATTTTTTAATTTGTTCGAAAGAATAACATTACAGCAAAAATTAAATTTTTTTCACAAAGTCAGATATAGGAGTTGTAGGTCGAAAAATAAAAGATTAATGTTAGTAAAAAAGTTTTTGGAAGAATTTGTTCGGAAGAAAAACAATACAACAAAAACTGAATGATGCCACATAACAGCCCTTATTATGCCCTTTAAGGTGGTATAATCACGGTTGCCATAAATGCAGATCTATCTGGATTTTGCAGATTTTTCCACTTCAAAAAGACGAAATCCAGATATGAAGATATTTGGTCCAAAAACGCAAATTTTTTAACTCAAATAATATGGAAATTATTTTACTTTTTCTTATATTGCTACTACCTTTTGTTTCTTTTATGTACATATCAAAGAAAATAACAACCGTTCATGTAAAAAAAAAAATACAAAATAAAGTTGCAAACACCAAAAATTTTAAGCAATTAAGTGTTTATATTTTCGCTGTAAAGTAACATTCAACCAAAATTAATTTGGAAAAAAAGTAATAACGGTTGTTGATACGCAAACCAAGTGCAAAAAGACGTATGTACATACATACATAGGTACATAATTTTCAGCAAAAAGTAAATTAATAATTGATAAAATGATATGAAATTTATTTGTTGGGTGGTTAAGCAATGTCTATATGCATTTCATTGGCGCTTTTTACCAAATCGTCAGTAGACTTCAACCACAGTTTTGAGAAGTTTCAAACTTCTCAACCTATTAAAAGATTTTTATAAGCTATCAGAGAATTATGTTAATAAATGTTAATAAAAATTATGTTAATAAAAATTTACAAATGATTTCAAAAAATCACATTATAATAAGTGTAATAGGCTATGCCGCTGAACATTACCGACATCGATTAACACTGTCATGTATTAAAAGAGCAGGATACAGCAGAACCATCCTACGTCGGTATCTGTAGCAAAAAATTCACCGTCGAAGTAACAAAAGTAAAAATAGCTACAGAAACCTTTCTATCTTCTAATCTGTACTCCTAACACTATCCCCTCCTTTCCAGTTCCAGCGCAATGCACTACATATGTAGGGGTTGTTCCCTAAGTGCTGATCCTACTCAAAAAAAAAATATATATATTTATATATATTATATATATATATATATATATATATATATATTATATACATATATTTATATATATATATATATATATATATATATTTATATATATATATATATATATATATATAATAAATATGTATATATATATATATATATATATATATATAAATATATGTATATATATATATATATATATATATATATGTATATATATATATATATATATATATATATATATATATGTATATATATATATATATATATATATATATATAATCGGATCTTTCTGCACAGTAGTCGAAACTTCCACGATCTTCGTTTTTTATTATATATTTAAATTTATCGGAAATATCTGAATCTATAAATTTCGTAAGAATTTTTTAAATTTCATAATCTTTTGTATTTCTTTGTATTGTTACGTTATTGACTTCTATCTTACCAGAACTAAAGAATATGTCTGCATTACAACAGCATCAACAGTAACTTGATTTAGTTTGTTATATCTTCACTCTTTATAAACACAACTTAAGTTTGTATCCATATGGATACATAGAATTTAAAAAAATCCTGGTGACTATATTAATCCCCAAATTATAATTGAAGCAATTACAACGAATGTTTATCTCGATCTATATGTACACACGTATGCATAATTTTTTTAATAAACCATAAGTTTATTTGAGTGAGATATAAAAAGTTTTGTTTTGAAAACTGCTTTGAAGATTTTAAAAATAAAGTGCAGATTTTGCAGATTTTTTCTTGAAAAGTTGTTCAATTTTGCAGATTTTGTCCCTAAAAATTCTAGCAACACTGGGTATAATTCAATTTTTGGCACAAAGTCAGGTTTGGGAGTTGTAGGTCGAAAAATTAAAAATTTATGTAGGTAAAACAAGTTTTTTTTAAATATTTTCGAAAGAGTAACAATACAACAAAAATTCTGTGATGCCGATTTGTAGCCCCTTTCATGCCCTTTTAAGACGGTATAGTTAAATTTTTGGCACAAAGTCCGGTTTGGAAGTTGTAGGTCTAAAATTGGAAAAATCAATGTTAGTAAAAAAAAGTTTTTAGAAAAATTTGTTCGTAAGAGTAACAATATAACAAAAACTGAACGATGCCTTTTAAGATGGTATAATTCAACTTTGGGCACAACGTTGTAGGTCGAAAAATAAAAAATTAATTAATTTTAATTGTGTGCTAGTTATGTTTTCCCAGAATCTTATTAAAAATTCAAATTGATCAGTTGATTGGTTTTAGCTAGTTCCTATGCGCCTTTCACTGGGGCTAGTGCAGATCATCAGGGAACCTTTACCTAACATTTCTTAGAATAACTAGAGATATTTACTTCAAACTTCTACATTAATAAATGGGAAGCCTAAAAAAAAATATCAAAGTCACAACAAGAACTCAAGTTTTAAGTTCGAAGGAGCAGTTCGAAGGAGTTACAATACAGCGAAAATTTAATGATGCCAAATTATAGCTCTTTTTATGCCCTTTGAGGCGGTATAATTAAATTTTCGACACAAAAGTCAAGTTTGAGAGTTGTAGGTTTTTATACGCTTCACAAAAAAGTGAAAGGGTATATTTAGCTTTGTCATTCCGTGCGTAATTTCGTCGATATTAATATGCGACTTTATAAAGTACATATATTCTGAATCCTTATAAATAGCGATGACGACTGAGCGATGTCCGTCTGTCTGTAGGTGAAATCAGTTTTCCCAAGCCCCCAGTAGAGCTAGAGACCGAAATCCGAAATAGGGTTCCAGAGCTGGAAAGCTTACACCTATTTCTCGAAGCAAAACTAACACCTAAAATCCAGGGTTAGGAAAATTAATTAATTTTTTTTACACTAATTTAACAAAAAAAAGGAACTGACGTTGTTTTTTTTTGCTTACTGAAACTATTTTATAATTTAAAACGAACAAATTTGGTTTCAAAAACTAAAAAAAAGCACTATTTTGAACCCAGGGTTGGACAAGTGCAATATTTTGTGATACCTGTCCGTGACCAAAATGGTTAAAAATTTAAAGTTTTTTTAAATAAACTATTCCATGGCCTCATTAGGAGTGACGTCGGAAAAAAACCAAAACAACTTCTTTTTCGCTTCCATGGATGGGAAATTGAATTTTTTTAATACATGAAAGTAACAAAAAAGGCGCCTAATTAAAACATTTTTGAGTCCAGAAAAAAATTTATAATCAAATACTTAATATAAATCAAAGTTTCAATTCCGGGTTTGGATATTTGCAATGTTTTGTATCACATTAAAGTTACCAAAATGTTTAGAAATTTCTAGTTTTCCTTAAATAAAACCGCTTTACACATTATGAAGATTTGCATTGGAAAAACAAATTGAAATTTCGTTTCTAGTGGTGGGAAATTTTTAATAGATTTTATTTATAAAAGTAACCAAAAAACAACTGAAGTTGTTTATTTTTTCGCTTATTGAAGCTACGTTATAAATTGGAAAGCACAAAATTGGTACTTAAAAATATATGTAACGCCAGACGTACGTTGGATAAGGGTATATAAGTTTCTGCACAGCCGAATATAGCACTTTTACCTGTTTTTACTAACATTAATATTTCGTTTTTCGACCTACAACTCCCAAACCTGACTTAGTGCCAAAAATTTAATTATACCATTTTAAAGATCATAAAATGCGCTACAATTTGGCATCATTATATTTTTGCTGTATTGTTCTTCTTTTGAAAAAATTTTTCAAAAACCTTTTTGCTACATTATTTCAACCTACAACTCCTAAATCTGACTTAATGCCAAAAATTCAATTTTTGCTGTATTGTTACTCTTTCAAACAAATTTAAATAAAAACTTTTTTTACTAACATAAATTTTTCATTTTTCGACCTTCAACACCCAAACCTGACCTTGTGCCAAAAATTTAATTATACCACCTTAAAAGGCATAAATTGGCATCATTAAATCTTTGCTGTATTGTGTTTCTTTCGAAAAAAATTTTCCAGAAACTTTTTTTTAAAACATTAATTTTTCATTTTTGACCTACAACTCCCAAATCTGCCTTTGTGCCAAAAATTCAAATGTCCCATCTTCAAGAGAATCATTTAATTTTTGCTGTATTGTTGCTCTTTCGATCAAATTTGAAAAAAAAACTTATTTTACTAACATTAACATATCCAACTTTTGATGTACAACTCCCAAACCAGACTTTGTGCCAAAAGTTGAATTATAACTTCTCAAAGGGCATAAAATGAGCTACAATTTGGCATAATTAAATTTTTGCTGTATTGTTACTCTTTCGAACAAATTAGAAAAAAAATTGTTTCTACTAACATTAATTTTTAATTTTTCGACCTATAACTCCCCAATCTGACTTTGTGCCGAAAAATTGAATTATACATCTCAAAGGACATAAAAAGGGCTACAATTAGGAATCATAAAATTTTTGCTGTATTGTTACTCTTTCAAACAAATTTCTAAAAGAAATTTGTTTTTACTAACATTAATTTTAAATTTTTCGACATACAACTCCCAAATCTGACTTGGTGCCAAAAATTCAAATGTACCATCTTCAAGAGAATCATTCAATTTTTGCCGTATTGTTGCTCTTTCGATCAAATTAAAAAAAAAATTTTTTTTTAACAATAATTTTTCCAATTTTTGACCTACAACTCCCAAATCTGACCTTTTGCCAAAAATATAATTATACCATCTTAAAGGGCATAAAAAAAGCTACAATTTGGCATCATTAAATCTTTGCTGTATTGTTACTCTTTCGAACAAATTTTTCCAAAAACTTTTTTTACTAACACTAATTTTTTCAATTTTTAACCTACAAATAAAATGGCTACAATTTGGCATCATTAAATTTTTGCTATAATGTTACATTTTCATTTTTCGAACTGCAACTCACAAAAATTCAGTTATACCATCTTAAAGGGCATAAAAAGGTTTAAAATTTGGCATCATTAAATTTTACTGTATTCTTACTCTTTAGAAAAAATTTCTCAAAAAACCCTCTTATTGAACTAGCATTAATATATCATTTTTCGACCTATAAAACCTGACTTTATGCCACAAACTGAATTTTTTGTACATACGTATATGGCAGAAAGAGCTTTGACAATGTCAACACATGAATGTAATTTTTATGAACATACCTAATATGATAATTATGATATTTTAATAACACTAGCGAGTAAGTTTTTTTAGAAATGAGATATATTGTAAAAGTTAAGTTCCAGTTGTTTGTGAATTTGTAATAAAGAGGTTGAAATTAAAAAGAGAAGCATTTTATTTTATCTGGAGAAAAGAATTACAAAAGGTTATGAGCCCAGAACAACGTGACATGGTCTGTGCATAGTTTTTTGTGTGTAGAAAGGAAAGTGACAAAAAGAAGTATAAAGTCATCGAATTCATCGCTGTTTAATATTGACAAGCTATGTGAAACTAATTATGACATATGGAGTCTCCAGATAAATGCAATTTTACTTCATCAGGATTTGTGGGATATCACCTCCAAGAAAGAAGCAGATAGTAAAGACGCAAGTTGGAAGGAGAAGAAATTGGAATTGAGCGGCAAGAAGACTTTTTAGTTACATATCATGATAATGGCAAGTTTGCCAAAATCATTTAAAAACTTTGTTGTGGCGTTAGAAACTCGTGATGAGTGCACTGAAAGTTAAGGTAATTGAAGAAGGAGAACGAAGAAAGACCACAGAATCCAACAATAACAACGAAGATCATGTTCAAGTACTTATGACGCAATTAAAATTGGACGACAAATACACACACAGAAAAACTCAAATAACAAAACAAAAACAAAAAATACTCCGGTTTTTCAAATAATAACAATGAAAAAACCAACGAGTAGATAAAAAGTTGACCAAAAACAAAATAATGATTTTGCATATTCAGTTTTGGCAGCTGCAGACAATAAGACCTTAAACCGCCACGTCTAGTGCTGGGATAGCGGAGCTTCTTCACATTTATGCTGCGACCGAGATTTATTTGAAACATTTGACGAGAGCGAAAAGTTTACTTTTCTTGTCGCCTAAAGTAAGATCGGACCAGAAGGGAGAGGAACTGTGCCTGAGCTGCAGTGTAATTTTATTTCTGTTGGAAATGTTGCATCAATTGACGTTGTGAAATTTAACGCTAACAGCGTGATAATTTTAAGGGATAAAATTTTAAATGTAAGCTAAATTTTTGACTTTGATATTTATTTCAAAGCTTCTCACTTAGTAAAGTGGAAGTATGAAATAAATGTCTTTAGTTATTATAAGAAATGTTGGGTAAAGGTTTCCTGATGATCTGCATTAGCCTCAGAGAAATGTGCATAGGAACTAGCTAAATCTCCTCATTTGGGATAAAAGAACTAGCACATAATTAAAATTAAAGAGTAAGCTAAATGTGTCAGTTGATCCAACCTGGTATATAGCAAGCTGTGTACACACTTACTTCACTGTAAGAAAATGTTACAGTACCGTCCCAACCTGCAGAAAATAGAATTTCATTCTACGATTACATGACAGTTGTAAGACAGTGATGGACTGTATGTATGTTGAATGAGAAGGCCTTTTTAGTACTTCTTTCTCTTTTGATATGTTTAGTTGATAATTATGTATAAAGACTTGATATACGTATTTTATATGTTCGAATCTGTATGGGGTTGTTCGTTGCAGAGTTCTATTAGTATTCAACATACGTTTGTACATAAATTCTATTGAAATATTTACTTTAAATTATAGAAACTTGAATATTTAAACTTCAATAATATGTATATACATACATACTTAAATATTTATTTATCTCTTTTTAAACTTTGATTGATACACAATTCATTCTTTCCTTAAAAAAATTTTGTATTGTAAATAGTATTTAATTTTTCCCATTAAAAGAAATTTATACATTTGTGTCACCTTAGAAAACATTTCTTATATATTGCAATATGGAAATAAATGTGTCCAGTTTACTAAATATATGGCAAGGAATGACTCATTGTCCTATTGGTTGTGTATGTTGGTGTTTCTGCTGTCTATCAGTACCTTTTATTTAATTTGGGTACTTTTTATATATGCATGAAGAGTAAAACTACGGTCAAGCCATATGTGAGCTCAGAGACCAGAGCTACAGAGTTGCTAGAATTGATTCACACAGATGTATGCGGTCCTTTAATACTACGTCATTTGGTGGTGCTCGCTACATATTGACGTTCATAGATGATAAATCTCGTTTTGTGTTTGTCTATTTTTGGAAAAGAAAGAGGAAACATTTGAAAAATTTAAGGCCTTCAAAACTATGGTTGAGCGTCAAACAACCAAGAAAATAAAGGTTCTGCGTTCAGATAATGGGACAGAATTTAGAAACAAAACTTTTGATGCGTATTTAAATGAACACGGTATAGTCAGATAAAAAAAATCAAAAAACAAAAGCATATCGCCTGTATGATAAAGAAGCAAAGCAAGTGATTATAAGCTGTAATGTTTCTTTCATCAACAAATTAACAATGAGTTAGTTTACATACCATTGGTTGAAAAAAACGTATTCATTGAAGAGCTTAAAATAGCACCAGGAAGACCTCAAATTATTAATTTTCCGGCTGCGATACGGTATGAAACCATTAGAATGGTTATGGCCTTGGCGGCCATAATAGTGAGCTTGATAGTGATGTGTTTATGCATCAACCTGAGTGTTTAATAGATGATAGTACTCCGTTTAAGATATCGAAATTGAGAAAGTCGTTATATGGCCTGAAACAATCAGGCAGGCAGTATAATAGGACAATAGAAAAGATTTGCTTCGAATGGGTTTTAGATCATGTTTATATATAAGGAATGAAGGCGGAAAAATAAACCTAATAACTGTACATGTGGATGACTTGCTGCTCGCGTCATCTGATATGAATGATTTAAATCAGATAAAGAAGGAAATAGCAGATAAAGTTTATGTAGTTGATAAGGGTGCAGTTAAGAAAATTTCAAGTTTTGAAATAAATAGAGAAGATTATACGGGTAATCAAACATAGTATATAGAAAATTTGTTAAGGGCATATGGGATGAAGGAATGTAGCCCATTCTCTACTCCATTGGAAACAGGATATAAGGTTACGTCTAGGGAAGATTCATGCCAGAAGATTTGTCCTAAGAAATATCAATCATTGATTGGTTCATTGATGTATTTAGCCGTATGTTCTCGTCCGGATATTGTGCATTCTATGTCAAAATTGTCACTGAAGAATACTGATCCGCATGTGGAACACATGATGGCCGCTAAGAGAATTCTGAAGTCCATTGGTAAGGCAAAACGTATAGGAATGAAGTATTATAGGACAGGGAAACCATTGGCATTTTTGATTATTTTGTTTTACATTTTTTTGAGAATGGAAATATATAGCAGTTCTTATGAATTTAGTTTTGCTTTGGAATTGATGCTAGACTTATGTTTTATTATTTTGAATTGATTGTTTTTGTATTGAATATATAATATTGAATTAATAATAATAGAGGAAGAAAACTACATATGTATTGAGGAGGAGTGTTGTATATGGAAGAAAGAGCTCTGACAATGGCTACACATGAATGTAATTATGTAGTCTAATAAGTACGAGATTATAGTAACACTACCGAGTAAGTTATTTTAGAAATAAGATATTCTATTGTAAGAGTTAAGTTTCAGTCTGTTTGTGAATTCGTAATAAACAGGTTTAAATTAATAAGGGAAGCATTTTATTTTATCTGGAGGAAAGAATTACAACATAATTATACCATCTTAAAGGGTATAATTCAATATTTGCTGTATTGTTACTCTTCCGAACAAATTAAAAAAAAACTTTACAAACACAAATTTTTTATTTTTCTTCCTACAACTCCCGAACCTAATACTGTGCCGAAAATTCAATTAAACCATCTTAAAGGGCATAAAATGGGCTACTGTTTGGCATCATTCAATTCTTACTGTTTTATTACTCTTTCAAACAAATTTCTCAAGAACTTTTTTAACTAACATTAATATTTAATTTTTCGACCTTCAAATTTTTGCTATATTTTTTTTTCGACTAACATTAATTTTTCAATATTCGATCTACAAGTCCCAAAACTAACATTGTGCCAAAAATTCAATTAAACCATCTTAAAGCGCATAAAAATGACTACAATTTGGCATCATTAAATTTTTGCTGTATTGTTACTCTTTCGAACAAATTTATCCAACAACTTTTCTTACTAACATTAACTTTTTATTTTTCGACCTACAAATCCAAACCTGACTTTGAGCTAAAAATTCAATTAAACCATCTGAAAGGGCATCAAAAGGGAATAGTTTGTAATAATTAAATTTTTGCTGTATTGTTACTCCTTCGAACAAATCAAGGTAGGTCAAGCGTAAATATTTTAATTACACTCATGTATCAGCATTTCGATATCAAACTATATAGAAAACCATGCGCCAGAAATAATATGGTCTTATTTATCTGTAAAACCTCTGATGGAATTTTGTAAGCTGGCTCATAATATGCTTGATAATTAGCAGGTGTGGGCGCCATTACATTATAAGGTTGGCATGTGTGTAATGGTATTAGCTTGTTTTTCTTCTCATTTAATGACATCCGACGCACGTCTGCTTCGTTCGGAATTTTCTGCTAGACTAAAGCTGAAAGGAACATAACACGCGTTTCACACGACGCGCGTTCTATGCGTTTCACGCTTCTGACGCGTTTTTCAACTCAAGGTATATGCAAAGCGTTTTATGCGTCAATGTTTATATTTTGATCAGCTGTGGTTTAATATATGTATGTATACAAAAGTTCATTTTGGTAAAATTTTAAAGAATTTGTGGAATTAGTTGAGTTTGTAAATATAATATATTGTGCAAAAAGAGGATACGCAAAGCTTAAAAATAAAAGAAGAAGTTATTGGGTACGTCCCTTGTCTTTGGAACGGGAACTGGATGGTTTTTTTGCGGCAACTTTCCAAAAATTAAAGTTAGATCATGAGCAGTTTCATATAACAACGAGAATGTCTCTAGATATCTTAGACTGCTTATTAGCCGTTGTAAACGAAAACCTTGAGAAGAACTCAGCGAGAGCTATTTCACCAGATTGCCGTCTCTTCTTGACTTTAATGTAAATATAAAACTCTGTTCGGACAATAATGAATAAAGTCATATCTTTCCTCCAGCTATTTAGACAGTACAAGTAGACAATACCTATCACTAACTTTTAAAATGTCGATGTCAGTGGTAAGACGGATCGTTTTGGAGACATGCGATGTTATATGGATAC
This sequence comes from Linnaemya vulpina, assembly GCA_963675445.1. Classification (NCBI taxonomy): domain Eukaryota; kingdom Metazoa; phylum Arthropoda; class Insecta; order Diptera; family Tachinidae; genus Linnaemya; species Linnaemya vulpina. Next base: position 34,468,120 of record OY776276.1, read on the forward strand.
AGTTGAGTGAAATATACTTGTCGTTTCCAAACACGTACGAATGGGAACGAATAGCAGAAGATTTCAAAAATATGGGGAGTTTGCCGAATTGTGTCCGAGCCATCGATGGAAAGCACATCTCCATTACCTATCCACCTCATTCGAGCTCAAGCTTCTATAATTATAAAAGTTCGTTTTAAGAAATATAATTCCTGTTAATTTTTAGCTACGTATATTATCATTTTAGGAACATATAGTATTGTACTGCAAGGCGTGCGTGACACAAATTATACGTTTACTGCGGTCGATATAGGAGCTTATGGTTCGCAAAACGATGGTGGTGTACTGAGCCATTCACAATTTGGAAGACTCTTACAATCAAAACACCTTAACTTTCCATCGGAGACTACATTGCCGAATAGCGACGTAAAGTTTCCGTATTATTTAGTTGGTGATGTTGCTTTTCCTCTTAAGCCATACATTAGGAGGCCATACCCTGGACTTTTACTAAGTTAAGAGAAGGAAAACTTTAATAAAAGATTGTCCAGAGCCCGCAGAACCATAGAGAATGCTTTCGGTATTCTGACAGCACGATGGAGAATTCTGCGTGGAACTCTAAACATGACACCGGCCGCCGCTGAAAAAGTTGTTTGTGCATCAGTTGTGCTTCACAACTACTTAAAAATGCACGATGGAACTAATTGCCCACCAGAATTTATAGACGTAGAGGTAAACGGCATTGTTACAGAAGATCTATAGAGGCAAGAAACATAACCATTTTCTAAAGGTCCTAAGTTTTCCTCCAACAACGCCTCCAAGGATGCATTTAAACAAAGGGACGTTTTACGTGATTACCTTTTCATAAATAAAATATAACACACATATTTTATAGTATTTGTTTTAATATTTTATATTAAATTCATTGTTCTTATTTATTAAAATATGTACATATGTATATAGTTTTTAACCAAATAAAATATCTACATCAAAAAACTTAAATTTTCCTTATTAATAAAATTAAAATAAAAAATTCACAAAAACGTACTATGTACAAAAACAAAAGGCTTAAGGTATTTTTGATTTTTCTATTTCGTCGCGCAAGTAGTTAAGTATGTACATTTTTGCATTCAGTACGGAATTACTTGGCAAATCATCTAATAACTCGCGCACCATACCGAAAAATGCATCATGTGTGTCTTTTTTAGGTGCTGACGTTGCAAACCGTGCTTCTGCAATTTTCGTCATATTGTCTAAAAATCCTTTAAATGCTTCACTGTCGTCATCTTTTCTAGCTTTCTTTCGAGCACTGCTTCAAACTTCTTCCGGAAAGACGCTGGATTGGCTATTTGAAGAAGGTGTGCTAGTGGATGGCAAGTCTTCACAGTACTTCACCTCAAACAACTGTGTATTATATATAAAAATATTAAGTTAACAAGTAAATAAATTATTATTTATATTGTTAACTAAAATGCCAAAAAACTTGACTTTCCAGAAGAACAAAAATTAAATTATTATATTGCATTTTGTCGATATGTATGTATATTAATACTTACATCATTCAGACTTTCAAAAGCTTCGTAGTGCTCATCGTTCTCATCTGAATTCGAGGATAAGCTTGTAACCGTCCTACAACATATTAGTAACAACATTAATTATACTTTATAATTTTATAAAGTATAATTAATGGGTAGTTCCAAAGAAGATCGACAATTCAGGCAATCAAAAGTGGCAAATTGTTATCGATTACAGAAGATTAAATAAGAATACAGTAAATGATGTTTCCAATTCCTAACATAGATGGAATTCTGGACAAGTTAGGAAAAGCACAATATTTTTCAACTATTGACCTTGCAAAAGGTTTTCATCAAATTTTGATGCATGAAAAAGACATAGAAAAAACTGCATTCTCCACACCTTTTGGGCAATATGAATTTATAAGAATGCCTTTTGGACTTAAAAATGCTCCATCGACTTTTCAGCGTCTTATGAACTCTCTTCTTCGTCAATATATAAATAAGATCTGTGTCGTATACATGGACGATATATTAATATTTAGTACATCATTAGTTGAACATATAAAAAGCATAAATTTAATATTTCAAACACTAAAAGAAGCAGGACTTAAAATTCAAATCGATAAATGCAATTTTTTAAGGAAAGAAACTGAATTTTTGGGCCATGTTCTTACATCAGAAGGTGTAAAACTAAATCCTGAGAAAGTTGAAGTCAACATAAGAGCCCCAAACTACATTGTTGCTTCTCAGAAATTAAAAGATATTATTACAAACCCTCCTATTATGAGATATCCTAGCTTTCAAAAACGATTTAAGCTTATAACGGATGCCAGTAATTTTTCAATTGGTGCAGTTTTGGCTCAGGAAGGTCATCCGATTTCAATTGCGTCACGAACATTAAACAACCATGAACAGAACTACTCTACTATTGAAAAGGAATTATTAGCTATAGTGTAGGGCGTGAAATAGTATAGACCTTACATCTTTGGAGGGGAATTTGATTTGCAAACAGACCACCAGCCACTAAAGTGGTTACAAGCAAAAAATTCGGGAAGGGATATAAATCCCAGATTACAACGATGGTTAGTGCAGTTAGGAGAATACGATACAAAAATAGATTATATTTCAGGGAAGGAAAATAAAATAGCTGACTTTCTCAGCCGAATTAATTGTGAAAAATATGAAATAAATACATTTGATTCCGAAAACTTGGGAATCACCTTAAAAGAAATGTTTAGTATCAAGGATGTAAATGTAGTCGGGCAACAGGAGCCATCAGAAGCCTCTCTGGCGGTTCACACTGACCATTCTCAAGATGAATATATAACTGAAAACTTAAGTATTTCTAATTACGATCAATCAGAGAACAGTGAAATTGTTCACTCACAAGCAGAAAATTATAATGACCATATTCCGATTCTTGATACAATTGTAAATCGCTTTAAATACCAAATAATTTTAAAAGAAAATAAGGATATCGAAGTGACAATCATGTTTAATAAGAAGAAAATTTATATTGATAAACATGACCTTGAGTCTGATAATGCTATCAAGCTTGTCCGAAAACATATTGATAAAGGTAAAGTTGGAATATTTTCTGAACTCGACGATCACTATTACCACAAATTGCTACAAATTTTAATGGATTCAAGTATTGAAAAAATTTCTTTTGTGAAATGTAGCTAGCTATTTTGCGAAGGATATTGAAAACGAAAATGAACTCAAGAAACAGATATCGTTTTTTCATAAAAATGAGGTAGGTCATGCAGAAATTATTCCGACTTACAAAGGAATGAAACATAAAATCTATCACTCTAGACTTAAAATTAAGATACATGAGATTGTAAATAATTGCGACATATGCTCCGGAGGAAAATATGACAGAAATCCGATCAAACCAAAGTTTAACTTCACGGAAACGCCAACTGCAGTTAATGAAATCGTTCACGTTGATATATATGTAAATAGCAAACACTCATTTATAATTTTTATTGACAAATTTTCGAAACATGTCGTAGGCTTTCATTTGCCAGATAGGAACAATCAAACGATTAAAAGCAAATTAAATTAGTTTTTGGCAATAAAAGGACCAATTAAAAAATTTGTTTTTGATAATGAATTTAACTCAAAAAACGTGAGGGATTTTTTGACACAAGAAGGAATCGAATTTCATGCCACTAAGCCAAATAGTCATACCGGAAATTCTGATATTGAACGACTTAATAACACTTTGACTGAAAAAATTAGAATACTTAACTTAGAAGAAAAATTGCCAATAATTACTCAAATGAAAAAAGCCAATAAGTTTTACAATAACACGGTGCATAGCACTATAAATTGTACTCCATTTGACGTTATAAACAGTTCCATTGATCACGAACTTATCAAAATTAGATTGAAAAATAAAAAAAATTATATTGTTAAAAAACTTAACCACAGTAGGGAATCTTATACTGAGAAAAGGAAAAAGGGATTCATAAAAAATTATAAGAGCTTAAGGCATAAGGAACAACGAAAATTTATTAAGCGAAATTTAAAAAATTTTCTCTTAACAAATATAAAAAGACCATCTAAATTTACAGATCTGGACGATCATAATAATGATGATAGTATTGACAACCAAGGCACAGGGAATACTGCAAATTAATCCCATCACCGAAGAATCAGGATACGCACAAATTACGTTAAGAAAAGTTGAAGTGGTAAATCAAACGTCCACAATCTTACATGTAATTGATACCAAAGAATTGAATCACATTATAAATGAAATTGAGAATAATATAAAAAATTTAGACTTTTATAATAGAGAGATAGTTGAAACAGAAATAGAGGCAATAAAATTAAAATTGAAATCGATAATCCCTTTAGAGCTTAGAAAGAAACGAGGACTGTTTAACTTCGTAGGTCATGTCCAAAAATGGTTGACGGGGGTTATGGATGATGATGATCGGCAGGAAATTTTCGAACATCTTAATGTAATGAATAAAAATAGTCACAATATTATAGCAACTGTGAATAAGAAAATATATATAAATACGCATTTTAATGAATCAATTCAAACACTAAAATTGGCTATTGAGGATGACAGGGAAAATATAAAAAAAACATTAGCCAATTTCAAAAACAGACACAACGAAATAGTTCGAAGACTTTTGTATGCTGACCGAATGTTTAAGCTATTATACCTAAATGGGAAAATTGAACATATTGTTACACAGATTAGAAATAGATTTAAAAAAAACGACAATGTTGCTATATGTAAGTGGCAGCACTGCCAATTAATCTCTAGTTGTCAAAATGTTACAACCCTGGTCAACGCAATATAGATAATATTCAAATTAACGGAAATGGAATACTCCAGAATATACAAGATCATTCGAGGCTGTGCCAATAATAAATGTAAACAACGGCAACGAAAAATCTAGCAACATGAATGCTAAGAGATGTTATTCTTAATGATCTTGTATGCAAGTATTCGCTGCTGATAAAGCTAAACAGATTCCCAAGCATACACAGCCATATACACATAGAAGAAGAAACAAAAACCACACAACACACAGAACACTCATCCATACAACCACTCATAGTTACCATAGACAAAGCACAGAGAACACTCATACATACAACCACACATGCTCACCATAAGCAAAACACACAAGTCAGCATTGTCATGTATGCAAACACACGTATATAGCTACATTTTAGGTAAAGTACAACCAACAACAACAAAGCCCAGAAGTTTCGCGAAGTTACCAGACAAAGTCATTTTTGCTATATAAAGGCCCTGTCAGAGCTAAGTGATTTAGTGCGATTTCAAATATAGACGTGTTAACATCGCTAAGTGTGGAGTAGTACAAATACTCGTGTAAATAAAGTTATAAATAAAGTGTTGCCGCACTATACTTCTAAAATTAATTTTTCCGTATTTTAAATTGATGCAATAAAACGCATCCTTGAAGGATAAATAATAAAACCGTTTTTAAGAAAAGGTCTAAAAACGTAGCAATTGGTGTCAGAAGTGGGATTGCAAAAATAATTAAAAGCACATTGCAATTTAAAAAAAAAAAATGAAAATAAATAATCATGAAATTTGATGAGCTAAAAGTTGAACAGCTGAAAAAGGAGCTCAGAAAGCTGGAATTGCCAACTGCAGAAGAGGCTGATAGATGAGTTTAAGAATCGCGGCATGGACATTGGGACATACGAGCTTGAGGACAAAGACGATGTGCAGGTATGCCCTTCTGTCACGACCAGCAGCATGGACATAAATTCAATGTTCGCTGCTATGATGATCCAGATAAAAGGAATCAGTGATGCACAAAGTGAATTAAAACAAAACTCTCAGCAGATGCAGGAGGCATGAAGGATCAGCAGTGACAAGCTTGTAGCCGAAATAAGTGAAATAACACAAAACTCTCAGCAGACGAAGGAGGCATCAAGGATCAGCAGTTACAAGCTTGTAGCCGAAATAAGTGAAATAACACAAAACTCTCAGCAGATGAAGGAGGCATCAAGGATCAGCAGTGACAAGCTTGTAGCCGAAATAACTGAAATAAAACAGAACTCTTAGCAGATGCAGAAAAAGCTTGTAGCCGAAATACAGGAGTCAAATAAAACCATGAACGAGACCCTGGAAGCGGTTTCTGAAGCCATTAACAGGAGGGTAGATTCTATTGAGAATAAATTCTCAGAGCTGGAACATCATGCTAAGGAGGTCGAAGAGAAATTGCATACTCTAGAGGACAAAGTGCATAACCTGGAGTGTAGCGGCGGGCCAGTACGAGCAGTTGCGGAGGTCTCTCCACGGATAAAAGCGCCATGCTTCGACGGCAGCGTACCATTAGGCATCTTCAAATTCCAGTTCGAGACGGTTGCTGGCAGAAATGGATGGGATGCTGAAGAAAAGGCCATAGAGTTGATTTTGTCCTTAAAGGGTACAGCCGCAGAGGTACTTGAGACTGTGCCAGTAAGCTGCAGAAATAACTATAATGAAATAATGGCAGCATTGCAGCGCAAGTATGGTGGTGAGCACAAGCCTGATTTATACAGAATGGAATTGCGATGTAGAGTTCAGAAGCCTAACGAATCTCTACAAGATTTCGCAATGGAAATCGAGCGTTTAGTTCAGCTCACATATCCAGGCGAGAGTCACCCGTTCCTGGACCACTTTAAAACTGAGGCTTTCGTTACCGGCATTCGCGACTCTGATGTTAAACTGACGGTGTGCGCTACGCAGAAACCCATTTTCGCTGAAACTGTTTCATTTGCGCTGCCTCAAGATACTGCAAGGATGGTTTTCAAGCCACAGATATGTAAAGTGTGGAATGTGGAGATCTTGTCTGAGGAGGATAACAACCTAGTTGCTAGCGTTAAGGAGGCAATGCGACAACTGCTGGAAGAAAATCAAAGAAAAAGAAAAGCCTAAGTGCTTTAACTGCGGAAAGATCGGTCATTTTCAGCGCAGCTGCAAAGCACCAAGGAAGAGAGGTAGATCTGTTTCGCCACCAAGAAACAGCAAACGGGGGAACCAAACAACATCAGAATAGTCCCCGTTAAACTAAAACGAGCTAGCACTAAGGGGCAAGAGCTAGCTCTCACAAACGAGGGCCCACAATCTCCATATCAGTGATGCAGCAGAAAAATATCAACCTCACTGCGTCCGGACACACGCTAGCTGGTATCAAATGGTTCTCTTCGCTGGACTTGCGAAGCGGATATTGGCAAGTGGAGATTGCAGAGAAAGACAAGGAGAAAACTGCCTTCAGTGTCGGTAACGGATTACGGCAGTTCAAAGTCATGCCATTTGGTCTCTGTAATGCTCCGGCCACATTTGAACGCCTAATGGAGAAGGTACTGATAGGACTTCACTGGAAGACATGCTTGGTATAACTACATGACATAATCGTGATGGGGAAAACTTTTGATGAACACCTCAAAAATGTGGCAGAAGTTCTTCAACGGATATCATCAGCTGGATTGAAACTCAGCTTGAAGAAATGTGCGTTGTTCCAGAAAGAAGTAAAGTATTTGGGGCATCGTGTTACATCAGACGGAATCTCAACATATGAAGATAAAATAAAAGCAGTAAGGGACTGGCATCAACCTAAAAATCTTCATGAATTGCACAGCTTTTTGGGCCTTTGTACATACTACATACGTTTTGTGCTGAATTCCGCCAGTGTAGCTGCAAGCCTGCATGAGCTGACAAAGAAATCGAGACCATACCATTGGGGCGAGCCACAGGAAAATGCATTCCAGAAACTCAAAGAATTATTATATACGCCACCAGTGCTAGCATATCCTATAGCTGGAGAAAAATTTGAACTGGATACTGATGCGAGCGGTTATGGTATAGGGGGTGTGCTATCCCAAGTAGTTAATGGCACTGAGAAGGTCATAGGGTACTATAGCCGAGTACTCTCAAAATCTGAGAGGAACTACTGTGTGACACGATGTGAGCTTCTGGCGGTACTGGAATGCATTAAACATTACCATAAGTATGGTAATGTATGGTCAACACTTTACATTAAGGACGGATCATTCTGCACTGAGATGGCTATTGCAGTTTAAAAATCCGGAAGGGCAACTCGCAAGGTGGACTGAGCGCCTGCAGAGCTACGACTTCAGCATTGAGCATAGAAGGGGCACAAAGCATAACAATGCGGATGCTCTTTCAAGAGGACCCTGCTGGTTAGAGTGTAAAATTGTGTTAGAACCGAGCAAAAGGAAGGCGTTGTTGATGTTCGGCTAATGCACATCGGCCCTGATGAAGACTGGTCAGCGGCACAGAGGGACGACAGCATACTAAGGAATATTATAGCGGCCAAAGAAGGGGACAGACGACCGTCCCGGAATGAAATTTTGGCGGAAAGCCCATTTCTCCAAATCTTATTGGGCTCAGTGGAACAGCCTCAAGGTAATAAAAGGGTGTTTATACCGCGTATGGGAAAGTGTAGATGGCAAAACAACTTCAAATTTAATAGTTGAGAAACTGAAGCAGCGTTTTTATTGGGTTGGATGTCAACAAGCCGTAGCCGACTGGATAGCAAACTGCCCACAGTGCATAGCAGCCAAAGGAACAGTAAGAAGAAGCAGGGGACAGCTACAACAATACACCTCAGGAGCACCATTCGAGCGGATCGCAATGGATGTAGCAGTTCCCTTTCCCGTCACTGAAGCCGGAAATCGTTATGTACTTGTGGTAATGGACTATTTCAGTAAATGGCCAGAGGTATATGCTATACCTAACCAGGAAGCAAAGACAGTTATAAATGCATTCGTCAACAACTGGGTATTTTGCTGTGGTGTCCCAATAGAATTACATTTCGACCAAGGAAGGAATTTCGAGTCTGCCATATTCAGGGAAATGTGCGAGTTATATGGGATAAAGAAAACCAGAACGACACCGTTGCATCCACAGTCTGATGGCATGGTAGAGAGGTTCAATCGCACCTTAGAAAAGTGCCTGCGAAAAGTAGTAAGCAACCATCAGAAGGATTGGGACGAGCACATTCTCATATGATGACATATAGGTCAGCTATACACGATTCAACATCGAGAACGCCAGCCAAAATTATCTTCGGGACAGAATTAAAACTACCTGGTGATTTGGAATTTGGTGTTAAGCCAACTGTAGAAGAAGGAGCTATTCCGTCCCAAGAGAAGGAGGACTTAAAAGAACTGCATGAGTTCGTGCGTAATAGAATCAAGATGGTCAGTGACAAGATGAAGGCTAGGTATGACCGCGCAGCAAATTTATGGAAGGACAATTGGTTTTACTTTATAACCCACAACGGAAGAAAGGATTGTCCCTAAAATTACAGACTCACTGGGATGGCCCGTACAAAGTGATTAAGAGAGTGAATGACGTCGTATATCGGATACAGAAGTATAACAGCCCAAGGTAGAAAATGAAGATAGTACATCTCGAACGATTAGCGCACTATGGAAGAAGTGATTGCATGCCTATTCGGGTCGAACAGGCTTAAGTGGGCGGCAGTGTTGCAAAGATTAGAAATAGATTTCAATAAAACGACAATGTGGCTATATGTACTTGGCAGCACTGCCAATTATTCTCTATTTGTCAAAATGTTACAACCCTGGTCAACACAATATAGATAATATTCATATTAACGGAAATGGAATACTCTGAAATATACAAGATCATTCGAGGCTGTGCCAATAATAAGCGTAAATAACAACAACGAAAAACCTAGCAACATAAATGCTAAGAGATGTTTTTCTTAATGTACGCAAGTATTCGCTGCTAATAAAACTAAGCAGGTTCACAAGTATACACAGCCATATATACATAGCAGAAGAAGAAACAAAAATACACAACACACAGAACACTCATACATACATAGTTACCATAAGCAAAACACACAAGTCAGCATTGTCATGTATACAAACACACGTATATAGCTGCATGTTAAGTACCGTACAACTAACAACAACCATGCCCAGAAGCTTCGCGAAGTTACCAGAAGACGTCACTTCGCTATATAAAGACGCTGCCAGAGCTCAGCGAGTCAGAGTGTGATTTCAAATATAGACGTGTTAACACTGCTAAGTGTTTAGTAGTACAAATACTCGTGTTAATAAAGTAAGAAATAAAGTGTTGCCGCATTATATTCCTAAAATTAATTTGTCTGTGTTTTAATTTGATTCAATTAAACGAATCCTTGAAGGATAAGGAAAAAAAACCGTTTTTGCGAAAAGGTCTAAAAACGCAACAATATGTAGCATCTTTAACGTGTATCTACGTTTATAATTATTCTCTGTATATAAAATTGACACATTATTAAAATATGGAAAATGCTATTTTTTGTGAAGATATATTGTTTCTATATTTTTAATCTCTTCTATGACTAGCTAATCTGGTTTTAAGTTTATTTTTAGTTGTACCTACATATATTTTATCACAATTTTCACTACTATTACCACTACAAGGAATTTGATAAACTATATTTGATCTTTCTAAAGTTGTATCTTATCTGTTGTTTTGCTAAATAATTTACCACAGATTCATACATTTTATGTGCCATTCTATACTTCTTATTGTCAAGATTTTAGATTTTTCTATTGTTTCTGACATTTTTGGTACATATGTTAAAGATTTATAGATTTTTATCTCAGAAGAAACATCTACATTCCTTCTTTTATATCTATATTGTCTTATTAATTTGCAAATTAAGTAATTAGGGAAACTATTATTAACTAATATATATTTAATAATTTTTATATGAATAATATGAAACTCAATATTACTTACTGATAATATTCTTTCTACAAGATTTTTAGCCGTATTTATAGTCATTCTTCTAGGATGTTTTGAAAAATAGTTAATTATTCTGCCTGAAGAATGATGCAAAATTGTAGCACTTTTTGTGCCCTTTAATATGGTATAATTTAATTTTTGGCACAAAGTCAGGTTTGGGTGATCGAAACACAAAGGCACAAAGGAAAGTCAACATCTGTTTTATTCAACTTACACAGCAGAGCAGAACAGCTATTTTCGAAAGTCGCAACATTTTCATCATCAGTGCTCATGTGTGTATTGTGTTTGTCACCACTTTTTTTTAGGTGGCTTAGAATGTGATAACAGTTCTTATTTACACAAATTTTATTGTGAAATTTTATTGGAAAAATTAATGTTAGTAAAAACAAGTTTTTAAAAATCTTGTTTAAAAGAATAACTATGAGCAAAAATTTTATGATGTTAATTGTAGCAATTGACACAAAGGCAGGTTTGGGAGTTGTAGGTCGAAAAATTACAAATTAACGTTCTTAAAAATACGTTTTTGGAAAAAATTTTTCAAAAGAGTAACAATACAACAAAAATTGAGATTTCGGCACAAAGTGAGATTTATGCGTTGTAGGTCGAAAAATAAAATATTAATGTCATTAAAAAAGTTTTTGGAAACATTTTTTCGAAAGAAGAACAATACAATAAGATGGTATAATTAAATTTTTGGCACGTCAGGTTTGGGAGTTGTAGGTCAAAAATTGGAAAAACTAATGTTAGTAAAAACAAGTTTTTTTTTTTAAATTTGGTAGAAGAAGTAATAATACAGCAAACATTTAATAATGCCAAATTGTTGCCCCTTTTATGTCCTTTAAGACGGTATAACTCAATTTTTGGCACAAACTCAGGTTTGGGAGTTGTATGTAAAAAGCATTTAATGATTCCCTCTAAGATGTTGTAATAGAATTTTTAGCACAAAGTCAGATTTGGGAGTTGTAGGTCGAAAAATGAAATATTTATGCTAGCAAAAAAAAACCTTTTCAAATTTGTTTAAAAGAGTAACAAAAAAGCAAAAATTAAATTTTTAGCACAAAGTCAGATTTAGGAGTTGAAGGTCGAAAAATAAAAATATTAATTTTGGTAAAAAAAAGTTTTTGGAAGAATTTGTTCGAAAGAAAAACAATACGACAAAAATTGAATGACGCCAAATTATAGCCCATTTTATGACCTTTAAGATGGTATATTTCAATTTTTAGCACAAAGTCAGGTTTGAGAGTTGTAGATCGAAACACGAAAAAATAATGTTAGTAAAAACAAAAAGTTTTTTGAAAAACTTGATCGAAAGAGCAAGAATACAGCAAAAATTTAATGAATCCCTTTAAGATGGTATAATTGAATTCTTGGTACAATGTCAGATTGGGGTGTTGCAGGTCGGCAAATGAAAAATTAATGTTATAAATAAAATTTTTGGAAAAAATTTTAACAATACAGTAAAAATTTAATGATGCCAAATTGTAGCCCCTTTTATGCCCTTGAACATGGTATAATAAAATTTTTGACACAGTCAGGTTTGGGAGTTGTATGTCAAAAATTGGAAGTATTAATATTAGTAAAAACAATTTTCTTGAAAAACTTGTTTGAAAGAGTTACAAGACAGCAAAAATATATTGATGCCTGTTATGCACTTTGAGACGGTATCATTAAATGTTTGACACAAAGTAAGGTTTGGGAGTTGTATGTCAAAAATTGGAAGTATTAATGTTAGTAAAAACTATTTTATTGAAAAACTTGTTTGAAAGAGTAACAATAGAGTAAAAATTTACCGATGTCGATTTGTATCCCCTTTTATGCCCTTGGAGACGGTATAATAAAATTTTTGACACAAAGTCAGATTTGGGGGTTGTAGGTCGAAAAATTAAAAATTAATGTTAATAAGAAAGTTTTTTTGAAAAATTAGTTTGAAAGAGCAACACCGCAGCAAACATTTGATGATGCCAAATTGTAACCACTTTTATGCCCTTTAAGACGGTATAATTCCATTTTTGGCACAAAGTCAAGTTTGGGAGTGGTAGGTCAAAATATAATAAATTAATGTTGGCAAAAAAAAGTTTTTGGAATTTGTCCGAAAGAGCAACAATAAATGGAACAATTTAATGATTCCCTTTAAGATGGTATAATTGAATTTTTGGCACAAAGTCAGATTGGGGAGTTGTAGGTCGAAAAATGAAAAATCAATGTTAGTAAAAAAGTTTTTGAAAAATTTGTTCGAAAGAACAAAAACGCTGTAAAAATTTAATGATGCCACTTTTTGGCACAAAGTCAGGTTTGACAGATGTAGGTCGAAAATTGAAAAATTAATGTTATTAAAAACTATTTTTTTTAATTTTTTTGCAAGAGTAACAATACAGCAAAAGTTTAATGATGCCAAATTGTAGCCCCTTTTATGTCCTTTTAGATGGTATAATTTAATTTTTGGCACAAAGGCACAAATTTAATTTTTGGGCAGTGCAATTCGAAAAATCAAAAATTTATGTTAGTAAAAGTTTTTTTATTTGCTCCGAAAAGTAACAAAAAAGCAAAAAATTAATTATTGGCACAAAGACAGATTTGGGAGTAGTAGGTCGAAAAAAAAATGTTTGCTAAAAATTTTTTTTTGAAGAATTTGTTCAAAAGAAAAACAATACAGCAAAAATTGAATGATGCCAAATTATAGCCCATTTTTTGCCATTTAAGATGGTATAATTAAATTTGTTCCATAAAGTCTGGTTTGGGAGTTGTAGATCGAAAGATGAAAGCATAATGATAGTAAAAAAAGTTTTGGAAAAACTTGATCGAAAGAATCAATTGAATGATTCCCTTTAAGATGGTATAATTGAATTTTCGGCACATGGTCAGATTAGGGAGTTGTAAGTCGAAAAATGAAAAATTAATGTTATTACAAAAAATTGTGTGTTAAAAATTAAAAAAATTTATGTAGGTAAAAAAAGTTTTTGGAAGAATTTGTTCGAAAGAGCAACAATACAGCAAATATTTACTTTTTGGCACAAAGTCAAATTTTGGGATGGTAGGACGAAAGTTAAAAGAATTAAAATTGGTAGAAAAAGTTTTTAGAAGAATTTGTCCGAAAGAAAAACAATACAGCAAAAATTGGTTGATACCAAACTATAACCCATTTTATACCCTTTAAGATGGTATTATTAAATTTTTGGCACAAAGACAGTTTTAGAAGTTGTAGGTCGAAAAATAAAAAAATTGTTATTGCAATTCTTCTTCAGGCTCTAGGTCTAAGAATCGAAAATAAAACTCTTGTTATGTTTTATCTGGGTATATGTGTATATTTTTTTATTATTTCGAACACCTTCGGTGTTCTTCTTCTTCAAGAAAAACTGAAAAAGCAATTTAGTTGTCACAATATTTAGTATCACAAAAATATAAATTAATTTAAAATAAGTACAGAGTTTTTATAAAAAAGTGTTTAAAACTATAAACATAACAACACGTACATATATTTTGTCTTACTTTTGAGAAAAGTCGTCTAGTTTCGAAAAGGTTCAATGTTTACTAAATTTGTTTTGCTTTATTGTGTTTTTTATTTTAAGTCTATACGTATGCGCGCAAGTTTCCGTGTCTGTTTTGTAGTTCATCCTAATTTCGGCGGGAGTGTTAATTATATGTAGCATTTCTACTGTGAATCTTTTTTTTATAATTATGTATGTTCTTGTTGTAATATTTCTGCTGGCGAGTGACCATGCATTGCACAGTAGGCTGTTAATGCGGTTTTTTGTTCTAAATTTTGATTTCTATTTTTGTAATTAGATTTGTGTGCGGCTAATCTTGACCTAAGTTTTGCTTTTGTTGTTCCTACATATATTTTTACATTACATACATTTTTGCTATATCCATAGCACGGTATTTTGTAGATAACATTATATATATCTAATTTGTCTAGTTTTGTTTTTGTGTTCGAAAACAGGGAGTTTAAAGTGTTTGTGGTTTTAAAGCAATGCTAACGTCAGCATTGCTGTAGATATTTGACTGCGTGATTCTGCCTGAGAAACCTCATACGTGTGTTAAGGACTTGTATATCCTTTCCGATTTTGGCGTTTATAGTTTGTTTATATTCTTTATAGTGTCTCGTATAATATTGATTATTAACGGGTATGAAAAGCTGTTTTTTAGTAATATTGTTTTTATATTTTAGCTGTGAAATTTTTTACCACTTTTTATTTTGACGTGTTTTGGATGGTTTGAATGGAAATTTATAATTCTCCCCGACGCAGTTAGTTTTTGGTAGCAATCAGTTATTAAAAAATGGTTTTATCTTATAACTAAGGCATCTAAAAACGGTAGCTTTCCATCTTTCTCTACTTGTATCGTAAATTGAATTCTTCGGTGGAAACTATTTAAACATTTGATTATTTTATCTACACTGCTGCGGTTAATGATGCAAAACAAATCCTCAACATACTAACTTAGAGCTCTTGGTCTTATATCTAATTTTTCCATGCTTTGGTCTAGTAACTCTTCCATCATTATATCAGCAACTATCGGTGATGCTGGTGATCCCATAGGCATTCCTTTTAATTGCTCATATATTTTGTCATTATACTTAAAATTTTTTATTATCTTTTATACAAAACGTTAGGTTATCCAAAAACAGATCTTTTGGTATATTTGTGTGTAGGGAAACTTTGTCCCATTTTTCCTTTATTAAATCGATTGCTAAATTGACGGGTATACTTGGAAAAAGTGATATCACATCAAAAGATACTAATACCTCCTCTTGAGAAATAATAAAAATATATACACATATACCGAGATAAAACATAACAAGAGTTTAATTTTCGATTCTTAGACCTAGAGCCTGAAGATGAATTACAATAAGAATTTAAGTTAAAAAACAAGGTCGAATAATATACAAAAATAATTTAAAAATAAAATATTAATGTTGGTAAAAAAAAGTTTTTGGAAGAATTTGTCCGAAAGAAAAACAACACAGCAAAAATTAAATGATGCCAAATTATAACCAATTTTATGCCGTTTCAGATGGTATAATAAAATTTTTGACACAGTCAGGTTTGGGAGTTGTATGTCAAAAATTGGAAGTATTAATATTAGTAAAAACAATTTTCTTGAAAAACTTGTTTGAAAGAGTTACAAGACAGCAAAAATATATTGATGCCTGTTATGCACTTTGAGACGGTATCATTAAATGTTTGACACAAAGTAAGGTTTGGGAGTTGTATGTCAAAAATTGGAAGTATTAATGTTAGTA
This sequence comes from Linnaemya vulpina, assembly GCA_963675445.1. Taxonomy (NCBI): domain Eukaryota; kingdom Metazoa; phylum Arthropoda; class Insecta; order Diptera; family Tachinidae; genus Linnaemya; species Linnaemya vulpina. The sequence goes on from OY776276.1 coordinate 34,484,135, forward strand.
AAAACTATTTTATTAAAAAACTTGTTTGAAAGAGTAACAATAGAGTAAAAATTTACCGATGCCGATTTGTATCACTTTTATGCCCTTGGAGACGGTATAATAAAATTTTTGACACAAAGTCAGATTTGGGAGTTGTAGGTCGAAAAATTAAAAATTAATGTTAATAAGAAAGTTTTTTTGAAAAATTAGTTTGAAAGAGCAACACCGCAGCAAACATTTGATGATGCCAAATTGTAACCACTTTTATGCCCTTTAAGACGGTATAATTCCATTTTTGGCACAAAGTCAAGTTTGGGAGTGGTAGGTCAAAATATAATAAATTAATGTTGGCAAAAAAAGTTTTTGGAATTTGTCCGAAAGAGCAACAATAAATGGAACAATTTAATGATTCCCTTTAAGATGGTATAATTGAATTTTTGGCACAAGGTCAGATTGGGGAGTTGTAGGTCGAAAAATGAAAAATCAATGTTAGTAAAAAAGTTTTTGAAAAATTTGTTCGAAAGAACAAAAACGCTGTAAAAATTTAATGATGCCACTTTTTGGCACAAAGTCAGGTTTGACAGATGTAGGTCGAAAATTGAAAAATTAATGTTATTAAAAACTATTTTTTTTTAATTTTTTTGCAAGAGTAACAATACAGCAATAGTTTAATGATGCCAAATTGTAGCCCCTTTTATGTCCTTTTAGATAGTATAATTTAATTTTTGGCACAAAGGCACAAATTTAATTTTTCGGCAGTGCAAGTCGAAAAATCAAAAATTTATGTTAGTAAAAGTTTTTTTTATTTGCTCCGAAGAGTAACAAAAAAGCAAAAAATTAATTATTGGCACAAAGTCAGATTTGGGAGTAGTAGGTCGAAAAAAAAATGTTTGCTAAAAAAATTTTTTTGGAAGAATTTGTTCAAAAGAAAAACAATACAGCAAAAATTGAATGATGCCAAATTATAGCCCATTTTTTGCCATTTAAGATGGTATAATTAAATTTGTTCCATAAAGTCTGGTTTGGGAGTTGTAGATCGAAAGATGAAAGCATAATGATAGTAAAAAAAGTTTTGGAAAAACTTGATCGAAAGAATCAATTGAATGATTCCCTTTAAGATGGTATAATTGAATTTTCGGCACATGGTCAGATTAGGGAGTTGTAAGTCGAAAAATGAAAAATTAATGTTATTACAAAAAATTGTGTGTTAAAAATTAAAAAAATTTATGTAGGTAAAAAAAGTTTTTGGAAGAATTTGTTCGAAAGAGCAACAATACAGCAAATATTTACTTTTTGGCACAAAGTCAAATTTTGGGATGGTAGGACGAAAGTTAAAAGAATTAAAATTGGTAGAAAAAGTTTTTAGAAGAATTTGTCCGAAAGAAAAACAATACAGCAAAAATTGGTTGATACCAAACTATAACCCATTTTATACCCTTTAAGATGGTATTATTAAATTTTTGGCACAAAGACAGTTTTAGAAGTTGTAGGTCGAAAAATAAAAAAATTGTTATTGCAATTCTTCTTCAGGCTCTAGGTCTAAGAATCGAAAATAAAACTCTTGTTATGTTTTATCTGGGTATATGTGTATATTTTTTTATTATTTCGAACACCTTCGGTGTTCTTCTTCTTCAAGAAAAACTGAAAAAGCAATTTAGTTGTCACAATATTTAGTATCACAAAAATATAAATTAATTTAAAATAAGTACAGAGTTTTTATAAAAAAGTGTTTAAAACTATAAACATAACAACACGTACATATATTTTGTCTTACTTTTGAGAAAAGTCGTCTAGTTTCGAAAAGGTTCAATGTTTACTAAATTTGTTTTGCTTTATTGTGTTTTTTATTTTAAGTCTATACGTATGCGCGCAAGTTTCCGTGTCTGTTTTGTAGTTCATCCTAATTTCGGCGGGAGTGTTAATTATATGTAGCATTTCTACTGTGAATCTTTTTTTTATAATTATGTATGTTCTTGTTGTAATATTTCTGCTGGCGAGTTACCATGCATTCCACAGTAGGCTGTTGATGCGGTTTTTTGTTCTAAATTTTGATTTCTATTTTTGTAATTAGATTTGTGTGCGGCTAATCTTGACCTAAGTTTTGCTTTTGTTGTTCCTACATATATTTTTACATTACATACATTTTTGCTATATCCATAGCACGGTATTTTGTAGATAACATTATATTTATCTAATTTGTCTAGTTTTGTTTTTGTGTTCGAAAACAGGGAGTTTAAAGTGTTTGTGGTTTTAAAGCAATGCTAACGTCAGCATTGCTGTAGATATTTGACTGCGTGATTCTGCCTGAGAAACCTCATACGTGTGTTAAGGACTTGTATATCCTTTCCGATTTTGGCGTTTGTGGTTTGTTTATATTCTTTATAGTGTCTCGTATAATATTGATTATTAACGGGTATGAAAAGCTGTTTTTTAGTAATATTGTTTTTATATTTTTGAAATTTTAGCTGTGAAATTTTTTACCACTTTTTATTTTGACGTGTTTTGGATGGTTTGAATGGAAATTTATAATTCTCCCCGACCCAGTTAGTTTTTGGTAGCAATCAGTTATTAAAAAATGGTTTTATCTTATAACTAAGGCATCTAAAAACGGTAGCTTTCCATCTTTCTCTACTTGTATCGTAAATTGAATTCTTCGGTGGAAACTATTTAAACATTTGATTATTTTATCTACACCGCTGCGGTTAATGATGCAAAACAAATCCTCAACATACTAACTTAGAGCTCTTGGTCTTATATCTAATTTTTCCATGCTTTGGTCTAGTAACTCTTCCATCATTATATCAGCAACTATCGGTGATGCTGGTGATCCCATAGGCATTCCTTTTAATTGCTCATATATTTTGTCATTATACTTAAAATTTTTTATTATCTTTTATACAAAACGTTAGGTTATCCAAAAACAGATCTTTTGGTATATTTGTGTGTAGGGAAACTTTGTCCCATTTTTCCTTTATTAAATCGATTGCTAAATTGACGGGTATACTTGGAAAAAGTGATATCACATCAAAAGATACTAATACCTCCTCTTGAGAAATAATAAAAATATATACACATATACCGAGATAAAACATAACAAGAGTTTAATTTTCGATTCTTAGACCTAGAGCCTGAAGATGAATTACAATAAGAATTTAAGTTAAAAAACAAGGTCGAATAATATACAAAAATAATTTAAAAATAAAATATTAATGTTGGTAAAAAAAAGTTTTTGGAAGAATTTGTCCGAAAGAAAAACAACACAGCAAAAATTAAATGATGCCAAATTATAACCAATTTTATGCCGTTTCAGATGGTATAATAAAATTTTTGACACAGTCAGGTTTGGGAGTTGTATGTCAAAAATTGGAAGTATTAATATTAGTAAAAACAATTTTCTTGAAAAACTTGTTTGAAAGAGTTACAAGACAGCAAAAATATATTGATGCCTGTTATGCACTTTGAGACGGTATCATTAAATGTTTGACACAAAGTAAGGTTTGGGAGTTGTATGTCAAAAATTGGAAGTATTAATGTTAGTAAAAACTATTTTATTGAAAAACCTGTTTGAAAGAGTAACAATAGAGTAAAAATTTACCGATGCCGATTTGTATCCCCTTTTATGCCCTTGGAGACGGTATAATAAAATTTTTGACACAAAGTCAGATTTGGGAGTTGTAGGTCGAAAAATTAAAAATTAATGTTAATAAGAAAGTTTTTTTGAAAAATTAGTTTGAAAGAGCAACACCGCAGCAAACATTTGATGATGCCAAATTGTAACCACTTTTATGCCCTTTAAGACGGTATAATTCCATTTTTGGCACAAAGTCAAGTTTGGGAGTGGTAGGTCAAAATATAATAAATTAATGTTGGCAAAAAAAGTTTTTGGAATTTGTCCGAAAGAGCAACAATAAATGGAACAATTTAATGATTCCCTTTAAGATGGTATAATTGAATTTTTGGCACAAGGTCAGATTGGGGAGTTGTAGGTCGAAAAATGAAAAATCAATGTTAGTAAAAAAGTTTTTTAAAAATTTGTTCGAAAGAACAAAAACGCTGTAAAAATTTAATGATGCCACTTTTTGGCACAAAGTCAGGTTTGACAGATGTAGGTCGAAAATTGAAAAATTAATGTTATTAAAAACTATTTTTTTTTTATTTTTTTGCAAGAGTAACAATACAGCAATAGTTTAATGATGCCAAATTGTAGCCCCTTTTATGTCCTTTTAGATGGTATAATTTAATTTTTGGCACAAAGGCACAAATTTAATTTTTGGGCAGTGCAAGTCGAAAAATCAAAAATTTATGTTAGTAAAAGTTTTTTTTATTTGCTCCGAAGAGTAACAAAAAAGCAAAAAATTAATTATTGGCACAAAGTCAGATTTGGGAGTAGTAGGTCGAAAAAAAAATGTTTGCTAAAAAAATTTTTTTTGAAGAATTTGTTCAAAAGAAAACCAATACAGCAAAAATTGAATGATGCCAAATTATAGCCCATTTTTTGCCATTTAAGATGGTATAATTAAATTTGTTCCATAAAGTCTGGTTTGGGAGTTGTAGATCGAAAGATGAAAGCATAATGATAGTAAAAAAAGTTTTGGAAAAACTTGATCGAAAGAATCAACTGAATGATTCCCTTTAAGATGGTATAATTGAATTTTCGGCACATGGTCAGATTAGGGAGTTGTAAGTCGAAAAATGAAAAATTAATGTTATTACAAAAAATTGTGTGTTAAAAATTAAAAAAATTTATGTAGGTAAAAAAAGTTTTTGGAAGAATTTGTTCGAAAGAGCAACAATACAGCAAATATTTAATTTTTGGCACAAAGTCAAATTTTGGGATGGTAGGACGAAAGTTAAAAGAATTAAAATTGGTAGAAAAAGTTTTTAGAAGAATTTGTCCGAAAGAAAAACAATACAGCAAAAATTGGATGATACCAAACTATAATCCATTTTATACCCTTTAAGATGGTATTATTAAATTTTTGGCACAAAGACAGTTTTAGAAGTTGTAGGTCGAAAAATAAAAAAATTGTTATTGCAATTCTTCTTCAGGCTCTAGGTCTAAGAATCGAAAATAAAACTCTTGTTATGTTTTATCTGGGTATATATGTATATTTTTTTATTATTTCGAACACCTTCGGTGTTCTTCTTCTTCAAGAAAAACTGAAAGAGCAATTTAGTTGTCACAATATTTAGTATCACAAAAATATAAATTAATTTAAAATAAGTACAGAGTTTTTATAAAAAAAATTTAAAACTATAAACATAACAACACGTACATATATTTTGTCTTACTTTTGAGAAAAGTCGTCTAGTTTTGAAAAGGTTCAATGTTTACTAAATTTGTTTTGCTTTATTGTGTTTTTTATTTTAAGTCTATACGTATGCGCGAGTTAAGTTTTCTATTTATTATAGAATTAAAAAAAATATTTTTTCCCTGAACGACGTGCGCTCAACTTTTATTTATTTTCTCTTAATTCTAATGAGTATGTCTTAGTGCACATGCTAATTCAAAAACTGACTATTCTCGTGAATAGTTTGTCTTATATAGAAAAAATGTAAGTGTTGATAAGGATTAGTTACTCATCTTTATCAATATGTTTACAAACTGTTTATTTCTTAAATTACTTTGTTTAGATATTTTATACGTACTTATCATATATTCTTTGTTATATAAAATTGTGTTCTTATCATATATTCTTTGTTATTAAAATGTGTTGTTATCATATATTCTTTGTTACATAAAAATGTGTTATTATCGTATATTCTTTGTTACATAAAAATGTGTTCTTGTCATAACTAAGTATGATAACATTTTCTGCTTAACTTAAGTGTTAGGTTGATTCAATTCAAGGTTACGAGTATCTTTCTTAAAAGATAAAATTTAAATAATCAATCTACATACTCGTGTACCTTAACTTACATATTCGTGTACCTTAACTCTCCTCCTTCTTAAAAAAGATCGCCCCGATCTTTCCTAATTCTACCTAAAACTATATTATAATATGCGTAGTATAATTCTGCTTGTTTCTTTTGTTTATAGATTAAGAAATATTTATACAATTTTAGTCCGAATATAATTATACCTATAACTGTTACTATTATAAGTAAAGAATAAAAGGTTGATCTGAAAGGATGTTCTTCATATGGAATAATGAATTTTCTAATTGAATCTATATTATTAAATGCATTTTCCTTATCTGATTCTATGATTTTTTCTATTTCAAAATCTTCATGGTGTTTGTTATGTATGGCTTCTACTAATCTATCATGAAGGTTCCTATATAAAATACCATCAATATTAACTTTGTCCGTATATGTAACTAAATGTGTTCCTGTTATTGATTTGTTTTCTACTGTGTGGTCTCCGTCTAATAATATTAAACCTTCATCAATTTCTAATAATGCACTGTTATATTCCTGAATGACTGTGCATTTGCTATTTTTATCTTCAAGAAGTGGAATTATACATGTATCCGTTTCGTTGTTTCTTTGACAAATATATCTTCCTAGATAATTTTCGCAATGGGTGACTCTAATATATTCTTTATTACAATAGGCAATTTGTTCATCTGTTTTGATTTTCCCATGTCGAAAGCTTATAGGTGTGATTTTGAAAAGTTTACAATGATTGTTGAGTATAGGGTATTTATAAATAGCTATAAATAAATCTCCTGTTCCAGCAATATGAACGTCTGCGTATTCTAATATGTTTATTATAGGTACAGTAATTAGTTCATGTTGTATTACTTCCTTTATATCGACAATGTTTAAAGATTCTGTTAAATATTCATTGTTTTTCGCAGCATTAATTGTCCTAACAAGTAGCATAAGTTGGTCATACACCTGTTCTATTATAAGGTTATTTGTTAATGTGTGATTGTGTAGTTCGTCAATTAATTTCTCAAATCTTGAATTAACTAGGCGTTGTTTTTGGTTGTTGTTTATTAATTTATTTATTGCTGTTTCCATTTCAATAAAGTCGTCATGATCCGGATTTCCTGTGATAAATTTCAATGCTGATCCTAGAAAGTTTAAGGATCTTGAGTACCGTTTGTGTTCATTTAATTGATCTGCTAAAGCTTCAATCTTCTTTATCCAGATAGTTTCTTGAGCAGTTGGTTTATATTCCTCTGTAACAATCTTCCTATATGGAGTTAAGATTTTCGTCAAATTAGTGACGTGAAAAAGATATGACTGGTCATCATATAAAAGAACGTCATCAGTTCTAGTTAGAACGTATTTCTGATTTTGCAGGTTTTTTAGTTCCATGGTTGCCTTGTTTATTTGGCATACCGCGGCGAGTAATATCAGGTATAATATCATCATTTTTGTTTAAAGTGTAGTTTTTAATATTGTTTTTATGAACTATTACTCCTCCCTTTGTTAAAATCGTGTCCTCACGATCTTCATGAACAATATGTTTTTTGTACTTAGCGTCACTTTTTTTCCTTAAATTCTTTATATTCACTAGAATTTGTTCTCCTTCTGTAAAGGTTCTGTGTTTTGTTCCTTGATTTAATTTTCCTAAAACTTTATCGGACGCTTTTTTTAAATTATTATAAATTTTTTTACTATCAAATTGGATAGTGCCAAAGTGTATTTCACTAGGTTTATGTTGAGTGACTGAATGTATCGTGTTGTTTAGTGCTTTTATAGCTGTAAATAATTCTTCGGTTGAACTCGTTTCATTCTGTATCTTTAATATTCTTGTTAATTCCGTTATCGTTCCATGTTCTCTTTCTATTTGACCATTTGCTGATGATCTGTACACTGGTGTGTTTATTTTATCAATATTGTGTTTTGTGCACATTATTTTTACTGCAGCTGTGTTCAAACATGGTTCGTTATCTGTCATAAGACGTTTGCAATTGGGATAATTATTAATGATAAGTTCTTCTATTTTTTCATCCATATGCGTTTTATCTGAAACTTGTCTCACTACGACGTATTTGGAGAATTTGTCGATAGCGCAAATAAATGTTTTATTTTCATTGTAATATACATCCATGTGTATGAGCTGATTAGGTTCTGTTGGAATTGTAGCATCTCTCAATGGTTGTTTTATTGGATTTCTTTCGTATTTACCGAAAAGACATGGTGAGCATTTTTTGTTGTATGCTTTGCAATGTTTTCTCATATCGGGCCAGTAACATGTTAATAATATTTCTTTGATATTATTTTTGTAGCCTCTGTGTGCACGATTATGTGTAAATTCAACAATATTACGTTGTTGTTCTTTATCAATAATGTCTTTTAGTTTAATTGGTGTATGTATAAATGTTGTGTTTAAAAATGTATTTTTGATAATAGGAGCTACTTTGAATATAGTTTCCGCTGTCGCATGTATAGCTGTTATTCGTTTTGGTATTATCACCTTTTTTAATTCTTCTATCAACTTTTGTTCTGACGTATAATTTATTGTATGTCTTATTCTATTTGGAAAAACTGTACGTGTTCTTACTTCATTGATGTGTTTATTTGGTACTAGATCAATTTGTATACCATATGCATTAAATGGAGTATGAACAGTTTTAAATATAGTTTCTAAAGATGATTCGGCTGAATGTATGGTGTCTTCTGATGTCGTACTTAGTACATTTACAATGTGTCTTGACAATGCGTCTGCTACTACGTTTTCTTTACCTGGCTTATACTTAAGCTTAGCACCATATTCTTCAATTATATTCTTCCAGCGTTTCAGCTTTGTGTTTGGATTTTTATCCGAAATGGAAAATGTTAATGACTGATGGTCAGTAAATATTGTTAAGTCTGGACTTCCGTAGACATAGTTCCTGAATTTTTGTAATGCCCAAATTATGGCTAATAATTCTTTTTCGTTGGTACTGTAGTTTTCCTCAGTACTTGACAAAGTTCTACTAATAAAAGCAATCGGTTTACCTAGTTGTGTTAGTACTGCACCTAAAGCTATGTTTGATGCATCTGTCGTGAGTTCAAATGGTTTATCAACTCTGGGTTGTTGAAGTTCCACTTGTTCCTTTAAACAATTTTTTAATTTATTGAACGCATCTATGGCTGGTTGATCTAATTTTATTATAGTATTTTTACTTTGATTTTTTGTAACATTACCATTTTCTCCTCTCAAATGAACAGTAAGTGGCTTAGCTATTGTTGCATAGTTCTTTACAAACTTACGGTAGTAACCTGTCATTCCTAGAAAACCTCTAAGTTCCTTTAAATTTTGCGGAATGGGCAGTTTATCTATTGCTTCAATTTTTTCTGGATTTGTTGAGATTTTTCCATGCTTAATTACATGTCCTAAATATTCAACTTCTGTTTGAAAAAACTTACTTTTATCTTTGGATATTCTTAGAGTTGCCTTATTTAGGGCTTCGAAGACAATTTCAATATGTTTCATATGCTCATCAGCCGATGATGAATATATTAAAACGTCATCAATATAGACATAAGCAAATTTTCCAATGTAATCACGAAGTATTTCGTCTACGCATCTTTGAAAGATGGCAGGAGCATTTTTTTAAACCGAAAGGCATTCTTTTATATTCATAGTGACCACCTAAGACAGAGAAAGCTGTCTTTTCCTGATCAGAATCTTTAATTTTTATTTGATGGAATCCTGATTCCAAATCAAGTGTTGTAAACAATGAGGCCTGTCCTAAATTTTGCAGTACCGTCGTAATATCTGGTATAGGGTATTTATCTGAAATAGTATTTTTATTTAGTTTTTGAAAGTCTACGACCATTCTACGCTTGGGTTGACCTGATTCGTCTAATCCTTTTTTTGGGACTGTCCAAATCGGTGAGTTGAAAGGGCTATTACTTTTTGAAATGATACCTTCATCAAGTAATCTTTTAACTTCGTTATTAACAAATTCATTGTCAGCTATTGGGTATGGGTACTGTTTTGTATAAATAGGATCTTCTGTCACTGTTCTAATTGTCGCTTCCAGTAGATTTGTAAAAGGTAATGGCCCAATGCCATTGTTTTCTTCCATTAAATCATCTATTCTTCTTCTATATTTTTCATATTTTTCATTAACTAAATAATTAATTTTAATTGCTTCCTCTTCCCCTAATTTAAATATCATTTTATCTAAATCTATTCTTCCTTTTAATGTTTTTAATCCTTTGTAACCTAATAATATATCAAAATCTTTTAATTCATCTGTTTCGTAGAAATCTAATATTTTATTAAATATTTGAGCAGTTTGTTTTTTTTCCAAAGTAGATGTACCGTGAATTGAATAAACCTTAACGTTTTCTTTTAAATTTTCAGAGTCACTTAACTTAATTTCTGAATTTACATAGTTATGGGTTGCACCTGTGTCAACTAGTACAAGATAATCTCTACTACCGTCTGACAAGGTGAGACAAGGCAACCCGTGTCTTAGTTTAAATGCTTAAAATTATTTTTCTTTTTACTTACAATATTTGATGAATTTCCAGTTTCTACACACATGTCATCTTTGTCATCTTCCATACATAGGTTATTCACTCGCATAGCTTTTTGATGCTGGTAATTACCACTGGGTTCTCGTTGCCTTTTAGGTATATTGGAGTTGTAGGTACCTTGTTGGTTGAAACTCGATTGTTGTTGGTTATATCGTTGTTGTTGTGTTGATACATTGTTGATCCAAGGTTTTGTTATAAACTGTCGAGTATTTCCTGATGATATATCCATTGGTTCCGGACGAGTATAATTCTGTTGATGATGATGTCCATGTTGCTTAAATGTTGTTATATTTGGACGTCTTTGAAATTCTTGTCTCGATTGGTGCTTCGGACGAACATATCCTTCTTGTCTGGGCTCTTCATAACTTAGATTTAATCGTCTATGTTCATTATCATGCTCAATTGTTCTCGCAATTGCATATGCATGTTCTAGATCCTTAATTTGGTTACCATAAAGAGTGGATCTTATATAAGAGTTTTTAATTCCATCCTTAAATACTCTGACTGCTTCCTGAACAGCTTCTTCCATCATTATCTCAATTGTATTTTTTGGATGACCTGACATCGAAATTTTTGACGTGATGAGAGTCAGGGATCTGTTTATGTCATCATGATACTGGCTTAGAGTTTTATTGCCTTGTTGAAGTCTTCTCAATTCGTCTTGTAATACATAGATTGGTCTTTGATCTGCGTATGTGTAGTCCAAACGATTTTTTATAGCCTCCCAATTAAATATTGTGTTGTGATTTATAAGGACATCTGATGCAGATCCTCGTATTTTTGTCTTTACTATTGATAAAGCTTCACAATACCTGTTTGAAAATTCATGTTGTTTTATTCCATCCATTAACCTTGAGACGTCTTCTCTCCATGATCGGTATTCTAGTTGATTGCCATTAAACTCAGGCAATGTTTTAAATACATCCAAATTAATTTGTTCCGGGGTATTATATGTCATCATAACGGCTCGTAAGGGTTGTGGTATGCTTGGTTGTAGGTCGGGTGCTTGATTTAATCTTCGTTCAAGTTCCTCATTTTTTTCATTCAATGATTGCATGGTTAGCTGCATACTCGCAATTTGTTGTATCAAAGCTTCCATGTTTATTTGTAGGTTACCAGGATTAGCCATATTTTCTTCTTCCGTTAATCTGTTACTATCGAAAACTTTTTGTCTTTGTTTCTTCATTAATTGTTCACCTTAATTTTTTAATTTAAATTTTCTCTAGAGCACAAATTTACTTTATTGTGGTCAGAGTTTACTTAAATTATTTCTGGAGTCTTGAGTTACTTTACAAGAGTCAGTTTTAGTATCCTTGTTGCGGCAAGGATGAATATCGTGGTCCGCCTCGTGAAGAATAACAATATATTAATCTCCTGGCAGGATCGCCAGTTAAGTTTTCTATTTATTATAGAATTAAAAAAAATATTTTTTCCCTGAACGACGTGCGCTCAACTTTTATTTATTTTCTCTTAATTCTAATGAGTATGTCTTAGTGCACATGCTAATTCAAAAACTGACTATTCTCGTGAATAGTTTGTCTTATATAGAAAAAATGTAAGTGTTGATAAGGATTAGTTACTCATCTTTATCAATATGTTTACAAACTGTTTATTTCTTAAATTACTTTGTTTAGATATTTTATACGTACTTATCATATATTCTTTGTTATATAAAATTGTGTTCTTATCATATATTCTTTGTTATTAAAATGTGTTGTTATCATATATTCTTTGTTACATAAAAATGTGTTATTATCGTATATTCTTTGTTACATAAAAATGTGTTCTTGTCATAACTAAGTATGATAACATTTTCTGCTTAACTTAAGTGTTAGGTTGATTCAATTCAAGGTTACGAGTATCTTTCTTAAAAGATAAAATTTAAATAATCAATCTACATACTCGTGTACCTTAACTTACATATTCGTGTACCTTAACTCGCGCAAGTTTCCGTGTCTGTTTTGTAGTTCATCCTAATTTCGGCGGGAGTGTTAATTATATGTAGCATTTCTACTGTGAATCTTTTTTTTATAATTATGTATGTTCTTGTTGTAATATTTCTGCTGGCGAGTGACCATGCATTGCACAGTAGGCTGTTAATGCGGTTTTTTGTTCTAAATTTTGATTTCTATTTTTGTAATTAGATTTGTGTGCGGCTAATCTTGACCTAAGTTTTGCTTTTGTTGTTCCTACATATATTTTTACATTACATACATTTTTGCTATATCCATAGCACGGTATTTTGTAGATAACATTATATATATCTAATTTGTCTAGTTTTGTTTTTGTGTTCGAAAACAGGGAGTTTAAAGTGTTTGTGGTTTTAAAGCAATGCTAACGTCAGCATTGCTGTAGATATTTGACTGCGTGATTCTGCCTGAGAAACCTCATACGTGTGTTAAGGACTTGTATATCCTTTCCGATTTTGGCGTTTATAGTTTGTTTATATTCTTTATAGTGTCTCGTATAATATTGATTATTAACGGGTATGAAAAGCTGTTTTTTAGTAATATTGTTTTTATATTTTAGCTGTGAAATTTTTTACCACTTTTTATTTTGACGTGTTTTGGATGGTTTGAATGGAAATTTATAATTCTCCCCGACGCAGTTAGTTTTTGGTAGCAATCAGTTATTAAAAAATGGTTTTATCTTATAACTAAGGCATCTAAAAACGGTAGCTTTCCATCTTTCTCTACTTGTATCGTAAATTGAATTCTTCGGTGGAAACTATTTAAACATTTGATTATTTTATCTACACTGCTGCGGTTAATGATGCAAAACAAATCCTCAACATACTAACTTAGAGCTCTTGGTCTTATATCTAATTTTTCCATGCTTTGGTCTAGTAACTCTTCCATCATTATATCAGCAACTATCGGTGATGCTGGTGATCCCATAGGCATTCCTTTTAATTGCTCATATATTTTGTCATTATACTTAAAATTTTTTATTATCTTTTATACAAAACGTTAGGTTATCCAAAAACAGATCTTTTGGTATATTTGTGTGTAGGGAAACTTTGTCCCATTTTTCCTTTATTAAATCGATTGCTAAATTGACGGGTATACTTGGAAAAAGTGATATCACATCAAAAGATACTAATACCTCCTCTTGAGAAATAATAAAAATATATACACATATACCGAGATAAAACATAACAAGAGTTTAATTTTCGATTCTTAGACCTAGAGCCTGAAGATGAATTACAATAAGAATTTAAGTTAAAAAACAAGGTCGAATAATATACAAAAATAATTTAAAAATAAAATATTAATGTTGGTAAAAAAAAGTTTTTGGAAGAATTTGTCCGAAAGAAAAACAACACAGCAAAAATTAAATGATGCCAAATTATAACCAATTTTATGCCGTTTCAGATGGTATAATAAAATTTTTGACACAGTCAGGTTTGGGAGTTGTATGTCAAAAATTGGAAGTATTAATATTAGTAAAAACAATTTTCTTGAAAAACTTGTTTGAAAGAGTTACAAGACAGCAAAAATATATTGATGCCTGTTATGCACTTTGAGACGGTATCATTAAATGTTTGACACAAAGTAAGGTTTGGGAGTTGTATGTCAAAAATTGGAAGTATTAATGTTAGTAAAAACTATTTTATTAAAAAACTTGTTTGAAAGAGTAACAATAGAGTAAAAATTTACCGATGCCGATTTGTATCACTTTTATGCCCTTGGAGACGGTATAATAAAATTTTTGACACAAAGTCAGATTTGGGAGTTGTAGGTCGAAAAATTAAAAATTAATGTTAATAAGAAAGTTTTTTTGAAAAATTAGTTTGAAAGAGCAACACCGCAGCAAACATTTGATGATGCCAAATTGTAACCACTTTTATGCCCTTTAAGACGGTATAATTCCATTTTTGGCACAAAGTCAAGTTTGGGAGTGGTAGGTCAAAATATAATAAATTAATGTTGGCAAAAAAAGTTTTTGGAATTTGTCCGAAAGAGCAACAATAAATGGAACAATTTAATGATTCCCTTTAAGATGGTATAATTGAATTTTTGGCACAAGGTCAGATTGGGGAGTTGTAGGTCGAAAAATGAAAAATCAATGTTAGTAAAAAAGTTTTTGAAAAATTTGTTCGAAAGAACAAAAACGCTGTAAAAATTTAATGATGCCACTTTTTGGCACAAAGTCAGGTTTGACAGATGTAGGTCGAAAATTGAAAAATTAATGTTATTAAAAACTATTTTTTTTTTATTTTTTTGCAAGAGTAACAATACAGCAATAGTTTAATGATGCCAAATTGTAGCCCCTTTTATGTCCTTTTAGATAGTATAATTTGATTTTTGGCACAAAGGCACAAATTTAATTTTTCGGCAGTGCAAGTCGAAAAATCAAAAATTTATGTTAGTAAAAGTTTTTTTTATTTGCTCCGAAGAGTAACAAAAAAGCAAAAAATTAATTATTGGCACAAAGTCAGATTTGGGAGTAGTAGGTCGAAAAAAAAATGTTTGCTAAAAAAATTTTTTTGGAAGAATTTGTTCAAAAGAAAAACAATACAGCAAAAATTGAATGATGCCAAATTATAGCCCATTTTTTGCCATTTAAGATGGTATAATTAAATTTGTTCCATAAAGTCTGGTTTGGGAGTTGTAGATCGAAAGATGAAAGCATAATGATAGTAAAAAAAGTTTTGGAAAAACTTGATCGAAAGAATCAATTGAATGATTCCCTTTAAGATGGTATAATTGAATTTTCGGCACATGGTCAGATTAGGGAGTTGTAAGTCGAAAAATGAAAAATTAATGTTATTACAAAAAATTGTGTGTTAAAAATTAAAAAAATTTATGTAGGTAAAAAAAGTTTTTGGAAGAATTTGTTCGAAAGAGCAACAATACAGCAAATATTTAATTTTTGGCACAAAGTCAAATTTTGGGATGGTAGGACGAAAGTTAAAAGAATTAAAATTGGTAGAAAAAGTTTTTAGAAGAATTTGTCCGAAAGAAAAACAATACAGCAAAAATTGGATGATACCAAACTATAATCCATTTTATACCCTTTAAGATGGTATTATTAAATTTTTGGCACAAAGACAGTTTTAGAAGTTGTAGGTCGAAAAATAAAAAAATTGTTATTGCAATTCTTCTTCAGGCTCTAGGTCTAAGAATCGAAAATAAAACTCTTGTTATGTTTTATCTGGGTATATGTGTATATTTTTTTATTATTTCGAACACCTTCGGTGTTCTTCTTCTTCAAGAAAAACTGAAAAAGCAATTTAGTTGTCACAATATTTAGTATCACAAAAATATAAATTAATTTAAAATAAGTACAGAGTTTTTATAAAAAAGTGTTTAAAACTATAAACATAACAACACGTACATATATTTTGTCTTACTTTTGAGAAAAGTCGTCTAGTTTTGAAAAGGTTCAATGTTTACTAAATTTGTTTTGCTTTATTGTGTTTTTTATTTTAAGTCTATACGTATGCGCGCAAGTTTCCGTGTCTGTTTTGTAGTTCATCCTAATTTCGGCGGGAGTGTTAATTATATGTAGCATTTCTACTGTGAATCTTTTTTTTATAATTATGTATGTTCTTGTTGTAATATTTCTGCTGGCGAGTGACCATGCATTGCACAGTAGGCTGTTAATGCGGTTTTTTGTTCTAAATTTTGATTTCTATTTTTGTAATTAGATTTGTGTGCGGCTAATCTTGACCTAAGTTTTGCTTTTGTTGTTCCTACATATATTTTTACATTACATACATTTTTGCTATATCCATAGCACGGTATTTTGTAGATAACATTATATATATCTAATTTGTCTAGTTTTGTTTTTGTGTTCGAAAACAGGGAGTTTAAAGTGTTTGTGGTTTTAAAGCAATGCTAACGTCAGCATTGCTGTAGATATTTGACTGCGTGATTCTGCCTGAGAAACCTCATACGTGTGTTAAGGACTTGTATATCCTTTCCGATTTTGGCGTTTATAGTTTGTTTATATTCTTTATAGTGTCTCGTATAATATTGATTATTAACGGGTATGAAAAGCTGTTTTTTAGTAATATGGTTTTTATATTTTTGAAATTTTAGCTGTGAAATTTTTTACCACTTTTTATTTTGACGTGTTTTGGATGGTTTGAATGGAAATTTATAATTCTGCCCGACCCAGTTAGTTTTTGGTAGCAATCAGTTATTAAAAAATGGTTTTATCTTATAACTAAGGCATCTAAAAACGGTAGCTTTCCATCTTTCTCTACTTGTATCGTAAATTGAATTCTTCGGTGGAAACTATTTAAACATTTGATTATTTTATCTACACTGCTGCGGTTAATGATGCAAAACAAATCCTCAACATACTAACTTAGAGCTCTTGGTCTTATATCTAATTTTTCCATGCTTTGGTCTAGTAACTCTTCCATCATTATATCAGCAACTATCGGTGATGCTGGTGATCCCATAGGCATTCCTTTTAATTGCTCATATATTTTGTCATTATACTTAAAATTTTTTATTATCTTTTATACAAAACGTTAGGTTATCCAAAAACAGATCTTTTGGTATATTTGTGTGTAGGGAAACTTTGTCCCATTTTTCCTTTATTAAATCGATTGCTAAATTGACGGGTATACTTGGATAAAGTGATATCACATCAAAAGATACTAATACCTCCTCTTGAGAAATAATAAAAATATATACACATATACCGAGATAAAACATAACAAGAGTTTAATTTTCGATTCTTAGACCTAGAGCCTGAAGATGAATTACAATAAGAATTTAAGTTAAAAAACAAGGTCGAATAATATACAAAAATAATTTAAAAATAAAATATTAATGTTGGTAAAAAAAGTTCTTGGAAGAATTTGTCCGAAAGAAAAACAACACAGCAAAAATTAAATGATGCCAAATTATAACCAATTTTATGCCGTTTGGCACAAAGTCAGGTTTGGGAGTTATAAGACAATAAGTGTTTAAAAAAAATGATTTTTAACATTTTGTATGAAAAGTTAATTGTTGTCTGAAAACTTATGATAGCCGAGTGTGTAATGTTAGATCTTTTTTCTGATGATATAACATTTGTTTTTTGTATTTTACCTGGTTTAAGAGCTATTAGTCAAAAACTAAGTAAAAAGTTTTTTGAAGATGCAAAGAGTTTGTTGAAGTGCTAAATTTCTATAAAAATGCGCCTTAAATAACCAACCAATTTTAGGTTGATGCTGTATCAATTTAATTTACTGTGGTCGCAATATTTGGTAGTACTTTTATGTTCAACCTGCACATCTCAAGATATATGTATGTTACATTATGTAAAAGTGTTTAATATTACCAAAAAATATATAAATTTTTAAAAGAGATAACAAAAATATGAAAATTTTTAAAAGATAGATAAGTAGTTTAGTAAAAATTACAAGAAAAATTTTGAACAGGCGAAGACTTGCACAAAAGTAGTTTAATATTGACAGTGTACATATATTTGAGTCTGGTAACCCATTTTATCAAACTCAAGAGAGCGTAATGAACTCTCTTTTTAAGAATAACTCACTCAATTTGATTAAACAGGTACTCTCGGTAGCGCAGTTGTCTTCTGTTTACGTACCAAAAGTTTATTTACAAGGTTTGTTTTTCATCAGAAAAACAAAAGTCAAAAAAAGATTGTTAAGATTGTTAACTTCTAACAGTGAAATATATTATTTTTTATTCGATTTTTCATTTCAAAAACTGAAAACTAAAAAAGTTTGAGTTTGTTAGCTTATGAAATTAATCCTTGTTATTCCAGTGATATATAAAGTGAAAGAATACAAAAGTGAGAGATGCGTCGCTGTTGCTTATACAAAAAGAAAAAGGAAGTGAATGTGACCTTAATAACAGTTCCTAGTGATAAGCGCAGACGCGATAAGTGGAGCGAAATTTGCAACATGCAATTCTCTGCCACGTCGTCTATAAGTTCGGATCACTTTGATGCAGGACATATTGTCAAAAGTGATAGGATATTTTTAATGCCCATTGCTATACCACAAATAGTGTAGAGAAATATCAAACCTGCTTTTGAGGATGTTCAAATGATTCCTATTGCTACGAGTAATCCAGGGAAGGAAGGTATGTTGGAAGCCAGCGACCTTCTCAACCATATTTTAAAGCCAAAGAAATGTTTCATTGAACAAAGAACACAAACAGAGTAAGTATCCTATAAACTATCCAATAAATAGATATACTTGGCCAAAAACAAACAAATACTTAATTTTAAAATAGCAATTAATTAGTTTGTTTTTGGTAGAAGTCTACTAAGATTTGGTGTAAGAACCAATGAAATGAAAGCATAATAACTGCAGGCTTTTCTTTTTGAAATAATATATTTTGCAAATTATTAGTTTTAGTTCTTAAATCATCACTATCGAATAAATGCGTGCATATAGACATATTTGGCCAAAAAAAATACTTTATTTTACAATAACAATTAATTAGTTTGTTTTTGGTAGAAGTCGACTAAGATTTGGTGTACGAACCAATGAAATGAAAGCATAATAACTGCAGGCTTTTCTTTTTGAAATAATATATTTTGCAAATTATTAGTTTTAGTTCTTAAATCATCACTATCGAATAAATGCGTGCATATAGACATATTTGGCCAAAAAAAAAACTTTATTTTACAATAGCAATTAATTTGTTTGTTTTTGGTAAAAGTCTACTGAATATTTGTTGTAAGAACCAATGAAACACAGGCATAATTGGGGCTATTCTGCGTTTCGATTCGAATCGAAATTTTCTCCGTCTGGTAGCTTTGGTATTCTGCGTTTCGATTCCGCTCAGTTTCTTTCGATTGTATGTATTCTGCATTACGATCGGAGCTCCGTTTTTCTCAGTTGTTTTTTTGTTAACGGAGGGGTTTTCTTTATCCGTGTTTTTTAGTTAAAAAGTTTAAAATAGAAAAAAATGTAAGTAGAAAATGAGATAAAATGTTCAGAAACGATTGAAAAAACTAAATTGTTAATTTTTGTACCCGAATCTGATGTGTTCTTTTATGTATACAGGTCATCAGAGCAGTATGAAAAATTGGCAAATTTAATGGCGTCTAAAGCAGACATTGCATGCGGATACCACCAGCGATCAAGATTCTTTGCACTGTAATACGTTTATGAACAACTAATTTTAGTTTGTTTTTATATTTTTTTATTTTATTTAACAATTTTTTTATTAAACTTTATCAAGAACTTATTTTTAATTATGTATACATACAACTTTTTGTATTAAATTTGACATTTTGTTTATGAAAATGATAACAAACTTGCTTATTTTGCTATTTCATTTCCACATCCACAGTGATGCTATTAATTTTGTAAACATTGTTGTCTTCTTCTTTTTCTTTCGATTCCGTTTTTCTTCAGAATACCAATTTTCGATCGCAACGGAACTGAATGCGGAGACTTAATCGAAACGCAGAATAGGGGTGAATAACTGCAATCTTTTCTTTCTGAAGTAAAATATTTTGTAAATTATTGGTTTTAGCTCTTAAATTTATTTAAAACTAAAATTTTTTGTAAATATCTAGCAAAATAGTTACATTATAAAAGAAATGAAACACTTAAAACATTTCAAATAGATATGAATAAAGATTAGATTTGAATAAAAAGTATGTGCTTAATAATACAACCGCACCTCCAGACTTTTGTTTACCTAATTTCAATTTCCTTCTAAGCTCGTCTAGTGCAAGCCGTAAACGTTTACACACGGCATTCATAGCTATTCAAACTTTGAAATGAGGTATCTAGAAGAAACATTTCAGCATATAGTATATTACAGTTTATAGAATTAATAATTACTATAAATACTCAAAGTCCAAATCGGCAATCTCCAAATGCAATGATATACATATGTACATATTTTACACAAAAGCTAAAAGTAGTAGGATACTGTATGTGCCATGACAATTAAAATTGTCAAATTTCGGCAATTAAAATTTCAAAATTTTAAATTTTAATTGCCAAATTTATGTTAATTGGTTTTTTTTAGTAATTTGATACTTTAATGTTTGTGTGTGCAAATATGTATTTTTATTAACATCGACATAAAAGCTTAAAAATTAATACTTTTTTTAGAGGCATTTTGCGGAAGGGGTTGGATGGATACCTCCCCCTTCTTATAAAAACTCAAAAATTAAACTTTGATGGTATTAACACAAGTAATTCATTCCTTTTAATATTTACATTATATTTGCAAATAATATTTTGTCACCGCCCACAAAATGGGGCATGGAAAAAATTGCATTTTTAGATCTCCTCGGCCCACGTTTAGGTTTTTGAACAGTCGCCGATATTAACTGCTCGTTTTTCCAAACAAGAGTATGGAAAAACTTAAAACTACATTTATTTTTTCAGAGGTAGGGTTAGTTCTAAGATTTTTCTTATTTTCAAGCTCGCTTAGACTATGACCATAAGACAAATTTCTGCCAAGTTTCATCAATTTAGGAGCACCCAATAACTTTTTAGAAGTAATATAATAAATGAAATCATTCTCCGGCTAGGTTTGCAAAATACCCCTATGTGCAGTGGCAAGAACCAGAAGACAATTGGGAGAGAATTCATATAGACTACGCAGGGCCTTTCTAAGACTACAAGTTTCTTATTGCCATCGATGCCAAGTCAAAATGGACAAAATTTCGAGTGATACGTGATTCTCCTTCGTCTCAAAACATAATCGTTATTTTATCAGAAATATTTACAACGCATGGGTTTCCTTCAATAATTGTTTTCGACAACGCTACGATTTTTACCAATGATCAATTCAAATCTTATTGGAAGCAGAATGGTATATTATAGAAATTAATTGCACCAGGTCATCCAAGTACCAACGGGTTAGTCGGACGAAACTTTTAAACGCTAAAACGGAAACTAAAAGCTATGTCATCAGAACCGGGTCCAGTACAAAAAGAGGTAAACGAAATTCTTCAAAGATATCCAGGTACGCATCTAAGCTGTGGGAAAAGTCTAGCTGAACTCTATTTTAAAAGATGTATTGGAATCAAATTAGATGCCTTGAACCGATAAAGGAAAATTTTTGTCTGAAACAAACTTTAGGTGTTCGGCCTAAAAGAGAAAGAGTACAAGTCATACACCTTCGTAGTAACATGACAGTAATACGCAAATTTTGATATCTTCATTATTTAGTTAAATTGGATGATGGTTATACACTCAAACGTCATATAGACTAACTTAAGGTTACCAGCGTTCAACAAAAGAAGGTTCATTTTGCCCTTAGCATAACGGAAAATGATGCCAATGCAAATAATCGTCAAAATCAAACAACTCATGATTATAGCCAGTGTATACATGAGGCTTCGAATCCTCAAGTTCATCACAAAAATATAAAAGCCAAGCTACACTTCCAGAGCCTCAAAGTAGCCAACAGCTCCAAAATTCTCAACTGGAGCAAACTATTCGGAGATCAGTAAGATCACGTAACATTCCTGAATAATCGTTAGTATAAGTTTCCTACAAAAATGTATAATAATTTTATTATTAATAATACAACAATAATTATTTTAAGTACTTATTCAAAGTAACAATATCCTACTAAGCGTGGGAGATTCTTACGACCCACTGTTATGAAAGTATGGCAACATTAATTCAATTGCAGTTATGCTTTTCATTATTCATAGTTATAGTTTTTATGTATGTAAATGTATAAAGATGTTAGTCTGAATAACGCGTGCTTTTTAAATAGCAAATCTTCTTCCCATACGACTGATAGAAAATAGTATCTATCAAAAAATAATGTTTACCTTCATTAACTGCTAGAACTGTCACATTCACTTCAGCAATGATTAAATTGCAAGATCTTCTTGAATACACTGCCGAACGGTTGTTAAACATGCTTGATGCTGATAGCTTGAAAAAACTTGAAAATGTCAGCATTACTTAAATTTCCAAATGGAGATGTGATAGGTCCTCTGGTCAAAGACAATACAAGCAATTTTACGCCGAGCATACATCAGATGTTGACTTATTTATGGTATCTTCCGTTTCATTGCGCTTAACAATAAGTTGTACCTAGTTAAAGCCGTCAACCAGCAGAGCAACATTGGTTGATGAATGGAAAAATGAAATACATCAACATAGTATTGCAGACTAATACATTTTTTGATGCCCTTCAACCTGCTGCATTTACAGTTGATGACCATGAAACCGAAGTGAGTTTTAAAATGAGTCTCACAATGATTGATGGAGAAAAGTCACACAAGCTTTAAGTAATACAAAATCATCGTCAAGCCACCATGGGGCGCAATAATTAAATGCAATATGCTGCCAATAGCAGATCTATCTGAAGAATAAGAAAAAAGAAATAAAGACTACATATGTTTACCTTCACGAGCACAACACAAGAAAAATTTCGAGATGTTTTACTAGTGAAGATCTGATTACTATTTTATTGCGCACATTAGAGGGAAAATCACTGCATTCGAAATCAAGTACTTTGCCATCGAAATATTTTTAACTTGGATCACGGCAATCGTTAACGAAACGTATCTACTCGATTGGTAATATACTATCGAAAAAAGTCAACTCTAGCTTTCTGATAATTAACGCAAGATTAGTTTAGAAAATATAATTCTAATTGTTTTTAGGAAAAGTGAATATCAAGACAAAGATTGCCTAGTACACAGTGAAAAAATTTTTTTTTTTTTTAAATAGCAGTAGGTAACATTAATTACGATCGAATACAGTGATCCAAAAAATTTCAGCCACGACCAAGATGAATGTACCCCCAGATCTCTATATGTCCAATATTCCACAATAGAAAACCAATTCTATTGAATTAGATGTAGAAGCTAAACTACTACTTATTAAAATGATTTTTTAAAACTTATCGTTTAGAGATTTTATATACATACAATTGACAATTTTAAATTTACAAATTTATAATAAACGTTTACATAATAATGTCCATTTTTCTTCTCGTTTGTATTATGAAAAAAAAGTGTTTTATTCCATTCGCTGCTGTGAAACTTTATCAACTATTTATGATAATTGCCAAGCAAATGTCAAACGTAAAAAATCAAACTTATATGTCGGGACTAATAATTTTGTTTAAGATAACATATAGAAATCAGAATGAACAGAGGTACGAAAATTATATTATTGATTTAGTGTTGCAATAAATTAGAACAATTTATTTTAAAGAAATTTGATTCGGCTGCACAGACGCGGAGTACGAGATGGGCAAAATTCATTCGAGATGACAACCGATGACCACTTTATGGACTTATATCGGTTTCCTAAACCATTAAACTTAGAAGTAACAGAGGAATTAAAGCCATTCTTGCCGAATTCAAGGTGCAAACACGCTGTTTCAACCACTATAACAGTCTTAAGTGCATTTCGTTTCTTTGCAACCGGCAGCTTTCAATGAAATGTCAGTCGAAATAGTTTGACTGCTTTATCCCAAAAAGCCTAAATATTTAAATGAAAATGTTAAATTTTTTTGTTTGTTTTCTTTTTATTGTTTTGAATATAATAAATATTTAAGTATAAACTTTGAGCAATTCAGAACACATTCCGCCTAAAGCGAAAATTTGCTCCGTCAGTGATCACTGACCTACAAATGCATGATTAGTAAAAGTTTTTTTATGTAATTATCTTTTATAAGTATAAAAGATAAATATTTTCTTCCAAGAAGTTAATTAAATATTATTTTTGATTTTTGCTGGCGCGCTTTCTTCTCTTTGTCTTCTCCATGTTTTTCACTTTAAAATTGTCAGTGAAAAAATTCATATCATATGAAAAAATTTTAACCGTTAGTTGCACCGTTTCACAAAACAAGAATCACAAGTGTCGTGAAACGATGAAAAAATCTCCTTCGTTTCAGTAATTTTATCATAGAATAATTGTTTGCCGTTAGTCTTAATTTTTTCACTAAAAGAGAATCGCTACTTCTATGAAAACATGGAAAAACTTTTCATTTCATCGTGACATAGATCCAGAATTAACCCCCAGGAGAGTCGTCAGCGTCATCACAGAAGACGACAAGGTTAGGGTGGCGGAGGTCAATTCCCGAAGCGGCGAATAATCCTGAAGCTACCACCTGTCGTAGAACATATGCAAGCTATGTTCAATTAATCTCTGTGACTTGCCTATACACGAAATTTATAAGCATTAAAGAAACTTAAGTCCCCTAGCACTCGCAGGACTGCAAATTCAGGACCTTAATGATAACTTTATTTTGGCCGCAATCATTATCGGGCTTGCAAGCATACATACAATTCCAATTATTCCTTCTGCTCTATCAACACATTTCAAACGACTACATTTTCTTTGATAGAAATCTATTTAGAAACACCTATTTTTCTCATGAGCAACTTTATGTTGGCTTATCGCGTGTTGGTGCTCAAAGTAAATATAAAATTTTATTACCTTAACAAAATAACAAACCGACCTAAATTAGAGCGTTGAGCGTTACGGCGGCAAAAATTATTATGTAATCATACATACGGTGGCATCACTACGCCACTAGAGGAGTTCTTGGCTCAACCAAGCTTTGGATACATTGATGTAAAATGTTTGTTCTCATTATGTTTTCATATGTGAGTGCTCAAGAATTGTGTTTTCATTTGTGCTGCACTTCAATGTATTTTGTCGATATAATTTTTTACGTGGACCATGTGACGTACCCTACTGTTAACACCATTGCTCTAATTTAGGTTATGATATAACACAACATCAAATATTGTTTACAAGAAAGGGATACGTCATGTATAAATTAAACTTAAAATTTGCAACGTAATTTCTTGTGTCATACAATATATTGAGAAACAAAAATATTTGCTTGAATTCTACCTTTTTTCCTCATCAAATTTTTGTTTATAATTTTGGAGCCATATACATGTGGTCATTAGGAGCAACAAAAGCATATAAAATGGGAATGAAAACTAAAATCAGCGTACAAACCTGTAAACTTTTTAGAAGTGAATTCAAAGAATACTAAATGCCAGGAAATTCACTGTATAAATTGGTCCCGAAGTTTTATAGTCCATCGTTTTGTTGGAACAATTCAGCTCTTTAATATTGATAATCTATAGGTTCGATCCCGCACTTTACATTGGGAGCCCGCGGGATCCTAATCTTACCGAAAACTGTTCCCGAGTTTGGCAAGTGAGAGTTTAAGAGAAAATTTTTCTTCTTCTTTTTGCACAAAATAGCCCGTAATTTTTTTTTTCGGGCAGATTGGGAAAACAGTCAAACGGTCAGCTGTTTCAGATAAACAATAAACTGAAGGAAGTTATTAAAAGATTTTAAATAAAAATTGAAATAAAATAAAAGTTAATGGTAAATATAGTATGTACCGCTTGAGTTTAACTTGCATGCACACACAATATACCATATATCAAAATGTTAAAACACTTTTACGTTTTCTTTTGGTAAAGAATTTGGGTTTTAGTGTTCCCATACTTTTGCACATTTTAAATTATATGTGTAGGCTTCGACTATCTCTCAGAGCGATCGGTTGTGTTTTTTCAATTGTTACTGCTTGCTTTATACATACAAAGCAAATAAGCTAACGGTTTACAACACTTCTTTTGCTTTAATTTTTTTAAGTGTTTAACGACTATCCTGATTTCCCAACGCCAAGACTGGAAACAACTACCAACCCCAAATATGTGTTCATATCGTCTACAGATCCTGCAAAAACACTGTCTGACATTAGCCCATTCATACTTAAGAAAAATATAGAAGCAATAAGTACTGAATTCAACTCTATTTCTCAACTACTAGATGGCAGTATACTCATACTTGCTCGTAATACTCGTGTGGCAGACAGATTTCTTAGAATTAAGGTGCAGGGAGCATGTGCTGTGTCCTGCAAACTTCATGCCTCTTTAAACTCCGTTAAAGGCGTAATTTATGCACCATGTCTTAAAAATGTACCGGAAGACGAAATAGTCAGAGAAATTAAAAACCAAGGTGTCACAGAAGTATACAAATTCAGCCGACTAAATGAAGATGGTATAACAACATCTGCAACCGGAAAAATCGTACTAACATTTAATCTTTATCGCCTTCCCACTGTCGTCGACGTGGCATGGTACAAGTGCCAAGTTGACGATGCAAAGGTAACCCAACATGTGCCCAGTGAAGCTTGCCTCCACACGGAAAAGAGAACTGTCCACGGACTTTTTGCACCAATTGTTCAGGCGAACATCCATCAACCAATAAAGAGTGTCCACGCTACGTGCAAATGAAAATTTTAATAATAAAAACCAGCAACTATTGCAGCATAGGTGAAGGTCGCAGGAAATATCAGGCAACTAACCCCATAGATAAAACTCAAAAAAACAAAAACATACGCTTCAGTCACCTTCATAAATACAACAAGACAACAGGAAATCATTAACCCTAATACTAAACAGCAGGGAAAAAATAACTCTACACCAAACATAAAAAATCTTGAAAACATTGCATCCTCATCAAAACATACTACACAAAACCAAACACCAGCCCTACAAAAAACACTGACAATCAACCAAATGGTAACAACATTATAAGTAAAAGTTCAAAACAATATGAAATACTCTCACAAAAACTAGTCAATCAAAAGCAACCAAACAGCTCAATTGAAAACATCTCATCACAAAGTACAAACAACAACTTTCAATCACCGATATCTAACCTAACACAAGATCTAATTCGATCTCACTCATATTTTTTACCAGAAAAGTCTTGTAATAAAGTGATTACGACTTTTGTTTAGTTTTTATTGGCGAGAGTTAACGACTTTAGGTATAATTCAAACACACACACACACAATGATCATGCATCGTCATGATACAAAAAACACATTTGCTAAGAGATAATAAAATACAAACATTGCATTGCTCTTAATTTTATGGATATGTAATTGTAAATACTTTCTCTAAAATATAATAACATTACGAAACTGTAAGATAATAAATAAACTATGTTCAATCTTGTTTAACTAACAAAGAAGTTACCTATAAAATAAAGATATGTTTTATTACCTAAAAAACAAAGATATGTTTATTCTAATACCTAAATATAAGAAACAAAGAAACAAAGATATGTTCATTCTAATACCTAAATGTAAGAAACAAAGATATGTTTTATTCTAATACTTATATGTAAAAAACAA
Organism: Linnaemya vulpina; assembly: GCA_963675445.1. NCBI lineage: Eukaryota > Metazoa > Arthropoda > Insecta > Diptera > Tachinidae > Linnaemya > Linnaemya vulpina. The sequence goes on from OY776276.1 coordinate 34,511,641, forward strand.
AGAAACAAAGATATGTATTTTTTAGTATATAAGAAAGATATTTCAAAATTGTAATTCAGTTTATGATTAGCATTAGAGCTAAGATTAACTCATCCGAGTTAAGAAAATAAATATTTTTTTTAATTCAAAAAGAAAGTGTAAAACTTTAATTGGCGATCCTGCCAGGAGTGACATATATTTTGTTACTTCAGAGAGCGGACCATCGTGATATGTTTGTCGCAGCAAAGGCAAAAAAATCCTTCATAGAAGGAAAGTAAAAAATCTTCATAAGAAGATAAAAGTAAAAAGTCTTTATAAGAAGATAAAAGAAAAAATCTTCATAAGAAGATATAAGTAAAAAATCTTCATAAGAAGATATAAAAGAAAAAACCCAAGAAAAAAGCTTCACAAAATAAAAATAACTTATATATTATAGTGACAAAAAACAAAAAAAGTGTTAGTGAATAAAAAACTTTATGACGAAAAGTGAAACGGCTTTCGACTACACACGTCCTTTGGAAGATTTAGAAGAAGAAGAAATGGCTAACAACAGTGTGGAAACCAGCATGCTTGTCCAACAAATGGCAACTCTATAAGCCACTATGCAAAGTATGATGCAGGGACACGCAGCGGAAGTAAACGCATTGAAATTAGAAATACAACACATGAGAAACAACCCCCAGGTAAATCCTCAATGGAACCATCCACAACCTGCACCCCAGGAAGAAATTTCGATACAAATAACAAATGTCAACGACGTAAAATTAGATGTCTTCAAATCACTCCCGATATTTGATGGTGATATTACAAAATATCGAGTGTGGAGAGAAGATACATCTCGAATGATGCATAGTATAGAACCACTAAAAAACACCAGTATCTACTCCCAAGCGTTACAAATTGTGAAGACGAAAATACAAGGAGCAGCCGCTCAAGTTTTAGCAAATCACGGTACAATCTTCAATTTTGAGGCCATCAGAGCAAGGCTAGACTACACGTACGCCGATACTCGACCTCTATATGTCTTGCAAGAAGAAATGAAGAGATGCTACCAAGGAAGAAAAACATTGGAAGAATTTCATGACGAAATAAACAAATGCTTAAGTCTAATAATTTCAAAAATCACAATGTCCGGATATGGAACAGAAGTCGTTAATGCCATCACAGAACAGGCAAAACAAGACTCTATTCGAGTGTTCACATCTGGAGTCAATAATACATTTGTACAGTCCACTTTATACGCAAATGCCCCAGTGGATTTGCAACACGCATATTATATTGCCCGCACAATAGAACATGATAGCAAGCATCGAAACTTAAACCTAACATACAATACGGGACACACATCAAAAATACAATTAGGCCAGCCACGATTCGAGAGACAACAGTTCCAACCAAATCGAAAAAATTCTCGACCATACTTCAGCAACCAACGACCTCAGGGATTCAACCCACAGCAAAATATCATTAACCACCAACCTCGACCAGAACCGATGGACACTAGTTCAGGCAACACTGCTCAACGACAGCCCACACGTTTCAACAATACTTACGAACAACACAACAACAAATCATGGAAGCAACAAGTAAAGCCCAGCGGGAACTTTCATCAACAGAGGAACAACAATATCACCACACAAGATGACACCGATAGTTTAATTGTAGAAACAGGTACAGTAAATAAACTAATTGTTAAGAATTTAAATTAAGGAATGGATTGCCCCATATCACAATGTCTGATGAAGAAAGAACATATAATGTATTAATAGACACTGGAGCAACCCATAACTATATAAAAAAATCATTAGAATTATATTTAAGAAAAAAGGTAAATCCTATTGAAGTTATGTCGATTCACGGAACTTCTATAATAAATTCAAAACAAACCATTAAATTTCTTGATAAAGACATAGACTTTTTCGAGTTATGTGATATAAAAGAAAGCGACTTAATATTAGGATGGCAGGGAATAGTTGCCCTAAATGCCGTGGTAGATATACAGAACATGACGCTCACAATAACTAAAAACGAAATTAGCAAAGTTAATTATATTATAGGAAATGAATTATATAAAGAAAGAATAGATTTTCTAATGAGGGATAACAATGGTATAGGACCTTTACCCTTTACAACAATGATTGAAGCAATACCCATATCCCATAGCGGATAACGACTTCGTAAATAAAGAAATTGAAAGATTATTACATGAAGGAATAATTCAACGTAGTAATAGCCCATACAATTCACCCATCTGGACTGTTCCTAAAAAAGGAGTAGACGAGACAGGACGACCGAAAAGACGAATGGTTGTAGATTTTTCAAAATTAAATGGAAGTACTATAACTGACAGATATATTAACCCAGATGTCAATATGACTATACAAAATTTGGGTAAAGCCAAATATTTCACAACCCTAGACTTGGAATCAGGCTTCCACCAAATAAAAATTAAGAGGGAAGATAGAGAAAAGACAGCCTTTTGCATAAATGGTGGCAAGTACGAATTTGTGCGTATGCCATTCGGACTAAAAAACGCCCCTTCAATATTTCAAAGATGTGTCGACGATATCCTAAGAGAATATATTGGGAATTTTGCTTATGTCTACATTGATGATGTACTCATATACTCTTCAACACCAGAAGAACATATGGAACACATTCAAATCATATTTAATGCTTTAAATCAGGCAACACTCAGGGTATCTAATGAAAAATCCAAGTTTTTCCAAACAGAGGTCGAATACTTGGGTCACATTATTAAACATAATAAAATTGCCACAAATCTAGAAAAGGTTGAAACAATAGATAAATATCCTTTACCCCAAACACTCAAAGACTTAAGAGGTTTTTTGGGTATGACAGGTTATTATAGAAAATTTATACAAGGATATGCCTGCATAGCTAAGCCCCTTACATTTCATTTACGAGGAGATAATGGACAAATTGGAAAGAACAAAAGTGCTACAACAAAAATACATTTAGATGAAGCTGCCATAGAAGCATTTAACAAATTAAAAAAACGTTTAAAAGAACAAGTTGAAGTTTTTCAACCTAACTATGATAAGCCATTTGAACTGACTACCGATGCATCTAACATAGCTATTGGAGCCGTACTTAGTCAAATGAAGAAACCAATTTTTTTCCTCAGCAGAACTTTGAGCAAAACTGAAGAAAATTACAGCACCAACGAAAAAGAGTTACTGGCGATAATTTGGGCACTGCAAAAACTGACAAATTATATTTATGGCACAACAGACCTCACCATTTATACAGACCACCAATCCTTAACACACGCAATATCTGAAAAAAACCCAAATTCGAAACTGAAACATTGGAAATCAATAATCGAAGATTTTGGAGCAAAATTAGTATACAAACCAGGAAACCAAAATGTAGTAGCTGATGCACTATCAAGACAACAGATTAATGCCTCATCTATAGACACTGTACATTCTGCTGAAAGCTCACATAACAAAGTTATAAAAAGTGTAACACGTCCATTCAACGCTTATGCACTACAAATAGAACTGGTACCAAATACTAAACTAAAAGAAACACGAACGCGTACAATTTTTCCAAATAGGATTAGACATACAATAAATTTTACAAACGAACAAGAATTGATACAAGAATTAAAAAGGGTTTTACAACCACAAAAAACAACTGCCATTCATACTACAATGGAAAATATTTTTAAATTTTTAACAGTTATAAGGAACAAATTTAATGACGTAAGATTCGTATATACACAAAGAAAATTAATTGATATTCAAAATACTGATAAACAAATGGAAATAGTAAAAAAGATTCGCGAAAGAGCCCATCGAGGTTATAAAAATAATATAAGGGAAATGCTCGAAACACACTACTGGCCAAAAATTGAACAGCATTGTAAAGCATACAATAAAAAATGCAGCCCATGTCTTTTTGGTAGATACGAAAGAAACCCGACAGGAGAACCATTGAAAGATTCAGACATACCAACAGAGCCAGGTGAATATATACACATGGACATTTATTTCAACGAAGGGAAAACATTTTTAGTTGCCATTGATAAATTTTCAAAGTATATAACTCTGAGAGAACTTGATTCAAGAGAAAATATGAGTGATAAAATTGAAGAATTGCTTACAAGCAATTACCCGAACTGCACACGACTAATGACAGATAATGGAAAATGCCTCAATACAGCAGCAGTAGAAATGATGTGTAAGATATGGTATAACAAAAATTAAAACACCAGTATATAGATCAACATCGAACGGATAAGTTGAAAGAGCTCATAGTACAATATCAGAACTAGCCAGGATTTTTAATATACAAAACGAGACAACGATAGCAGATGAAATTTATAAAACGGTACGGGAAATAAATAATACAATTCATACAGTAACTGGTTTAAAACCCAAAGTCATTTTGTTTAATAAGATAAAATACGAAAAAAGTGACATATATGAAAAATTAAAACAAGCATCGGAAAAAACACTACGAAGACTAAATCAAGGCACAAGACACCGAACTTTCTCTGCAAATGAACAAATTTTAGTGAAAATAAAAGGATTAAGAAAAAAGAACGACGCAAGATACATCAAATACATTGTAAAAGAAGACCGTGAGGACACTGTCTTAACTACGAGGGGAGTAATTGTTCATAAAGATAACATAAAGAACTATACAATCCACAAGAATGATCCATAACCTGATGTTACTCGTAGTGGTCATGTCAGAAACCAAGGCAGACATAAAAATAGAAAATCTGGAAAACCAGAAATATGTACTAACCAGGACTGATGACGTTTTTTTATATGATGAACAGTCGTATTTTTTTCACGTCACTAACCTGACAAAAATTCTCACGCCATACAGACAAATCGTAACAGAAGAATATAAGCCCACTACCCAGGAAACAATCTGGATAAAGAAAATCTAAATATTGGCAACACAATTAAACGAACATAAACGATACACGAGATCCCTAAACCTTCTTGGGTCAGCATTGAAATTTATAACAGGAATATAACCAGAACTTACTTAAAATTGACGAGGGATCCATATTATTGGATGGCACTCATCAAGTTGACAATATCACAACTACGGGCATAACATTAGTAACGTATTCTGACGAAGTTGGGATAGACAATAATACTTATAGGAATGTACTTGACAGACTTATAGAAGCAATTCATAAAAAGCATGACGAAGATTTTGAGATAATGAAAATATTAATGTCGGACCGTAACAACGCGTTTAATAATATTGACTCACTAAAAAATTAATCATACCATATGAAGAACATCCTATACGTTAAATTTTGTATACATTAATTTTCATAATTATAATACTCAGCACAATTTACATAGGACTCAAAATATTCAAGTATGTACTAATATATTAAAGGAAACAAGCAGAACAAAATTTTAGAATTTATTATAACCAACAAGTTGAAAGAATTAATAGAGATCGGGACGCTCTCGTTTAACCCAGGGGAGAGTTAACGACTTTAGGTAGAATACTTCAAACACACACACACACACAATGATCATGCATCGTCATGATTCAAAAAACACATTTGCTAAGAGATAACATACAAACATTGCATTGTTCTTAATTTTATGGATATGTAATTGTAAATACTTTCTCTAAAATATAATAACATTACGAAACTGTAAGATAAGAAATAAACCATGTTCAATCTTGTTTAACTAACAAAGAAGTTACCTATAAAACAAAGATATGTTTTATTACCTAAAAAACAAAGATATGTTTATTCTAATACCTAAAGATAAGAAACAAAGATATGTTCATTCTAATACCTAAATATAAGAAACAAAGATATGTTTTATTCTAATACTTATATGTAAGAAACAAAGATATGTATTTTTTAGTATATAAGAAAGATATTTCAAAATTGTAATTCAGTTTATGATTAGCATAAGAACTAAGATTAACTCATCCGAGTTAAGAAAATTAATATTTTTTTAATTCAAAAAGAAAGTGTAAAACTTTAATTCGAGCGACTTTTTAGTTGTCGCATCAGCCTTTTAGTATTTTTATTAGAATTAGTTTATGGAGCAACGATATTGTCGCTCCAGTGTCTATTTTCATTCTTATTTCTTTTTGGGAAAATCTTCTCCTTTTATTTCAGCTTTGAGAAAAAAGATTAACCCCCTTAACTATATACATAAGTTAAATATTGCTTACATTTAGTTTCTTATAATTAAATAAAATTAGTTCGGCGGGAAAACAAAATAAATCTATTTCCCACAGACGAAATATGAGGCGAGCATTAAGCATGCAAATATTTAGTGCAGCGGCAGTGACCAAAACTCAAACAAGTAATGAATACAGCAAACACATATTCCAAGTGCAGCGGCACGACGTGTCAAGTGATGTCTGTTGTCCATATGTATTTTACCTGATGTGACACTTGAGATTCTTTTATTAATTTAGTCATGCTTTGCAAAGAGTGCATTCATGCAACACCTCCATTTTTCCCAAGAATGTTCATATAACGGAACGTTTTATGGACATTCTTTTACAAATAATTGTGAATATATATGTGTTTTAAAATGTTATTTTAGATATGATATAACTTAAGTCTATTTTTATGAACTATTTGTTCTTTGAAGTTAGTTTTTCAATATTCATTAATTTACAGATTTCCGTTAGTATAGAATTTTTATATTCAGTTCCCATGTCCGAAATGAACGTCTTCATTGGACCATAGGTTAGGATGAAATATTTAAATATTGCTTTTGCAATCGTTTTAGCGCTTTTGTCTTGTATTGGTATTGTTACTAATTACTTAGTTAAGTCACAAATCATTGTGATAGCATATTCATTTACTTGTATCGATTTTGGAAATGGTCCTATTGTGTCTACATACACCGTGTCGAAAATTTTGTTAGATGTTTCTGTAATAGTCATTGGACCTTTTGTATGCTTAGTTGTCTTAGATAATTGGCATTTATGACATGATTTAACGTATTTTGTTATGTCTTTTGACATATTTTTCCAATAATAATATCTTCGTACTTTTTCTAATGTTCTAAATGTTCCGCAATGTTCACCTTCTACTGGATCATCATGGTATTTCAGCAAAATTTCAAGAATTGCCTTGGCAATCTTTGAGGGTCACCTCATTTAGTAGCGCTACTTTAATTTTATTCAATATTTTATTGCCCATATTTTTAAATTCAATAATAGAGATAAATTCGAAAATTATTATTATGTTTACCGGGTACATATTCGAGCCTAGAGAAAAATTGTTCTCGTAAACAACTCATTGATTTGTATATATGTTACTATAGATTTTCCTCGTTTAATGTAACATATTCCGGAGGAATTCTTTAGTTTATAAATTTTCTGACGTCAGTGTTGTTTAAAGGTACATATATACTGGGCTTATTATCATTTTCATTATTTTTAACAATTTTATGCTGATTTAATGTTTTACATTTTTCTTTCTTATGTGTCATCGATCTAATCGTGACTTTTAATATTGAAGATATTTTATTGTTCATGTCTTTAAGTTCTGTTATGGTAATTCTTGATAAAGCGTCGGCAACATAGTTATTTTTTCCTCTAAGATATTCTACTGTAAAGTCATATTCTTCTAAGTCAAGTCTAATACGTGTGAACTTGGAGCTTGGGTTTTTCATTAAAAATAAATATGAAAGTGATCTATGATCAGTACGTACAAGAAAGTGTTTTCCATAAATATATGGTCTGAAGTGTTTTATTGACCAGTGTATGGGTGTCAATTCTTGTTCAATGGTGGATTTATTGCTTTTTTATTATCTCCTTTTGTGAATCCTTTTGATGCATACGCAATAGGTAGATGTTTACCTTTGTATGCCTGTGTTAACATCGCACCACATTAATGTTTGCTTGCATCTGTTGTTATACAGAATTGTTTCGTGAAATCAGGATATTGGAGCAATGTTGGACTCATTAATGCCCTTTTTAGATATTTGAACGAATCATCACAATCTTTGTTCCATTAGAATTTTACGCCTTTTTTGGACAATCTTGTCAGATGTCTTGAATACTCTAAAAAATGTTTTATAAACCTTCGATAGTAATTGCAAAATGCTACAAATCTTTTTGCGCTATCGGCATCTTTTGGCGTTGGATATTTTTCTATTATTGAATATTTACTATCATCTGAGAGAATTCCTTTGTCTGTGCATTTATGAGGTAAGTGACTTCTGTCATGAAAAATGAACATTTTTTTGGATGTAATTTAAGATTGTGTTCTCTGCAAATTTGAAAAACGTGTTTTAGATTTGAAATCATGTGGTTTTCTGAACATCCTAACACTACTAAATCGTCCATATAGAGAAAAGCTTGTTCTGGCTTTAGTCCACTGAAGGCAATTGTCATAATTCTTTGAAAAGAATTCGGTGCTATTTTTAATCCATATGGTAATCTTGTAAATCTGTATGACCCATTGTTTGTTGAAAATGACGTAAAGTCTCTTGAATTTTTGTCTAATCCAATTTGATGAAAACCAGACATTAAGCCTAGACAGGAAAAGTACTTAGCTCTTCCGAGTTGATCCAAAATATCGTCTATTCTTGGTAATGGGAATTTATCTGCAACGAATTTCTTATTTATTTGTCTATAATCTACTACAAGTCTCCATTTTTTATTTTCTGAATTAGGTAAAGATTTCTTTGGTACTAATAAAATTGGACTATTGTATTCAGAATATGATGATTCTACTATTTTGTCTTCTATTAATTTTTTCACTTGTTTATTTATTTCTTCTTTATGTGAATGTAGTATTCTATAATTTTTAATGTATACAGGTTGGTCATCTTTTACTCTCAACTTTTGCTGTTTCTAAACCGAAAATATCACAATATGTATTGCAAAGTTCCGTTTATGTATTTTTAAATTGAACCGGAAAATTTTTTGTTAAAATTTTTAAAACTTGAGCTTTTCTGCTCGTTTGTGTTACAGAATTATTTTTAAATATATTGTAGTTTGAGATGTTCTAGATTTTTATTTGACTTTGTTTTGTTTTTCCTATGTTATTGTTAGTATTAAGTATGCGTATAAAAGCATTATTTGTTGTTACCAAGGTATTAGCAATGAAAACACCTGGTTCTATTTCTTGATTTGGTATTAGTAGTTCATTATGTACTGATATTATTTTAATTTGGCGTATTACTTCAGATCTTGGAGGTAATATAATATCGTCTGCATTATTAGTTATCGGTATTTCTATTGGATGTTTGATATAATAAGTTCGTAGTATAAGGTAATCATTGTTATTATTGAAATCTAGTATGCAATTATATTTTTTAAAGAAATCCATGCCGATGATTCCATCACATAGTATAGGAAAATCATTTTGTACTACTTGAAATTTATGTGGTATTAAAAAGTTTTTATATTTTATATCAAAATGTATATTTCCTATTGATTGTATTTTACCTTGTCCTATTCCGCTTAAAGTTGTTCTTTTATTAGTATTTACATTTTTAATATTGAAATGTTATATTTTTATTAGTGAAATATCAGCTCCTGTGTCAATTAATAAATTTATTGTTGTGTTAGTATGATTTATTTGAAGTTGAACAATGAAACATAAGTTGAGGTTTAAATTACATATATATTTTGTTATTTATTGAAATACTCTTAGGGGAAAATCCTAGTTTTCCGAATTATTGTCATTCGATTCTGTTGCTCTAACGTAATTTCTGTTTGTATTGTTATTTGGTCTTTGCCCGCAATTATTATTATTGTTATTGTTGTATCTATTGTTATAATTATTGCTATTATTGTTATAGCTTCGTGTGTAGTGATTTGTTCACGAAAATTTGTATAATTTTTATGAAAATTGTTGTTTTGATTGTTTTGTTTTCTTCTGTAATGCAGTATAGTGTTTTGTTGTCCAGTTGCTTCTGTGCAACTCTTTAAAAACTTGCTAATAGCTTCGTTCATGTTATTGTATTCCCTACAAGAACATACTGACCGAAACTAATACACAAACAATTATTTACTAACATATTCTTATGTATTACTGAACATATGGTTATCACTGCTGATGCAAAAGTATATCGCCGCTAAAAAATTTATGTTTCAGAGATTCATTTTGACGTCTTTTGACGTTGGAAATATAAAATTGTAAATCCCCATATCACTTTTATTTGAAATTGTGTTTGATATAGACATAGCAAATTATTATAAATAATTAAGCAATTTTAATAAAATATATTGTATACATACAAATATCTAACAAAAATAAAAATATAATAAAAGTTAAATAAAGTGTGTTGGTGTTTGATATACATATATATAAAGATAAGTATCCATATATTTAAATTATTATAAGTAATATGAGCAAAAGATATTTAGAGAATTGTATATCAAAAGAAAAAAGGACACATGAGTCCAATGTAAAAACATATAAATCATTAATAGAAAAGAGTGGTGGAAAAGATGGTGAAAAAGAATATACATATAAAAAATGTAGAATTGGTGAGTGTTGTTAGTTCTGATGCAGTAGCATCCACTTTCGCAGGGTTTTCTAAAGTGGATAGTGGTCATAGTGATAGTGGTCATATTTCATCCCAATTTGCAGAAGGTAAGAGAAATAGTGATGGTGATATGAAAAGCAGGGAAATAAAAATGTGGGCCATTAGAAATCATATTACTCAAAGCGCACTAGAGGATTTGCTACATACTTTGAAAAGGATAGGTGTTGATGATTTGCCATTGTCTGCAAAAACTCTTTTAGGTACGAGTAGGGAAAAGGTTCAAATTTCTACCATTCCAGATGGAGATTTTTTATACTTAGGTATACAAAAATGTTTTCTTTCAGGCTCATTCTCATATTTAGAGGGGAAAGAAGAAGTTTCAATAGATGTAGGGATTGATGGGTTGAAGCTATTTAAAAGCTCAAATAGGGTGTTATGGCCTATTCTTGGCTCAATAGTACGATTTCCAAATGTCAATCCATTCATGATTGGCTGTTTTTCAGGTTTTACGAAGCCAACAAATTTAGATTCTTTTATGACGGATTTTTGTTTAGAAGTTAAGGCCCTTAAAGAAAATAGTGTAAAAGTAGGTTTGAGTGAAAGGTTTATGCGATTCAATGTTCGGTTGTTTGTTTGCGATTCTCCTGCTAGAGCATATATTAAAGGTGTGGTTTGTCATAATGGGAAGAATATTTGTTCTAAATGTTGTCAGAAAGGGATATATAAGGAGAGACGGGTGTGTTTTTTAATAAAAGTCGGTTTTCCTAGATCAGATGAATCGTTTGCATCGAGATCACATCCATCTCACCATAGGGAAGAATTTAAAAATAGAAAAAGTGTATTAGAAGGTGTAGATTTTGGAATGGTTCTCAGTTTCCTTTAGATAGCATGCATTTAGTTGATTTAGGTGTTACTAAAAAGTTGCTCAAACTTTTAATTTGTAGGAAAAATTAATGAAAAAATTAATCTAATTTCGAAATATGTTCCATCGGAATTTTGTCGTGCGCCTAGGAACTTAGATGAATTAAGCAATTGGAAATCCACCGAGTTTAGGCAGTTTTTATTGTATAATGGAATTTTCATTTTAAAAGATTGTGTAAATAGTGACCAATATTACCACTACTTATTATTACACTGTGCTATAAGGCTTTTATCTAGTGAAAGATCGCATAGAATAGAGGCAGATATTTCCCAAAAGCTATTAGAAGATTTTGTAAACTATTTCAGTGTTTTATATGGTGACGAGTTAGTCAGTTTTAATGTCCACGGTTTATTGCACTTATCAAATTGTGTCAAACAATTTGGAGAATTAGATTCTTTTTCTGCGTATAAGTTCGAAAACTATATGCAATATATTAAAGAAATTGTCAGAAAGCCCAACAAAATTTTGCAGCAAATTTCTCATAGGCTTCAAAAAAGGCAAGGTCAAAATTTTTTATCCTCAGGTGGTTGCAAGATGGGAAGTTTCTCATTAGATTTTAAAAAAGAAAAAGATAGTTTCTGCTTCAGCAAAAAGTGGGGTCCCACGCAAATAATCGGCCAAATAAATGAAGAGTACAAGTGCAAAGTTTTCCGAAAAACTGACAACTTTTTTGATCAACCCTTTAGGTCTTTTTCTGATTTAGGCATAGTCGTAGCAAGTGAATTGGGTAGTAAAACTATTTTAGCCAAAAGGGAAGATATAGACCATAAATACTTTTTTATTCCTCTAGGTAATACATTTCTTTTTATACCACTTCTGCACCATCTGCACCATCTTTTCCATGATTTTTGTTATCTATATATATAAAAATAAGTTGCATTGTGTTAGTAATTGATGTTCTCCGGAATGCCCGAACCGATTTTGTTTCTGCAAAGTTTTTATGAAAGGTGACGTCAATACCAAGGTTTTTATGTATATATGGTTCGTATGTGTGTTGATTCATGAGTTATAGCCATCTTAGTGAACACTGCAATCATTTCGAAATATTTGAGTTATTATTTTGAAAAACTGAAATACAATTCGTTTTTGAATTCATTACAATTCAATTTTAGTCAAACCATTAATTCAATTTATACACTTAGCTATTCTAAACCACAACTTCGGGAATCTATGAAATAAATTAATCTAAATACATCACTAAAAACTTAAATATTTAAATACATTATGCACAGCTCACGTCATATGCATGAGTACGCGAATAAGAAATCTGTTGAAGCTTTGAAAAGATCAATAAAAGATCTCCGAGATAACTCAGAGTTGTGGTGGTGCGTTAATTTTATTGTCAGTCGATTTTAAGCAAACATTGCCCGTCATTCCTAGATCGACAGCTGCCGATGAAATTAACGCTTGCTTAAAGTCTTTATATATATGGAATGATCCATCTGCTGATAAGTTCTCTAAGCAATTGCTGAAAATCGGGAATGGTGCAATGCCTGTTGATGACACTGGATTGATAACATTGCCAAATGATTTTTGCCGTTTCGTACAGTCAAAAAGGAATTGATTGAATGTGTTTCACTAATATAGCACAACAATATACATGCCATGTTGAGTGCCAGAGCGATTTTAGCGGCAAAGAACTAAGATGTCACTGAATTAAATATGGCTATACAATAAATGATTCCTGGCGAAGTGGTGTTGCGCAAGTCTGTCTATACTGTTACCAATGAAGAAGATGTTGTGAATTATCCAACAGAATTTTTGAATTCGGTGGACTTACAAGGATTGCCTCCGCATAATCTCCAATTGAGAATTGAACCCCCTATCATTATGCTTGATGGCTTATATAATTGAAGCTACTATTTTAACTGGAAAATTCAAAGGCGAAGATGTATTCATTCCACGCATCCCAATGATACCTTCTGATATACCATTTGAAATTAAACGACTTCAGTTTTCTGTTCGCTTTGCGTTTGCGATTACCATTACTAAGGCGCAAGGCCAATCCTTAGACATTTGTGGTGTGAATTTCGCGCGTTGGCAAACCATTGGTTTTGTATATTTACACCGAAAATGCAAAAACTACAAGTGTTGTTTACCTCAGAGCATTACAATAAAGCAGTTTATCACAGATTTAAATGAACTCGAATTGATTTTTTTATTTTCTTTTTTGCACTACGAAGTGTGCAGGGGGTTCGCTAGTTAATAATAAAATAAGAAGTAATATTAGTAGCTGAAATAATAATACTAATGAATATTTTACATGAATCATATAGAAAATATATTTGAAGAAGAAGGAGCTGAAAGAATACCAGATGGCCAGGAGATAATACCCAAGACGCTATATGCCATTGCTAACAATGAGCCACCAAATAACAAAGGTAATTGTAGAAATAGTATATTTAATTAATTGCATAGCAATAATAATTTTTTTAGACATTCTAGCACTTCTTCAGTCTATTGTAGTGGACAGGCTACGCTTATTGCGAATCAGCAGCAAATTGCGCTTAGATTGGAGGCGCTTGAGTCTAGTGTAAGTATCTAATAGTTTCAGTCTTATATTTTTCTAATGTGTCATTCTTACCAGGTCGCATCAAAAGGTGAGCTGATGGCTCAGTCAAAGCTCCTGATGGAGGTGAAGGTGGCGTCCAAAAGAACGCAAGAGTCCCTTTGCCGAGGCGAGGCATCAAATGCTATGTTTGATGAAGTGGCAAGCCTGTTCCCTTTTAGCACAGAAGCAGCACTGGAGGAGGTGGAGGAGAGGCTGAACTCTACCGATTTCGCTGAGGCAATGGTAATATTATATGTTATATTTTATATGTTGTATATTATATATATTTTTACATTAAATATAGAATTCCTACATGCTGAGGGTAAGGGGAGTATCTGAAGATACAAGCTCGGTAATCCGGCACGTATTTTCAGATGACGTGCTGGAGCAGTTCAACTGGGATGGGCGGTGGGAAAAACGTTCTCTGGCAGGTCTCACACTTGTTAATAAATATTTGAAAGGTACGTATTATATATATATATATATATATATATATATATATATATGTATGTATATGTATATATATATATATATATATATATATATATGGACATATATATGTGGACATATATATATATATATATATATATATATATATATATATATATATATATATATGGACATATATATGTGGACATATATATATATATATATATATATATATATATATGTATATATATATATATATATATATATATATATATATATATATAGGTATATATATATATATATATATATATATATATACATATATATACATAGATATATATATATATATATATATATATATATACATAGATATATATATATATATATATATATATATATATATACATACATACGTATATCTATAATTCCTTTCCCGAAATTTCAGATGTTTTCCTCCAGCAAGGAATTCTGGACTTCGAAAGAGGTATAAGAAAAACCGTGAAGCCGTAGAACGGGCTCACCATAGAATAAAACAAAAAAAGTATGCCAGGCAAAAAAAATTAATTATATATGTACATATCTTAGATTTATATTTTGCTTAGTTTTAATGAATTTAAATGAATATGGCTTTTATTGGACATTGTTTTGTTTATATTGTTTTGTATATATTGTTTTGTTTATATTGCTTTGTATATATTGTTTTGCTTTTCATTTGTTTTATTTATTTATGTTTTGGTTATATTAATTGCTTTTTGAATTTAATTTTTGTTTTTATTGTATTTAATAATATGAAATTTAATAATATAATAATATGAATTGAAACAAATCGTGTTTTATTAAATATAATACATTTGTCAGCCGAGACTGCTTTTTAAATCAGGCATGACTGTCAGCAGTGACACCATACCCATCAAGGGTGACCGGTCACCACTAAAACCATACCAGTCATTAGCGAAAACTTTATATAGAACAGCAACATTAGAGTAAGCAGAGAGAATATATATTTAGCAGGCAATATTATTCTCAAGTTAGAGAGGGATGCAAGATCACACGTACACAAAGTTTCTATCATTTTTCTCACATTGGCCTTAATAAAGTGATAGAAACTTGATTCAACGTGCTGATGAAAATGCTTTCAGGAGTGACAGTCATATGACCGACACTGTTCTTGTAGGGTTGTCCTGCTTCCATGATAAGTTTTACTTTATCAATAGTGCAGTTTTTAGTGAGTGCTTTTACAGCAATTTGTGTTAAGTATTTGTTTGCTAAGTCGTAATATAGTCCATGTGATATATATGCGTTCTCTAAGGACTTAGTTAATTGTTCTATTTCGCGACAATAAATGTTATCAGTTTTGTTATTTTGTTTTATGTTCATTATTTTTGCGGTTAGAACCTCTACTGATTCACCTTTAACCGCTGTTTGGTCAGTTATCAAATTTCTTGCATTACCGTTTCTTTTTGTTTTAATGAGGTTTACTGCAATTGCTTCATGTTCACCTTTGATTGTGTTTACTAAATTTAGTGAATCAAGAAATGCACGTAAGTGATTTACCATCAAAATCTGTAATCAGTTTTGAAGCTGTGCTTAGAAATTCTACTAAAGTTTGAGACATTGTGATTGTTTTAGTTTTTGTTTATATTATTATGTTATATTATTACCTTCGTGTAGTGAGTATGGTAAATTAATTTCCATCGACTTTTTATCAGCAATTTTTGCTGCCGTTTGGTGAGCTTTGGTGAGTCTATTGTAGTGTACGTTGAATAAGACTCTTGTTTTTCCTAAACATACAAGATTATGAATATGGTATTTAATTGTTTTTTCTTTAATTGGTCTATCAATGTTTAGACATTTATATGATCTGTCAAATTCTTCCTTTATTGTCCTCGCTTTGTTAATTATTTCTTGCCATTCCATTAGCTTCTTCACTTAAATTTTATCTATTTCATTTGCTCTGCTAGCATACCTTTTTCTAAGATCTCTTTTGTGTAACAAATATAATTTTAGTAAAATATTAATTGGCGCAATTATTACTAATATTAATGTTAATAACCATAGTGAATTTATTTCTGACTTATGGTCAACTATTTCTAAATTAGTTATAACATTAGCATTGGGTTTTTCTAACTTTGACGATGTTTTACCCATTTTTATTTGTGCTCATTTACAAATTTTTTTCCTATTCATTATAAAGGATCATTTACATACATTTTTTTTAGTTTTTATTTCGTAATTTGTTTATTGTTTTTTCTTATTTTCTATTTTATCTACTTGTGTCCTGTTATCATTCATACTTTTCTAAATTTTTAAACCAAATTTGATTATTTATACATATTTTTTCTCATTTGTTTGTTTTAATAAAGAATTTATTTTATTTTCAAAAATATTAAAAAAATAATAGTTATTTATAATAATGCAAATATTTATATATCCTATAATAATTAAAAAATATCTGGGTTCATTATATTATTAATATTTTTGTTGTTGCTGTTGTTTTGAATAGTTTCACTCTTTTAGTTTGAAAGATAAAAACAAATTTCAGGTTCTTAACTTGTTTAAAATTTCTACAAAAATTACAATAAATGTAGATGGTGGTTATAAAAGCTTTATAGCCGTTAAAGATTTGACTTGCAGGGTTCTCGGCCCTTCTTTCATATTACAATTAAAAATTAGAGTAAGAAGAGAAAAAAATATTTGCCTCGAGCGATAAGTCGCTTATAGGCCCTATGAATGCGAACTTGCGCAACTCGTTAATATGTATATATTTTTATTTTTAAATATTACTATATTATGCGATGGCTTGCAGCATGTTGTTCCATTGGGCAATGTTGTTCTTCTTCATCTATTGCCTCTTGGCCAGGCAATTTGTACTCTTATGGCGAATTCTTTAAGGCTAGTTCACCAGGTATTGATGCATATAAAAAATTAATTTAATTTTTTAATTTTTATTGTTAGGTGCGATTTTCGCACTCTAACAATTTGGCAGGATCGCCATGTAATAAAGTGATTACGACTTTTGTTTAGTTTTTATTGGCGAGCGACTTTTTAGTTGTCGCATCAGCCTTTTAGTATTTTTATTAGAATTAGTTTATAGAGCAACGATATTGTTGCTCCAGTGTCTATTTTAATTCTTATTTCTATTTGGGAAAATCTTCTCCTTTTATTTCAGCTTTGAAAAGAAAGATTAACCCCCTTAACTATATACATAAGTTAAATATTGTTTACATTTAGTTTCTTATAATTACCTAAAATTAGTTCGGCGGGAAAACAAAATAAGTCTGTTTCCCCTCAGACGAAATATGAGACTAGCATTAGGCATGCAAATATTTAGTGCAGCGGCAGTGACCAAAACTCAAACAAACAATGAATACAGCAAACACATATTACAAGTGCAGCGGCACGAGGTGTGAAGTGATGTCTGTTATCTATATGTATTTTACCTGATGTGACTCTTAAGATTCTTTTATTAATTTATAGTCATGCCTTGCAAAGAGTGCATTCATGCTACAGTCTCCTGACGAGGTTCTGATGGAGTCGGTGTCTCCGTAAGCCACCATGATGGCTCCCCAACTGAATGAACTTCTCTACATCAAATAACCTTCACAAACTAAAACCAATTTTTTCTCCATGGGCTTCAATACGTTTCAATGGGACATCAAAGGCTATCTAAATAACTATAGTGAACTACAAATATTAATAAGAGAAAGTAACCCCGAAGTAATTTGCCTTCAGGAAACACACTGTCCCTCCAATTACACTCCTATAATACCACATGCTTACACTGGATATTTTCACAATTCTTTACATAATACCACAGCAAAGCAGGGGGTGGGTGTGCTTGTAAAGTCCAATATTCCCCACAAACATTTAGACATTACCACCAGATATCAAGCTATAGCCATCGAAATTCAAGTTCACATTAGATTTTCCCTCCTTTCTTTCTACATTCCTCCAAATGAAGAAATCATCAAAAGGGATTTATCAAATTTATTCACATCATTTCAGAGCCCATTAATTATTAATGGGGATTTTAACTGTTGGAACACAATATGGGGCTCATGGAAAAATAACAACAGAGAAAAAATAGTTGAACTCTAGTCTTTGCATTTTAAACGACGGGCACCCTACCCTCTTGTCAACCCACGGTTCACTCACACACATCGACCTATCTTTCTGTTCTTTTTCACTGCTACCTCCAGTCAACTGGGCAGTCATAAATGATTTATACAATAGTGACCATTTTCCAATAGTAATATCGCTCTTAACTCCGGGTAACAATAACACCCCAATAAAATCATGGAGATACCTCCTGAATCGTGCGCACTATTCAAAATTCTCTCACAAAGTGGAAGTAGAAATCCTCAAGAAAGCTTACACAAAAACAAGCAACAGAGATGCAGCATTATTCATCAAAGCTATTCGATGTGCAGCCAATAAACACATACCACAAACAAGAAATGGGATATATACCCCAAAAAGAATAGCACCTTGATGGAATAGCACTCTCACTCAGTTACGCCAGAAAAAGATGTCTGCATGGGAATATTTCAAATCAAATCCATCACAAGTCAACTTAATCATGTACAAAAAAAAGTAATGCCAAATTTCGTCTAGAGCTTAAAAAATCCAAAAGGGAAAGTTTTGATAAGTTCACAAAAACAATAAAGAGGGACAGACCAATCACTCTTATCTAGAGCAAAATCAACCGCATTATCCATAAGACACAATCGTCTACCATAAAGGTCATTAATACACCGAACGAAACCCTATCTGACCCATTACTAATAGCTAACGCCTTTGGAACTCGTTGGGCAGAGTATGCATCAGACAAAAATTGTTCAGAACTTTTCAAAACAAGTAAGCAATCTTCGGCCCCAGCACAAAGGGAATACAATATTAACAAAATAGCGGCACTTTTGGAGGCCCCTATAACAATGATTGAACTTTCGAATTGCATTGAGAGCGTCAAGGGGTCAAGCCCTGGTTTGGATCGTGCTAACTACCACATGATTAAACAAATAAAAGGTAATTCAAAACAAAAACTTCTGGATCTATATAACACCATTTTCACAAGTGGATACATACCATAAGTTTGGAAGACTGCAACTACCGATACCAAAAACTAAAAATTACGTAACCATCAACACTTTCCATCCCATTTAATTGCTACCCTGCATTTCAAAAATACTTGAGCGCATAATAGCTGCTGGGCTTACGTGGTTGATGGAGAGCAAAAAACTAATTAACAAGGAACAAGTTGCCTTCAAACCAAACAATGGTTGCGATGACGCTTTATTACACCTTGACAATTATATAACCAAAACTTTATCGGCAAATAATCACGTTACAATCCTCTCTATAGATTTCGAGAAAGCTCTTGACAGAATCGGCTTGCACGTCATCCTCAATACGCTGAAATCCTGTTAAGTTGGTACAAAAATTTTTAATTTCGTAAAATCATATCTCACAAACAGAAATTTTAAAGTAAAGATCAATAATTACTTATCTAAAACAATGGCATTCCACAGGGTTCACCCCTTTCAGTGAAGCTATTTCAGATTGCGTTTAATGGGGTTAGCAAGATCTTAAGTAATACTAAATACATCGACCACTGTCTATATGCGGATGATCTTTACATACTTTGCAAAAAGAACAAAAACAACGACTCAAGTAATATCTTAACAAAAGCCCTCACTGATCTACTAGAATGGACAAATTATTCCGGGGGAAGAATTTCAATACAGAAGTCAAAAAAATTCCATATTTGTAGGAAGCATAATTGCGATTCAGATAGGTACAAAATACAAGCAAATGGATTCACTCTAGAAAACATTGACAAATTGAAAGTCTCGGGAATAATATTTACTAAGAAATATAACTAAAAAAGACCACTGCAGTCGGCTAAAAAATTCAGTTCCCTCCAAAGCTAACATTATCGGTTATCTATCGTAGAGAAGTTCAGTTCACATTAACACATTGACCTATTTGACAAGATCTCTCATCTTAAGTAAGTTAGACTACGGCATGTTTCTGTATGGAAACAGCCCTAAGTCAACTTTAATTATAATCAAGCCAGCTTACTGCAAAGTAGTCCGTGCAGCAGTCTATGCTTTCAGAACCACGCCTATTAACAACATCCGCAATGAAGCGGGGCTTCCATCTTTAGAAAACAGAATACTAATGATAAAAGGTAGAATCCTTCACAAACTGTTGACAAGCACTAACTCCATATTGGACAGCGATATAATAGCAAACAAATTAGCCAAAAGGCCTAAACGTATTAAATAATCAATTACCCTATCCTTGGAGCTAGCGTGTCCAACCCTCCATGGGAATTCAACTACACAACTCTGGATTTATCTTTATCCAAGCTTAACATAAACGAGACTAGCAAGCAACCATTTTTAAGAACTTGGGCTGAAAATAAAACTATGCTTGAAATGAGCGGTTGTACACAGACGGTTCAAAATCGGAACATACCCTGCCTGCATATGCAATAGTAAATGACCTAGAGGAAAATGTGGCCCTTTATACAATGTACGGGTTCTCGTCCATATTCACAGCCGAGGCATGTGCCATTTTTAGGGCTATTCGATATGCAGAGGAAACAAAGCACAAAACAGTAATATTTACGGACAGTTTGTCAGTGCTCAAGGCAATATACAACCTCTACAACAAAAAATAGGTTATTGGAAAAAAAATCAGAGACGTGTATCTTAACAGCAAGGAAAATATTAAGTTATACTGGGTGCCTAGTCATATAGGTATCTCAGACAACGAAAAAGTAGACTTGGCAGCTAGAAATGCGTCTTATGCACCTGTGATGTTAGATGACACTATTGAAAAAATAGATTTACGACGTGAAATCGTTAGATTAGTCAACATCAATACTCGGAAAAGCCAATCACAACACCACCACCACGACAATATCAACCCAAGTTTTAAACCGCCTATATACACAATCAATGTAAATAAAAACCAAATCAGAACGTTTTCCAGACTGAGACTAGGCCATACCTTTTTTCCCACCAACATATTTTCAAACAAGACGCTGGCCCAAAATGTTCAGGTTGCGATTCCAATTTCACAATTAAACACTTACTGTCCACTGCTAAGAAAACTAAGGTCAAAACATTTCCACAACAAAACAGGATTTCAGATTCTACAAGACCCTTAAATAGAGAATATAAACCGGATACACAATATCATAATGGAACTTAACATATCAGTTTAATCTACTCCCACACAGAACGGGCTGATAGCCCTGGCAGCTAGTGCTCACAAAAGATTGTGTTTCTCCTTAGAAATTATTCATAAGGCTAAATGAATAATTATATGTGAGAGAATTTTTTGTTTACTCTCACTTTACCAAACTTTACCAAAAAAGTACGGAATAAACCTTATGTAATACTTCACAATATAATGTCAGAAATAACTTACTGTTAGAAAACATATTAACATACACATTAGCCCAGTTCACAATCTCGAGCAAGTAGTCTAGCATCGTAGGATGAGCAAATTGGTATATAATGTTTTTGTCATTAATTATGAACGATATTTTGAGTTTCATGTAGCATTACTCATTGAAAAAACATCAACAGCTGTTTGAAGAAAAAAGTTCATCTACTATATTACAAGAAAAAAAAAACGCTTCAGTAACTATATATATATATATATATATATATATATATATATATATATATATATGTATGTATATATATATATATATATATATATATATATACATATATATATATATATATATGTATATATATATATATATATATATATATATATATATATGTATATATATATATATATATATATATATATATATAAGTTGCATTGTGTTAGTAATTGATGTTCTCCGGAATGCGATTTTGTTTCTGCAAAGTATACATGAAAGGTGACGTCAATACCAAGCTTTTTATGTAAATACAGTTTCTGTATGTGTATTGGTTCATGACTTATAGCCATTTTAGTGAACACTGCAATCATTTCGAAACATTTGAGCTAATATTTTGAAAAACTGAAATAGAATTCG
>OY776276.1:34546555-34556555 GCA_963675445.1 Linnaemya vulpina
GGCCCAATTTAAAAAGTACGACTTCCATTTAAACCTTTCAAAGTGGCAATTTTTTCAAAAACAAATTCAATTTTTGGGTCATACTGTGGAGTACAACAAAATTCAAAAATGTGTTACCTACTATTCTAGGTTCATACCAAATGCCTCTACTATAACTTCACCATTACGTATGTTATTACATAAAAATACTGTTTTCAAATGAAATTCAAATTGCAAAAAAGCATTTAAAGTGCTTAAAAAGGAAATTGCTAGTGATGGAGTTCTAATGCTTTTCAATCCCGATCTGATGAGGAAAGATCTATTGCTTTTGCTTCAAGGTCGTTAACTCCGGCAGAACAGAATTATTCCCAGCTTGATCGTGAGGCGCTAGCGATTGTGTATGCAGTACAACACCTTCATGAGTATCTTTATGGAAGACTTTTTGCACTGGTTACGGATTTTCCACCAAAATTCAATATTGCCTCAATTGACATCGTCCAGACTTCAAAGATATGCAGCTTTTCTCACAGGTTATAATTACGAAGTTGTTACGAAAAATAGTGAAGAAAATGCTAATGCTGCTTGCCTTTCAAGAGCACCGATAACTGTAGATACCAAGTCAACAGATTTCATTGATCAAGAAGTACATTCTATTTGCAGTTCAACATTGTTCCAGATAAATTCATCAGAGATAAATTTTACTTCAATTCGAAAAGCCACAAAAGAAGATACACAACTTGTACAGATTCTAAATACATTGCGTAATTCAAAAATAGTCAACTCAGAATATACCATTGATTCGGGAATTTTATTTAGAGGTAATAGAGTCGTGATTCCAAGTTCATTACAAAGTGCAGTACTCAAGGAACTTCATTACACACACATGGGCATAACCAAAATGAAACAATTGGCAAGGAAGTACGTATACTTGCCGTCAATTGACAAAGATATCGAAAAATACGTTCGATCCTGTGTGTCTTGTGCTTCAGTTCAAAATAATCCTAAAAAAGTAATCCTTCATCCGTGGGAGGAATCACAGGGAAATTGGCAGCGCATTCACATTGATTATGTCGGGCCATTCCAAGGTTATCAATTTCTGGTGGTTATCGATTCGAAATCTAAATGGGGTGAAGTGGGAGTGATCTCCTCTACACCAACATCATACTCAACAATCGAAATGTTATCCAGCATTTTTGCTTGGAATGGGTATCCAGACGTTATGGTCTCCGACAACGCCCCTATCTTCAAAAGCGAAGAGTTTTCAAAGTTTTGCTCTAATTCGGGCATATTTCAAAAATTTATTGCTCCTGGTCATCCAGCAACAAACGGACTGGCCGAAAGAAATGTACAGACGTTGAAAAAACGTCTCATGGCGATGGCAGATGATCCAGCACCAATGGGAAGAAAGGTTCAAAACATTCTTTTTAGATACAGGGCGACACCACTAGCCTATGGCAGAACTCCATCTGAGCAGTATCTTGGAAGACAGATTAGAATTCAACTAGATGCTTTAAAACCTTCAAAAAGCTTAAAATCCTCTATTCCTGAAACTACAGTCAGACTAAATGTGGGAGATCGTGTTCAAGCCAGATATTACGCCGGAAATAATCCTTCCTGGAAATTTGGAACCATCACAGAGAAGCTTGGTCGTCGCCATTATATCGTTCGCCTTGATAATGGATTTACATTCAAACGCCACATCAACCAATTACGCCTCACAAATGCCACAGCACCTAACACATCACAGGATCCTGAACAAAGAACTAATTCGAGTAGTCATGCGGAAGTAAATCCTCAAACCCTTCACAATCCAACTTTACTTACTCCCATTCAAAATCAGCTACTTTCCCAGGACACTTCAGCGCCGAGTAATACCAATGCCCCTAATACTCCTACCACAAGAGAGCAGCTACAATCGTCTTCTTCAGCAAACGCCGGGTCTGAAGTAACACCCAGCCACCGTACATCTGGTCGTCAACGTAAGCCGCCGGGTTACCATAGCGATTACATACGGCACTAAACAGATATGTTTCTTTTAAGTGAGGGAGAATTGTTACAACTGGGCAACTTCCCAAACCAGCGGTATGGCAACACTATTTGCTCCAACTTCAATTGTCATTATTATTCCTTTTTAATTGATATACAAATTCGAACTTTCGGCAGTCTCGATTATTAATTCACGTTGAAAAAGTTGGTTCTCCATTTTAGATAATAAATTGTAACTTGATATAATTAGTATTTATATTATTAATAAATGAATTAAATACCTTACATTAATACGCGTGCATTTTATTATTTATACCACGGAACACAACAGAGTCGTTTTAGATTTAAGAATGAACATTGGAAGTATATATTGTTTGTTATTAAAGCAAATAAATAAAATAAGTAATAATTGCCTTTGAACTATTTCTACGAGTCAATTTAATTTCTTTTAGTAGAAATCAATACATTTTTACTTTGTTTTGTTCCATAATAATGAACAAAAAATCTGCAGTAAAATATTGAAACATGTGACAATTCATATTGGGTATGGTTTTTTTTTCTTCTTTATACTGAGATCACTTTTTGGCTGAAAAGTGTTCCCGTACTCGAAAAAGTCCCTATTTTTTTGGGGCTAGTTTAGACAAGTAGTTAAGCAATCAGCTGTTTGAGGAATAAACAACAATAAAGCAAAGTAGTTTTTCCCAAAAACTAAAAAAGAAAGTTGTATCAAAGTGTATTTCGAAACATCGCATTTTTATTAGTATATAATAAACGTGAGCACAAAACATTTGGTTACTTCAGTATTTATATTTATTTATTTAATTATTCTCTTTTTATATTGATCTTGATTTTATAAGAACACTACAATTGCTACACATTTGCGCGTCTACCGAGCAGGCAGTATTTAATGTCGTGTCCAAAATGTTATTATGCATTGCTGTTATCTAGCATATGGTTGAACCATGTCATTCGTCCTGCCAAGAAAGGACGAATTGGAAAGGAATTGGAAGTATCACATAACACTTTTTATTACAACTTCATTTAATAAATTTTATTGCGAATTGTGACCGTAAACTACATTCCTATATGCCAAGGAAGGACGAAATGTAATTATTCTATTGATTGGACAAATGTTCACACAAATCTAAAAAGAAAAATAAAGACATTATGTACCTAATTATGAAGAAGTTCATTTGCTAACCGTACATACATTACATAATTAAATATAATGAATGCTTCTTCGGCAAGACTACAATTGACCGTTTTTCTGTGATGAATTCGTCACTCACAATTGCCAGTACCTACTTAGTGTACCAATATATTATATGAATTCGTTGGTCGTATATAAGCAAGCGAGCAAAATTACTTTTCTGTCATATTCTATTGTTTACGTTGAAGCACAACCGAAGTCAAGTGTTATTCTGTATTTTGATCATCAAATGTATAGTTGAAAATTGTTAAATAAAAAATAGCGTTGGTTTAGTTTTTTCACGGAGAAAAAAGTTTGTTTTTAAATATATCAGTAGTATTTTTGTTTTATAAAATAAAGGTAACAAAAATGAAACATTTCTATGATGTTCTATCATTATTAAAGTAAATATGAGTAATGTTTCCAATTGTATTTTTTAGATTAAAGCAATGAGGTGCGTTCTTAAACCTGCGGGTGTTCAAAAAAATTTAAGACGTATTTTAGGTGACGATGTCATTATGGCGTAGAAGAGCTTTAAAGAACACAAAAAAATTTGTTTCAGTACTTTCAGGTAAAAAACACTTAATATTTTGACTGAAAGTAAATTGAAAATAAAATTTTAACCTTTTCAGAAGTATTCTCAATGACCAATGTTAACAGTGTTGAGCCAGCGGATGAGCACATAAGAAAAGCAGTGCAAATGCGCAAGAGGCGCATATTCAAAATCATGTCGCTAGAGAGGAAAGCTAAGAGAAAGAACGACATATACACTTTAGCTTTTTGTTTGTTAAATGTAGATTTGAATTGATGTGTTCTTTTTTGTTTTTATATAAATTTAACTTTTTTTTCATTCCTTTGTTTTTTACATTTAGCTCTATGATATTGTTTTTTTTTTTTTTGCTTTTATGTGAATTAAAGTTTTTGCTCTATTTTTAATATTAGTTTTATAAGATTTAAAAGGCTGTAAGCGCTGTGAATTAAAAAAATACAATATTATATAAAACCATAAACCATTAAAGACATTTTTAATATATCATTATTGAGCATTTACGAAGTAGTTCATTATCCAACAATAAAGAAAACGTTCATTATTTAACAGCAACGTTGTAATTCACCCGGCTTCAGTGTTCTTTTCATCATATTATTTTTGCGAATGAAAACTATGATGAATATTCATCACTGTTTTCGTCAACAGAATGTAAGCGACAGGGTGGCGATTGTACTTTCAATGAGATCCCCATGTTAAATTCGTCACTAAAACGCACTGCGTAGGTATTGCCGAGTATGTACAGCACTTATGGAATGTATCCGCGGACAAGCGGAATATGAAATTCATAAGGTATATGTATAGCTAAAACTAAGTTGATGTTGGCATCAGTTATTACTACACATTATAAGCTATTAGATATAACTATTGATCGTAATAAAATTTTGGTGTGAAAAATATGGTTCTTCATTCGAATAAGGCTACTTTTTTCATTATTACAATCATCTCTTGTAATGGTTAGCGTCTTATTAAAGTACTGTTAATTTTTACACAACGGTTATGCTATGATAAACAAATTATATAAAAATAGCTTGATATACGTAAAACTTTATAATAAATATAGTATGTTCCTGTTTTACTGTTTTGTGAACAGCAGAGCAGAAACATTACGTTTTAAAATTTATTGCAAATTTTGTTCAAAATTTTCCTCTTTTAATTTTTGTTTATTGATAAATGGCATGAATATCCAAAGACTGGCTCCAGCGAGTAATATAAGACCGAGAGTATGAAAGAGGGGATTGTACGTTTGAGCTGTTTCGAACCAGAGACCACACAAAGGTGGCCCTATCAGTTGTAAGATACCATTTACGAATAAACTTATTCCATACGATGACGTGAGTCGTTCTATTCCCAGCATATCGGCCATTATAACGGCTGTTATACCCACGTAAACTCCAGAAGCTAGCCCAAAAACGGCACACCAAAAACTAACCATTTTATAACCAGTTGAAAACGGTAATAGAGCTAAGCTTATACCAGAAATTGCTAAACCGCCTATAAAATACCACGTCTTTGGAATAAAACCCAAATCTGATAAAGCTGAACCCCCGATACGACCAATAAGATCTGTTGCGGAAACAATTGAAATTAAATAAGCAGCTAGGGACTTGTCAAAGCCCAATGCTATTCCATACGCAGGGAGAAGGATTATAAAATTTGTATAACCGATTGCATTTGTTGAGTTGGAAATCATTATTACTAAATATGTAGGGTCCTTCAGCAGGCTGAGGTCGAAGAACTTTGGACGCTTAATTTTCTCAGGTTCTTGTTCAATAGCAGCAGTATTACCCACAATTCCGTTTCCACTAATCCCAGTATTCGCATTTGCGCCAGACCCACTCGCAATAGATTTTAAGGAAAGGTGCGAAGAAAATTCTTTCGGCTGAAATGAAAGAGTACTGCCGTGATATGGTGTGCTTACATATTGAAAACTACTCGTTGATGGTGATCGTCGGGAAAGCCGATTTTTAGAGTTATTACGCAAAGCATGAAGACGCTCAAGTTTATGACTGGAACGCCCTGCTTCTGGTACAGCATATAGTGATGACTGGGAATTCAATTGTCCTGGTGTAAATGTTTGATTTCTTTGTGGCACTCGAACAGGTGTACTTATTTTTCTTATACGTGATGATGAACTGCTAAATTCTTCATGAACTTTTCCACAGTTTTGTACAACAGCTGCAGAGGCACTTCTTACAAATTGGGGATCGTCTCCTACAATGTTATAATTTTGTAAATCTGGTGATTGCATAGGCGATGTGTTATTGAGTAGTATTTTCTTATTGGTTAAGCTATCATTGTGCATTAGGCCACTTTCTCCTACCGTTTCATTAACGGTTTCAAATTTAAGAACTATTCCTATATCCTCCTCTTCGATATCATGCAAAATTTTTTTAGCTCTGGGAACGCGAATCATATGTTTTTCAACGGGTTCATAAAATATAGCAGCTACAAAAACGTTCAAAGTAACTCCACCCATTATCAAAACGGAACCTCTAAAATAAAATTCAATACATACAATATTTACCGCTTATACGAAAGATTTACCTGTATCCATATGTTTCTAACAACCACCTTAAAACTGGAGGTAAAATAATAGATCCTAATGCACTTCCCGATATGCATAGTCCGTTAGCAAGACCACGAAGTTTAACAAAGTATGAAGTCACAATATACACTGTTGGAGGAAATGACAACCCAGCACCAATGCCAACCAAAACTCCATAACTGTTTATGTAATAGAAAAATTCTGCACTTTTTACTTTCAAAAATATCTAATATTTTTACCTTATATACAGATATTCCACTGATGACGCCCAATATGATATGATCATCCCAGCTGCGGCAGATGCACCTCCCAATATTGTTACTGTTCTAAAAGAATATTTTACTGATAGAATGCTAGAAACTGGACCTGAAATTGCAATAGACAATGTATATTTAATAATATTTAAGAGTTTCTGCTTTCTAGTTTCCTTACCCAATGAGCTATACAAAAAATAGCACAATGCTGGAATCCATGCGGCTGCTGCTTGCGATGCATCAAATGCCTCCAAAAACTCAACAAACAAGACACCAAAGCTTTTTATAGTACCAGGTATTAATATATTAACCATCATCGATCCAGCCAATACAAGCCATCCCCAACCACCATCAGGAGGCGCCAAATCGTATTCAACACTTTCATCTTTTATTTTTGAGTTCAAAAGACTTACTACAAAAATAATAATAATAACTACATCAATACATTTAATGGCAGATTAGGCAGATAATTTAGATTTTTTTAAATTTCTAAAATAAAATATTATCCTTAGATTAATTTGTTTGTAATACAAGATTCATGTTTTATAAAAATCCTGTTTCCCTGCCGAAAATTGTCGATGGTGAAAATTTACTGATTCCCTTTTTCATTAATTAAGCAAAGAATGCAAGATAGCGCATCAAAGTTTTGTTAACAATCTCCCTCTGTGTATCTACACTAGTGATTGAGTAAGACCACAACTACAAATTTATGTATGAAACAATGCAATTTTGGTTAACATTTTCATTTCAAAATAAAATTTAATTTATATACATATGTATTTCTGTAGAAAAAGCTTTTATCCATGGCCTTAGAAACACTAAGGTAAATGACCTTGTCGCATAAAAGGAGACATATAAATAAGTTTGTACATGATCATAGAGACGGCATTCATTTTCTTTTAAATTGTACCAACAGCGTAAAAGATTGTACATTGTTTGTGTGTACAATATTAAATTTTTGAAATAAAATAAGAACACAATATTTTGAATAAAATTCATATGATAATATATCCTTTATTAATTCGATTTTTATTACCTTTGGTAAATAGAATAAGAACGATTCGATCATGTAAGAATTTACAAAACAAGTGCTATAACTAGTAAAAATGAAGATGGCGAAGACAATGTTTAACCTATCCGTTAGCGGTTTAGTCGTTGGGATCCAAGAAAATATTCCAGACAAACAATGTTGAAAACAAAGGAAACATATTTGGATCCCAACAGAGAACTCCAATAAATTATACAGTTATACAGATAATAAACCTTTAGATAAATTATCTAAACATATGTATCAAAACTTTAAGTTCAGCTTAAACATTGCCGGCCATCTTGCAGGAACATAGTTGCATGCAAGACAGTGAATCTTGAGTATAAATAACAATTTGAATTTTTTAATATAAAAGTTTATTTATAGTTTTTTTTTGTAATACAAAATTGTATGGTTTTTGCAACAGATCAATCAATTGAGTGTTGTGTTATGGTTTTCAGCAGATCCATAAACTGAAAATGGTTTTTATTACAGACCCATAAACTGAACCCGTGCGGGATGGTTTTGGTCAGATCCATGTTTCAACACAATATTAAAAGGGTGACTGGCCCACCCAAACGTATTTGTGAGCGTACGGAAGACCTTGGCACTGGCTGCGATTTAAGGATCGAGGATTTCTTTTGCACTCAGAGAGTGGAGCAGTCCATTTTACTGGAAAAGAATGAAGTTTAGTAAATGCGAAAATATTATGTGGTTAAAATGACCATTTTTGTGATTGGTCGCCTCACATCCACATTTTGCGTTCAAACGTCGGCGACACGAACATTATCATCACTACCTGGGTACGTTTTCACGACTTGACCAAACTTCCAGGCTGTGGGCGAAAGTTGCTCATGACGAATAACAACTAAATCATTTACAGCTATATCACACTCAGGAAAATTTGATTTATAACGTTTATGCAAGTTCTGCAAATATTCTTCCTTCCATCGGCGACAGAAATCATGCGTAAGCGCTTTAACATATACTGAAGGGGACTCCATTATTGGCCTAC
This sequence comes from Linnaemya vulpina, assembly GCA_963675445.1. NCBI lineage: Eukaryota > Metazoa > Arthropoda > Insecta > Diptera > Tachinidae > Linnaemya > Linnaemya vulpina. The sequence goes on from OY776276.1 coordinate 34,555,101, forward strand.
CTATCAAAAATGATCCGGAGTAAGAGCTACTGGCTCATAAGGACTAACTGTCATAGGACATAGAGGGCGCGAATTCAGGCAGTCGAAAGCTCCTCAAAGAGCCCTCATATGAGGCGCACCAGTTGGGATAAATCGCCACGAAATACCCTGAACTCCAAAAGTTGAACACATTCCAGCTTGAGTTTCCCTCAAAGAAGTGTGAAAACCTACGAAATTTGCGCCATTAACAGAAAATGCTGTTTTTGGACAAATTCGTCTAGCAATAAAACGATGAAAAGTAGCCAAGAAGGCATCGGATGCCAAATCTGTTGTAGTTTCTAAATGGACTGGGTTAGTTGAAAAATATACAAAGATGCAGACATAGGCTTTTGTTATTCGACAATATTGGCCCGTAAAACTTTTCAGGTCAAAGGGACCTGCGAAATCTACACTAGTAGTAGTGAAAGGACGATCTGAAGTAGTTCGCTCTGGATGCAGAGCGGCACTCTTGATATTTTATCACTTGAAATTGTTACACTCAAAAGTATACCTGTCTCTACGAGCAGAATGTGTCCGATAGTATTAACGAAACAAATACGAGAAGCTTTGGCTTCGTAATCTATGTACAGAGGTTAAAGATCCTTTATGATCCAATTAGACTTAGAATTACGCAGCCACGTTCGTCCATGCCACCAGAAATCATTTTTCGCCACCAGAGATCATTAATTCTACACACTCGATTAGCAACAAACGTTGTCCAACTACTTGCCGTTTTTTTAACCAACAAAGCACAATAGAATCGGTCCAACAATACACCTGGTTGATTGGAATATCAATTTCAACACTTAGTGCTTTTAAAAGCTCAGAAGCTAAAACTGCTCCACAAAGTTACAGCCAAGGCAAAGATATTGATTTAATAGGAGCGATTTTCGTTTTAAAAGACAGTAAGTGCGCATAAATTTGGCCAAACGCTTCAATGCGAATATAAATTTCTCCCTGTATGCTTTTATCGAGGCGTCGGAAAAAAACATGAATTTCTGCTACAGTATCTGAAAAATAATGTACCAATCTAGGTATCTGAAGAGACAAAAAAAATCACCCCAATCAGTGTTGTCAAGCAAAGTTTTCTGCATAATTATGTTTGCGATAATAATTACCGGACCTAACTAGCCTACAGGGTCAAATAATTTTGCTATAGTAGACAAAACTTCTCTTTTCGTATACCTAGACTTTTGAACAATGCGCTCTAGTTTGAAATAAAATACTCTAATTGAGAGTTGAACTGAATACCCAATGTTTTGGAACTAATGGACTCTACAAAGGTCTACCAAGTAATCTGTCGATAAATCATCAACAATTTTGATATCTTTTTCTTAATTCAAATTTACCTGAAGACAAAACAGTTTTTAGTTCCCGGGCCTTCAAAGCCCCTGTTAGTACGACGTCAACGTCCATATCCTTGCGCAAATTATTAGC
>OY776276.1:34570069-34590069 GCA_963675445.1 Linnaemya vulpina
ATATATATATACATATATATATATATATATATATATATATATAAAGTTCACTTTTCAATAAAAATACTTGCAATTATATTTGTTTTATTCAGAAATGTAGCAGAAACAATGAAAAAATCCTAGAATTCAAATAGTTAGAAAAGTTAAATTTTTTACAAGTTTTTAAACATTGCGCAATTACCAAGCAAAAGGGAAAATTAATTTTTTCCCGTTTTCGCTTTGGGAGGGGTTTTTTATTAAATTTTTCCATATTTTCATACTTATATGCACGTGTAAATTAAAAATCAAATATTTTGCCGGCGAAACGATCAGCTGTTTAAATTTGGTAAATTTAACAGAAGTGTTACTAAAGCTTTTGGTCTTGTTTTTTTCCCACAGTGTGGTAAATGAAAGTTCTGTACATTTGTTGTTGCAATGATGTAAACAGTAGTGTTTTTAGTACATCTACTACATTAACAAGGTCTACAAGAGTACCTTATCACCAAGGGTAAAAACCCTTATTATTATAGTTAATTGAATTACATCGAGAATTTTAAATTTAATGTAGATTACAACATATTTTAATTTCGCAACTCTTGAAAAACGTCAACAAAGAATTGAGGAAACGTCGGGAATATGAAATAAAATAAATTGTTTTATTTAAATTAACAAACCTTAGCCTCATTAGCTCGTAATCTACAATATTTATAGCAAAACTGTAAGAAAAATTGTGAAGAAATTAGCCAAAATATGTGCTTAAAAAAATAGTCAGCTTCGTTCGTTCCATATTTGATTCGTCTATAAAAAATATCTGTTGATATTTTTAAAGTCTGATAATGTGTGATAATAGTAGCTATGCTTTAAACCAAAAAATACCAAGTAGGATGACTCTAAGACATATAATACTTTATTCTCACATATTTGGACACCATGTGAAACTAACCGTTTATTAATACAAATACGTAATTAACCGAGAACTGTTAAAAAGTCGGGATCGAAGTGCTTTATATGGCAAACTAAACCTAAAGATATGAACAAACTTAACATTACTTACCGTTACTTAACATTACTTACCGTTACTTAACATTACTTAACGAAGAATTATAAATATAGAATTTCACCTCTACATCGTTTGCTAAGATGCTTTCAGTGCATGTTACACATTGCGTATCGATTGCCTTTTAAGACTTGGCAAGTTGGGAATGTTAAGAAAATACTGTATAATAAAAGAAAAAAAACGAATTCAAGATAAATTTCGATCTGAGGTAGAAATAACAGTTGATAAAAATAAGTTTAATTGTGGCACCAGTAATGCTGGCAATAAAGTTCGAAATTTTTTTTAACGAATTCAAAAAATCGTCCGAGTTAATGAACATTTGACGTATAATTTAAATTAAATTTTAAAAACGTATAAATATATCTAACTTTAGGAAACTCGAGACATATATTTACATAACTATGATTGGTATTATACATATGCATAAACTTCTAATTCATGGTTGTGAAATTATAAAATATTTTGGTAATATATAACTACCTGTATGAAATAAACACTTTGTTTCCAATATTTTCTTGACTTATTTTAGAAATGCTTTCTAAAGATGCTTTAGAATGTCTACACAAAACAATTAGAAAGAACAGACTTGAGCACAGTCGTAAAAATTTTATTATTATTGTTATTATTTATTAGTAGTATTTTGTAATACTTTTACAATACATTTCAGAAAATTATATTCAATATCATACATTCTCGAACATAAATTTCAATTTATATTAGCATTTCTAATAAAATTTACAGTTTTTTTTCGGAATATATTAATATTTGTTTCATTTTTAATACTGTGATGGATCATGTTATATCTTTTAAGTCCTTTGTAAAAAAGTCAACGTTGAATTGCGTTTGTATCTGCACGTTGTAATCTAAAAGCGGTTGAATATCGCCAACATATCGTAGATGTTCTGTTAAGTAATCAGGTGCGTCATCCATCTCCATTTTCTTGATAAAGCTCAGTGTTGTGAGTTCCAGTCTTTTATGTATATTCATCCAATTTAGAGTCTCCAGCATATAGTTAATTGGTGTAAAACGGTTGCATTTTAAAATAGTTCGCATTGCTTTGTTTTGAAGTTTTTGAAGTCTTTTTAATTGAGAATCTGTGCAGCAGGTAGAACTATCGATCCATATTCAAAATGTGGTTTGATAATCGTGTTGTATATATTTATCGATGTTATAGTTGATACTTTGTTTCTAATTCGTTTGAAAAATCCAATTTTTTTACATATATATTCTAAATGTTCCTTAAAATTTAATTCATTATCAATTAGATAATGATAAGAAAGATAATTATGTTTTATTTTCGTTTAATTTTAATTTATTAATTTTTAACTAATTGTTAATTCTGTTCATATCCGCTTCTAGTTTTTAGTCCGTTATTCTTCGTACTTAATCGTATTTTTTACCTTTTCAATCGGTGTAATTATGGATTCCTTCCAATTGGTTTGAAAAATTCCAGTTTGTAATGATTTATTCACTATATTAAGTAGTTTACTGCCTACTAAGTCCCAGTTGTCTAATATTAATTTGTTATTTATTTTATTGTAGTCAGGTTTTTTATTTAGGTCTTTACATATAATTTTTAATTCTTGTAGATTTATTGCACAAAATTTGAACTTATTTATTACAGATATTTTATTTATTACAGATATTTTATTTTCATATTGCACGTAGTCAATGGAATTATTGATTTCTTTAATACTATCTACAAAATATTTATTAAAATTATTGGCTATTTGTATATTATCCTTATATTATGTTTTTAAATATCACAGTTTTTATTACAGGTCTGGAGCTTCTTAGCACAAGTTCCTTTATTTTTTTTCACATATCTTTTCGGTTCTTTGTATTGCATATTTTATTTTCTATACATTTGTTTTTTCTTTCTCAATATTAATTTTATATATATTTCTTATCGTTTTATAGTTATTCCAAGGCACATTAGTATTTTCAATAACTGCTCTTTGGTATCTAAAATTTTTTTCTCTTTTCATATTTTTAAGTTCGTTATTAAACTATTTATTCTTAATACTTATTTTAGTTTTTAAAGTATATTTTTTATTGTATTTTCGAGGCTTTCATCGAGATGGTTTACACAATAGTTTACATTATTTATGTCATTATATTCCTATCCAGCTAGCCGCCATTAGGGACGTGACCTAGAGTCGAAAAAATCGATTATTTAATACTCGATTCTTTTTGTTTGAAAATAAATCGATTTGTAAAAAATCGAATTTCGAGGAAATAATCGATTTTTGTAGATAAATCGATTTTTTTTATGAAAAACGCTATTAGCGATATTAGTGAAAGTTATGAGTGATTAATTTAAAAAAATCATTTTAGATAATTATTTTTAATTACAAGTATAATAAATTAACCAAAAGGTCGAAATTTAGATTATAAATACAGATTCGAATTATTCATATAAAAATGTTCAGTACTCTTGAATATTTGATTGCAGTACAGATAATATAAGGACAATTGTTTGGTCACAACATTAATAAAATACAAAACGAATCACTTTCTATAATTCAAGTTTAGACGATAAAAAAAACTAATTTGATTTATTCTTTATCAGTATCGTTATCAGCAGCTTCTGGGTGTTTTACCAATGGAAGACATTTTTATGGTTAACAACAATATTTTGACACTTCAAAACTTCAAAGAGATAAAAAAAGATACAAAAGGTCACAACTTATTATATATTTGTACATAAAGATGGCGTTGATTATTTATCGACGTGTTTACATTTAATAAACTTACTTACTCATTTTTTCATTCATCGCATAGATGGCATTACTTACAAAAATCGATTTAAAATGCGTAATTCATGTAATCGATTCATTAAAAATCGATTTTTACAATTAATAAAATGGATTACAAAAAATCGATAGTAAGAAATAAATAATCGATTAAAACAGAAATCGATTATTTATTCACATCCCTAGCCGCCATACACTCCCAAACTATAACGTCTCCTCCACTGTGTTTTACAGTACTGCACAAATTTTAATTATTTGGCGCTGTTCCAGATTTTCTCCACACAATTTGACGGCCTTTAATTCCAAATATGCAGTACTTGCTCTTATCCGAAAAAAACAACCCTTTCCCAAAATTTTAATGACTTGTTTAAGCGTTTTTTAGCACACAGAATTCTCTTCTGCCTTTTTATCAAAACAATGAAGGCTTTTTACATGTTATACGAGCATGAAAGCATCTAGTGGGGTAGGTAATTTGCGGTTTATTGAATCGACAATGGACTATAGAGTGTATCTTGATATTTTAATGGGAATCTTAAGCAATGCGCAGCAAAGCTTGGTCTTGGGAACAATTATTTATTTCAACAACTTAATGACCCCAAGCACACTGCAGATATTGCTAAGCTTTGGCTGCTTTATAATTTGCCAAAACAGTTACGTACGCCTCTCCAGCGTAGGTTTTTTAGAACGAAAAATCCGCCAGCACGTTATTCTTTCAAAAATATGCTACAAGAAATTTTGCAATCGGAATGAGAATAAATATCTCGTGAGGAATCCTTAAAACTCGGCCATTCAATGCAAAAAAGATTGGCTGAAGTCCTCAAGCGTAAAGGCTATCCAAATACTTATTAAGTTAGTTACAATAATGTTTATCTTATAAAAAAAATGGAATTTTATTGGTCAATGCACTTTTGTACGCAGACTTTTTCTTAGCATATTTTTCTATAATAACACTTTCTTTTGCATTTATTTGGTATGATTCTTGAAATTTTTGTTATGGGATTTGTTTGGAGCATGAACAGATATTAGTTAATAAAACTAAAGTGTTAATTTTTAATAGATTTTACGGTAACTTATTTTTGACCACATTATCTTAGCTTTATTTGAATGTACGCAGACTTTTTCTAGTAAGTGTATATATATATATATATATATATATATATATATATATATAATATATATATATATATATATATATATATATATATATAAATATATATATATATATATATATATATATATATATATATATATATATATTGTTACAAAGATTAGAATTAGATTTAAATAAAACGACAATGTGTCTATATGTACTTGGCAGCACTGCCATTTAATCTCTAGTTGTCAAAATGTTACAACCCTGGTCAACACAATATAGATAAATGGAATACTCCAGAATATACAAGATCATTCGAGGCTGAGCCAATAATAAGTGTAAACAACAACAACGGAAAACCTAGCAACATAAATGCTAAGAGATGTTATTCTTAATGATCTTGTACGCAAGTATTCGCTGCTAATAAAGCTAAACAGGTTCACAAGTATACACAGCCATATACTCATAGCAGAAGAAGAAACAAAACTACACAACACACAGAACACTCATATATACTACCACACATTGTTACCATAAGCAAAACACACAAGTCAGCATTGTCATGTATACAAACACACGTATATAGCTACATGTTAAGTAAAGTACAACCACCATGCCCAGAAGTTTCGCGAAGTTACCAGACGACGTCATTTTTGCTGTATAAAGGCGCTGTCAGAGCTCAGTGAGTTATAGTGTGATTTCAAATATAGACGTGTTGACATCGCTAAGTGTTGAGTAGTACAAATACTCGTGTAAATAAAGTAATAAATAAAGTGTTGCCGCATTATATTTCTAAAATTAATTTGTCCGTGTTTTAATTTGATGCAATAAAACGAATCCTTGAAGGATAAGTAATAAAACCGTTTTTATGAAAAGGTCTAAAAACTTAACAATATGTGTCAGAAGTGGGATTGCAAAAATAATTAAAAGGACATTGCAATTTAAGAAAAAAAAGGTCATTATAAAATTAAAATAAATAATCATGAAATTTGATAAGCTAAAAGTTGAACAGCTGAAAAAGGAGCTCAGTAAGCTGGAATTGCCAACTGCAGGTAACAAGGCTGAACTGCAGAAGAGGATAATAGATGAGTTTAAGAATCGCGGCATGGACATCGGGACATACGAGTTTGAGGACAAAGACGATGTGCAGGTATGCTCTCCTGTCACGACCAGCAGCATGGACATAAATTCAATGTTCGCTGCTATGATGATCGAAATGAAACAGAACTGTCAGCAGATACAGGAGGCATCAAGGGTCAACAGTGAAAAGCTTTTAGCCGAAACTCAGCAGATGCAGGACAAGCTTGCTGCCGAAATAACTGAAATAAAACAAAACTCCCAGCAGATACAGGGGGCATCAAGGATCAACAGTGACAAGCTTGTAGCCGAAATAACTGAAATAAAACAGAACTCTCAGCAGATACAGGAGTCAAATAAGGCCACGAACGAGACCCTGGTAGAGGTTTCTGAAGCCATTAACAGGAGGGTGGATGCTGGATATTGAGAATAAATTCTCAGAGCTGGAGGAGCATGCAAAGGAGTTCGAAGAGAAATTGCTTGCTCTAGAGGACAAAGTGAATAACCTGGAGTATAGCGGCGGACCAGTACGAGCAATTGTGGAGGTTTCTGCGCGGATAAAAGCGCCATGCTTCGACGATAGCGTACCATTAGGCATATTCAAATTCCAGTTCGAGACGGTTGCTAGCAGAAACGGATGGGATGCTGAAGAAAAAGCCATAGAGTTGATTTTGTCCTTAAAGGGTAGAGCCGCAGAGGTACTTGAGACTGTGCCAGTAAGCAGCAGAAAGAGCTATATTGAAATAATGGCAGCACTGCAGCGCAAGTATGGTGGTGAGCACAAGCGCGGTTTACACAGAATGGAATTGCGATGTAGAGTTCAGAAGCCTAACGAATCTCTAAAAGATTTCGCAATGGAAATCGACCGTTTAGTGCAGCTCACATATCCAGGCGAGAGTCACCCGTTCCTGGACCACTTTAAAACTGAGGCTTTCTTTAACGGCATTCGCGACTCTGATGTTAAACTGGCGGCATGCGCTACGCAGAAATCCACTTTCGCTGAAACTGTTTCATTTGCGCTGGCTCAAGAGACTGCAAGGATGGTTTGCAAATCACAGATATGTAAAGTGCGGAATGTGGAGGCTTTGTCTGAGGAGGATAACAACCTAGTTGCTAGCGTTAAGGAGGCAATGCGACAACTGCTGGCAGAAAATGCTATCAAAGAAAAGCGTAAGTGCTTTAACTGCGGGAAGATCTTTCATTTTCAGCGCAGCTGCAAAGCACCAGGGAAGAGAGGTAGATCTGTTTCTCCACCAAGAAACAGCAAACGGGTGAACCAAACAACATCCCAAGAGTCCCTGTTAAATTAAAACGAGCTAGCACTAAGGGGCAAGAGCTAGCTCTCACAAACGAGGGCCCCACAATCTCCATATCAGTGATGAAGCAGAAAAATAGCAACCTCACTGCGTCTGGACACATCAACGGGGAAAAGCACGTACTTACCATAGACACAGGGGCATCGCAGCCAATAATAAGGCCCGATATAGTAAGGGGGAAATGCGAGCGGTTAAGCAATATACGGCTACGTACAGCTACTGGAGAGCCTGCCACTGTCTATGATAAGATTGAAGTGAAGGTGACTATAGCCAACATCAACGTGAGACATGTGTTTATTGTTGCCGATATTGTCGATGAGGTTATTATTGGAGCCGATATTATGATTAATCATGGCATTAATCTACATATGGGACAACAGCTGATGATTTGGCGTAATGTGGAAATACCCCTTGAAGTTGGATATGACAGCAAACCGCAAGTAACAAGAGTATTTGCTATTGAGAGTCAGACGTTACCGCCGCAGTCTGAAACAGTCATATGGGCGCGGATGAAGGGAGATTGTGAGGACAATCGGTTGTGGGTTGTAGATCTAAAGAGAGAGCTTATAACAGCGAAAGCTCTAGTGAAAACTAGTAAAGGAGGAATAGTCCCTATAAGAGTGCTTAACTTGTCAGACCATGAAAAAGTCATCAAAGAAAATTCCGATGTTGGCCAGTGTACTCCAGCAGAGGCAATAATAAACTTCGAGAAGAAGATAGAGCCTACTAATTTGTCCGAAAAAGAACGTGAAAAATTTGAGGAATACGTAGAGAAATGGGTAGCAGGTCTATCAGCGACAGATAGAAATAAAGCCAAACAGTTACTGAAAAGACATGCCAGTATCTTCGCCATGGGAAGCCAAAGCCAGGGTAGAACTGCATTGGTTAAACATGAAATTAACACAGGCGAAGTTAGGCCGATCAAACAGCCACCCAGAAGCGTACCCCTAGCAAAGCGAGATAAAGTAAAAGAGCTTGTAAGTGAAATGGAGCGTGATGGCGTAATTGAGCCATCTTCTGGTCCTTGGAGTTCGCCTGTAGTCTTAGTTAAAAGGAAAGATGGCAGTACTAGATTCTGCGTAGACTGCAGGAAGCTCAATGACATAACCAAGAAGGACAGTTATCCGCTCCCCAAAATCGATGACACTTTGGACACGCTAGCTGGTACCAAATGGTTCTCTACGCTGGACGTGCGAAGCGGATATTGGCAAGTGGAGATTGCAGAGAAAGACAAGGAGAAAACTTTGTACATACTACAGACGTTTTGTGCCGAATTTTGCCAGTGTAGCTGCAAGCCTGCATGAGCTGAGAAAGAAATCGAGACCATACCATTGGGGCGAGCCACAGGAAAATGCATTCCAGAAACTCAAAGAATTATTATGTGCGTCACCAGTGCTAGCGTGACGTACTGATGCGAGCGGTTATGGCATAGGGGGTGTGCTATCCCAAGTAGTTAATGGCACTGAGAAGGTCATAAGGTACTATAGCCGTGTACTCTCAAAACCTGAGAGGAACTACTGTGTGACACGACGTGAGCTTCTCGCGGTATTCGAATGCATTAAACATTACCATAAGTACCTGTATGGTCAACATTTACATTAAGGACCGATCATTCTGCACTGAGATGGCTATTGAAGTTTAAAAATCCTGAAGGGCAACTGGCAAGGTGGATTGCGCGCCTGCAGAGCTACGACTTCAGCATTGAGCATAGAAGGGGCACAAAGCATAATAATGCGGATGCTCTTTCGAGAAGACCCTGCTGTTTAGAGTGTAAACATTGTGTCAGAACCGAGCAAAAGGAAGGCGTTGTGGATGTTCGGCTAATGCGCATCGGCCCTAATGAAGACTGATGAAGAAATTTCGGCTGAAAGCCCACTCGCCAAATCTTATTGGGCTCAGTGGAACAGCCTCAAGGTAATAAAAGGGTGTTTATGCCGCGTGTGGGAAAGTGTAGACGGCAAAACAACTTCAAATTTAATAGTTGTGCCATACTCCAAGATAAGTAAAGTTTTACAAGAGTTTCATAATGGACATAGTGGCGGTCATCTTGGAGTAACAAGAACACTTGAGAAACTGAAGCAGCGTTTTTATTGGGTTGGATGTGAACAAGCCGTAGCCGACTGGATACCAAACTGCCCACAGTGCATAGCAGCCAAAGGCCCAGTAAGAAGAAGCCGGGGACAGCTACAACAATACAACTCAGGAGCACCATTCGAGCGGATCGCAATGGATGTAGCAGGTCCCTTTCCCGTCACCGAAGCCGGAAGTCGTTATGTACTTGTGGTAATGGATTATTTCAGTAAATGGCCAGAGGTATATGCTGTAACTAACCAGGAAGCAAAGACAGTTGTAAATGCATTTGTCAACAACTGGGTATGTCGCTATGGTGTCCCAATAGAATTACATTCCGACCAAGGAAGGAATTTAGAGTCTGCCATATTCAGGGAAATGTGCGAGTTGTATGGGATAAAGAAAACCAGAACGACGCCGTGGCATCCACAGTCTGATGGCATGGTAGAAAGGTTCAATCGCACCTTAGAAGAGTACCTACGAAAAGTATTAAGCAACCACCAGAGGGATTGGGACGAGCACATCCTTAAATTTTTGATGGCATATAGGTCAGCTGTATACGACTCAACATCGAGAACGCCAGCCAAAGTTATCTTCTGGACGGAATTAAAACTACCTGGTGATTTGGAATTCGGTGTTAGCCAACTGTAGAAGAAGGAGCTATTATGTCCCAAGGGAAGGAGGACTTAAACGAACTGCATGAGTTCGTGCGTAATAGAATCAAGATGGTCAGTGACAAGATGAAGCCTACGTATGACCGCGCAGCAAATTCGGAGGGATTTATGGAAGGACAATTGGTTCTACTTTATAACCCACAACGGAAGAAAGGATTGTCCCCAAAATTACAGACTCACTGGGATGACTCGTATAACGTCGGATTGTCGAATAGGGTCATCTAGTTGTGTTTCATCTAATATTTCTAGCTGAGATTGGAGCTCCTCAAACTGATCATAACTGCGATCCAGTAGCGATATTTTGATCTCGGTATAGTGTATCGAAAATGTGTCAAGATTACTTAAACCGTTTTTTGCCGATTGAAAACGGCTTACTAATTGTGTTCTTTGATGTAATCTAAACCGAACATTCCGATCTGATGGAGGAGTTTGTACCTCATCAGCACTTACTACGTTACCTTCGTTCTGCATTTCGAATGAAACTATTACTATTAGAATTGCGAATTTTTAATCGGAGTTACATATCCGGCTCGAAGGACCTTTGTGTTAACGCTAAAGCGTTTTTTAGCGCCTTGTTCCGAATTGAACAATCGAAAACCTTTTTGAAACAAAATAAAAACAATTTTTCTGATTTCATTAAATTTTATTTCAGCGGATGAAATCTTCCTTATATATAGTTTTATTTTACAAATTCAGCCTTTGGCTTTGACTATTTTACTTGACAATATTGATTTTAAGTATTTTATTTTTTACTAAGAAAATTTTAATTGGGTTATGCGCAGAACGAAGTTCACGAATGGATCTCTATTTGCATATTAATTTAAAGTATTGCCTTTTAAGTTCTTGACATTCTTTTACTTATGTACATAGCCGATAACTGTTAAATCACACGACTCATGATCTACATACTTACAGTTTTATATATATACATACATGTACTTATGCATAATTAAACAAATGAAAGAATGCAGTAACAATAATGCAAACCAGTTTCTTACTGTTCGTCTTTACTCTTTGCTATGATTTCAATTATTTGGTTTTGGAGATGAAATTTTGATTTTACGAGGGTGCTTATTGTATTAACACTCTGTGAGGCGATGACGCCTTAACAGTTCCATTTTCACTCTTTGAGTACGGAACATTAAAAATATGTAATTTTTGCATAAAACAGTATTTTGCTCTCATTACCTATTATTTTTTGAACCCCATTTTCAAAATACCATTGTCTCTCGGCGGGAGCTATGTTTTGATTTTAGACCCATACTTTCTTAGTGAAATTTTCTTAGAATTTATTGCGGATTACGTTATTGCTATACGCCTAGTTACAAACAAAATTGACCCACCCTAATATATTATATTATATATATATATATATATATATATTTATAAATATATATATATATATATATATATATATATATAAATATATATATATATATATATATATATATATATATATATGTATTTATAAATATATATATATATATATATATATATATATATATATAAAAATATATATGTATATATATATATATATATATATATATATATTTATAAATATATATATATATATATATATATATATATATATAAATATATATATATATATATATATATATAAATATATATATATATATATATATAGGTCGTCCATGATATATATATATATATATAAATATATATATATATATATATATATATATATATATAAATATATATATATATATATATATATATATATATATAATATGATGATTATTTATTTAAATAAAGACTTAATTGCGTTTCTGGAATGTTGAGAAACAACATTTTAAGCCTTTATTTCACTTTTCTTTTCTTATGCCTCCTCGTTTCTTTAAGTACAAAAATCATGTGCTTTTTTTATTATTGCTTATGATTAAGATTCTTATGACAAAATTATATGAGTTGAAGGCTTGCCACCAGGAGCCATACCACGATAAGACATTGAGTACACGTTAAGAAAATGATTTTACATATATTTGTGTTAAAATTTTCTTTACAACAGTTCTTTGCAATGGTCGTCCATGATGTCTTCTTCTCACTTTTATTTATCGCACATCTTATTTTATTAACCAGCATTTGATTCATTCTTTCGTTAAGACCATTTGAAAATGGGGCATTAACCGCAGTGAAAATCAATTGATATTCTATATTCTTAAAAATTCCTTAAATTGTTCTGAATTTATGCCAGGGTATTGACCTGTGAGTATCATATCTATTTCATAGTCTTGTGTTACGTTTTTAATTAGTTTTATAAAATCTTTAGCGTTTTGATACTTCGATGTTGAAATATACGCATAAATCGCGAAATGATCTATTAAAAGATGTAAAGATTTTTGTGGACATCTAGACCCACCAAAGCCTCCGATGGTATCAATGGATACAATTTCAAACGGACGTGTTGCTGGACCCAACTGTGATAATAACCCATATATATAAGTTAACTCCTGTATAAAATGGTGTTATCTTATTTAACATTTGTGTTCTTCCAATATGGCAATAGGTATTGTGTACTTTTTCTATTAATATTTTGCTGAGACCTTCTGTCAAAACAATCTTACCTTTTTTCTTTAAAGTTTTATAAAATATTTCATTCTTTAACTTAAATTTATTTTTGTTTTTCTACAGATCTGCATTTGTATTGGTTTTCTGCTTCTTGGTTTAATTTTCCTGGATTATACTTTACTTTAAAATTGTATTGTGATAAATAGTAGGTAAGCTCTCCAAGTTCTTCATCCGTTCTAGCTTTTATGTTCATATATTCCATATGTTAAAATTTTCGAGATATATCGCCTTCTTCGTTAAATTTTTTTGAAAAATATGCTACTGGCTTACAATTTCCATTTTCATCATCTTGTTTCAATACAGCTACTATCCCTTTAATGTTCGCATCGGTAAATCTGGGTCGAAAATTTTTGATATAGGCTCAGAACAAAGTAACGTTTTCATTTTTTTAAATTACTGTTCACATTCTTCTGACCAGGTGAATTTTATGTTTTTTCTTAGTAGGTTATGTAAAGGATCCAATATAACAGCTATTAAATAATCTTTAAGTGGTTTGATCAAATTGTTTTCTATTATATGTCCCAAATATTTGACTAAAGTTGCGACAAAGGTGCACTTAGCGAATTTAAGCCTAAAGCCTTCTGTTAATATTGCTTCAAGTAATTTTGAAAGATGGAAAATGTGGTCACTAAATATGATGGAAAAAATCAAGTTATCGTCTATATAGTTAACAGCGAAATCTGAAAGTTTGTGCTTCCTTATGATAATGCTTAATATCCGTTGAAAAATTGCTGGAGAAGTTTTCAAACCAAATGGCAGACAACTCCATTGGAAATGCCCCTCTTGTGTTTCGAATGCCGTTTTTTGTCTATCTTGTATTCTTAAGGGAATTGACCAAAATGCAGAGTTTATATCTATGCAGTTTCTAGTTTTTACCATAGGATCTTCTATAAGTGGAAAAGGCTGTGATTGAGGAATAATAATTTTATTTAAATCTCTAAAATCTATGCATAATTTTGATTTCCTATTTTCCTCTTTTTTGTATGCTAGAGTTACTGGAGCTGCGAAAGGGCTATATAACTCTTCAATTAAATTTAATATTTTTCTAATTGATCCTTTATTTCTTTATTTTATTATTTTATTTATTTTATTTTTATTTTTTATTTTTAATTTATATATATATATATATATATATATATATATATAGATATATATATATATATATATATATATATATATATTTATATTTATATTTATGTTTTTATATTATATTTATTACTTTTTTTATTTTGTTTATATTCTCAATTGTGCATCTGTAAGGGCGTCTAGAGCAATATTTATCTACCATAAATTCAATATGAGCTTCATAGTCCTTGACAGTACCAGTGTCATATTTATCTTTTGCAAACACTGACTTATATTGTTTTATAAGTGCATCTATTTCCATCCGCTATTTCCATACGCTGTTTCGTTCATCTGGACACGAAGGAATATTGTCATGATGCTCATTTTTCTTCTCTTTTGCACTAGAGTTTTGTGTGATACTTAGGTCATCGTTTTGAATTAATTTAAATTCTTTTATACAATCTAGACCTATTAAAAAGTCGTATCTAAAATTTTTATCGTTTACAACAAAAATATCCATGGGTTTTTAATATTAGAAATTTTTATTTGCATTTTAACACTGCCGTTCATGTACCCTACACCATTAATCGTCCTCAAGTTGCGTTTTTGAATATTATTTGATTTGCTAGGTTTGATTTTCAGTAGATTAAAGACACATTTGAGCCTGAATCATAAATTGCTGTAACATCTACAGTGTTGTTTAAACGTAACTTGATTTTTATTAATGGTGGCACAATCAGTTTTTTGAATCTTCTTCATTTAATTCTATTTCTAATTCTGAGCCATTGACAGTTTTTACAGAATTTTTCTGTCGAAACCACCAATTCGATTCTGGATGATAACGTTCGCCTCTTTTTTCTTCTTTACATATTCTGCATGGCTTTTTCATTTCAACGATTTTTGACTTCTTCTCCTGAGATACTTTTTCTTTCTTTTTCAATGTTTTCTTTACAAAATGTTCTAAACCTCTTCATTCATTGAATAGATCTTCAGTATTTTTTTTAAATGTTTTCTATCTATTTTATCACATACATAGTTCGGAACCAACGGCAATTATATATATTAAAATTTGTTTTCCTAGTGATTTATTTACCTCCAATATCATTCTTTCTTTTTTAAGGGTATAATCTAGCAAAAAACCATTTATGTATTTATATTCAATAGCATATCTCACTGGATTCCACCCTTTGTCTGCAAAAGTATCACAGAAAACTTGTTTCCATTGGCCCCATTCAGAATTTATTGTATTATTGATAAGCATTGAATTGTGCCAATCAATGCAAGACCCTTCAAGAAATAATCTTAATATCTCAATTTTATGTATATCTTTAGTTACCTCCAGTCTTAAGCATTCACTTTCAAAAAGGTCTATCCGTTGTAAAACATTTGAATTTTTTCCGGTGAATTTTTCTATGAGAAGTTTTTCTGATATGTCTTTTAGACTGTGTATTTCGGGTTTATCTCCTTTTTTTTGTGGTAAGTTTTTCTAAAATTTGTTCCAAAGCATCTGTTGGTATACCATTTACCGTTGTCTCGCCAAGATTTTGTTGTTCTAATAAATAATTCATAAAATTCGTGTTTCCATCATCATCTTTGTATATATTCAATGTATCTGTATCTAAAGAAATCCAAGCCTTTCTCGTATTGCCCCTTTTCGTGAACGTTGTCTTAACTTTTTGAAATCCTGCTGTGTTTTTCAACTTTTCATGGAGTGCAATATTTTGGAATTAATTTGGCATAATAAAAATCTAATTTTTGTCGTTTTTAATTGAGGTTATGGTTATAATATTTGTTTTATTGTCGCTTTGCAACGCTTTTACAATAAACTCAAACTTTAGTTTTTCCATGTTATTGTAAAATCAAATATTCGAAAAAATTTTGTTTTGTAATATGATGATTATTTATTTAAATAAAGACGTAATTGCGTTTCAGGAATGTTGAGAAACAACATTTTAAGCCTTTATTTCACTTTTCTTTTCTTATTATTCCTCGCTTGTTTAAGTACAAAAATCATGTGCTTTTTTATTATTGCTTATTACTAAGATTCTTACGACAAAATCATATGAGTTGAAGACTTGCCACCAGGAGCCATACGACGACAAGATATTGAGTTAAGAAAATTATGGTACATATATTTCTGTTGAAATTTTCTTTACATATATATATATATATATATATATATATATATATATATATACATATATATATATATAGTTAATAAATTAACTATTTGACATACTGTCATTGTACTAATATAATATGAAATTTATTTGTTGGGTGGTTAAGCATTTCATTGGCGCTTTTTACCAAATCGTCAATAGACTTCAACCGCAGTTTTGAAAAGTTTCAAACTTCTCAACTTATTAAAAGACTTTTATAAACGATCTGAGAATTATGTTAATAAATTAACTATAAAAATTCACAAATGATTTTAAAAAATCACATTATAATAAGTGTAGTAGGCTATGAAACTTATACAAACCAAAACCCAACAAACAACTTTTATTCGATATGAATCTATTGTTACAAAGATTAGAAATAGATTTAAATAAAACGACAATGTGGCTATATATACTTGAGAGCACTGCCAATTAATCTATAGTTGTCAAAATGTTACAACCCTGGTCAACACAATATAGATAATATTCAAATTAACAGAAATGGAATACTACAGAATATACAAGATCATTCGATGCTGTGCCAATAATAAGTGTAAATAACAACAACGAAAACCCTAGCAACATAAATGCTAAAACATGTTATTCCTAATGATCTTGTATGCAAGTATTCGCTGCTAATAAAGCTAAACAGATTAATAAGTATACACAGCCATATACACATAGGAGAAGAAGAAACAAAACCACACAACACACAGACACACATAGTTACCATAAGACAAGTCAGCATTGTCATGTATACAAACACACGTATATAGCTACATGTTAAGTAAAGCACAACCAACAACAACCATGCCCAGAAGTTTCGCGAAGTTACCAGACGACGTCATTTTTGCTATATAAAGGCGCTGCCAGAGTTCAGCGAGTTAGTGTGATTTCAAATATAGACGTGTTAACATCGCTAAGTGTTGAGTAGTACAAATACTCGTGTAAATAAAGTAATAAATAAAGTGTTGCCGCATTATATTTCTAAAATTAATTTGTCTGTGTTTTAATTTGATGCAATAAAACGAATCCTTGCAGGATAAATAATAAAATCGTTTTTACGAAAAGGTCTAAAAACGTAACAATTGGTGTCAGAAGTGGGATTGCAAAAATAATTAAAAAGGACATAAAAAAAAAGTTAAAATTAATTATCATGAAATTTGATGAGCTAAAAGTTGAACAACTGAAAAAGGAGCTCAGTAAGCTGGAATTGCCAACTGCAGGTAACAAGGCTGAACTGCAGAAGAGGCTAATAGATGAGTTTAAAATCGGGACATACGAGTTTGAGGACAAAGACGATATGCAAGTATGCCCTCCTGCCACGACCAGCAGCATGGACATAAATTCAATGTTCGCTGCTATGATGATCCAGATAAAAGGAATCAGTGATGCACAAAGTGAATTAAAACAAAACTCTCAGCAGATGCAGCAGTCATCAAGGATCAGCAGTGACAAGCTTGTAGCCGAAATAAGTGAAATAAAACAAAACTCTCAGCAGATGCAGGAGGCAGCAAGGATCAGCAGTGACAAGCTTGTAGCCGAAATAACTGAAATAAAACAAAACTCTCAGCAGATGCAGGAAAAGCTTGTAGCCGAAATACAGGAGTCAAATAAAGCCACGAACGAGACCCTGGTAGATGTTTCTGAAGCCATTAACAGGAGGGTGGATTCTATTAAGAATAAATTCTCAGAGCTGGCGGATAGAGTTCAACATCTAGAAAGCGGTGGCTTGGACCAGCATGCAAAGGAGTTCGAAGAGAAATTGCATGCTCTAGAGGACAAAGTGCATAACTTGGAGTGTAGTGGCGGGCCAGTACGAGAAATCGCGGAGTTTTCTGCGCGGATAAAAGCGCCATGCTTCGACGGCAGCGTACCATTGGGCATCTTCAAATTCCAGTTCGAGACGTTTGCTAGCAGAAATGGATGGGATGCTGAAGAAAAGGCCATAGATTTGATTTTGTCCTTAAAGGATACAGCCGCAGAGGTACTTGAGACTGTGCCAGTAAGCAGCAGGAACAACTATAATGAAATAATAGCAGCATTGCAGCGCAAGCATGATGGTGAGCACAAGCGCGATTTATACAGAATGGAATTGCGATGTAGAGTTCAGAAGCTTAACGAATCTCTACAAGATTTCGCAATGGAAATCGAGCGTTTAGTGCAGCTCACATATCCAGGCGAGAGTTACCTGGACCACTTTAAAACTGAGGCTTTCGTTCACGGCATTCGCGACTCTGATATTAAACTGGCGGTGTGCGCTACCCAGAAATCCACTTTCGCTGAAACTGTTTCATTTGCGCTGGCTCAAGAGTTGGATGGTTTTCAAGCCACAGATATGTAAAGTGCGGAATGTGGAGGTTTTGTCTGAGGAGGATAACAACCTAGTTGCTAGCTTTAAGGAGGCAATGCGAAAACTACTGGCAGAAAGTGCTACCAAAGAAAAGCCTAAGTGCTTTAACTGCGGAAAGATCGGTAATTTTCAGCGCAGCTGCAAAGCATCAAGGAAGAGAGGTAGATCTGTTTTGCTACCAAGAAACAGCATTGAGCATAGAAGGGGCACAAAGCATAATAATGCGGATGCTCTTTCAAGAAGACCCTGCTGTTTAGAGTGTAAAATTGTGTTAGAACCGAGCAAAAGAAAGGCGTTGTTGATGTTCGGCTAATGCACATCGACCCTTATGAAGACTGGTCAGCGGCACTGAGGGACGACAGCATACTAAGGAAAATTATAGCGGCCAAAGAAGAGGACAGACGACCGTCCCGGAATGAAATTTCGGCTGAAAGCCCACTCGCCAAATCTTACTGGGATCAGTAGAACAGCCTCAAGGTAATAAAGGGGTGTTTATACCGCGTATGGGAAAGTGTAGATGGCAAAACAACTTTAAATTTAATAGTTGTGCCGTACTCCAAGATAAGTAAAGTTTTACAGGAGTTTCATAATGGACCTAGTGGCGGCCATCTTGGAGTAGCAAAGACACTTGAGAAACTGAAGCAGCGTTTTTATTGGGTTGGATGTCAACAAGCCGTAGCCGACTGGATAGCAAACTGCCCACAGTGCATAGCAGCCCAGTAAGAATAAGCCGGGGACAGCTACAACAATACAACTCACGAGCACCATTCGAGCGTAGCAGGTCCCTTTCCCGTCACTGAAGCCGGAAATCGTTATGTACTTGTGGTAATGGACTATTTTAGTACATGGCCAGAGGCATGTGCTATACCTAACAAGGAAGCAAAGACAGTTCTAAATGCATTCGTCAACAACTGGGTATGTCGTTATGGTGTCCCAATAGAATTACATTCTGACCATGGAAGGAATATCGAGTCTGCCATATTCAGGGAAATGTGCGAGTTATATGGGATAAAAAAAACCAGAACGACGCCGTTGCATCCACAGTCTGATGGCATGGTAGAGAGGTTCAATCGCACCTTAGAAGAGTACCTGCGAAAAGTAATAAGCAACCATCAGAGGGGGATTGGGACGAGCACATTTTTGATGGCATATACGTCAGCTGTACACGATTCAACATCGAGAACGCCAGCCAAAATTATCTTCGGGACGGAATTAAAACTACCTAGTGATTTGGAATTTGGTGTTAAGCCAACTGTTGAAGAAGGAGCTATTACGTCCCAAGAGAAGGAGGACTTAAACGAACTGCATGAGTTCGTGCGTAATATAATCAAGATGGTCAGTGACAAGATGAAGGCTAGGTATGACCGCGCAGAAAATTCGGAGGGATTTATGGAAGGACAATTGGTTTTACTTTATAACCCACAACGGAAGAAAGGATTGTCCCCAAAATTACAGACTCACTGGGATGGCCCGTATGAAGTGATTAAGAGAGTGAATGACGTCGTATACCGGATACAGAAGTATAATAGCCCAAGGTCGAAAATGAAGATAGTACATCTCGAACGATTGGCGCACTATGGAAGAGGTGATTGTATGCCCATTCGGGTCGAACAGGCTTAAGTGGGCGGCAGTGTTACAAAGTTTAGAAATAGATTAAAATAAAACGACAATGTGGCTATATGTACTTGGCAGCACTGCCAATTAATCTCTAGTTGTCAAAATGTTACAACCCTGGTCAACACAATATAGATAATATTCAAATTAACGGAAATGGAATACTCCGGAATATACAAGATCATTCGAGGCTGTGCCAAT
>OY776276.1:34595069-34610069 GCA_963675445.1 Linnaemya vulpina
TCGTGTAAATATTTGATTTCTATTTAGTTTAAGTTTGATTTAATAGAGTTAATTAATAAAATATAAGAAACCAACACCGATCTTCTTTATAAAATCTCATAAATCCATATTGGTGACCCCGCAAACTGAACAATGGCAACCAATGACAAAAAATTATCAACGACATCAACTGTTCCAATTGACGACGACGATCAAGACTCTCCACGTC
Source organism: Linnaemya vulpina (assembly GCA_963675445.1). Lineage (NCBI taxonomy): Eukaryota > Metazoa > Arthropoda > Insecta > Diptera > Tachinidae > Linnaemya > Linnaemya vulpina. The sequence goes on from OY776276.1 coordinate 34,595,278, forward strand.
AAAGATCCAACAATACGGTTTCAGCCATTTACGCTCGATTACCATTTCCAGAAATTTGCAACTCAAACATCGAAGCCTGGTTTATGTCTATGGAGTTTTGGTTTATCATCAGGACTTGTTAATCGATTTACGGCGCAATAAACTAATAGACAACGTCACCTGACACGATTTACAGCTAAAATTGCCATCGACAACAGAGGTTGCAGCAATCGAAACATTCAGCTCAGTCAATCCGTTCGCAAATCTTTTGCACGAATTTAACGACATCACGGTACTTGTGCCTTATGGTTCGGAAACTAAATCGTCAATTTTTCACCGAATTGAAACGACTGGTCAACCCACATTTTGTCGTCCTCGACGATTGCCACCGGAGAAGCTGGCTGCAGCCAAGAAGGAATTTGATTTTCTCTCTGAGGTTGGAATTTGTCAACCCTCTAAAAGCAATTGGAGCAGCCCCTTGCATCTAGTTAAGAAAAGTGATGGTACGTGCAGACCCTGTGGCGACTACCGCGCATTAAATGCCAAAACTTTACCGGATCGCTATCCTCTATCATACTTAACAGACTTTACGATCAATTTACAAGGTAAGAAGTACTTTTCAAAATTAGACCTACAGAAAGCATTCCACCAAATTCCAATACACCCTGACGACGTACCAAAAACGGCAATAAGTACCCCCTTCGGCTTATTTGAGTTCAATTATATGACATTCGGCCTACGAAACGCTGCGCAGACTTTTCAACGAATTATAAACGAAGTCTTCAGAGGTCTCGATTTTGTATTCCCGTATATTGATGACATTTTTGTTGCTTCCGCCACCTTAGACCAACATCTTCTAGGCCTTTGAGTGGTATACAAGCCTGATATACAAGCATCTCCCGCAGAACTAGTTTACGGCACAACCTTGAAAGTTCCTGGTGATTTTTTCTTCAAAAGTAACAATACGGAAGCCACCAGCAATTTCGTCAAAGAATTTCGCAGCTCGATGTTAAGTTTAAAACCAGCGCAGACCGCACATCATTCTACAAAACCAACGTTTATTTCAAAAGATCTCAATACATCAACGCATGTTTTCGTCAGAAACGACTCAATTCGTCCCTCACTTACACATCCATATGACGGCCCGTATCAAGTCTTAAAACGCTTTCCTAAATATTTTACGATACTCCTGCGCAACCGGAAAACAAACATCAGCATAGACCGCCTAAAACCATGTTTTTTACCATCATCTGAATCAACCAGTCCAAATGTAGCATCAAATACATCTTTACCTACATCATGTGATTTCAACCCAAGTCATTCTGATACTGCTGAAGATTCCATACATGTTCCCAATCCAACTTTTGAAGCATCATCCCAACATGATCTAAGCCCAACCGCAGAAACTTCGAGTTTACAGTCCAACAAATTACCTCAAGAAGATCCCAAAACAACAACAAGAGGAAGACAAATAAATCTTCCAGTAAGGTTTAGATGACCTTCTACCAGCGAGGGGAGTGATGTGGCACCCTGTTAAAATAGGTTAATTATCAAATACCTACAGTAACCGGTAGAGACACCGTAATGGCACGCATATGCTTGCTTGCACTTTTAGATATCCGCCATTACAATTTTAACTTTCGTCTGGATGATTCGATAAAATGAAAGATTAACAAGTTTCGTGTAAATATTTGATTTCTATTTAGTTTAAGTTTGATTTAATAGAGTTAATTAATAAAATATAAGAAACCAACACCGATCTTCTTTATAAAATCTCATAAATCCATATATATATATATATATATATATATATATATATATACACATATATATTTATATACGCATATACATATATATATATATATATATATATATATATATAGTTATATACACATGCATATAGACATATATATATATATATATATATATATATATATATATGTTCTTCCATTCTTGTTTCTAGATTTCTTTTTGTTGTTCCAATGTATATCATATTCCAGCTGTTGTTTTCGTTGCCTTTGCACTTGATTTCATAGACTTTTTTTCTTCCTATTCAGGTATGGATTTATTATCTATTGTGTAATTATTAAGTTTAGTGTTAGCTTCGTCAATCATTTTGCTGATGAGTCTGTTAGGAAAACTGTTTTCTGTTAATATTTTCCTGATGCGTTTAGTGTTCTTTTTGTGAAATTGTTTGTCGCTGAGATGGAGAACTCTATTGATTAAGTTTTTGGCAGTGTTGATTATGTGATGTCTCGGTTGTGTAGAGTTATAATTTAATATTCTGCCGGAAGCGGTATCTTTTTTGTACCAGTCTATTGTTAGTCTGTTGTTTTTTCTGTGTATTTTGGTGTCCAAATATGTAATTGTATTATTTTCCTCTATTTCTATGGTGAATTGTATTTTTGGATGAAAACTATTGAATGCTTTTAAAATTTTTTCTTTTTCGTCAAATTTTACTATAGCTAATAAGTCATCTACATATTTTGTTATGTATTTTAGTTGGATGTTTTCCACACTAAGTTTCTTTAGAGTTACGTCTAACAAGTTGTCAAGTACTAAATCTGCGATTGTTGGAGAAAGTGGATTCCCCATCGGCATGCCAAATATCTGATTGTAGATTTTGTTTTCATATATAAAATAATTGTTTGTACAGAGACAAAATTTCAGAATTTTTTCAAACAGGGACCTGGACATTTTAGTGTAGTTTTTGATGTCCGTCCATTTTTGCATAATTAAGGTTATTGCTTTGTTCACTGGGATGTTGGTGAAAAGTGAAACGACATCTAGTGAGATCAGTATTTCTCCTTGCTCTTTAAACCTATTCGAATTTAATACATTGTATTTTTTCGAGATCGTATTTTTTAGTATATGTCCTACATATTTCGATGATGTATAGCAAGGGACTTGAATCGAGAACACTATGGGTCTTAGCGGCATTTCCGGCTTATGGATTTTCGGTAGCCCATAAATTCGCGGTGCTGTTACAGCAGAGCAAAGTAATTGTTTTCTTTGCCAATTATCAATTATGTTCTCCTTGTATAATTCTGATATAAGTTTATTATTTTCTTTTTGTAATATTGTTGTTGGATCTGTTCTTATTTTCTTATAAGTGCTTTTTTCGTCCAATAATTTTACCATTTTTAGGTGATACTCTTCTTTAAACATTGCCACTGTTCTGTTTCCTTTGTCAGCCTGTACAAAAATTATGTTATTTTGGTTTCTCAAGAAATTTTTCGTTTTTTTGTATATAGTCAGAATAAACTTTTCTTTTGGGGTGTTTTGTAGTTTTCTTTTAAAACGTAGCGTACCCCTAGCAGAACGAGATAAAGTAAAAGAGCTTGTAAGTGAAATCGAGCGTGATGGCGTAATTGAGCCATCTTCTGGTCCTTGGAGTTCGCCCGTAGTCTTAGTTAAAAAAAAAGATGGCAGTACTAGATTCTGCGTAGACTACAGGAAGCTCAATGACATAACCAAGAAGGACAGTTATCCGCTCCCCAGAATCGATGACACTTTGAACACGCTAGCTGGTACCAAATGGTTCTCTACGCTGGACTTGCGAAGCGGATATTGGCAAGTGGAGATTGCAGAGAAAGACAAGCAGAAAACTGCCTTCAGTGTCGGTAACGGATTATGGCAGTTCAAAGTCATGCCCTTTGGTCTCTGCAATGCTCCGGCCACATGGAAGACATGCTTGGTATATCTAGATGACATAATCGTGATGGGGAAAACTTTTGATGAACACCTCAAAAACATGGCAGAAGTTCTTGAACGGATATCATCAGCTGGATTGAAACTCAGCTTGAAGAAATGTGCATTGTTCCAGAAAGAAGTAAAGTATTTGGGGCATCGTGTTACTCTCAAAACCTGAGAGGAAATACTGTGTGACAAGACGTGAGCTTCTGGCGGTATTGGAATGCATTAAACATTACCATAAGTACCTGTATGCTCAACACTTTAAACTAAGGACCGATCATTCTGCACTGAGATGGCTATTGCAGTTTAAAAATCCTGAAGGGCAACTGGCAAGGTGGATTGAGCGCCTGCAGAGCTACAACTTCAGCATTGAGCATAGTAGGGGCACAAAGCATAACAATGCGGATGCTCTTTCAAGAAGATCCTGCTGTTTAGAGTGTAAACTTTGTGTTAGAACCGAGCAAAAGGAAGGCGTTGTTGATGTTCGCCTAATGCACATCGGCACTGATGAAGACTGGTCAGCGGTACAGAGGGACGACTGCATGCTAAGGAAAATAATAGCGGCCAAAGAAGAGGACAGACGACCGTCCCGGAATGAAATTTCGGCTGAAAAAAGATAAGTAAAGTTTTACTTACAGGAGTTTCATAATGGACCTAGTGGCGGTCATCTTGCAGTAACAAAAACACTTGATAAACTGAAGCAGCGTTTTTATTGAGTTGGATGTCAACAAGCCGTAGCCGACTGGAAAGCAAACTGCCCATAGTGCATAGCAGCCAAAGGCCCAGTAAGAAGAAGCCGGGGACAGCTACAACAATACAATTCAGGAACACCATTCGCGCGGATCGCAATGGATGTAGCAGGTCCCTTTCCCGTCACTGAAGCTGGAAATCGTTATGTACTTGTGGTAATGGACTATTTCCGTAAATGGCCAGAGGTATATGCTATACCTAACCAGGAAGCAAAGACAGTTGTAAATGCATTCGTCAACAACTGGGTATGTCGCTATGGTGTCCCAATAGAATTACATTCCGACCAAGGAAGGAATTTCGAGTCTGCCATATTCAGGGAAATGTGCGAGTTGTATGGGATAAAGAAAACCAGAACGACGCCGTTGCATCCTCAGTCTGATGGCATGGTAGAGAGGTTCAATCGCACCTTAGAAGAGTACTTGCGAAAAGTAGTAAGCAACCATCAGAGGGATTGGGACGAGCACATTCCTAAATTTTTGATGGCATATAGGTCAGCTGTACACGACTCAACATCGAGAACGCCAGCCAAAATTATCTTCGGGACGGAATTAAAACTACCTGGTGATTTGGAATTTGGTGTTAAGCCAACTGTAGAAGAAGGAGCTATTACGTCCCAAGAGAAGGAGGACTTAAACGAACTGCATAAGTTCGTGCGTAATAGAATCAAGATGATCAGTGACAAGATGAAGGCTAGGTATGACCGCGCAACAAATTCGGAGGGATTTATGGAAGGACAATTGGTTTTACTTTATAACCCACAACGGAAGAAAGGATTGTCCCCAAAACTACAGACTCACTGGGATGGCCCGTATAAAGTGATTAAGAGAGTGAATGACGTCGTATACCGGATACAGAAGTATAATAGCCCAAGGTAGAAAATGAAGATAGTACATCTCGAACGATTGGCGCACTATGGAAGAGGTGATTGTATGCCTATTTGGGTCGAACAGGCTTAAGTGGGCGGCTGTGTTACAAAGATTCGAAACAGATTTAACTAAAACGACAATGTGGGTATATGTACTTGGCAGCACTGCCAATTAATCTCTAGTTGTCAAAATGTTACAACCCTGGTCAACACAATATAGATAATATTAAAATTAACGAAAATGGAATACTCCAGAATATAGAAGATCATTCGAGACTGTGCCAATAATAAGTGTAAATAACAACAACGAAAAACCTAGCAACATAAATGTTAAGAGATGTTATTCTTAATGATCTTGTACGCAAGTATCCGCTGCTAATAAAGCTAAACAGGTTCACAAGTATTCACAGCCATATACACATAGCAGAAGAAGAAACAAAACTACACAACACACAGAACACTCATACATACAACCACACATAGTTGCCATAAGCAAAACACACAAGTCAGCATTGTCATATATACAAACACACGTATATAGCTACATGTTAAGTAAAGTAAAACCAACAACAACCATACCCAGAAGCTTCGCGAAGTTACCAGACGACGTCACTTTGCTATATAAAGACGCTGCCAGAGCTCAGCGAGAGAGTGTGTGATTTGAAATATAGACGTGTTAACATCGTTAAGTGTTTAGTAGTATAAATACTCGTGTTAATAAAGTAATAAATAAAGTGTTGCCGCATTATATTTCTAAAATTAATTTGTTTGTGTTTTAACTTGATGCAATTGAACGAATCCTTGAAGGATAAGTAAAAAACCGTTTTTACGAAAAGGTCTAAAAACGTAACAACATATATATATATATATATATATATATATATATATATATACATATAAATATATATATATATATATATATATATATGTATATGTATATATATATATATATATATATATATATATGTATATGTATATATATATATATATATATATATATATATATACATATATATTTATATATATATATATATATATATATATATATGTATATATATATATGTATATATATATATATATATATATATATATATATGTATATATATATATATATATATATATATATATATATATACATATACATATATATATATATATATATATATATATATATATATATACATATACATATATATATATATACATATATATCTATATACATATGTATATATATATATGTATATACATATATATTTATATATATATATATATATATATATATATATATATACATATGTACATTTATGTCTATACATATATATATATATATATATATATATATATATACATTTATACATATAAATGTATATATATATATATATATATATATATATATATATTTACATATATATATAAATTTTTGTATATATATATATATATATATATATATATATACTTATATATATATATATATATATATACTTATATATATATATATATATATATACTTATATATATATATATATATATATATATATATAAATGTATGTATATATATATGTATATATATATATATATATATATATATATATATAAATGTATATATATATATATATATATATATATATATGTATACATATATATATATATATATATATATATATATATAAATGTATATATATATATATATATATATATATATATATATATTTTAGAAATAAAAGTGGCGACGAGGAAAACTAAAATTTAAATTTATAGATAACAATTTAAATTAAAAAAATAATTTAAATTCAAAAGATTATAATTTAAATTAAAACGGAATTATAAAAACGTGCAGATAAAAAAAATCATTGTGTTAAAATATTACCTAAACTTTGTAAAATAATGAACTTAAGCTCTAAAAGTTATCAAAAATTCTAAAATATGTACAAAAAGTTCGAATAAAAATATTTAAAAAAAATATATTAAAAAAAAAAAAATATTGATCTAGATTGCAATATATGTTAATTATAAACTGAACAATAAAAAAATAATAAGAAGAAGTCAAAACGAATACATAGTGTGAACGGATTAATTGGCTTAAAGATGTACTAAGTTTGAAAAGCTGAGGAAAAAAAAAACATTTAAACTAAGAACAAAAAACAATTTTTTATATAAAAAGGGAGAAAAAGTGATTGCAATTTGTATGGAGAAAGGCGTAATCGAAGGCTACAACAAAACGTGGAAATTTTCATCATATTCAACAGGAAAAAAGGACAGCAATTTGTAAAGGTCAACAAGAATAACCGATATTTAAGAGTAAGGATTAAATTAAGCTAAAATTATTTTGTTATAAAAATTATAAATTTCATACGTATCAAATAGAAATTTTATTGTAAACTAAGTTGTGGACTTTGGCCTTTGTAAATAAGTTTATAAATTCAAAATGGAAGCTAATGTTATACATCAATTTAATCTCGTTTTAAATTGTATTAGGGAAATTCCGACATTCGACGGTACTGACCCCTGCCAATTACCAGACTTTCTGGCACAGGTAGAAGCCCTGTTGCCATCAATAGAAGATTTTCAAGAAAACAACAAAAAAATTCTTTTAGGCTATATAAAAAATAAATGCACCGGCTCTACAAGAGAAGCACACCATAGGTATGGAACAGTAAATAATTGGTTGGAAATTAAAAATGTACTCCTGAGCAATTTTGGGGAGAAACAAACTAGCAACGATTTAATGGACAGACTAAAAACATGGAGAATGAACTCCACAATCGAAAAATATTACCTTGACATTAATAAAATTACAAACCAACTTCATAATAGGCGGTTAACTCATCCGGAAGAAGGGTTTTTTACAAGAGAAATCAATATAATTTCATTGCAGGTATTTAGAGATCATCTGCCGGAACCTACCAAAACAATAATATTTACAAGGGATCCAAAAACTTTGCAGGATGCATACAAGATTATTCTGGAAGCTAAACATCAGAATTATACTGCATCCGGATATCGAAAAGGAGAAAATAATACTAATACCCAATTTAGGACAAATCCTAAGAATAATGGCCAAAACCAGAACTATAGGGGCAATTACGTTTCCTCTTACAATAACAGACAGTATGATAATAACAGTGGACAAGCAAGAAATCACACAGGAAATAGTACAAGATTCGAACAAAGTAGAAATTTAAACAGTTTTCAAGGGTTGGTTTCCAATGATCCACCTAGAAATTTTTATGGAAACAATAATCAATCAGGAAACTATCGAAGGTACAACAATGGCCAATCTGGAGGTTACACTAAATCTGGACAAAGTAGAAATACTAACAGAACAGAGGGTGTAGTTCCTATGGAAGTCGGCTCTTCCAATATAAATTTTTCAACAGAATCCCTAAACAACTTCCCTATATAATTATAGAAACCCCAATTAGAAAATTGTATTTTATCATTGATAGCGGAGCGGAATTTAGTATTGTAAATAAAGGAGTATGTTCACCAAAATGGAAGAGAAAAGTATCTCTATATGCTAGGGCCTTAGGAAAAATGTTTTTAATGGAATATCTGTGTAGATTCCCACTTTTTAAAGAATTTGAAACCAATAATTTTTATTGTGAATTTTTGGAATGTGAATTAGATAATGGTTATGATGGGTTAATAGGTAACAATATCCTACAAAAATTATGTACTGTAATTGATTACCCGAATCGGCGGCTGATCACTAGGAACGCGACATTGCCGCTATACATGGGTAACTACGAAGAATTATATTATGATATTTCATATAAGGAAAATTTTATTGACGTAGGAAACAACGACATAGCTAGAGACAATTTTCTGACTTTTATAAAAACTGACCACTTGAATGAACAGGAGATATCTAAATTAAGGCCAACCTTGCTAAGATACAAAGAAGTGTTTTACTACTCACAAGATAAACTACCATTTACGAATGACATTAAACATAGCATAAAAACTAAACATGACGTTCCAATATATTCAAAAATGTACCGTTACCCAGAAGTTCATAGAGCAGAAGTCGATCGACAGATTCAAGAAATGCCAAAAAAATAGGTTTTGACAACGTACAGAAGTGGAGAATAGTCATTGACTATCGAAAACTAAATGATATCACAATAGAGGATCGCTTTCCTATACCTAACATAGATGATATCTTTGACAAGCTAGGAAATTGTCAATATTTTTCAACAATCGATTTGGCAAAGGGTTTCCACCAGATTGAAATGCATCCTCATGATATTCATAAAACAGCTTTTTCGACCGCCAGTGGTCATTACGAGTTTTTAAGAATGCCTTTTGGACTTCGAAATGCGCCTGCCACATTTCAACGTCTCATTAATGGTATACTAAAAAATTTCATCGGGAAAATATGCCTAGTCTACTTAGACGACATCCTGGTTTTTTCTACAAGTTTAGAAGAACATATGGAGTCATTAGAAAAGGTTCTAAAGTGCTTAAAGAATGCTAACCTTAGAATTCAACCGGATAAGTGTAAGTTTTTATCCAGGGAAACAGAGTTCTTAGGTCACATAATTACACCACATGGAATCAAAGCTAACCCAAAAAAGATCGAGGCCATTAATGAAATTCAACTACCCAAAAGTCAAAAGCAAATTAAATCATTTCTAGGGATAACCGGTTGCTACAGGCGATTTCTCAAAGACTACTCCAAAATAGCTCATCATCTTATAAAATACTTAAAAAAGAATTCCAAAATAAATATAAACGATCCAGCGTACAAAGAAGCATTTAACAAACTTAAGACATTATTAAAAAATGACCCCATACTTGCCCACCCAGATTTCCAAAAACATTTCACATTAACAACCGATGCAAGCAATTTTGCACTAGGTGCAGTTCTTACGCAAAACAATAAGCCTATTGCTTACGCAAGTCGCTCTCTGAATGGTCATGAGCAACGTTATAGCACAATCGAGAAAGAACTCCTCGCAATAGTTTGGGCAACAAAATATTTTCGCCCGTATCTATATGATCGTAGGTTTACAATTAGAACTGATCACAGACCACTAGTTTGGCTAAATAATATGAAAGAACCAAATTCGAAATTACAACGGTGGAAGATAAAATTAAATGAATTTGACTTTCAGGTGGAATATATAAAAGGCAAAGAAAATATAGTGGCAGACAGTTTAAGCAGAATGATATATGACCCTAAGAAAAATACGACACCGAGTGAAACGGTTACAGAATCAACACTTTTTATTAACCTTAATGAACTGTTTAACTCAGACGAGGCCAATGCTAGTAATGATATAGAAACCATTCACAGTGCAGATACTGATGATACAAATTTTATATCAATTACCGAAAAACCCATTAATCTATTCAAGAATCAGATTATTCTAGACTACGCAAATAGAGAATCAAGAAAATTAAAAATTATTCATAGAAACAAAATAAGAAACACGATAATGGTAACAAAGGAAACTGACTTAAAGGACACAATGAGAGAATGCCTCCCAGAAAAGGGACTTGTTGCAATTTTTTGTGCGAACGACAGACTTTTTTTGAAATTTCAAGATTATTATAGAATTTATTTTGCAAATAACAAGAATCTAAAAATTTTAATGTCCAAATTATGGTTAGAAGACATTACGGACAAAGAAATTATACTTAAAAATATTGAAACTGAACACCTTAGAAACAATCATCGCGGAATAAATGAAGTATTCAATAACCTAAAAAAAACATGCTATTACCCCAATTTACAGGCACCCTATTAAACACGCGTTTAATGTGACAGACACCCCTGAAAAACAAAACGATATAGTGCATGTAGATTTATGGTATCCCCAAAGAAACGAAATGTACCTTACAAGCATAGATAAACTTACGAAATATGCTACAGCTGAAAAATTAAAAGACAGAACTTGGATCTCCGTTATAGATGGACTCAAGAAACGATTTCAATATCTGGGTAAACCAAGGTTGATCGTGATGGATAATGAATTTGACACACTAAATATTAAACAATTTCTTAGAGAAAACGGAATAGATTTTCACTTGACCACCGCGTACCTAAAGACCGGGAACTCGGACGTTGAGAGACTACACTTGACACTCAATGAGCACATACGCCTTTTTAATGCAGATCCAAATAACGACAAGAACCTGGAAGAAAAAGTTTACAAGGCAATAATATCATACAATAGCACAATCCATACTACCACAAAAACAGAACCGATACACTTCATTACTAATCTAATAGCCCGAGAAGATTTAAAAGAGTTTTCAGAACAACTTCATCAGAATAAAATAGCGAGAACTAACGCAATAAACAGAAATCACGGAAATGAAAGTAACTGCAATTTTGAAAACAAATACGTAAAAAATTACAGAGTTAGCAAGGCACAACCTAAGTATAAAAAAGTAGATAATTATAGGGCAGAAGGGAATTACCTAGTGTCTAATAACAATAAATTTAGGAGGATGTATAAAACACAAATTAAACGTAAATACCTTTTTCAGGAAAACCATGATGAGGATCGTATTCCTAACATTGTTGGTGGTGATGGCCCAAGCACTTCTACAGGTCAGCAAGATTGAAGAAAACCTTGGTTTTGCAGTAATTCAAATAAAAAGAATCGAAGTGGCTAATGCAACAACCACGGTCCTACACATAATACATCCTTTGGAAATTTTGGACATAATAAAACAAATAGAAATTAATATAGAAGAAATAGATGTAGATAGTAGGGGTATTTTAAGGAAGGAGATTAAGATTATTAAGGCAAAAGTTAGATCCATCATGCCTTTTCAATTCAATAGGTCAAAGAGGGGCTTAGTAAACGGAGTTGGGAACGTATACAAATGGCTTTTTGGACTTATGGACGACAATGACAGAGAGGAAATTTTAGAACATTTGAAGATTACGGAAATCAACACCCATAACGCTATAGGGACTTTAAACAAACAAATGAAAATTAATACACATTTCGACGAGGAGATTCAAACGATTAGAAAAGCAGTAGAAAGTGACAGAGACAAAATTAATCAAACATTTGAAGAGGTTAAAAAACGGAACAATGAAATAGTGAGAAGACTTTTGTACATGGACCAAATACTTAAATTAAAAAGCCTAGAGAGTAAAATTACCCAAATTCAAGCAAACATCGCTTCAGCTAGACACAACATTATTCAGCCGGACGTGCTAACTCCGGAAGAAATAGAAAACTTTAATATTGATTATTTTAGGCTCAAACTTATTAAAATGGGCGTAATGAACTACGTTAATGACTCACTGGTTATTGCAATAAAAATTCCAACCGATTTTCTTATAACAGATCTAAAGTTAATCACCCCCTTACCAAATGATAGATATCTACAAATTGATGAGAATAGTGAATTGATAGTTACTATTAAAAATAAAACTTACACTTATGAGGGAAATCCACATCTTAGTGAATTAAAATTAAGCAAAAATTGTATTATAAGAAACCACAGTAAATTGAGATATAATAATATAACTAGTGTCGAAAATATCGATGACGATTTAATTTTAGTTAAAAATGCTTACAGTACGGTGATAACACAGAATTGTGATAACAAGAATATTGTTCTTAATAAAAACCACTTGATAAATTTTTACAATTGTGATTTGAAAATATTAAACACAATCTATAAAAATAAAAAGATTACTGTAGATGAAAAATTTGTTTACCCAAATAATGATTTTACAAAAGTTGTTTTTGAAGAAGAAATCAATTTTGAAAAAATCAAATTAAACCAATTTGAGAATATTAAAAAGATTGAAGAACTAGAGTATCATAAGAACGTGTCTTATGGAATTAACATAATGTTAGTCGTGTCAATAACAAGTATAATTTTAGCATTTTTGATTTTTAAAAGATATTGTAACAAAAATAAAAATGTAAATGTAAATATTGCATTAAAGCCTACAAACGCACATTCAGTAAATACTGTTGAATCCGAAGGTAAAAGTGCTATATGGGATGCAAAATGAATTGTATCCTTACAATAACAAAAAAAATATTGTACTTATGGAAAAAAAAAAAAAAAAAAAAAAAAAAATTTATTTCAGCAGAGACTGCTGAAACTGAGGGTGGAGGAGTCATATATAAAGAACTCGTACCACTCTAATATAAAGATTATATTGTTAAGTATTATTAAGTATCTTATTTCATCATTTTCTATAATATTCTTTTGTTGCATTGTAATATTGTATTTCGTTTTTTGTGAAAATGATGTGTGTGAATTTGCTTAGGCAGCTAATTCACACACTGATTTTTTTTAAGTCACCTTTTTTAGCTTTAAGTTTATTCAAATTTTTAAAATAAAAAAGAGTTCAGTCTAAAATTTACAACTAAAAGATTAGGTTGTTTTATTTTAGAAATAAAAGTATATACATATATATGTATATATATACAAATATATATATATATATATATATATATATATATATATATATATACATATATCAAGCTTAATAGCCCCTTAACTCCTCTCATAAATGTTCTCCGTAACAAAAAAGTATGTTATAAAAAATTTTAGGTAGATTGCATCAGGGGAAGGCGTGCCGTACCCGCCCACAAACTGTAAAATTTTTATAAAATAACCATTAATGTATTTTCAAGATTCACAAAACATAAAAAAGGAATAAGTGGTTTAATTTAGTTTTTACCAACTTTTTTATTACATTTTAACATTCATTTAAAATTATATATTTTTTGAATTTAATTTCGTACTTAAATATATTCATTTAAGTTATTTAATATGCTTAATAAAACCGATTTGTTTGCATTTGGATATTGTTTCCTATAATCAGCTACAATTTGCATTATGAACTGTTTCTCCTCTTCATCACGCGACAAAACTTGGTTGTATTCTTCCATAAGCTTTACAGCCCTTTCTGCAGTATCATTGACAACTTTCAATTTACCAACTATTTCCAAGCCAATTTTATACGATTTATCGTTTTCCCATTCTCTAGGATCTTTCTTCTAAAAATCCGTTGGGATACAATATCGGTTGAAAAAATTTGAAGTTTTTTGCGAGATAAAATCTTCAATATTTTTATTAACGTACTGCTCCATGTAATGAGGAAGAATTGTAATTTTTTTGTTGTCATCTTCATGGGCTCGATCTAGCGCTGCAACCATGAGTCGTTTTGACTTGTTTGAAATTTGAGTATCATAAAATGAAAGCGCTACTATTTCTGGCGACAGATACCATAAATGATTGCAGAATTTTCGAATTAACTCCCGACTTAAATTTTTATCAACTAAATTGTAAAGATATAAAGTTTTTAGCAATGTCAAATCTTGGTTAGGAGCTTCTGCGGCAATGGGAGCTTTGATCCAAACTTTTAAATATATTTTTATAATAAAAACACATATATCTATAATTGCATTAACCTCACAGTCAGCCAAAATGAACTGGTTCCGAAATAAGTAAATTTGTAAACTATATATTGCTTTGGACATCCAACGTGAATGGTGGAATGCTCCAGGCA
>OY776276.1:34615069-34650069 GCA_963675445.1 Linnaemya vulpina
TTATCTGATAAGTTTCAATTTTGTTTGCCATTGATCCTGCCACCAGCATCAGTATGATAACAGTGAAGAAGTTCATTCGTCTTTCTTGAACTGTAAGAGTCTTCTATATTTGGGACTATTTTTCTGTATGTCTCTGTTCTGTACAATTGTATCGGTCAAGTTAAAATCTTTGTTTCGATTTTCGTTTAATCTATTAATTTTAAGAGTTTTTTCTCTCCTAAATTGTTCTGCAAGCTCTTGGATATTTTCTCTGTCGAAATTTTTCTCAATAAAATCAATTGGTCGTAGTTTAGTCGTCGAATGAATACTGTTGTTGTAAATTGTAATTATCCTATGTATCTTGTCCTCGGTATCTTCATCTGTCACCGTTGTATCAGCTGTAACAATTCGAATGTGTTCATTTAGAGTGCCATGTAGACGTTCGACATCCGCGTTACCCGTCTTGTGGTGAGCGGTCGTCACATGAGTTTCAATGCTATTTTCGGTCAAAAACAATTTAACAGATTCGTGAAGCATGCACCTATCATTGTCATAGACAAGTTTTCTCATTTTTCCTAAAAATCTTATTCTTTCTTTGAGTGCAGTTAGTATAGAAAGCCACGTTCTATCGGTTAGTCTATGTACTGTTGCGTATTTTGAAAATTTATCTATAGTTGTCAAAAACATCACGTTTCGAAATGGGAACCAAATATCCATGTGGACAATGTCGTTAAAACAGCCTGGTGATTCAGTCACCTGAAATGGAACCTTTGCAGGTCTTCTATCGAATTTAGCCATTTGACAAACTTCGCAATTATTTATAAATCTCGTTATTAAGTTCACCAATCCAGGGAAGTAATACCTAGACCTCAGCTCTCGAAATACCTCATTAATGCCCCGGTGATTGTTCTTCAAGTGTTCGTCTTTTATTATTTTTAAGGCTTCGTCTCCATCTGCAATTTCAATTAATTTTTTCGTGGATCTTAGCACTCTTAAATTTTTGTTATTGGAAAAAAATTGCACATAAACATCCTGAAGCCGTGCAAAAAGTCGATCATCTTCGCAAAAGATACACATGACGCCTTTATCTTTAAGCACTTTCCTCAGTATCGTTAATATGTCACTATTATCAGCGAGTACAATAAAATTTTTTACTTTTCCATTCTTAATTTGCATAACGAATTTTTCTGCAGATCCCTTTCGGCAATGTAGCTGGTTCTTGTAAACATTAATCGGTTTTTCCGTAATATAAATACAGCAAGAGCTGTCCTCTTCTCCGCTATGTATGGTCGCACAATTCGAACTTGCGTCGTTTTGACCTTCCTCCTCCGAAACCAATTCACCATTATTTACTTCCAAATTTGGTAATCTTGACAAACCATCCGCCACATTTGTTTTTCCCTTAACATGTACGATATCATAATCAAATTCATTTAATTTAATTTTCCATCGTTGCAGTTTCAGATTTGGCTCTTTCAGTGAATCCAGCCAAATCAAAGGTTTATGATCCGTCTTAATAGTGAACTTTCTACCCCATAAATATTGTCTGAAGTACTTAGTTGCTGCTACTATAGCGAGCAGTTCTTTTTCTATAGTAGAATATCTACGTTCGTGTTCATTCAATGTTCTACTATAATATGAAACGACTTTTTCGGTTTGCATCAAAACAGCGCCAATCGCAAAATTCGATGCATCTGTAACAAGGGTGAATCTCTTTGAATAGTCAGGATAGATGAGAATTGGGTCATTCATCAGGAGCCGTTTAAGTTTCTTAAATGCGTTAATGTAATCCCTGTCGGAAGTATTTATTTTTACACCTTTCTTCAAATACTTTGTCATATGATAGGCTACTTTCGAGTAGTCTCTAATGAATTTCCGGTAGTAACCAGTAATTCCCAAAAACTCATTCAATCTATTTTGCTGTTTGTTAACACTCCTCACCACAGTATCAAGATTCTTAATTAGTTCATTATTGATTTCCACTTGCTTGTTCATTTGGTCAGTCATCTGTTTTGCGTTGTCGTCCAATGTTGTCAGATGATTATAAATTTCCTTTGCGTCATCATCGTCCATTGTTCCCCATAACACCTTCAAAAACGATCCACCAATGTTAATCAGTCCTCTCTTTGCTCTGTTATTTCTATCGGAGTGTGGAATCAGTGTTGATAGAGCCGTTCTTGCCAGTCTAATTTCTCGCCGAATCAAGTCGATATCGTGTTCGTCAACGAGGTTAAGCTTTACCAAATTTTCCTCTATCTTTTCTAAGCAAAATTCGAAAACCTCCAAATCCACAACATGCAACACATTAAAGTATTTGTCCACCACCGCTTCAGGTTCCATTTTATAAATCACAAATCCATTATCTGGACTTATCTGATAAGTTTCAATTTTGTTTGCCATTGATCCTGCCACCAGCATCAGTATGATAACAGTGAAGAAGTTCATTCGTCTTTCTTGAACTGTAAGAGTCTTCTATATTTGGGACTATTTTTCTGTATGTCTCTGTTCTGTACAATTGTATCGGTCAAGTTAAAATCTTTGTTTCGATTTTCGTTTAATCTATTAATTTTAAGAGTTTTTTCTCCTAAATTGTTCTGCAAGCTCTTGGATATTTTCTCTGTCGAAATTTTTCTCAATAAAATCAATTGGTCGTAGTTTAGTCGTCGAATGAATACTGTTGTTGTAAATTGTAATTATCCTATGTATCTTGTCCTCGGTATCTTCATCTGTCACCGTTGTATCAGCTGTAACAATTCGAATGTGTTCATTTAGTGTGCCATGTAGACGTTCGACATCCGCGTTACCCGTCTTGTGAAGCATTGTCAAAAACAATTTAACAGATTCGTGAAGCATGCACCTATCATTGTCATAGACAAGTTTTCTCATTTTTCCTTAAAATCTTATTCTTTCTTTGAGTGCAGTTAGTATAGAAAGCCACGTTCTATCGGTTAGTCTATGTACTGTTGCGTATTTTGAAAATTTATCTATAGTTGTCAAAAACATCACGTTTCGAAATGGGAACCAAATATCCATGTGGACAATGTCGTTAAAACAGCCTGGTGATTCAGTCACCTGAAATGGAACCTTTGCAGGTCTTCTATCGAATTTAGCCAATTGACAAACTTCGCAATTATTTATAAATCTCGTTATTAAGTTCACCAATCCAGGGAAGTAATACCTAGACCTCAGCTCTCGAAATACCTCATTAATGCCCCGGTGATTGTTCTTCAAGTGTTCGTCTTTTATTATTTTTAAGGCTTCGTCTCCATCTGCAATTTCAATTAATTTTTTCGTGGATCTTAGCACTCTTAAATTTTTGTTATTGGAAAAAAATTGCACATAAACATCCTGAAGCCGTGCAAAAAGTCGATCATCTTCGCAAAAGATACACATGACGCCTTTATCTTTAAGCACTTTCCTCAGTATCGTTAATATGTCACTATTATCAGCGAGTACAATAAAATTTTTTACTTTTCCATTCTTAATTTGCATAACGAATTTTTCTGCAGATCCCTTTCGGCAATGTAGCTGGTTCTTGTAAACATTAATCGGTTTTTCCGTAATATAAATACAGCAAGAGCTGTCCTCTTCTCCGCTATGTATGGTCGCACAATTCGAACTTGCGTCGTTTTGACCTTCCTCCTCCGAAACCAATTCACCATTATTTACTTCCAAATTTGGTAATCTTGACAAACCATCCGCCACATTTGTTTTTCCCTTAACATGTACGATATCATAATCAAATTCATTTAATTTCATTTTCCATCGTTGCAGTTTCAGATTTGGCTCTTTCAGTGAATCCAGCCAAATCAAAGGTTTATGATCCGTCTTAATAGTGAACTTTCTACCCCATAAATATTGTCTGAAGTACTTAGTTGCTGCTACTATAGCGAGCAGTTCTTTTTCTATAGTAGAATATCTACGTTCGTGTTCATTCAATGTTCTACTATAATATGAAACGACTTTTTCGGTTTGCATCAAAACAGCGCCAATCGCAAAATTCGATGCATCTGTAACAAGGGTGAATCTCTTTGAATAGTCAGGATAGATGAGAATTGGGTCATTCATCAGGAGCCGTTTAAGTTTCTTAAATGCGTTAATGTAATCCCTGTCGGAAGTATTTATTTTTACACCTTTCTTCAAATACTTTGTCATATGATAGGCTACTTTCGAGTAGTCTCTAATGAATTTCCGGTAGTAACCAGTAATTCCCAAAAACTCATTCAATCTATTTTGCTGTTTGTTAACACTCCTCACCACAGTATCAAGATTCTTAATTAGTTCATTATTGATTTCCACTTGCTTGTTCATTTGGTCAGTCATCTGTTTTGCGTTGTCGTCCAATGTTGTCAGATGATTATAAATTTCCTTTGCGTCATCATCGTCCATTGTTCCCCATAACACCTTCAAAAACGATCCACCAATGTTAATCAGTCCTCTCTTTGCTCTGTTATTTCTATCGGAGTGTGGAATCAGTGTTGATAGAGCCGTTCTTGCCAGTCTAATTTCTCGCCGAATCAAGTCGATATCGTGTTCGTCAACGAGGTTAAGCTTTACCAAATTTTCCTCTATCTTTTCTAAGCAAAATTCGAAAACCTCCAAATCCGCAACATGCAACACATTAAAGTATTTGTCCACCACCGCTTCAGGTTCCATTTTATAAATCACAAATCCATTATCTGGACTTATCTGATAAGTTTCAATTTTGTTTGCCATTGATCCTGCCACCAGCATCAGTATGATAACAGTGAAGAAGTTCATTCGTCTTTCTTGAACTGTAAGAGTCTTCTATATTTGGGACTATTTTTCTGTATGTCTCTGTTCTGTACAATTGTATCGGTCAAGTTAAAATCTTTGTTTCGATTTTCGTTTAATCTATTAATTTTAAGAGTTTTTTCTCTCCTAAATTGTTCTGCAAGCTCTTGGATATTTTCTCTGTCGAAATTTTTCTCAATAAAATCAATTGGTCGTAGTTTAGTCGTCGAATGAATACTGTTGTTGTAAATTGTAATTATCCTATGTATCTTGTCCTCGGTATCTTCATCTGTCACCGTTGTATCAGCTGTAACAATTCGAATGTGTTCATTTAGTGTGCCATGTAGACGTTCGACATCCGCGTTACCCGTCTTGTGGTGAGCGGTCGTCACATGAGTTTCAATGCTATTTTCGGTCAAAAACAATTTAACAGATTCGTGAAGCATGCACCTATCATTGTCATAGACAAGTTTTCTCATTTTTCCTAAAAATCTTATTCTTTCTTTGAGTGCAGTTAGTATAGAAAGCCACGTTCTATCGGTTAGTCTATGTACTGTTGCGTATTTTGAAAATTTATCTATAGTTGTCAAAAACATCACGTTTCGAAATGGGAACCAAATATCCATGTGGACAATGTCGTTAAAACAGCCTGGTGATTCAGTCACCTGAAATGGAACCTTTGCAGGTCTTCTATCGAATTTAGCCAATTGACAAACTTCGCAATTATTTATAAATCTCGTTATTAAGTTCACCAATCCAGGGAAGTAATACCTAGACCTCAGCTCTCGAAATACCTCATTAATGCCCCGGTGATTGTTCTTCAAGTGTTCGTCTTTTATTATTTTTAAGGCTTCGTCTCCATCTGCAATTTCAATTAATTTTTTCGTGGATCTTAGCACTCTTAAATTTTTGTTATTGGAAAAAAATTGCACATAAACATCCTGAAGCCGTGCAAAAAGTCGATCATCTTCGCAAAAGATACACATGACGCCTTTATCTTTAAGCACTTTCCTCAGTATCGTTAATATGTCACTATTATCAGCGAGTACAATAAAATTTTTTACTTTTCCATTCTTAATTTGCATAACGAATTTTTCTGCAGATCCCTTTCGGCAATGTAGCTGGTTCTTGTAAACATTAATCGGTTTTTCCGTAATATAAATACAGCAAGAGCTGTCCTCTTCTCCGCTATGTATGGTCGCACAATTCGAACTTGCGTCGTTTTGACCTTCCTCCTCCGAAACCAATTCACCATTATTTACTTCCAAATTTGGTAATCTTGACAAACCATCCGCCACATTTGTTTTTCCCTTAACATGTACGATATCATAATCAAATTCATTTAATTTAATTTTCCATCGTTGCAGTTTCAGATTTGGCTCTTTCAGTGAATCCAGCCAAATCAAAGGTTTATGATCCGTCTTAATAGTGAACTTTCTACCCCATAAATATTGTCTGAAGTACTTAGTTGCTGCTACTATAGCGAGCAGTTCTTTTTCTATAGTAGAATATCTACGTTCGTGTTCATTCAATGTTCTACTATAATATGAAACGACTTTTTCGGTTTGCATCAAAACAGCGCCAATCGCAAAATTCGATGCATCTGTAACAAGGGTGAATCTCTTTGAATAGTCAGGATAGATGAGAATTGGGTCATTCATCAGGAGCCGTTTAAGTTTCTTAAATGCGTTAATGTAATCCCTGTCGGAAGTATTTATTTTTACACCTTTCTTCAAATACTTTGTCATATGATAGGCTACTTTCGAGTAGTCTCTAATGAATTTCCGGTAGTAACCAGTAATTCCCAAAAACTCATTCAATCTATTTTGCTGTTTGTTAACACTCCTCACCACAGTATCAAGATTCTTAATTAGTTCATTATTGATTTCCACTTGCTTGTTCATTTGGTCAGTCATCTGTTTTGCGTTGTCGTCCAATGTTGTCAGATGATTATAAATTTCCTTTGCGTCATCATCGTCCATTGTTCCCCATAACACCTTCAAAAACGATCCACCAATGTTAATCAGTCCTCTCTTTGCTCTGTTATTTCTATCGGAGTGTGGAATCAGTGTTGATAGAGCCGTTCTTGCCAGTCTAATTTCTCGCCGAATCAAGTCGATATCGTGTTCGTCAACGAGGTTAAGCTTTACCAAATTTTCCTCTATCTTTTCTAAGCAAAATTCGAAAACCTCCAAATCCACAACATGCAACACATTAAAGTATTTGTCCACCACCGCTTCAGGTTCCATTTTATAAATCACAAATCCATTATCTGGACTTATCTGATAAGTTTCAATTTTGTTTGCCATTGATCCTGCCACCAGCATCAGTATGATAACAGTGAAGAAGTTCATTCGTCTTTCTTGAACTGTAAGAGTCTTCTATATTTGGGACTATTTTTCTGTATGTCTCTGTTCTGTACAATTGTATCGGTCAAGTTAAAATCTTTGTTTCGATTTTCGTTTAATCTATTAATTTTAAGAGTTTTTTCTCTCCTAAATTGTTCTGCAAGCTCTTGGATATTTTCTCTGTCGAAATTTTTCTCAATAAAATCAATTGGTCGTAGTTTAGTCGTCGAATGAATACTGTTGTTGTAAATTGTAATTATCCTATGTATCTTGTCCTCGGTATCTTCATCTGTCAGCGTTGTATCAGCTGTAACAATTCGAATGTGTTCATTTAGTGTGCCATGTAGACGTTCGACATCCGCGTTACCCGTCTTGTGGTGAGCGGTCGTCACATGAGTCTCAATGCTATTTTCGGTCAAAAACAATTTAACAGATTCGTGAAGCATGCACCTATCATTGTCATAGACAAGTTTTCTCATTTTTCCTAAAAATCTTATTCTTTCTTTGAGTGCAGTTAGTATAGAAAGCCACGTTCTATCGGTTAGTCTATGTACTGTTGCGTATTTTGAAAATTTATCTATAGTTGTCAAAAACATCACGTTTCGAAATGGGAACCAAATATCCATGTGGACAATGTCGTTAAAACAGCCTGGTGATTCAGTCACCTGAAATGGAACCTTTGCAGGTCTTCTATCGAATTTAGCCAATTGACAAACTTCGCAATTATTTATAAATCTCGTTATTAAGTTCACCAATCCAGGGAAGTAATACCTAGACCTCAGCTCTCGAAATACCTCATTAATGCCCCGGTGATTGTTCTTCAAGTGTTCGTCTTTTATTATTTTTAAGGCTTCGTCTCCATCTGCAATTTCAATTAATTTTTTCGTGGATCTTAGCACTCTTAAATTTTTGTTATTGGAAAAAAATTGCACATAAACATCCTGAAGCCGTGCAAAAAGTCGATCATCTTCGCAAAAGATACACATGACGCCTTTATCTTTAAGCACTTTCCTCAGTATCGTTAATATGTCACTATTATCAGCGAGTACAATAAAATTTTTTACTTTTCCATTCTTAATTTGCATAACGAATTTTTCTGCAGATCCCTTTCGGCAATGTAGCTGGTTCTTGTAAACATTAATCGGTTTTTCCGTAATATAAATACAGCAAGAGCTGTCCTCTTCTCCGCTATGTATGGTCGCACAATTCGAACTTGCGTCGTTTTGACCTTCCTCCTCCGAAACCAATTCACCATTATTTACTTCCAAATTTGGTAATCTTGACAAACCATCCGCCACATTTGTTTTTCCCTTAACATGTACGATATCATAATCAAATTCATTTAATTTAATTTTCCATCGTTGCAGTTTCAGATTTGGCTCTTTCAGTGAATCCAGCCAAATCAAAGGTTTATGATCCGTCTTAATAGTGAACTTTCTACCCCATAAATATTGTCTGAAGTACTTAGTTGCTGCTACTATAGCGAGCAGTTCTTTTTCTATAGTAGAATATCTACGTTCGTGTTCATTCAATGTTCTACTATAATATGAAACGACTTTTTCGGTTTGCATCAAAACAGCGCCAATCGCAAAATTCGATGCATCTGTAACAAGGGTGAATCTCTTTGAATAGTCAGGATAGATGAGAATTGGGTCATTCATCAGGAGCCGTTTAAGTTTCTTAAATGCGTTAATGTAATCCCTGTCGGAAGTATTTATTTTTACACCTTTCTTCAAATACTTTGTCATATGATAGGCTACTTTCGAGTAGTCTCTAATGAATTTCCGGTAGTAACCAGTAATTCCCAAAAACTCATTCAATCTATTTTGCTGTTTGTTAACACTCCTCACCACAGTATCAAGATTCTTAATTAGTTCATTATTGATTTCCACTTGCTTGTTCATTTGGTCAGTCATCTGTTTTGCGTTGTCGTCCAATGTTGTCAGATGATTATAAATTTCCTTTGCGTCATCATCGTCCATTGTTCCCCATAACACCTTCAAAAACGATCCACCAATGTTAATCAGTCCTCTCTTTGCTCTGTTATTTCTATCGGAGTGTGGAATCAGTGTTGATAGAGCCGTTCTTGCCAGTCTAATTTCTCGCCGAATCAAGTCGATATCGTGTTCGTCAACGAGGTTAAGCTTTACCAAATTTTCCTCTATCTTTTCTAAGCAAAATTCGAAAACCTCCAAATCCACAACATGCAACACATTAAAGTATTTGTCCACCACCGCTTCAGGTTCCATTTTATAAATCACAAATCCATTATCTGGACTTATCTGATAAGTTTCAATTTTGTTTGCCATTGATCCTGCCACCAGCATCAGTATGATAACAGTGAAGAAGTTCATTCGTCTTTCTTGAACTGTAAGAGTCTTCTATATTTGGGACTATTTTTCTGTATGTCTCTGTTCTGTATAATTGTATCGGTCAAGTTAAAATCTTTGTTTCGATTTTCGTTTAATCTATTAATTTTAAGAGTTTTTTCTCTCCTAAATTGTTCTGCAAGCTCTTGGATATTTTCTCTGTCGAAATTTTTCTCAATAAAATCAATTGGTCGTAGTTTAGTCGTCGAATGAATACTGTTGTTGTAAATTGTAATTATCCTATGTATCTTGTCCTCGGTATCTTCATCTGTCACCGTTGTATCAGCTGTAACAATTCGAATGTGTTCATTTAGTGTGCCATGTAGACGTTCGACATCCGCGTTACCCGTCTTGTGGTGAGCGGTCGTCACATGAGTTTCAATGCTATTTTCGGTCAAAAACAATTTAACAGATTCGTGAAGCATGCACCTATCATTGTCATAGACAAGTTTTCTCATTTTTCCTAAAAATCTTATTCTTTCTTTGAGTGCAGTTAGTATAGAAAGCCACGTTCTATCGGTTAGTCTATGTACTGTTGCGTATTTTGAAAATTTATCTATAGTTGTCAAAAACATCACGTTTCGAAATGGGAACCAAATATCCATGTGGACAATGTCGTTAAAACAGCCTGGTGATTCAGTCACCTGAAATGGAACCTTTGCAGGTCTTCTATCGAATTTAGCCAATTGACAAACTTCGCAATTATTTATAAATCTCGTTATTAAGTTCACCAATCCAGGGAAGTAATACCTAGACCTCAGCTCTCGAAATACCTCATTAATGCCCCGGTGATTGTTCTTCAAGTGTTCGTCTTTTATTATTTTTAAGGCTTCGTCTCCATCTGCAATTTCAATTAATTTTTTCGTGGATCTTAGCACTCTTAAATTTTTGTTATTGGAAAAAAATTGCACATAAACATCCTGAAGCCGTGCAAAAAGTCGATCATCTTCGCAAAAGATACACATGACGCCTTTATCTTTAAGCACTTTCCTCAGTATCGTTAATATGTCACTATTATCAGCGAGTACAATAAAATTTTTTACTTTTCCATTCTTAATTTGCATAACGAATTTTTCTGCATATCCCTTTCGGCAATGTAGCTGGTTCTTGTAAACATTAATCGGTTTTTCCGTAATATAAATACAGCAAGAGCTGTCCTCTTCTCCGCTATGTATGGTCGCACAATTCGAACTTGCGTCGTTTTGACCTTCCTCCTCCGAAACCAATTCACCATTATTTACTTCCAAATTTGGTAATCTTGACAAACCATCCGCCACATTTGTTTTTCCCTTAACATGTACGATATCATAATCAAATTCATTTAATTTAATTTTCCATCGTTGCAGTTTCAGATTTGGCTCTTTCAGTGAATCCAGCCAAATCAAAGGTTTATGATCCGTCTTAATAGTGAACTTTCTACCCCATAAATATTGTCTGAAGTACTTAGTTGCTGCTACTATAGCGAGCAGTTCTTTTTCTATAGTAGAATATCTACGTTCGTGTTCATTCAATGTTCTACTATAATATGAAACGACTTTTTCGGTTTGCATCAAAACAGCGCCAATCGCAAAATTCGATGCATCTGTAACAAGGGTGAATCTCTTTGAATAGTCAGGATAGATGAGAATTGGGTCATTCATCAGGAGCCGTTTAAGTTTCTTAAATGCGTTAATGTAATCCCTGTCGGAAGTATTTATTTTTACACCTTTCTTCAAATACTTTGTCATATGATAGGCTACTTTCGAGTAGTCTCTAATGAATTTCCGGTAGTAACCAGTAATTCCCAAAAACTCATTCAATCTATTTTGCTGTTTGTTAACACTCCTCACCACAGTATCAAGATTCTTAATTAGTTCATTATTGATTTCCACTTGCTTGTTCATTTGGTCAGTCATCTGTTTTGCGTTGTCGTCCAATGTTGTCAGATGATTATAAATTTCCTTTGCGTCATCATCGTCCATTGTTCCCCATAACACCTTCAAAAACGATCCACCAATGTTAATCAGTCCTCTCTTTGCTCTGTTATTTCTATCGGAGTGTGGAATCAGTGTTGATAGAGCCGTTCTTGCCAGTCTAATTTCTCGCCGAATCAAGTCGATATCGTGTTCGTCAACGAGGTTAAGCTTTACCAAATTTTCCTCTATCTTTTCTAAGCAAAATTCGAAAACCTCCAAATCCACAACATGCAACACATTAAAGTATTTGTCCACCACCGCTTCAGGTTCCATTTTATAAATCACAAATCCATTATCTGGACTTATCTGATAAGTTTCAATTTTGTTTGCCATTGATCCTGCCACCAGCATCAGTATGATAACAGTGAAGAAGTTCATTCGTCTTTCTTGAACTGTAAGAGTCTTCTATATTTGGGACTATTTTTCTGTATGTCTCTGTTCTGTACAATTGTATCGGTCAAGTTAAAATCTTTGTTTCGATTTTCGTTTAATCTATTAATTTTAAGAGTTTTTTCTCTCCTAAATTGTTCTGCAAGCTCTTGGATATTTTCTCTGTCGAAATTTTTCTCAATAAAATCAATTGGTCGTAGTTTAGTCGTCGAATGAATACTGTTGTTGTAAATTGTAATTATCCTATGTATCTTGTCCTCGGTATCTTCATCTGTCACCGTTGTATCAGCTGTAACAATTCGAATGTGTTCATTTAGTGTGCCATGTAGACGTTCGACATCCGCGTTACCCGTCTTGTGGTGAGCGGTCGTCACATGAGTTTCAATGCTATTTTCGGTCAAAAACAATTTAACAGATTCGTGAAGCATGCACCTATCATTGTCATAGACAAGTTTTCTCATTTTTCCTAAAAATCTTATTCTTTCTTTGAGTGCAGTTAGTATAGAAAGCCACGTTCTATCGGTTAGTCTATGTACTGTTGCGTATTTTGAAAATTTATCTATAGTTGTCAAAAACATCACGTTTCGAAATGGGAACCAAATATCCATGTGGACAATGTCGTTAAAACAGCCTGGTGATTCAGTCACCTGAAATGGAACCTTTGCAGGTCTTCTATCGAATTTAGCCAATTGACAAACTTCGCAATTATTTATAAATCTCGTTATTAAGTTCACCAATCCAGGGAAGTAATACCTAGACCTCAGCTCTCGAAATACCTCATTAATGCCCCGGTGATTGTTCTTCAAGTGTTCGTCTTTTATTATTTTTAAGGCTTCGTCTCCATCTGCAATTTCAATTAATTTTTTCGTGGATCTTAGCACTCTTAAATTTTTGTTATTGGAAAAAAATTGCACATAAACATCCTGAAGCCGTGCAAAAAGTCGATCATCTTCGCAAAAGATACACATGACGCCTTTATCTTTAAGCACTTTCCTCAGTATCGTTAATATGTCACTATTATCAGCGAGTACAATAAAATTTTTTACTTTTCCATTCTTAATTTGCATAACGAATTTTTCTGCAGATCCCTTTCGGCAATGTAGCTGGTTCTTGTAAACATTAATCGGTTTTTCCGTAATATAAATACAGCAAGAGCTGTCCTCTTCTCCGCTATGTATGGTCGCACAATTCGAACTTGCGTCGTTTTGACCTTCCTCCTCCGAAACCAATTCACCATTATTTACTTCCAAATTTGGTAATCTTGACAAACCATCCGCCACATTTGTTTTTCCCTTAACATGTACGATATCATAATCAAATTCATTTAATTTAATTTTCCATCGTTGCAGTTTCAGATTTGGCTCTTTCAGTGAATCCAGCCAAATCAAAGGTTTATGATCCGTCTTAATAGTGAACTTTCTACCCCATAAATATTGTCTGAAGTACTTAGTTGCTGCTACTATAGCGAGCAGTTCTTTTTCTATAGTAGAATATCTACGTTCGTGTTCATTCAATGTTCTACTATAATATGAAACGACTTTTTCGGTTTGCATCAAAACAGCGCCAATCGCAAAATTCGATGCATCTGTAACAAGGGTGAATCTCTTTGAATAGTCAGGATAGATGAGAATTGGGTCATTCATCAGGAGCCGTTTAAGTTTCTTAAATGCGTTAATGTAATCCCTGTCGGAAGTATTTATTTTTACACCTTTCTTCAAATACTTTGTCATATGATAGGCTACTTTCGAGTAGTCTCTAATGAATTTCCGGTAGTAACCAGTAATTCCCAAAAACTCATTCAATCTATTTTGCTGTTTGTTAACACTCCTCACCACAGTATCAAGATTCTTAATTAGTTCATTATTGATTTCCACTTGCTTGTTCATTTGGTCAGTCATCTGTTTTGCGTTGTCGTCCAATGTTGTCAGATGATTATAAATTTCCTTTGCGTCATCATCGTCCATTGTTCCCCATAACACCTTCAAAAACGATCCACCAATGTTAATCAGTCCTCTCTTTGCTCTGTTATTTCTATCGGAGTGTGGAATCAGTGTTGATAGAGCCGTTCTTGCCAGTCTAATTTCTCGCCGAATCAAGTCGATATCGTGTTCGTCAACGAGGTTAAGCTTTACCAAATTTTCCTCTATCTTTTCTAAGCAAAATTCGAAAACCTCCAAATCCACAACATGCAACACATTAAAGTATTTGTCCACCACCGCTTCAGGTTCCATTTTATAAATCACAAATCCATTATCTGGACTTATCTGATAAGTTTCAATTTTGTTTGCCATTGATCCTGCCACCAGCATCAGTATGATAACAGTGAAGAAGTTCATTCGTCTTTCTTGAACTGTAAGAGTCTTCTATATTTGGGACTATTTTTCTGTATGTCTCTGTTCTGTACAATTGTATCGGTCAAGTTAAAATCTTTGTTTCGATTTTCGTTTAATCTATTAATTTTAAGAGTTTTTTCTCTCCTAAATTGTTCTGCAAGCTCTTGGATATTTTCTCTGTCGAAATTTTTCTCAATAAAATCAATTGGTCGTAGTTTAGTCGTCGAATGAATACTGTTGTTGTAAATTGTAATTATCCTATGTATCTTGTCCTCGGTATCTTCATCTGTCACCGTTGTATCAGCTGTAACAATTCGAATGTGTTCATTTAGTGTGCCATGTAGACGTTCGACATCCGCGTTACCCGTCTTGTGGTGAGCGGTCGTCACATGAGTTTCAATGCTATTTTCGGTCAAAAACAATTTAACAGATTCGTGAAGCATGCACCTATCATTGTCATAGACAAGTTTTCTCATTTTTCCTAAAAATCTTATTCTTTCTTTGAGTGCAGTTAGTATAGAAAGCCACGTTCTATCGGTTAGTCTATGTACTGTTGCGTATTTTGAAAATTTATCTATAGTTGTCAAAAACATCACGTTTCGAAATGGGAACCAAATATCCATGTGGACAATGTCGTTAAAACAGCCTGGTGATTCAGTCACCTGAAATGGAACCTTTGCAGGTCTTCTATCGAATTTAGCCAATTGACAAACTTCGCAATTATTTATAAATCTCGTTATTAAGTTCACCAATCCAGGGAAGTAATACCTAGACCTCAGCTCTCGAAATACCTCATTAATGCCCCGGTGATTGTTCTTCAAGTGTTCGTCTTTTATTATTTTTAAGGCTTCGTCTCCATCTGCAATTTCAATTAATTTTTTCGTGGATCTTAGCACTCTTAAATTTTTGTTATTGGAAAAAAATTGCACATAAACATCCTGAAGCCGTGCAAAAAGTCGATCATCTTCGCAAAAGATACACATGACGCCTTTATCTTTAAGCACTTTCCTCAGTATCGTTAATATGTCACTATTATCAGCGAGTACAATAAAATTTTTTACTTTTCCATTCTTAATTTGCATAACGAATTTTTCTGCAGATCCCTTTCGGCAATGTAGCTGGTTCTTGTAAACATTAATCGGTTTTTCCGTAATATAAATACAGCAAGAGCTGTCCTCTTCTCCGCTATGTATGGTCGCACAATTCGAACTTGCGTCGTTTTGACCTTTCTCCTCCGAAACCAATTCACCATTATTTACTTCCAAATTTGGTAATCTTGACAAACCATCCGCCACATTTGTTTTTCCCTTAACATGTACGATATCATAATCAAATTCATTTAATTTAATTTTCCATCGTTGCAGTTTCAGATTTGGCTCTTTCAGTGAATCCAGCCAAATCAAAGGTTTATGATCCGTCTTAATAGTGAACTTTCTACCCCATAAATATTGTCTGAAGTACTTAGTTGCTGCTACTATAGCGAGCAGTTCTTTTTCTATAGTAGAATATCTACGTTCGTGTTCATTCAATGTTCTACTATAATATGAAACGACTTTTTCGGTTTGCATCAAAACAGCGCCAATCGCAAAATTCGATGCATCTGTAACAAGGGTGAATCTCTTTGAATAGTCAGGATAGATGAGAATTGGGTCATTCATCAGGAGCCGTTTAAGTTTCTTAAATGCGTTAATGTAATCCCTGTCGGAAGTATTTATTTTTACACCTTTCTTCAAATACTTTGTCATATGATAGGCTACTTTCGAGTAGTCTCTAATGAATTTCCGGTAGTAACCAGTAATTCCCAAAAACTCATTCAATCTATTTTGCTGTTTGTTAACACTCCTCACCACAGTATCAAGATTCTTAATTAGTTCATTATTGATTTCCACTTGCTTGTTCATTTGGTCAGTCATCTGTTTTGCGTTGTCGTCCAATGTTGTCAGATGATTATAAATTTCCTTTGCGTCATCATCGTCCATTGTTCCCCATAACACCTTCAAAAACGATCCACCAATGTTAATCAGTCCTCTCTTTGCTCTGTTATTTCTATCGGAGTGTGGAATCAGTGTTGATAGAGCCGTTCTTGCCAGTCTAATTTCTCGCCGAATCAAGTCGATATCGTGTTCGTCAACGAGGTTAAGCTTTACCAAATTTTCCTCTATCTTTTCTAAGCAAAATTCGAAAACCTCCAAATCCACAACATGCAACACATTAAAGTATTTGTCCACCACCGCTTCAGGTTCCATTTTATAAATCACAAATCCATTATCTGGACTTATCTGATAAGTTTCAATTTTGTTTGCCATTGATCCTGCCACCAGCATCAGTATGATAACAGTGAAGAAGTTCATTCGTCTTTCTTGAACTGTAAGAGTCTTCTATATTTGGGACTATTTTTCTGTATGTCTCTGTTCTGTACAATTGTATCGGTCAAGTTAAAATCTTTGTTTCGATTTTCGTTTAATCTATTAATTTTAAGAGTTTTTTCTCTCCTAAATTGTTCTGCAAGCTCTTGGATATTTTCTCTGTCGAAATTTTTCTCAATAAAATCAATTGGTCGTAGTTTAGTCGTCGAATGAATACTGTTGTTGTAAATTGTAATTATCCTATGTATCTTGTCCTCGGTATCTTCATCTGTCACCGTTGTATCAGCTGTAACAATTCGAATGTGTTCATTTAGTGTGCCATGTAGACGTTCGACATCCGCGTTACCCGTCTTGTGGTGAGCGGTCGTCACATGAGTTTCAATGCTATTTTCGGTCAAAAACAATTTAACAGATTCGTGAAGCATGCACCTATCATTGTCATAGACAAGTTTTCTCATTTTTCCTAAAAATCTTATTCTTTCCTTGAGTGCAGTTAGTATAGAAAGCCACGTTCTATCGGTTAGTCTATGTACTGTTGCGTATTTTGAAAATTTATCTATAGTTGTCAAAAACATCACGTTTCGAAATGGGAACCAAATATCCATGTGGACAATGTCGTTAAAACAGCCTGGTGATTCAGTCACCTGAAATGGAACCTTTGCAGGTCTTCTATCGAATTTAGCCAATTGACAAACTTCGCAATTATTTATAAATCTCGTTATTAAGTTCACCAATCCAGGGAAGTAATACCTAGACCTCAGCTCTCGAAATACCTCATTAATGCCCCGGTGATTGTTCTTCAAGTGTTCGTCTTTTATTATTTTTAAGGCTTCGTCTCCATCTGCAATTTCAATTAATTTTTTCGTGGATCTTAGCACTCTTAAATTTTTGTTATTGGAAAAAAATTGCACATAAACATCCTGAAGCCATGCAAAAAGTCGATCATCTTCGCAAAAGATACACATGACGCCTTTATCTTTAAGCACTTTCCTCAGTATCGTTAATATGTCACTATTATCAGCGAGTACAATAAAATTTTTTACTTTTCCATTCTTAATTTGCATAACGAATTTTTCTGCAGATCCCTTTCGGCAATGTAGCTGGTTCTTGTAAACATTAATCGGTTTTTCCGTAATATAAATACAGCAAGAGCTGTCCTCTTCTCCGCTATGTATGGTCGCACAATTCGAACTTGCGTCGTTTTGACCTTCCTCCTCCGAAACCAATTCACCATTATTTACTTCCAAATTTGGTAATCTTGACAAACCATCCGCCACATTTGTTTTTCCCTTAACATGTACGATATCATAATCAAATTCATTTAATTTAATTTTCCATCGTTGCAGTTTCAGATTTGGCTCTTTCAGTGAATCCAGCCAAATCAAAGGTTTATGATCCGTCTTAATAGTGAACTTTCTACCCCATAAATATTGTCTGAAGTACTTAGTTGCTGCTACTATAGCGAGCAGTTCTTTTTCTATAGTAGAATATCTACGTTCGTGTTCATTCAATGTTCTACTATAATATGAAACGACTTTTTCGGTTTGCATCAAAACAGCGCCAATCGCAAAATTCGATGCATCTGTAACAAGGGTGAATCTCTTTGAATAGTCAGGATAGATGAGAATTGGGTCATTCATCAGGAGCCGTTTAAGTTTCTTAAATGCGTTAATGTAATCCCTGTCGGAAGTATTTATTTTTACACCTTTCTTCAAATACTTTGTCATATGATAGGCTACTTTCGAGTAGTCTCTAATGAATTTCCGGTAGTAACCAGTAATTCCCAAAAACTCATTCAATCTATTTTGCTGTTTGTTAACACTCCTCACCACAGTATCAAGATTCTTAATTAGTTCATTATTGATTTCCACTTGCTTGTTCATTTGGTCAGTCATCTGTTTTGCGTTGTCGTCCAATGTTGTCAGATGATTATAAATTTCCTTTGCGTCATCATCGTCCATTGTTCCCCATAACACCTTCAAAAACGATCCACCAATGTTAATCAGTCCTCTCTTTGCTCTGTTATTTCTATCGGAGTGTGGAATCAGTGTTGATAGAGCCGTTCTTGCCAGTCTAATTTCTCGCCGAATCAAGTCGATATCGTGTTCGTCAACGAGGTTAAGCTTTACCAAATTTTCCTCTATCTTTTCTAAGCAAAATTCGAAAACCTCCAAATCCACAACATGCAACACATTAAAGTATTTGTCCACCACCGCTTCAGATTCCATTTTATAAATCACAAATCCATTATCTGGACTTATCTGATAAGTTTCAATTTTGTTTGCCATTGATCCTGCCACCAGCATCAGTATGATAACAGTGAAGAAGTTCATTCGTCTTTCTTGAACTGTAAGAGTCTTCTATATTTGGGACTATTTTTCTGTATGTCTCTGTTCTGTACAATTGTATCGGTCAAGTTAAAATCTTTGTTTCGATTTTCGTTTAATCTATTAATTTTAAGAGTTTTTTCTCTCCTAAATTGTTCTGCAAGCTCTTGGATATTTTCTCTGTCGAAATTTTTCTCAATAAAATCAATTGGTCGTAGTTTAGTCGTCGAATGAATACTGTTGTTGTAAATTGTAATTATCCTATGTATCTTGTCCTCGGTATCTTCATCTGTCACCGTTGTATCAGCTGTAACAATTCGAATGTGTTCATTTAGTGTGCCATGTAGACGTTCGACATCCGCGTTACCCGTCTTGTGGTGAGCGGTCGTCACATGAGTTTCAATGCTATTTTCGGTCAAAAACAATTTAACAGATTCGTGAAGCATGCACCTATCATTGTCATAGACAAGTTTTCTCATTTTTCCTAAAAATCTTATTCTTTCTTTGAGTGCAGTTAGTATAGAAAGCCACGTTCTATCGGTTAGTCTATGTACTGTTGCGTATTTTGAAAATTTATCTATAGTTGTCAAAAACATCACGTTTCGAAATGGGAACCAAATATCCATGTGGACAATGTCGTTAAAACAGCCTGGTGATTCAGTCACCTGAAATGGAACCTTTGCAGGTCTTCTATCGAATTTAGCCAATTGACAAACTTCGCAATTATTTATAAATCTCGTTATTAAGTTCACCAATCCAGGGAAGTAATACCTAGACCTCAGCTCTCGAAATACCTCATTAATGCCCCGGTGATTGTTCTTCAAGTGTTCGTCTTTTATTATTTTTAAGGCTTCGTCTCCATCTGCAATTTCAATTAATTTTTTCGTGGATCTTAGCACTCTTAAATTTTTGTTATTGGAAAAAAATTGCACATAAACATCCTGAAGCCGTGCAAAAAGTCGATCATCTTCGCAAAAGATACACATGACGCCTTTATCTTTAAGCACTTTCCTCAGTATCGTTAATATGTCACTATTATCAGCGAGTACAATAAAATTTTTTACTTTTCCATTCTTAATTTGCATAACGAATTTTTCTGCAGATCCCTTTCGGCAATGTAGCTGGTTCTTGTAAACATTAATCGGTTTTTCCGTAATATAAATACAGCAAGAGCTGTCCTCTTCTCCGCTATGTATGGTCGCACAATTCGAACTTGCGTCGTTTTGACCTTCCTCCTCCGAAACCAATTCACCATTATTTACTTCCAAATTTGGTAATCTTGACAAACCATCCGCCACATTTGTTTTTCCCTTAACATGTACGATATCATAATCAAATTCATTTAATTTAATTTTCCATCGTTGCAGTTTCAGATTTGGCTCTTTCAGTGAATCCAGCCAAATCAAAGGTTTATGATCCGTCTTAATAGTGAACTTTCTACTCCATAAATATTGTCTGAAGTACTTAGTTGCTGCTACTATAGCGAGCAGTTCTTTTTCTATAGTAGAATATCTACGTTCGTGTTCATTCAATGTTCTACTATAATATGAAACGACTTTTTCGGTTTGCATCAAAACAGCGCCAATCGCAAAATTCGATGCATCTGTAACAAGGGTGAATCTCTTTGAATAGTCAGGATAGATGAGAATTGGGTCATTCATCAGGAGCCGTTTAAGTTTCTTAAATGCGTTAATGTAATCCCTGTCGGAAGTATTTATTTTTACACCTTTCTTCAAATACTTTGTCATATGATAGGCTACTTTCGAGTAGTCTCTAATGAATTTCCGGTAGTAACCAGTAATTCCCAAAATTTCATTCAATCTATTTTGCTGTTTGTTAACACTCCTCACCACAGTATCAAGATTCTTAATTAGTTCATTATTGATTTCCACTTGCTTGTTCATTTGGTCAGTCATCTGTTTTGCGTTGTCGTCCAATGTTGTCAGATGATTATAAATTTCCTTTGCGTCATCATCGTCCATTGTTCCCCATAACACCTTCAAAAACGATCCACCAATGTTAATCAGTCCTCTCTTTGCTCTGTTATTTCTATCGGAGTGTGGAATCAGTGTTGATAGAGCCGTTCTTGCCAGTCTAATTTCTCGCCGAATCAAGTCGATATCGTGTTCGTCAACGAGGTTAAGCTTTACCAAATTTTCCTCTATCTTTTCTAAGCAAAATTCGAAAACCTCCAAATCCACAACATGCAACACATTAAAGTATTTGTCCACCACCGCTTCAGGTTCCATTTTATAAATCACAAATCCATTATCTGGACTTATCTGATAAGTTTCAATTTTGTTTGCCATTGATCCTGCCACCAGCATCAGTATGATAACAGTGAAGAAGTTCATTCGTCTTTCTTGAACTGTAAGAGCCTTCTATATTTGGGACTATTTTTCTGTATGTCTCTGTTCTGTACAATTGTATCGGTCAAGTTAAAATCTTTGTTTCGATTTTCGTTTAATCTATTAATTTTAAGAGTTTTTTCTCTCCTAAATTGTTCTGCAAGCTCTTGGATATTTTCTCTGTCGAAATTTTTCTCAATAAAATCAATTGGTCGTAGTTTAGTCGTCGAATGAATACTGTTGTTGTAAATTGTAATTATCCTATGTATCTTGTCCTCGGTATCTTCATCTGTCACCGTTGTATCAGCTGTAACAATTCGAATGTGTTCATTTAGTGTGCCATGTAGACGTTCGACATCCGCGTTACCCGTCTTGTGGTGAGCGGTCGTCACATGAGTTTCAATGCTATTTTCGGTCAAAAACAATTTAACAGATTCGTGAAGCATGCACCTATCATTGTCATAGACAAGTTTTCTCATTTTTCCTAAAAATCTTATTCTTTCTTTGAGTGCAGTTAGTATAGAAAGCCACGTTCTATCGGTTAGTCTATGTACTGTTGCGTATTTTGAAAATTTATCTATAGTTGTCAAAAACATCACGTTTCGAAATGGGAACCAAATATCCATGTGGACAATGTCGTTAAAACAGCCTGGTGATTCAGTCACCTGAAATGGAACCTTTGCAGGTCTTCTATCGAATTTAGCCAATTGACAAACTTCGCAATTATTTATAAATCTCGTTATTAAGTTCACCAATCCAGGGAAGTAATACCTAGACCTCAGCTCTCGAAATACCTCATTAATGCCCCGGTGATTGTTCTTCAAGTGTTCGTCTTTTATTATTTTTAAGGCTTCGTCTCCATCTGCAATTTCAATTAATTTTTTCGTGGATCTTAGCACTCTTAAATTTTTGTTATTGGAAAAAAATTGCACATAAACATCCTGAAGCCGTGCAAAAAGTCGATCATCTTCGCAAAAGATACACATCACGCCTTTATCTTTAAGCACTTTCCTCAGTATCGTTAATATGTCACTATTATCAGCGAGTACAATAAAATTTTTTACTTTTCCATTCTTAATTTGCATAACGAATTTTTCTGCAGATCCCTTTCGGCAATGTAGCTGGTTCTTGTAAACATTAATCGGTTTCTCCGTAATATAAATACAGCAAGAGCTGTCCTCTTCTCCGCTATGTATGGTCGCACAATTCGAACTTGCGTCGTTTTGACCTTCCTCCTCCGAAACCAATTCACCATTATTTACTTCCAAATTTGGTAATCTTGACAAACCATCCGCCACATTTGTTTTTCCC
Organism: Linnaemya vulpina; assembly: GCA_963675445.1. NCBI lineage: Eukaryota > Metazoa > Arthropoda > Insecta > Diptera > Tachinidae > Linnaemya > Linnaemya vulpina. The sequence goes on from OY776276.1 coordinate 34,637,551, forward strand.
TTAACATGTACGATATCATAATCAAATTCATTTAATTTAATTTTCCATCGTTGCAGTTTCAGATTTGGCTCTTTCAGTGAATCCAGCCAAATCAAAGGTTTATGATCCGTCTTAATAGTGAACTTTCTACCCCATAAATATTGTCTGAAGTACTTAGTTGCTGCTACTATAGCGAGCAGTTCTTTTTCTATAGTAGAATATCTACGTTCGTGTTCATTCAATGTTCTACTATAATATGAAACGACTTTTTCGGTTTGCATCAAAACAGCGCCAATCGCAAAATTCGATGCATCTGTAACAAGGGTGAATCTCTTTGAATAGTCAGGATAGATGAGAATTGGGTCATTCATCAGGAGCCGTTTAAGTTTCTTAAATGCGTTAATGTAATCCCTGTCGGAAGTATTTATTTTTACACCTTTCTTCAAATACTTTGTCATATGATAGGCTACTTTCGAGTAGTCTCTAATGAATTTCCGGTAGTAACCAGTAATTCCCAAAAACGATTTAATTTCTTTTTCTGTCTTTGGTAGCTCTATTTTTTGGATTGCCTCTACCTTCTGAGGATTTGGTTTAATACCATTATCAGTAACCAAATGTCCCAAAAATTCAGTTTGTCTCTGCAAAAATGAACATTTGTCGAGTTGTATCTTGAGATTAAGCTCACTTAAGCGTTGAAGAATCAGCCTTAGCGAATTCAAGTGCTCTTCAATAGATGTCGAAAACACCAAAATGTCATCAAGATAAACGACGCAAATTTTATTTATGTAATCGCCAAGGACGTTGTTCATCATTCTCTGAAAGGTAGCGGGAGAGTTTTTTAACCCAAACGGCATCCTCAAGAATTCATAATGCCCTGTCGAAGTAGAGAACGCCGTCTTAGGTATATCCAGATTATCCACCTCTATTTGATGAAAACCCTTGGCCAGATCAATCGTGGTGAAGTAGTTACACCGTCCCAATTTGTCGAACATGTCCTCCATGTTTGGCATGGGGAATTTATCATCGATAGTTAAAGCGTTGAGTTTCCTATAATCAACGACTATACGCCACTTCTGAACGTTTGAGTTGTCTTTTTTTTTGGGTACTACCCATATAGGTGCATTATACGGGCTTCGAGAGGGTCTTATAATACCTTGCTTCAACATCTCCGCTATTTGTCTGTCAACCTCCTCCCTATGTACCTGGGGATATCTGTATAATTTGGTATATATTGGAATGTCGTTCGTGGTTTTGATTTTGTGTTTGACTTCATTGGTGAAAGTCAAATCGTCATTTTCTTTGTAAAATGTATTTGTGTATTTAAGAAGTAAACTTCTCAAGCTTTTCACTTCCCTTTCGTTAAGGTGGTCCACATTTATGTATTGCATCAAATCTCTGGACTGTATAGTGTTATGAAAAACATTTGTTTCTTCACCTGCCAAAATACCTGATTCATTAACAGAACGGTTGTAATATTCTTCCTCCTCCTTGTTAAAGAATAATTTAATTATGCCGTTTTCTGTCGAAATTACTCGGTCTTTGTAGGAAATATTGGCGTCAAGGTTCACTAAAATGTTATTACCTATGAGTCCATCGAATCTATCAGAGAAATTGTATTCTAAAAAGTCCACGTAAAAGTCTTTGAGTCCAAACTCTTTAAAAAGTGGTATTGTACACTTTTTCTTAATTATAATGTCATTTTTACATGCTTTAAGTGTTATATTTATGGCTGATTTCCATTTCTCATTGCATACTCCAGGATTAACAATGCTAAACTCTGCCCCAGTGTCTATTATAAATCTAAGTTTTCTAATGGGGTTATCGATAACTATATAGGGCATGTATCTGGAGGGCCCCTTGTCCGAAAATTTTGAAAAGTGTTCGAAATGTCCATTGGTTCAACTGCTTGATCCGGTTCATTTCGAGCGTTTTGTGGCATTTGTAACCTTCGCGATTGTCCGGAAAAATTACCTCTACGTGATTGCGAAGATCCTTGCCCTACATTATTTCTATAATTATTTCCTAGATTCTGATTATTTGGCTGAAAACTATCCAATTGACGAAAGTTTCCGCCTCGTTGTGGATAACGAAAATTTCTTATTTCCGAATCATTTCTTCTATAGTTGTCAATATTACTGTTTTGAAATTGTTTCTTATTATAGCGATTTGCGCTATTGAGTGAGAGTCCGGAAAAATTTAAATAACCATTTTCTTCTATTATTGCATAAGCTTCTACCATGGTAGCTGGATTTCTACCAATGATTATTCCCTTTACTGGCTCAGGCAAGTTTCTTTTAAATGTCTCTAAAACCAGATTTTTATTCCTTGTAGCCTGAAGTGTCGTTAAGCTGTCATCAAGCAAGTAGGAATTGTTAAGTCTAACCAGAAGTTCATTTAATTTACAATAAAATTTGTTTATTCCATCTGTGCATCGACACAGAGTTATTTGGTCTAAAATTCTCTCTCTCGGTGTATGATCACCATGTTCCCTAATCAGCACTGCTCGTAATTCCATCCAGGTTTGGACTTGGCCATTCCTGGATAGAGAGTCTCTAGCCCTACCCACCAATCGGTCTTCTATGTAACCCAATAAAATTCTTTTCAGCTCTACTGTCAGGGGTTCCATAATGGAGGCTAATGACTCTATTCGCTTAATGAAGTTTGGTAGATCTGACGTATTTCCATTAAATTGTTGTATGGAACAAATACACTTCCTAGCTACCTCAAATTGATCCATTTTTTTTTTTCTTTTTTTTTTTTTTTTGTTATTGTTACTCTTTTATCTATTTTTTCTACTATTTCAAACTATTACTTCTAATAATTAACTTAAATACTATGTTAAAAATGTTACTTTACTTGTTAAAACTAATTCTGCTTCTTCTCTTGGTTGGCTTAAACTCTTTGCTTAGACTTCTGGATTTTAGAAGATGATTAACGTTGATGCTTCCTTCCTTCTTTTGGTTTAGATGATGCCTTGGGAAATGTTGGCCTCTTAGTTAGGATTTCTATGTTGTTGATTTCTTTTCCTTCTTGTTGACTTATTTTATTTTTTTAGGTAAAAGTCGTTTTCTTTCGCTTTATTATTATCTTTTCTTTTTTTTTTTTTGTGTTTGTTTGTTTTAAAGTTCTTGTTTATTTTGCTTACGAATTATTTCAAGCACGAATATATTGCATACTTCTGGCATTTGTTTAAAAGTGAATTCAAAAATTGTTTTTATTCTAATTTATTTTATAAGTTTAATAACTGTGTTTAGTTGTTGAGTTATTTTATGTTTTTATACTGCATTTATTTGTTTTTTTTTTATGCTTCTTTTTTTTATGCACCAATAGTTCTTAGTTTAACTTTCTTGTATTAAGTTTTCATTTGGGTTTTTTCTTAGTTACTTATAAATACCACACCTTAGACTTATAGCTTTCTATTTTATTTCACTGATAGTTTTTCCTTTCTTAACTGATCATTTCTCTATTTCGTTTACCGACTGCGCCATTAATAATTAAAACAACTGACTGTTGCTTTTGAGTCTTTATTAAGAACTGACTTTTTAAATCTAACTTAATTCAACTTGAACTTAAAATTAACAAAACGAATTTATGGTGAGAAAGAACAAATGTGCACAATAAGCACATTTACCTGTTGTTGCTTCATGCCGTAACAGTAGAAGTTTGTTTATTCAAAGAATCATTATTAAACTCAAAATCGCGATCAAAGAAATGCGCTGACGTTTGCGTCTGGTACTTTGTGGGAACGGAAATTATAAAAGATTACATGTATGTGATTATATATATATATATATATATATATATATATATACAGTAGAATCTTAAAAAAGTTAACCAAAATGTTCCAAGGGGTATTACTAACTTTTCTGAACTTTAAACTTTTCTAAGCGCGTTTTTTTAGTCGAAAAAAGGAATAAATAAAGTATGTAATAAATTTGAAAAGTCATACACAACTTTTTTTAGATACAAAATGTTATGTTTTTTTATTATTTATTATTAAAAGGTTTAAATAGTTTTCATTATTACAAATAAGAAACTTAGGTTTAATGTGTACTGGGTATTAAATTTCACAGTCGTGCTCAGCGTAAAAAATATTAATTTATAGTCGTTAAAAGAAGCAGTCAAGGCTTGTTTGTTTCTTTTCTCTTGTATAATAACTCTTGATCATTTTCGTGCGCATATTGACTAGGTCTGCCACTTGATTTGCATCCTTGTTGCTTTCAAACCGTTTTATAACGTTATTGATGCTTTCAACTGCTTTCGAGAAACTTACTTTAGATCGTTGAACATCTTCCTCGATAATTGACACGTCGTTTTCATTATCGGTAACTTCGGAATCATCGTTATTTTCTGAAATTTCGTCATTGTTCCAATTTATGATTTCATTAATGCCGATGTCAACATTATCCCCAACCTTTGATATCAACTATTGAACTTCGCGAAGTGTATCGTTGTATGGACTATTTTATAGAATCATTTCAGAGAGAAGATTTTCGTCTTCGCTCTCATACTGATCGTCAGCCCACTTTTTTATCTTGTTCCATGCTTTTGTCAGGACTTCTCGAGGTAGTTCATCCCACACTAATTTTAGTATCAAAACAGCATCACGGATTGTATGTGCCTTCAAAATATTTTCCACCGGAACGGTTTCTTGCGCGACAATCTTGCACAACAATTTAGATCGATATCCTAACTTGACCAGTCTTATTGGATTTTGATCCATGGGTTGCAAAACCGCAGTTATGTTAGATGGTAAGAGCATTGCTGCAATTTGTCCATCATCAGATTGTAACATATCAATTGGCTTATGGGCAGTACAGTTATCAATCAGTAACAATGCCTTTGGTGGTAAATTATTATCAGCCGAAAATTTCGGAACCTGTAAAATTGTTCCTGCATAAACCTAAACACGTTAATGTAAATTTTAAAAATTATGTTCACCTGCTTTATAAAAGAATGATGGAACCAGTTGAAAAATAACTCTGAGGTCATCCACGACTTCTTCGAATTTGTGTACTCCAATGGGTTTTCAAATCCCTTAAAACAACGAGGATTTGCAGATTTACCAATTACCAACGGTTTCAATTTGTGCGAACCATCTGCGTTCGCACACAACAAAAGAGTTATTCTTTCCTTTGCAATTTTTCGGCCCGGTGCTATCTTTTCGCTTTCAGCCACAAATGTTTTATCACGCAAAAAACGATAAAAAAAAGTCCAGTTTCATCTGCGTTGTGAAGTTGTGAATCGGATAACTTCATTTCATTGATTTTTGCTCTTAAATTATGAATAAAAGGTGTAACACCTGAGGTTTCACTTGAAAGGATTCCGCCACAAACTTTTAGATTGCGAATACCGTACCTCCTTTTAAAATTTGCTAGCCACTCATCACTGGCATAAAATGTTTTTCCAGGTGGGTGCATTTTTGCGAATTCGTACTTGGCCCTGCTTTTTAAAATTGGTCCATTCAGTGCACAGTTACGCTGTCTTTGGTCTAAAAACCATTTGTACAACTTTGACTCAAGATCAGCATATTCCGGTTTATGAAAAGTTTTCCTGTTAGATTTTCCATATGTGTTCGTAACAGCCTCCAAGAGTTCGTTACGTTTTTTCTTTATCTTCGATATGGCTACTTTGGATACACCATAATTCAACGCCAATCGCTTTCCGTGCATACCTTGATCAAGCATTTCTGAAATCTGCACTTTTTGCTGCAAATCGAACCTGATTTGTGATGATTTCTTCTGCTTTGGCATTTTTTAAATAAGCACTGCACAACTCACAAGCTAAACACTGACGACTAACAAGAACTTCAATAGCAATGTTGAAGATAGACAACATTTTTGGCAGCTCAAAATAAACAGGAAGTTCGGGGAATGCCATAATATATTAAACAAAAATAAAGATTTAGCTGCCACTATTATCACTGAAACAGCCGTTGTTTTAAAAAAGTGTACACGCTCTAAAAAGTTAACCGAAAAGTTAACTTTTTAGAGCTGCACGTTGGTAATGAAAAACTGTTAACTTATCCGCGTGTTTAACTTTTACGCGAGTAAGATTCTACTATATATATATAGATGTATATAAACATATATATATATATATATATATATATATATATATATATATATATATACATATATAGCTGTATATATACATATATACATTTATATATATATATATATATATATATATAAGTATATATATTTTTATATATATATATATATATATATATATATATATTTATATATATATATATATATATATATATATATATATATATAAATATATATATATATATATATATATATATTTATATATATATATATATATATATATATATACATATATATATATGTTTATATATATATATATATATATATATATATATATATATATACATATATATATATATGTTTATATATATATATATATATATATATATATATATGTATATATACATCTATATATATATATATATATATATATATATATATGTATATACATATATATATATATATATATATATAAACATATATATATATATATATATGTATATATATATATATATATATATATATATAAACATATATATATATGTATATATATATATATATATATATATATATATAAATATATATATATATATATATATATATAAATATATATATATATATATATATATATATATATAAATGTATATATGTATATATATAGCTATATATGTATATATATTGTTACAAAGATTAGAAATAGATTTAAATAAAACGACAATGTGGCTATATGTGCTTGGCAGCACTGCCAATTAATCTATAGTTGTCAAAATGTTACAACCCTGGTCAACACTATATAGATAATATTCAAATTAACGGAAATGGAATACTCCAGAATATACAAGATCATTCAAGGCTGTGCCAATAAGAGTAAACCACAACAACAACAAACCTAGCAACATAAATGCTAAGAGATGTTATTCTTAATGATCTTGTATGCAAGTATTCGCTGCTAATAAAGCTAAACAGATTTACAAGTATACACAGCCATATACACGTAGAAGAAACAAAACCACACACTCATCCATACAACCACTCATAGTTACCATAGGCAAAACACACAGAACACTCATACATTCAACCACACATAGCTACCATAAGCAAACCAAACAAGTCAGCTTTGTCGTGTATACAAACACACACATGTCAAGTAAAATACAACCACCATACCCAGAACTTTCGCGAGGTTACCAGACGACGTCATTTTTGCTATATAAAGGCGCTGCCAGAGCTCAGCGAGAGTCGGTGTGATTTCAGATATAGACGTGTTAACATCGCTAAGTGTTGAGTGGAACAAATACTCGTGTAAATAAGTTAATAAATAAAGTGTTGCCGCATTTTATTTCTGAAATTAATTTGTCCGTGTGTTAATTTGATGCAATAAAACGAATCCTTGAAGGATAAGTAATAAAATCGTTTTTACGAAAAGGTCTAAAAACGTAACAATTGGTGTCAGAAGTGGGATTGCAAATATAATTAAAAGGACATTGCAATTCAAAAAAAAGGACATTAAAAAAAAAAATTTTAATAAATAGCCATGAAATTTGATAAGTTAAAAGTTGAACAGCTAAAAAAGGAGCTCAGTAAGCTTGAATTGCCAACTGCAGGTAACAAGGCTGAACTGCAGAAGAGGCTGATAGATGAGTTTAAGAAAATCGCGGCATGGACATCGGGACATACGAGTTTGAGGACAAAGACGATGTGCAGGTATGCCCTCCTGCCACGACCAGCAGCATGGACATAAATTCAATGTTCGCTTCTATGATGATCCAGATAAAATGAATCAGTGATGCACAAAGTGAAATAAAATAAAACTCTCAGCAGATGTAGGAGGCATCAAGGATCAACAGTGACAAGCTTGTAGCCGAAATAACTGAAATAAAACAGAACTCTCAGCAGATGCAGGAAAAGCTTGTAGCCGAAATACAGGAGTCAAATAAAGCCACGAACGAGACCCTGGTAGAGGTTTCTGAAGCCATTAACAGGAGGGTGGATGCTGGATATTGAGAATAAATTCTCAGAGCTGGAGGAGCATGCAAAGGAGTTCGAAGAGAAATTGCATGCTCTAGAGGACAAAATGCATAACCTGGAGTGTAGTGGCGGGCCAGTACGAGCAGTTGCGGAAGTTTCTGCGCGGATAAAAGCGCCATGCTTCGACGGCAGCGTACCATTAGGCATCTTCAAATTCCAGTTCGAGACGGTTGCTAGCAGAAATGGATGGGATGCTGAAGAAAAGGCCATAGAGTTGATCTTGTCCTTAAAGGGTACAGCCGCAGAGGTACTTGAGACTGTGCCAGTAAGCTGCATAAACAACTATAATGAAATAATGGCAGCATTGCAGCGCAAGTATGGTGGTGAGCACAAGCCTGATTTATACAGAATGGAATTGCGATGTAGAGTTCAGAAGCATAACGAATCTCTACAAGATTTCGCAATGGAAATCGAGCGTTTAGTTCAGCTCACATATCCAGGCGAGAGTCACCCGTTCCTGGACCATCTTAAAACTGAGGCTTTCGTTAAGGGCATTCGCGACTCTGATGTTAAACTGGCGGTGCGCTGGCTCAAGAGACTGCCAGGATGGTTTTCAAGCCACAGATATGTAAAGTGCGGAATGTGGAGGTTTTGTCTGAGGAGGATAACAACCTAGTGGTTAGCGTTAAGGAGGCAATGCGACAACTGCTGGCAGAGAAGGCTATCAAAGAAAAGCCTAAGTGCTTTAACTGCGGAAAAATCGGTCATTTTCAGCGCAGCTGCAAAGCACAAAGGAAGAGAGGTAGATTTTCGCCACCAAGAAACAGCAAACGGGTGAACCAAACAACATCCCAAGAGTCCCCGTTAAACTAAAACGAGCTAGCACTAAGGGGCAAGAGCTAGCTCTCACAAACGAGGGCCCCACAATCTCCATATCAGTGATGCAGCAGAAAAATATCAACCTCACTGCGTCCGGACATATCAACGGGGAAAAGCACGTACTTACCATAGACACAGGGGCATCGCAGTCAATAATAAGGCCCGATATAGTAAAGGGGAAATGCGAGCGGTTAAGCAATATACGGCTACGTACAGCTACTGGAGAGCCTGCCACTGTCTATGGTAAGATTGAAGTGAAGGTGACTATAGCCAACATCAACGTGAGACATGTGTTTATTGTTGCCGATATTGTCGATGAGGTTATTATTGGAGCCGATTTTATGATTAATAATGGCATTAATCTACATATGGGACAACAGCTGATGATTTGGCGTAATGTGGAAATACCCCTTGATGTTGGATATGATAACAAACCGCAAGTAACAAAAGTATTTGCTATTGAGAGTCAGACAATACCGCCGCAGTCTGAAACAGTCATATGGGCGCGGATGAAGGGAGATTGTGAGGACAATCGGTTGTGGGTTGTAGAACCGACAGATCTAAAGAGAGAGCTTATAACAGCGAAAGCTCTAGTGAAAACTAGTAAAGGAGGAATAGTCCCTATAAGAGTGCTTAACATGTCAGACCATGAAAAAGTCATCAAAGAAAACTCCGATGTTGGCCAGTGTACTCCAGCAGAGGCAATAATAAACTGCGAGAAGAAGATAGAGCCTACTAATTTGTCCGCAAAAGAACGTGAACAATTTGAGGAATACGTAGAGAAATGGGTAGCAGGTCTATCAGCGACAGATAAAAATAAAGCCAAACAGTTACTAAAAAGGCATGCCAGTATCTTCGCCATGGGAAGCCAAAGCCAGGGTAGAACTGCATTGGTGAAACATGAAATTAACACAGGCGAAGTTGGGCCGATTAAACAGCCGCCCAGAAGCGTACTCCTAGCAAAGCGAGATAAAGTAAAAGCGCTTGTAAGTGAAATGGAGCGTAATGGCGTAATTGAGCCATCTTCTGGTCCTTGGAGTTCGCCTGTAGTCTTAGTTAAAAAGAAAGATGGCAGTACTAGATTCTGCGTAGACCACAGGAAGCTCAATGACATAACCAAGAAGGACAGTTATCCGCTCCCCAGGATCGATGACACTTTGGACACGCTAGCTGGTACCAAATGGTTCTCTACGCTGGACTTGCGAAGCGGATATTGGCAAGTGGAGATTGCAGAGAAAGACAAGGAGAAAACTGCCTTCAGTGTTGGCAACGGATTATGGCAGTTCAAAGTCATGCCATTTGGCCTCTGCAATGCTCCGGTCACATTTGAACGCCTAATGGAGAAGGTACTGATAGGACTTCACTGGAAGACATGCTTGGTATATCTCGATGACATAATCGTGATAGGGAAAACTTTTGATGAACACCTCAAAAACATGGCAGAAGTTCTTGAACGGATATCATCAGCTGGATTGAAACTCAGCTTGAAGAAATGTGCGTTGTTCCAGAAAGAAGTAAAGTATTTGGGGCAAATTGTTACAGCAGATGGAATCTCAACAGATGAAGATAAAATAAAAGCAGTAAGGGACTGGCATCAACCTAAAAATCTTCATGAATTGCACAGCTTTTTGGGCCTTTGTACATACTACAGACGTTTTGTGCCGAATTTCGCCAGTGTAGCTGCGAGCCTGCATGAGCTGAGAAAGAAATCGAGACCATACCATTGGGGCGAGCCACAGGAAAATGCATTCCAGAAACTCAAAGAATTATTATATACATCACCAGTGCTGGCATATCCTATAGCTGGAGAAAAATTTGTGCTGGATACTGATGCGAGCGGTTATGGCATAGGGGGTGTGCTATCCCAAGTAGTTAATGGCACTGAGAAGGTCATAGGGTACTATAGCCGTGTACTCTCAAAATCTGAGAGGAACTACTGTGTGACACGATGTGAGCTTCTGGCGGTACTGGAATGCATTAAACATTACCACAAGTACCTGTATGATCAACACTTTACATTAAGGACCGATCATTCTGCACTGAGATGGCTATTGCAGTTTAAAAATCCGGAAGGGCAACTGGCGAGGTGGACTGAGCGCCTGCAGAGCTACAACTTCAGCATTGAGCATAGCAGGGGTACAAAGCATAACAATGCGGATGCTCTTTCGAGAAGACCGTGCTGTTTAGAGTGTAAAAATTGTGTTAGAACCGAGCAAAAGGAAAGCGTTGTGGATGTTCGGCTAATGCACATCGGCCCTGATGAAGACTGGTCAGTGGCACAGAGGGACGACGATATACTAATGAAAATTATAGCGGCCAAAGAAGAGGACAGACGACCATCCCGGAATGAAATTTCGGCTGAAAGCCCACTCGCCAAATCTTATTGGGCTCAGTGGAACAGCCTTAAGGTAATAAAAGGGTGTTTATACCGCGTATGGGAAAGTGTAGATGGCAAAACAACTTCAAATTTAATAGTTGTGCCATACTCCAAGATAAGTAAAGTTTTACAGGAGTTTCATAATGGACCCAGTGGCGGTCATCTTGGAGTAACAAAAACACTTGAGAAACTGAAGCAGCGTTTTTTATTGGGTTGGATGTCAACAAGTCGTAGCTGACTGGATAGCAAACTGCCCACAGTGCATAGCAGCCAAAGGCCCAGTAAGAAGAAGCCGGGGACAGCTGCAACAATACAACTCAGGAGCACCATTCGAGCGGATCGCAATGGATGTAGCAGGTCCCTTTCCCGTCACCGAATCCGGAAATCGTTATGTAGTTGTGATAATGGACTATTTCAGCTAATGGCCAGAGGTATATGCTATACCTAACCAGGAAGCAAAGACAATTGTAAATGCATTCGTCAACAACTGGGTATGTCGCTATGGTGTCCCAATAGAATTACATTCCGACCAAGGAAGGAATTTCGAGTCTGCCATATTCAAGGAAATGTGCGAGTTATATGGGATAAAGAAAACCAGAATGACGCCGCTGCATCCACAGTCTGATGGCATGGTAGAAAGGTTCCATCGCACCTTAGAAGAGTACCTACGAAAAGTAGTAAGCACCCATCAGAGGGATTGGGACGAGCACATCCCCAAATTTTTTATGGCATATAGGTCAGCTGTACACGACTCAACATCGAGAACGCCAGCCAAAATTATCTTCGGGACGGAATTAAACTACCTGGTGATTTGGAATTTGGTGTTAAGCCAACTGTAGAAGAAGGAGCTATTACGTCCCAGGAGAAGGAGGACTTAAACGAACTGCTTGAGTTCGTGCGCAATAGAATCAAGATGGTCAGTGACAAGATGAAGGCTAGGAATGACCGCACAGCAAACTCGGAGGGATTTATGGAAGGACAATTGGTTTTACTGTATAACCCACAACGGAAGAAAGGCTTGTCCCCAAAATTACAGACTCACTGGGATGGCCCGTATAAAGTGATTAAGAGAGTGAATGACGTTGTATACCGGATACAGAAGCACAATAGCCCAAGGTCGAAAATGAAGATAGTACATCTCGAACGATTGGCGCACTATGGAAGAGGTGACTGTATGCCTATTCGGGTCGAACAGGCTTAAGTGGGCGGCAGTGTTACAAAGATTAGAAATAGATTTAAATAAAACGACAATGTGGCTATATG
>OY776276.1:34657569-34661958 GCA_963675445.1 Linnaemya vulpina
TTCTTTTCAGATCAACTAGCAATCTTAAAAATAAGAATCATGATTTGAACACATACAAATTTTGTTTTACTTTAATAGAATGATCGAAATAAATTATATTGCATACAAATGACTTTTAAGTCCTAATTACGACTAAGAGCTTATATGACTATGTGCTAACAGTTTCAGAAAATGTTACGAAATTGTGACATTTAATATAATATACATTTTATACATTTCTAAATATATGAAACATATGCGCTCGTGTTACTTTATAACAAAAATTTTCTTTAAGCTAAATAAAAAACAAAAAATCTATACATCTTTAATATTATGTTGCTTAAAACATCTTCTTATTTTATTCACGTTATTACACATTTCTAAATATATTTTGTTAAATTCGTATAGCATATTTTTCTTGCGTATTGCGAAGTACATATATTCTAATAAGAAGGCTAGGTGAATTGGAGATTTTTAATTTCTTCCATGTCTTGTAAAGTCCGTCCGCGTATAAATGATGAAGTGAAAAATATGATCACAATTTCTCTTTTCAGAAAGATGGCAAATATAGCCATATATGTACTTACGTCAATCTATGCTAATAGTTGGGTTTGGGTAGTTCCATGTCAAACCGACTAAATGTTGGACACGAAATTTTTCGATATGAATGGAACTTGATCGGAGCGAAAATTAACAAATAATTTTTCTCCTAAAGCTATGTTGCATTTTGAATTGCAAAATTTCGCCGAATATATCATATACAAAAAAGTTATTAAGGTTAATATTTGGTGATACAAGTTTGAAAAAAAGTAATATGGGAAAAGTTTTGAAACTTTAAAATGAATTTAAAGAACGTATATTTCTTGCTGATTTTTTAGATACGAGTACTAACTTCTTTCAAAATCTTGATACTTTATTGATGGTACTTATCGCTGATAAAGTTAATACCAGACTACGACGCCTTAAATCCCGGGATCGACACTGCACTCCTGCATAAGTATGGTGCAGAACTATTCTGATCTGCATTAGTGCACAACTGTGCTAATTTCTGTCGGGTTGTCTTTATCACAAAGGTATATCCCTGGATGCTAAAAATTACGAACATCGATTAACACCATCATATTCTTTAGTAGAATATCGCATCCTTCTACATAAGTACTGCAGCAGAGTTAAAGTGTACCAGCGCAATGCAGCTGGTCCTAACAAAAACAAAATTACATTGTGTTGATGTAGGATTGAAACGAACACACAAACGCGATATCAAAACAAATTCTCATTTGTCTTTATTAAAAAAAAAAAAAAACATTACGCGTAAAAATAATTAAAATGTCTAGGAACTATAGTTATAAATGTAGTGTGCTTGAAAAAATCTCAATCGACATTGCCTCAATTGTCAAACATAACTACCAAATCGAATATTACCCAAGAAATATGCTTTCTTTGATTTTAAAATTTAAACACTCCCGTTTATTGGACATAAGAATTGTTTTCGCATATGAGATATTAGAAAAATTAATTGAACAAATTTGACAATTTTGAAGTACTAAATCGAATGAAAGTTGGCATCTGGCCGCTACCCATTTTATTTTATTTTACGTGATAGCAAATTAAATTGTAAGAACTAAATGTAAAGCACAAAAGGCTTAGGGCATGCATACCTTTGAAGTTGTGAACCCACAAAGTTTTACGGTATGTCGAATTCGGTAAGAACGACTTTGACTTTTAAAATAAATTGTACTTATCCATAAAAATATTTTTATAAGCTTTCGAATATTACCTATGTTTAAGCCAAAACGTTTGACTTCTATAATTTATTCCTTAATTTGGTCTACATTTGCTCCTTTTTTAAATCGTTCTTGATTTTTCGGAGTATTCCTTGGATTCTGACTAGTAAAATATCTAATGGTTTGGTTTTACTCGTTTGTTCGGCCATTTGCTGTATATTTTATGTATAATATCTTACTTGTTTGTGAGCCTTTACGAAAGTGACACACACTATCCAAAACCATAAACAAATTATAAAAGGTAAAAATAAAGAGACATATATTGAATTTGAAAACATTAATATCAATTGTTTTTTATTTGAGTTCCTTCCTTACACGCAAACATTTGGTCCATTCGAGCCCGATATTGGAGGATAAATATATTATTTCAAAGGTGCTAATCTTCTGTTTTTTTCTTTTATAAAAGATCTTCACCAATCCCGAAAAAATTCATCACTCCATTTTATACACATATATTTATATTTCACTGGAAAATAAAAGGTACGTAATCTCGTTTATTTAAAAAGTGAAAAATTTGAAATATATAGAAAAAGAAAACTTAGTGTAAAGAAAAAGAAGGAAACAATTGTTGTTGTTTTCATATATAGTGATTGATCGCTTTGCAATATTAATTATTACAAGGCAGACATATTTGTGTTGAAAACTCCATCTGGTTTTCAATTGTCCTTAAAGTAATTGTGACGTTTGCTTTGATTTATTTTCGTGATCAATATATCACGTACTAATAAAATCAATCGTGCGTATTGTTTATGTGGACGGACGGAATCGTAGGATAATTTTGATATTAGATTCCTTATTATCGGTGAATTTCTAAACAAATACTTTATAAAGTGGCAAATTGGAATTGAAATGCGCAAAGAGAATTGCTTGGAAAAAATACATAAGTGCATATACATATATTGTTGTGATACATTGTTGGTGTAATAAATAAAACACATAAATTTTTTTGATTCGTTATTTAATTTTTTACTTGTGGAATTTAGATTTCTATAGTTGGTCAAATTGGTCGAGATAGATTTTGTGTTGAATTTGTGTGAATAAATTTCATTGAAATTAAATTTTATTGAACTCAATCTAGATTTATTGAAACAAAAGCCACAAATTTATATATTTGAGATAAAGTGTTAAAAGTAAATTTGTATCACAAAATATAATGACGTCAATTTTAAAGAAATTTATCCGTATATCAGATGCACTGATTAAATTCGAAGCAAAATTTAATGAAACACGCGAAGATTTGCACACTGTATATACGTTGGAAATTCACCGTGAAGAATTGAAAAAGTTGTGGGATAAAGTAAAGGTGGTTTATGATGACTGCCTGGATGATTTCGATAATAATCCAAAGACAGATCCTAATGATTTTGCAACCACAATGGCTAAATATGACGCTTCTTACGCAGCTTATTAATGAAAAAGTGAGTAGTTTTGAAAGAGTACCGGAAGTGAATGATTCGATGACAAAGAATTATAACGTGAACAGTTCAGACCATAATCTCACCTTACCTCCGTGTGATGTGGACACATTTGAAGGTGATTATATTTCATGGCCAGCCTTTCGTGACCTTTTCACTGCCTTATATATAAATAGTTCGCATTTGAGTAATATAGAGCGGTTTTGTCATTTGATACGGAAAACTGCCGGCGAGGCAAAAGAAATTGTATCCAAATACCCACTTAGTAATGAGGGGTTTGATATAGCTTGGCAAGATTTAAAAGACGCATATGAGAATCTTCCCATGCTTGTCAATAATAAATTGAAAATTTTGTTCAAGCTTCCTTCATTTGACAAAGAATCTAGTTATGGTCTCAAAATTTTGCAACGAGGAGTCAATAATTGTTTGACTTCGCTTACAATATATAAAGTTTCGACAGAAAGTTCTGATTTTTATGTGTATTCAACGTTTGCCCACGTCCACTATTAGTTTATGGGAACATAGTGTTAAGGAAAAATCTGAATTGTCTAAATGGAAAGATTTTGACGCCTTTCTGACAGAAAGGATTCAGACTTTAGAATGTGTCCGCGATATTAAAGACTCCTTCAGTGCAAAAAACCAAAATTCATGTAGTAAATTCTAATTCAAATGTTGCTTATTGTGTTATTTGTCGTACTTCAGGACATTTCTTGAGTACATGTAAACGATTTAAGAATCTTTCAATTTAAATTGAAATTGTTTGTCTCGGGAACATGAAGAAAAAAATTTTAAAAGTACTTTTAATTGCACGACGTGTAATAAAAGGCATCATTCTTTGTTGCATCGTGAAGTATCTACTACTGAAGGTTCGTTAGACTTAGCAGAGCGGGATAATGCAGCAATTCCCCCTGCTAGTTCGCAATATAATAATGCAAATTCTTCTCTACCATCTACCTCTAGGGGCTTGTCGTCAAATCGACAAGTTTTCCACGTTACTCAAAACCGTAAAGTGCTTTTGGGAACAGCTATGGTGAATATTATTCATCGGGGTATGACGTACCCCGCGCGGGCTCTTATTGACCCGGCTTCAGAAACGTCATTTATTTGTGGAAAATTAAAGAATCGTTTGAAACTAATTACACATTCGACGAATGTTTAAGTTTCAGGTATTAACCAAACAGTTTCTGCTCGAACTAGAAAAGTTTGTCCTT
>OY776276.1:34667158-34672158 GCA_963675445.1 Linnaemya vulpina
CGACATATGAAATTGGAATAGAGGAACTTGAATCTTCAGCAAAAGGCAAAGCGGAAGAATTAGAAGTTGCAGAGGTAAAATACGAAAACACTCTGCATGCTTATGCGCGTTGTATGAAAAATATTCGAATTAAAGGTGATGAATTGAAAGATAAATCTGAACCGAAAAATATAGTATCCAGTGATAATGTGTTTCATAATTTACCATTACCACCATGTGATACTGATATTTTTGAAGGGGATTATCTTTCATGGCCAACGTTTAGAGATCTTTTTACGGCTTTGTATATAAATATTAGTCGCCTCAGTAACATCGAAAAATTATGTTATTTATTGAAGAAAACAAGCAAAGAGGCTAAGGAAATTGTATCAAAGTGTCCGTTAAGGAATGGAGGATTTGATATCGCGTGGAATAGTCTGAAAACGACATACGAAAATCCTCGATTGTTGGTCAACAATCAATTAAAATCACTTTTCAATTTAAATCCGTATCAAAAGAATGTAGCTCCGCTTTAAAGAATCTGCAACGTGGTATTAATGGATTTTTGACTGCCATGTCAATTTATGAAATTGATATCACAAATTGGGATCCTATTATTGTATTTATTTGTATTCAGCGATTGCCTTCGAATACAGTCGCTCTATGGGAGCATACAATGAAGGACAAAGGTGCCTTGTCCCTTTGGCAAGATTTGAACCTCCTCTTATCTGAACGAATTCAAACGTTAGATTGTATACGCGATCTTACCAGTTCAGAAAATGAGAAGAAAATAAATGATAGGAAAATCAAAGCTCATGTTTCGACAAAAGGCTCTAAGGCCTCGTGTGTTTTATGTCCTAAGCCAAATCATTTGTTAAGATTTTGCCGTAGTTTTAAAAGTATGTCTGTTTCTGAGAGATTTTCCAACATAAAGAAGTTTCATTGTTGTGTGAACTGTCTTTCGAAATCTCATGAACTCAAAGATTGTAAAAGTGAACATCTTTCGAATCGTCCAGTTTTTCACCTTTCACAGAATTCGTCTGTATTGCTAGGAACTGCGATGGTCTCCATTATTTGCCATGATACAACGCATCCAGCAAGGGCCTTAATAGATCCAGCGTCTGAAGCTTCATTCATATCTGAACATTTGCGAAATCAATTGCGACTTCCGTCACATTCTATGAATGTAAAGATTTCGGGTGTTAACAGAGAATCTTCCACAATTAGTAAGAAAATGTGTACTATTAGAGTGGGTTCGCGATTAGATCAAGGACGTGTGCTTTTGTTTTACCTGCCATATCAGGTAATCTGCCATCTGTTATGTGTCCTTCGGATATTAGAGAGGAATTACCGAATTTGCAATTGGCAGATCGTAATTTCCATAAAAGTAGATCAATAGATCTGTTACTTGGTGCAGATTTATATCCCCAAATAATTCTTGGTGAAGTTCGTCGAAATATTTGTGGATCGTTAATGGCCTAGAAGACTGTATTTGGATGGATTTTAACAGGTTCACTTGAATCTTCAACGAATGATTCTGTTAATGTTTTTCCCACTGCTGTAACCTTTTCTGAAGAGGATAATTTAAATCAAAATCTTCTGAGATTTTGGGAATTGGAAGAAACTCCAAAAAGAAAAATTTTGTCACCTTCTGATAAATTTTGTGAGGAAATTTATAAGAAAACCACTAGTCGGGATTCTACTGGTAGATATACTGTGTCGTTACCCTTTAAACCAGAGTTTCCTCTTGAGATTTCTTTGGGAATATCGAGATCTAGTGCGTTTAAACAATTAATTTGAGTAGAATAGTCCCTCTCTAAAAAACCAGAGATTAAAAGTATTTATCACGATGTGTTAATGGACTATTTGCATTTAGATCATATGCGAGTAGTAAAATCCTACAACCGAGCCGTCACAAAATCATGCTATTTGCCACATCACCCAGTGATCAAACCAGAGAGAAAAACAACTAAACTTCGAGTTGTTTTTAATGCATCTAATAAAACTTCAAATGGTGATACCCTAAATGATGTCTTTTTATAGGACCTACTTTGCAAGCCGATTTAGTAAATTTAATTTTACGTTGGAGGTTGTTTAGGTTTGGCTTTAGTTGTGACATTACCAAAATGTATAGGTAAATTCGTTTCCATTCGGCCCACACTCCCTTTCAACGTATTCTTTATCGGTCATCGGATGGCAGTATTGTGGATTACAAGCTGCAGACAGTAACCTTTGGGTTAAATTGTGCGCCATATTTAGCAATCAGGATCTTATTGCAATTAGCGGATGACTGCGAGGAGGAATTTCCTATGGCTGCAAGGATATTGAGGAAGGATATGTACGTGGATGATGTTCTGAATGGCACTCATGAGGAACCGGTTGCGCTAATGGCTAGGGATGAATTAATTGCTGCCTTGTTGTCGGCTGGCTTCGAATTGAGGAATTTCCTATGGCTGCAAAGATATTGAGGAAGGATATGTACGTGGATGATGTTCTGAATGGCACTCATGAGGAATCGGTTGCGCTAATGGCTAGGGATGAATTAATTGCTGCCTTGTTGTCGGCTGGCTTCGAATTGAGGAAATGAACAGCTAATGAAATTTCTATTTTGAAAGGATTACCTGTAGATCATTTAGTCGATTCCAAAGTTGTGGTCTTTGAGGAATCTAGCTGTTCCAAGACATTGGGAATTTTTTTGAATGTTCAGCTTGATTCCTTCTTTTTCAAAGTTTTTCTTTAGAAGCCAAAACGAAATATACGAAAAGAGAGGCATTATCTAGTATAGCTAGATTTTTTTATCCGCTTGGTTGGCTAAGTCCTGTAATTATCAGAGCAAAAATTATAATGCAACGCATATAGCTTGATAATATTGACTGGGATGATTCTCTTCTGTCCTCCACTGAAAAGGAGTGGTTGCTATTCCTTCAATCTTTTAATCAAATAAAAATTATTCAGGTGCCAAGACGGGTAAACTATTATAAAGACGCGAAGACTGAAATTCATGTCTTTTCAGATGCCTCGGAAAGGGCATACGCGGGGGTAATATATATTCGAACCGTAACCCAACAGGGAGAAATATATTGCCATTTATTGTCTTCAAAAACAAAGGTAGCGCCAATTAAGTCAATTTCTCTTCTCTATCAGAATTGCTGAAAAATATTCTGAGAGAAATAGAAGTGCCAATTTCAAAAGTCTGTAGTTGGACAGATTCAACTATCGTGTTGGCATGGTTGCGTAAAACGCCTTCGGCGTGGGCTACATTTGTAGCGAATAGAGTTTGTCATATTCAGGAGAATACAGGTAATCATAATTGGTTTCATGTTCGATCTGAAGACAATCCTGCCGATTTAAGCAGCCGGGGGGTAGATCCGTTCACTTTATCGGAAAGTAAACTCTGGTGGCACGGGCCTTCATGGCTGTCTAAACCCGAAACTCATTGGCATCAGAGTAATTTTGAGCATTTGGATAAAGATATCGAGAGTCGTAAAATCAAAGTTCACGGTTAATTTTTTTTTCGAAATTTGAAGACATTTTGGACAGATTTTCTTCACTTGATAGAGCGTTACGAGTGATATCATATATATTTCGTTTCTTCCACTCTACGAATCAGTCATATAAAGGAAAGTTCAATTATGAATCAGAACTTATTTCGAGCGTTGAAATTAATAGAGTCAAATTACGTTTGGCTATTGTTGTTCAGAAAGCCTTTTACCCAGAAGAGTATAAAAGTCTCTTAAATAAAGAGCTCTTGCCAGTAAAAAGCTCCTTAATACCCTTAAATCCGTTTTTAGATGAACTGAATATAATGAGATTGAATGGTAGATTGGTGAAATCTTCTTCATTGTCATATTACGAACAGCATCCCATTATATTACCGTACATTTGATTACTATTCGCGGTAGTAATCAACTGATGCTAAGGAACTATCGATGCGAATATTGGGTTCCACGATTACGAGTCATGATTCGAACGGTGATACATAACTGCAAACGTTGTATAATTGATCGACAACGTACTTGTAGTCAAATAATGGCTGCGTTTCCTTCTGAACGTACCAGTATTGATAGACCGTTTCTTAATACAGGAGTTGATTTCGCAGGACCTTTCGATATAAAGAATTATAATAATAAATCTTCTATAATCACAAAAGGGTACGTGTGCATATTCGTGTGCTTTTCTACAAAAGCAATACATTTGGAAGCAGCGTCAGATTTATCAACTGACACTTTTCTGGCTGCTTTCAATAGATTTATTTCAAGAAATTCCAGAGAATTTCAAACATTTTTGAAAAAATGCCAAGCTAGAGTGTGTTCTAGCAATGGTTATAAAGGTTTGAATTGGCGTTTTAATCCAGCCTTTGGGAAGCTGGAGTTAAAAGTTTTAAACTTCATTTTAGAAAGGAGATTCAAAATTGTAAATATACGTTTGAGGAGCTATCTACAGTATTGGCTAGAACAGAGGCGTGCTTGAATTCGCGACCTTTATGTCCTATGCCCGATAACCCTGGTGAACCATTGGCCTTAACACCAGGACACTTTTTGATCGGTTCGGCTATTCTGGCTCCGCCAGAGCCAACTATTTAGGATACTTCCATCAGTATTGTTAATCGTTATCGGAAGGTGAAAGCACTGATTCACCAATTCTGTAAAAGATGGAAAGAAGAATATTTGGTAGAACTCCATAAAAGGTATAAATGGAAACATCCCCAGGGAGATGTTGAAATTAATGATTTGGTGGTAGTAAAGAATGAACAATTGCCTGCTACTTCGTGGAGGTTGGGTATAGTCACTGGTACTCATATAGGTACTGACGGCCACGTTCGCGTCGTGGATGTCAAAACTCAAAGTGGAACAATTACGCGTCCAATAACCAAGCTTGTTGTTTTGTATAAATCTTAATTTACGATCTCCTTTTCTTAGCAATTTACTTTTATTAACCAACTTTTTTCCTAGAAATCATGAGCGCTCCAATCAATAACAACTTTTCCGATTCGTCCGAAGACGGTTTGCTAGACTACGACG
>OY776276.1:34677158-34714658 GCA_963675445.1 Linnaemya vulpina
AAAAGGGTACAGGAAAGAGACCTGCGATATCATAATAAGGACAGAAAAGAACCAAGAACTTATGCTCCAGGAGATATTGTGTATGTTAAAATAGACCAGCGATTAGGCACAAAGTTAACTCCTAGATTCAAAAAAGAAATAGTTAAGGAAAATAACACAACAACAATTGTGACAGAATCAAATCGAGTTGTTCATAAAAGTAACATAAAAAGCTAGAACTAAATTTTTTTATTTCTCTTTAAAGGCAAAAATGTATTTGACGACAATTATTTTACTGACTATTGTGACTCAAGGACAAGCTACGAACGTACAAGTATTTGACTATAGTTCAGCACAAATAGTTACTATCAATAATGGACTAGCAAAGATTCAGGACGGGACATTCAGACTTATTCATCTAATTAAACTCGATAAATACGAAGACTTTCTGACAGACGCCTACAACTACATAGAGACACAGATTCCTAAGAACAATGTTCTTTTTCCTATCTTGAAACAAGAAACTCAACAGACCATGGACATACTACAAACGCTGAAACCCTCCAAACACCTTCGATTAAAGAAATCAATAGATGCTTTAGGAACGTTGTGGAAGTATATTGCGGGGTCACCTGATCACGAAGATTTGGAAATAATTAATAGAAATTTATTAAGACTAAACGATAATAATAATGATCAAGTAGTGATCAACAAACTTTTTAATGAAAGAATAAATAACTTAACTTTACTAGCTGAGAAAATCACGAATAGCATAAACAAGGAATATAGTGGTGTACAAGAAATAATTATAGATATGCAAAGCAAGATTAGATTAGTAAAAGAACAGCTTATTAACATTAGATACGCCATACAATGGGCAAAAAATAAAATTGTAAATTCAGTGTTACTAAATGAAGAAGAAATTAAATTAGCCATACAAAAATTAAGTGAAGAAAAAATTCCATTCAATAATGCAGAAGAGGCATTAGAAATATCAGAGATAAATGTATTAAGTAATGAAATGACAATTGTTTATATGATAAAAATTCCACTAACTTCACAAGAAACTTTTCAAAATATAATATTAAAACCTGTAATAACTAAAGAAAATATTGTAATTAAGGTAGATTTTGCGGAAATGTTAAAAACTAAAGATAAAATATATGGAATCAAAAACCAATGTAAAGATTATAATAGAATTAAAATTTGTAGTAATAACCAAATCGTAGACTTAAGAAATGAAACTTGCATAAGAAGAATTATATATGGCTTAAACTCCACCTGCACTACCACAAACGGACATCATATACTCCGAGTAGATGAAGTGAAAACCGGCGTGCTTTTATTAAATAATTTCAATGGAAGTATTGAGGTCAACGCAGAAATCCGAAATATAACGGGAACTCATCTTATTAATTTCTACAATACTACAATTAAAGTAAATGAGAAAATCTATAGTAACTTCGAAGGCATCCCCTTAGCAGCCATACCAGCTATCCTTCAGCCAAATCCATTCAGCAGATATCATGTAGACGTACCATCATTAGAATCACTAAACGAACTACACATCAGGAATACCAAGAAGATCAATAACCTTAACACTCTTACGATAACATCTGGAACGGTATCAATTAGTGCCATCGCAATCATAATTTGTATCATCTTAATCTTATACCAGCTTTGGAATAAAAATCAACTAGAAATTATCACGAAAAGGCCACAAACAATTTCATTACCAACCGAAATCAATTTGGATGCAAAACAACCAACTTACGTAAGCTTCTCCAACCTGTCATACCCATAATACGCTTGAGGACAATCGATTTAAGAAGGGAGGAGTTAACACCACCAAAGTTTTCACCCGTTAACAAATAATTTTCCCATAAGATCAAAACTGCCGAGAAAGCTTTTCTTATTTTGACTAAAAAGTAATTGGGTCACACAACCAGCACTTGCCGAATAAATCGCAATAACAAAGGAAATGCACTTCCGCCACATGCAGCCAAAATTATGCACTTCCAGACAAATTTCTCAAGAATTTATTTTATTTTATTAATGCATTTTTCATATTTTTCTAAAGAATTAAAAATCAATTTATTTTATTAAATTAGTTTTGTCAACTTTACTTTTTCCAAAGAATATGTTATTTTTTGTTAACTTTGTCAATTCCCACAGAACTGTAAATCACGCCACCACCAATGTGTGAGTATTTAAATATTGTAAAACGCTAATTTTAAGTTAGTTACTTCTGTTTCAGTGATTAAGATGTATTCAGTAATTAAGTTGTAACTCAGCTCCTAAAAGAGCTTAAATAAAATAAATAAAACAAAAAAAAAATAAATAAATAAAAAGAAGTGTTTTTTCTTTTTTTTAAGGAGATTCAAGAAAAGAATTTCTAACTGGCGCCCGAGCTAAAATCCTTGTTGACCAAGGTAGTGTAAAAACAAAAAATAAAGTCCTGAAAACAAACAAGTAAGGACAACGTGAAAATTTTAAAGTGACTCTTAAAAGACATAGAAAACAATCCCTGAAAAAAAAAGGAACTGCAAAAATATATTAAAAGTGAAACATAATCCTTGAACTGAATTAGCAAAAATCCTAAAAAGTGATCTTAACTTTTTAAAATCCCTAAAATAATGAACTAAAAAAAAAAAAAAAAACTTTAAATAAAAATAAAAAGAACTTTATAAATCTAGTGTGCGGTCTCTTAGTAGCTACGGCAAAAGGAATGGTATTACGTACCTGCCCGCATTAGTAACAAAGAAAACAATTAAAGTGCTAACCAAAACTAAAGTGTGCTCATGCTGCCTGAAGACATACAACCAGAAGAAATAAAATTCAAAGGGGTATCATCTTTTGCTGTTCTACCCGTAAACGAAGAAGCGAAATCACCAGAAGTACGGATAACACCGGAAACAATAGAGAAATTCAGGAAGGAGATCCAGTATAGAGTAAGATTTGTGTTAAAAGCAAAAATTTACAACCCAGAAACTAAAACTTGTACAAAATTATATGATTTAAAACCCTCTGGGCACTAAAATTTTTTTTTAATGCTATAAGTCAAGATTTAAATAAAAAAAAAATGTCAAATCCAAGTAATCTGATCCGACCACCCGTTATTCCCGCGAATCCTCCTCAGAACGTTCAAATGAACATGGACGACTTAACGACACTCATTTCAAATGTTGTCACAAACATTTTTTCGCGACAAGGACCTCAAATGGTCCAGGCGGCTCTAAGCCCGCATGCAAGTATACAAAATATTACTGACCAACAGATAGACGAAAGACATAGGAATAACTTACAAGACATGGACAAAATTCCGGACGTAGTCAAATGCTTAAAGGAATTTTCAGGTCAACCGGGGGAATATAATTCATGGAAAAAGAGTGTAGACAGAATATTAGAAATTTGTAAGCCGCTTATGGGAACGCCTAAATACTACGGCATTCTCAGCGTTATCAGGAATAAAATTACAGGCAACGCCGATATTTCACTGGAATCATATAATACTTCATTAAATTGGCAAGCCATTTCAGAATGTTTAACCGTTCATTACGGTGACAGGCGAGACTTATCAACATTAGAGTACCAGATGACAACCCTGGTACAGGGTAACCAAAGTGTACAAGACTTTTGCCAGAGAGTATACACCCATCTCTCACTAATACTAAATAAGATAGGATGTTTACAAACGAGTAATGAATCACTTAATTTAATTACAAAATCTTACAGGGACAAGGCCCTAGACACCTTTATAAGGGGTCTAAATGGGGACTTACCACGTCTCTTAGGAATAAGGGAACCAGTGGACCTACCACAGGCCCTCCACCTTTGTCTGAAACTTCAGAATCAGAATTTTCGAGCAAACCATGCTCACAATGCAAAAAGAATTGCATCACCGCAATTACCTCCAAAACAGAATTTTGGAAGCAGAAATACAAACACATTCTATCCTCATTTAGCTCATATTAACCAGCCAACTTGGCAACCTAGACAACAAATGATTTATCAAAACAATCCACAGAGACCACCTAAGCCTCAAACACGGCCAGAGCCCATGGACGTGGACCAAAGTATGCATTCCCGGCATATAAACTACATAAATAGACCTCACCGAGATAACTTGCAAGGGAAAAGACCTGGTTCAATTTCATACCCCCAACAAAAGAAATTACAAAGAACATTCCACATTAGTACGGAACAGCCAGAAATACTCGAAAAAGAATATATAGAACCAACAGACATTAATTTTTTAGCTTAATGAGCTCTTCGTTACCTTATATCGAAGTTAAAACGGAGAGCGGAAGCATTCTTAAATTTTTAATAGATACGGGATCAAGCAAGAATTATCTTCAACCACACTTAGCAAAGAGAAAAATAAAAAATAAAGCATCATTCTATGCGAAATCAGTCGTAGGTGACATTGAAATTACTGAACACACAATGGTGAAACTTTTTAACTTAAATCAGGAAATTAAATTCTTTTTAATGCCTTCCCTTAAGACTTTCCATGGCATTCTGGGAAACGATACCCTTAGGGAATTACAAGTAGTAATTCACACAGGGGAGAACTTCATGATATTGGGGAATGGGAGAAAAATAGGCATTAAGCAATTTCCATCTGCAGCAGTAAATAATTTAAATATAAATGAGGCATCGCCGCAACAAAAAAAGAGTATGAATATTATTACAAAGAAATTTCCTAAATTATTCATGGAACCTAATGAAAGGCTAACATACACTACTAGAGTTGTGGGAGAAATTAGAACCACAACAAACACTCCAGTATACACTAAATCCTACCCCTACCCTGCATCCTTAAGAACTGAAGTAGAGAGACAAGTAGAAACACTTATGAACGATGGCATCATAAGACCATCTAGATCCCCATACAATTCACCTGTGTGGATTGTACCGAAAAAGGCAGATGCATCGGGAGAAAAACAGTACCGAATGGTGATAGATTACAGAAAATTAAACGCAGTAACAATTGCGGACAAATATCCCATTCCGGAAATATCCGAAGTAATATCTCAACTTGGAAATAGTAATTATTTTTCTGTTCTCGACCTAAAAAGCGGATTTCACCAGATTCCACTCAAGGAATCTGACGTAGAGAAGACAGCTTTCTCTATTAATAATGGTAAATATGAATTTACACGTTTACCATTCGGCCTGAAGAACGCACCTGCAATTTTTCAACGTGCTCTTGATGACATATTAAGAGAACATATTGGAAAATACTGTTATGTCTACATAGATGACATAGTCATCTTTAGCAAAACAGAAGTAGAACATTTCTCGCATATTCAGCAAATATTTAGAACCTTGGAAGATGCAAACATGAAGGTTCAACTAGGAAAATGTAAATTTTTTGAAGAAAGTGTCGAATTTTTAGGCCACGTAATATCTAATAAGGGGATAAAAACCAGTCCTGCGAAAGTAGAGGCTATTGCAAACTTCCCGCAGCCAAGATCCCTAAAAGAACTCCGCAGCTTCTTAGGTATGTCGGGGTACTATCGGCGATTCATAAAAGATTATGCCAAAATCGCGAAACCCCTGACATCCCTTTTAAGAGGGGAGGGAGGAAGAATCTCAAAAAATAAATCCTCAAACGTAAAAATCGAGTTAAGCAAAGAAGCCATAGAATCCTTTAGGAAAATTAAGAATTCACTTATTTCCGAAGACATTGTGCTCGCTTATCCAGATTATCAGAAGGATTTCGAATTGACAACAGACGCTTCCAACTTTGCACTTGGAGCAGTCCTGTCTCAAAACGACAGGCCAATATCTTTTATATCTAATTAGAACGCTTAGCAAGGCAGAGGAGCACTATGCTGCCAATGAAAAAGAATTACTGGCCATCATTTGGGCCTTAAATTCACTGCGAAATTATTTGTATGGCTCAGCCAAAGTAAAAATTTTTACGGACCACCAACCGCTCACGTATGCACTTAGTAACAAGAATACTAATAGCAAAATGAAAAGGTGGAAATCAATTCTCGAAGAATACAATTACGAGCTACACTATAAACCAGGGAAAATGAACGTGGTAGCAGATGCCTTATCTAGAATGCCTCCACAAAAATCGTTCATGCATAAATTGTCAATAGCGACAAACTCAGATGAAAGTTCATCACATGGACTAATACATAGTGTAGAAACCCCCATTAATGTATTCAAAAATCAATTATTCCTAAGCATAGGTACAACTCCCACGTACCAATTTAAAATAATCTTTCCCACGTATCACCGACACATAATTACGGAGCCATTTTACTCCGAAGAAAAGTTAATAGAAATTCTACGACGATATCTTAACCCGTCTGTCATAAATTGTATTAAAACAGACGAAAGTATAATGGGAAAAATACAACAAGTATACCCACAGCATTTCAGTAGGTACAAAGCTAGGTTCACTCAGGTACAAGTAGAGGATGTAATAAATAATCAAGAACAAGAGGATATAATAGTCAGAACGCACATGAGAGCTCATAGGAATTGTAGAGAAAATAAATTACAAATTTTAGAAAGATTCTACTTCCCTGCTATGTCAAGAAAAATAAAAAAAATCGTTAAACAATGTTCAATTTGTAGAGAAAGTAAATACGACCGTCGACCAAATCAACCAGAGATTATGAAAACTCCTATTCCAACACACCCTGGTCACACGTTGCACATAGACTTATATAAAACTGATAATAAGCTAGTTTTGACTGCCATTGATAAATTTTCCAAATATGCCCAAGCTCTCATAGTCAAATCCCGATCAACAGAGGATATTAAGGAACCCCTCCGCAAGATACTATTTTCCTTTGGGGTACCCAAAGTTATCGTTATAGACAATGAAAAGTCGCTAAATTCTGAGTCCATCATATTTATGGTAAAGGATCAATTGGGTATACACATTTTTAAATCACCTCCCTACAAAAGCTCAGTAAATGGACAAGTGGAAAGGTTTCATTCAACATTGTCAGAAATAATGAGATGTTTAAAAAAGGAAAAGACATATAACACATTCGAAGAACTCCTTGACCAGTCAGTCTATGAATATAATTATTCAGTACATTCTACCACAGGTAAAAGACCCTTAGAGATCTTCTTTGGTAGAACAGTTAGCATAGACCCCAAACAATTTGAGGAAGCAAGAAAAGATAATATCGAGAGACTCAAAAGGGTACAGGAAAGAGACCTGCGATATCATAATAAGGACAGAAAAGAACAAAGAACTTATGCTCCAGGAGATATTGTGTATGTTAAAATAGACCAGCGATTAGGCACAAAGTTAACTCCTAGATTCAAAAAAGAAATAGTTAAGGAAAATAACACAACAACAATTGTGACAGAATCAAATCGAGTTGTTCATAAAAGTAACATAAAAAGCTAGAACTAAATTTTTTTATTTCTCTTTAAAGGCAAAAATGTATTTGACGACAATTATTTTACTGACTATTGTGACTCAAGGACAAGCTACGAACGTACAAGTATTTGACTATAGTTCAGCACAAATAGTTACTATCAATAATGGACTAGCAAAGATTCAGGACGGGACATTCAGACTTATTCATCTAATTAAACTCGATAAATACGAAGACTTTCTGACAGACGCCTACAACTACATAGAGACACAGATTCCTAAGAACAATGTTCTTTTTCCTATCTTGAAACAAGAAACTCAACAGACCATGGACATACTACAAACGCTGAAACCCTCCAAACACCTTCGATTAAAGAAATCAATAGATGCTTTAGGAACGTTGTGGAAGTATATTGCGGGGTCACCTGATCACGAAGATTTGGAAATAATTAATAGAAATTTATTAAGACTAAACGATAATAATAATGATCAAGTAGTGATCAACAAACTTTTTAATGAAAGAATAAATAACTTAACTTTACTAGCTGAGAAAATCACGAATAGCATAAACAAGGAATATAGTGGTGTACAAGAAATAATTATAGATATGCAAAGCAAGATTAGATTAGTAAAAGAACAGCTTATTAACATTAGATACGCCATACAATGGGCAAAAAATAAAATTGTAAATTCAGTGTTACTAAATGAAGAAGAAATTAAATTAGCCATACAAAAATTAAGTGAAGAAAAAATTCCATTCAATAATGCAGAAGAGGCATTAGAAATATCAGAGATAAATGTATTAAGTAATGAAATGACAATTGTTTATATGATAAAAATTCCACTAACTTCACAAGAAACTTTTCAAAATATAATATTAAAACCTGTAATAACTAAAGAAAATATTGTAATTAAGGTAGATTTTGCGGAAATGTTAAAAACTAAAGATAAAATATATGGAATCAAAAACCAATGTAAAGATTATAATAGAATTAAAATTTGTAGTAATAACCAAATCGTAGACTTAAGAAATGAAACTTGCATAAGAAGAATTATATATGGCTTAAACTCCACCTGCACTACCACAAACGGACATCATATACTCCGAGTAGATGAAGTGAAAACCGGCGTGCTTTTATTAAATAATTTCAATGGAAGTATTGAGGTCAACGCAGAAATCCGAAATATAACGGGAACTCATCTTATTAATTTCTACAATACTACAATTAAAGTAAATGAGAAAATCTATAGTAACTTCGAAGGCATCCCCTTAGCAGCCATACCAGCTATCCTTCAGCCAAATCCATTCAGCAGATATCATGTAGACGTACCATCATTAGAATCACTAAACGAACTACACATCAGGAATACCAAGAAGATCAATAACCTTAACACTCTTACGATAACATCTGGAACGGTATCAATTAGTGCCATCGCAATCATAATTTGTATCATCTTAATCTTATACCAGCTTTGGAATAAAAATCAACTAGAAATTATCACGAAAAGGCCACAAACAATTTCATTACCAACCGAAATCAATTTGGATGCAAAACAACCAA
This sequence comes from Linnaemya vulpina, assembly GCA_963675445.1. Lineage (NCBI taxonomy): Eukaryota > Metazoa > Arthropoda > Insecta > Diptera > Tachinidae > Linnaemya > Linnaemya vulpina. Next base: position 34,686,060 of record OY776276.1, read on the forward strand.
CTTACGTAAGCTTCTCCAACCTGTCATACCCATAATACGCTTGAGGACAATCGATTTAAGAAGGGAGGAGTTAACACCACCAAAGTTTTCACCCGTTAACAAATAATTTTCCCATAAGATCAAAACTGCCGAGAAAGCTTTTCTTATTTTGACTAAAAAGTAATTGGGTCACACAACCAGCACTTGCCGAATAAATCGCAATAACAAAGGAAATGCACTTCCGCCACATGCAGCCAAAATTATGCACTTCCAGACAAATTTCTCAAGAATTTATTTTATTTTATTAATGCATTTTTCATATTTTTCTAAAGAATTAAAAATCAATTTATTTTATTAAATTAGTTTTGTCAACTTTACTTTTTCCAAAGAATATGTTATTTTTTGTTAACTTTGTCAATTCCCACAGAACTGTAAATCACGCCACCACCAATGTGTGAGTATTTAAATATTGTAAAACGCTAATTTTAAGTTAGTTACTTCTGTTTCAGTGATTAAGATGTATTCAGTAATTAAGTTGTAACTCAGCTCCTAAAAGAGCTTAAATAAAATAAATAAAACAAAAAAAAATAAATAAATAAAAAGAAGTGTTTTTTCTTTTTTTTAAGGAGATTCAAGAAAAGAATTTCTAACTGGCGCCCGAGCTAAAATCCTTGTTGACCAAGGTAGTGTAAAAACAAAAAATAAAGTCCTGAAAACAAACAAGTAAGGACAACGTGAAAATTTTAAAGTGACTCTTAAAAGACATAGAAAACAATCCCTGAAAAAAAAAGGAACTGCAAAAATATATTAAAAGTGAAACATAATCCTTGAACTGAATTAGCAAAAATCCTAAAAAGTGATCTTAACTTTTTAAAATCCCTAAAATAATGAACTAAAAAAAAAAAAAAAAACTTTAAATAAAAATAAAAAGAACTTTATAAATCTAGTGTGCGGTCTCTTAGTAGCTACGGCAAAAGGAATGGTATTACGTACCTGCCCGCATTAGTAACAAAGAAAACAATTAAAGTGCTAACCAAAACTAAAGTGTGCTCATGCTGCCTGAAGACATACAACCAGAAGAAATAAAATTCAAAGGGGTATCATCTTTTGCTGTTCTACCCGTAAACGAAGAAGCGAAATCACCAGAAGTACGGATAACACCGGAAACAATAGAGAAATTCAGGAAGGAGATCCAGTATAGAGTAAGATTTGTGTTAAAAGCAAAAATTTACAACCCAGAAACTAAAACTTGTACAAAATTATATGATTTAAAACCCTCTGGGCACTAAAATTTTTTTTTAATGCTATAAGTCAAGATTTAAATAAAAAAAAAATGTCAAATCCAAGTAATCTGATCCGACCACCCGTTATTCCCGCGAATCCTCCTCAGAACGTTCAAATGAACATGGACGACTTAACGACACTCATTTCAAATGTTGTCACAAACATTTTTTCGCGACAAGGACCTCAAATGGTCCAGGCGGCTCTAAGCCCGCATGCAAGTATACAAAATATTACTGACCAACAGATAGACGAAAGACATAGGAATAACTTACAAGACATGGACAAAATTCCGGACGTAGTCAAATGCTTAAAGGAATTTTCAGGTCAACCGGGGGAATATAATTCATGGAAAAAGAGTGTAGACAGAATATTAGAAATTTGTAAGCCGCTTATGGGAACGCCTAAATACTACGGCATTCTCAGCGTTATCAGGAATAAAATTACAGGCAACGCCGATATTTCACTGGAATCATATAATACTTCATTAAATTGGCAAGCCATTTCAGAATGTTTAACCGTTCATTACGGTGACAGGCGAGACTTATCAACATTAGAGTACCAGATGACAACCCTGGTACAGGGTAACCAAAGTGTACAAGACTTTTGCCAGAGAGTATACACCCATCTCTCACTAATACTAAATAAGATAGGATGTTTACAAACGAGTAATGAATCACTTAATTTAATTACAAAATCTTACAGGGACAAGGCCCTAGACACCTTTATAAGGGGTCTAAATGGGGACTTACCACGTCTCTTAGGAATAAGGGAACCAGTGGACCTACCACAGGCCCTCCACCTTTGTCTGAAACTTCAGAATCAGAATTTTCGAGCAAACCATGCTCACAATGCAAAAAGAATTGCATCACCGCAATTACCTCCAAAACAGAATTTTGGAAGCAGAAATACAAACACATTCTATCCTCATTTAGCTCATATTAACCAGCCAACTTGGCAACCCAGACAACAAATGATTTATCAAAACAATCCACAGAGACCACCTAAGCCTCAAACACGGCCAGAGCCCATGGACGTGGACCAAAGTATGCATTCCCGGCATATAAACTACATAAATAGACCTCACCGAGATAACTTGCAAGGGAAAAGACCTGGTTCAATTTCATACCCCCAACAAAAGAAATTACAAAGAACATTCCACATTAGTACGGAACAGCCAGAAATACTCGAAAAAGAATATATAGAACCAACAGACATTAATTTTTTAGCTTAATGAGCTCTTCGTTACCTTATATCGAAGTTAAAACGGAGAGCGGAAGCATTCTTAAATTTTTAATAGATACGGGATCAAGCAAGAATTATCTTCAACCACACTTAGCAAAGAGAAAAATAAAAAATAAAGCATCATTCTATGCGAAATCAGTCGTAGGTGACATTGAAATTACTGAACACACAATGGTGAAACTTTTTAACTTAAATCAGGAAATTAAATTCTTTTTAATGCCTTCCCTTAAGACTTTCCATGGCATTCTGGGAAACGATACCCTTAGGGAATTACAAGTAGTAATTCACACAGGGGAGAACTACATGATATTGGGGAATGGGAGAAAAATAGGCATTAAGCAATTTCCATCTGCAGCAGTAAATAATTTAAATATAAATGAGGCATCGCCGCAACAAAAAAAGAGTATGAATATTATTACAAAGAAATTTCCTAAATTATTCATGGAACCTAATGAAAGGCTAACATACACTACTAGAGTTGTGGGAGAAATTAGAACCACAACAAACACTCCAGTATACACTAAATCCTACCCCTACCCTGCATCCTTAAGAACTGAAGTAGAGAGACAAGTAGAAACACTTATGAACGATGGCATCATAAGACCATCTAGATCCCCATACAATTCACCTGTGTGGATTGTACCGAAAAAGGCAGATGCATCGGGAGAAAAACAGTACCGAATGGTGATAGATTACAGAAAATTAAACGCAGTAACAATTGCGGACAAATATCCCATTCCGGAAATATCCGAAGTAATATCTCAACTTGGAAATAGTAATTATTTTTCTGTTCTCGACCTAAAAAGCGGATTTCACCAGATTCCACTCAAGGAATCTGACGTAGAGAAGACAGCTTTCTCTATTAATAATGGTAAATATGAATTTACACGTTTACCATTCGGCCTGAAGAACGCACCTGCAATTTTTCAACGTGCTCTTGATGACATATTAAGAGAACATATTGGAAAATACTGTTATGTCTACATAGATGACATAGTCATCTTTAGCAAAACAGAAGTAGAACATTTCTCGCATATTCAGCAAATATTTAGAACCTTGGAAGATGCAAACATGAAGGTTCAACTAGGAAAATGTAAATTTTTTGAAGAAAGTGTCGAATTTTTAGGCCACGTAATATCTAATAAGGGGATAAAAACCAGTCCTGCGAAAGTAGAGGCTATTGCAAACTTCCCGCAGCCAAGATCCCTAAAAGAACTCCGCAGCTTCTTAGGTATGTCGGGGTACTATCGGCGATTCATAAAAGATTATGCCAAAATCGCGAAACCCCTGACATCCCTTTTAAGAGGGGAGGGAGGAAGAATCTCAAAAAATAAATCCTCAAACGTAAAAATCGAGTTAAGCAAAGAAGCCATAGAATCCTTTAGGAAAATTAAGAATTCACTTATTTCCGAAGACATTGTGCTCGCTTATCCAGATTATCAGAAGGATTTCGAATTGACAACAGACGCTTCCAACTTTGCACTTGGAGCAGTCCTGTCTCAAAACGACAGGCCAATATCTTTTATATCTAATTAGAACGCTTAGCAAGGCAGAGGAGCACTATGCTGCCAATGAAAAAGAATTACTGGCCATCATTTGGGCCTTAAATTCACTGCGAAATTATTTGTATGGCTCAGCCAAAGTAAAAATTTTTACGGACCACCAACCGCTCACGTATGCACTTAGTAACAAGAATACTAATAGCAAAATGAAAAGGTGGAAATCAATTCTCGAAGAATACAATTACGAGCTACACTATAAACCAGGGAAAATGAACGTGGTAGCAGATGCCTTATCTAGAATGCCTCCACAAAAATCGTTCATGCATAAATTGTCAATAGCGACAAACTCAGATGAAAGTTCATCACATGGACTAATACATAGTGTAGAAACCCCCATTAATGTATTCAAAAATCAATTATTCCTAAGCATAGGTACAACTCCCACGTACCAATTTAAAATAATCTTTCCCACGTATCACCGACACATAATTACGGAGCCATTTTACTCCGAAGAAAAGTTAATAGAAATTCTACGACGATATCTTAACCCGTCTGTCATAAATTGTATTAAAACAGACGAAAGTATAATGGGAAAAATACAACAAGTATACCCACAGCATTTCAGTAGGTACAAAGCTAGGTTCACTCAGGTACAAGTAGAGGATGTAATAAATAATCAAGAACAAGAGGATATAATAGTCAGAACGCACATGAGAGCTCATAGGAATTGTAGAGAAAATAAATTACAAATTTTAGAAAGATTCTACTTCCCTGCTATGTCAAGAAAAATAAAAAAAATCGTTAAACAATGTTCAATTTGTAGAGAAAGTAAATACGACCGTCGACCAAATCAACCAGAGATTATGAAAACTCCTATTCCAACACACCCTGGTCACACGTTGCACATAGACTTATATAAAACTGATAATAAGCTAGTTTTGACTGCCATTGATAAATTTTCCAAATATGCCCAAGCTCTCATAGTCAAATCCCGATCAACAGAGGATATTAAGGAACCCCTCCGCAAGATACTATTTTCCTTTGGGGTACCCAAAGTTATCGTTATAGACAATGAAAAGTCGCTAAATTCTGAGTCCATCATATTTATGGTAAAGGATCAATTGGGTATACACATTTTTAAATCACCTCCCTACAAAAGCTCAGTAAATGGACAAGTGGAAAGGTTTCATTCAACATTGTCAGAAATAATGAGATGTTTAAAAAAGGAAAAGACATATAACACATTCGAAGAACTCCTTGACCAGTCAGTCTATGAATATAATTATTCAGTACATTCTACCACAGGTAAAAGACCCTTAGAGATCTTCTTTGGTAGAACAGTTAGCATAGACCCCAAACAATTTGAGGAAGCAAGAAAAGATAATATCGAGAGACTCAAAAGGGTACAGGAAAGAGACCTGCGATATCATAATAAGGACAGAAAAGAACCAAGAACTTATGCTCCAGGAGATATTGTGTATGTTAAAATAGACCAGCGATTAGGCACAAAGTTAACTCCTAGATTCAAAAAAGAAATAGTTAAGGAAAATAACACAACAACAATTGTGACAGAATCAAATCGAGTTGTTCATAAAAGTAACATAAAAAGCTAGAACTAAATTTTTTTATTTCTCTTTAAAGGCAAAAATGTATTTGACGACAATTATTTTACTGACTATTGTGACTCAAGGACAAGCTACGAACGTACAAGTATTTGACTATAGTTCAGCACAAATAGTTACTATCAATAATGGACTAGCAAAGATTCAGGACGGGACATTCAGACTTATTCATCTAATTAAACTCGATAAATACGAAGACTTTCTGACAGACGCCTACAACTACATAGAGACACAGATTCCTAAGAACAATGTTCTTTTTCCTATCTTGAAACAAGAAACTCAACAGACCATGGACATACTACAAACGCTGAAACCCTCCAAACACCTTCGATTAAAGAAATCAATAGATGCTTTAGGAACGTTGTGGAAGTATATTGCGGGGTCACCTGATCACGAAGATTTGGAAATAATTAATAGAAATTTATTAAGACTAAACGATAATAATAATGATCAAGTAGTGATCAACAAACTTTTTAATGAAAGAATAAATAACTTAACTTTACTAGCTGAGAAAATCACGAATAGCATAAACAAGGAATATAGTGGTGTACAAGAAATAATTATAGATATGCAAAGCAAGATTAGATTAGTAAAAGAACAGCTTATTAACATTAGATACGCCATACAATGGGCAAAAAATAAAATTGTAAATTCAGTGTTACTAAATGAAGAAGAAATTAAATTAGCCATACAAAAATTAAGTGAAGAAAAAATTCCATTCAATAATGCAGAAGAGGCATTAGAAATATCAGAGATAAATGTATTAAGTAATGAAATGACAATTGTTTATATGATAAAAATTCCACTAACTTCACAAGAAACTTTTCAAAATATAATATTAAAACCTGTAATAACTAAAGAAAATATTGTAATTAAGGTAGATTTTGCGGAAATGTTAAAAACTAAAGATAAAATATATGGAATCAAAAACCAATGTAAAGATTATAATAGAATTAAAATTTGTAGTAATAACCAAATCGTAGACTTAAGAAATGAAACTTGCATAAGAAGAATTATATATGGCTTAAACTCCACCTGCACTACCACAAACGGACATCATATACTCCGAGTAGATGAAGTGAAAACCGGCGTGCTTTTATTAAATAATTTCAATGGAAGTATTGAGGTCAACGCAGAAATCCGAAATATAACGGGAACTCATCTTATTAATTTCTACAATACTACAATTAAAGTAAATGAGAAAATCTATAGTAACTTCGAAGGCATCCCCTTAGCAGCCATACCAGCTATCCTTCAGCCAAATCCATTCAGCAGATATCATGTAGACGTACCATCATTAGAATCACTAAACGAACTACACATCAGGAATACCAAGAAGATCAATAACCTTAACACTCTTACGATAACATCTGGAACGGTATCAATTAGTGCCATCGCAATCATAATTTGTATCATCTTAATCTTATACCAGCTTTGGAATAAAAATCAACTAGAAATTATCACGAAAAGGCCACAAACAATTTCATTACCAACCGAAATCAATTTGGATGCAAAACAACCAACTTACGTAAGCTTCTCCAACCTGTCATACCCATAATACGCTTGAGGACAATCGATTTAAGAAGGGAGGAGTTAACACCACCAAAGTTTTCACCCGTTAACAAATAATTTTCCCATAAGATCAAAACTGCCGAGAAAGCTTTTCTTATTTTGACTAAAAAGTAATTGGGTCACACAACCAGCACTTGCCGAATAAATCGCAATAACAAAGGAAATGCACTTCCGCCACATGCAGCCAAAATTATGCACTTCCAGACAAATTTCTCAAGAATTTATTTTATTTTATTAATGCATTTTTCATATTTTTCTAAAGAATTAAAAATCAATTTATTTTATTAAATTAGTTTTGTCAACTTTACTTTTTCCAAAGAATATGTTATTTTTTGTTAACTTTGTCAATTCCCACAGAACTGTAAATCACGCCACCACCAATGTGTGAGTATTTAAATATTGTAAAACGCTAATTTTAAGTTAGTTACTTCTGTTTCAGTGATTAAGATGTATTCAGTAATTAAGTTGTAACTCAGCTCCTAAAAGAGCTTAAATAAAATAAATAAAACAAAAAAAAATAAATAAATAAAAAGAAGTGTTTTTTCTTTTTTTTAAGGAGATTCAAGAAAAGAATTTCTAACTGGCGCCCGAGCTAAAATCCTTGTTGACCAAGGTAGTGTAAAAACAAAAAATAAAGTCCTGAAAACAAACAAGTAAGGACAACGTGAAAATTTTAAAGTGACTCTTAAAAGACATAGAAAACAATCCCTGAAAAAAAAAGGAACTGCAAAAATATATTAAAAGTGAAACATAATCCTTGAACTGAATTAGCAAAAATCCTAAAAAGTGATCTTAACTTTTTAAAATCCCTAAAATAATGAACTAAAAAAAAAAAAAAAAACTTTAAATAAAAATAAAAAGAACTTTATAAATCTAGTGTGCGGTCTCTTAGTAGCTACGGCAAAAGGAATGGTATTACGTACCTGCCCGCATTAGTAACAAAGAAAACAATTAAAGTGCTAACCAAAACTAAAGTGTGCTCATGCTGCCTGAAGACATACAACCAGAAGAAATAAAATTCAAAGGGGTATCATCTTTTGCTGTTCTACCCGTAAACGAAGAAGCGAAATCACCAGAAGTACGGATAACACCGGAAACAATAGAGAAATTCAGGAAGGAGATCCAGTATAGAGTAAGATTTGTGTTAAAAGCAAAAATTTACAACCCAGAAACTAAAACTTGTACAAAATTATATGATTTAAAACCCTCTGGGCACTAAAATTTTTTTTTAATGCTATAAGTCAAGATTTAAATAAAAAAAAAATGTCAAATCCAAGTAATCTGATCCGACCACCCGTTATTCCCGCGAATCCTCCTCAGAACGTTCAAATGAACATGGACGACTTAACGACACTCATTTCAAATGTTGTCACAAACATTTTTTCGCGACAAGGACCTCAAATGGTCCAGGCGGCTCTAAGCCCGCATGCAAGTATACAAAATATTACTGACCAACAGATAGACGAAAGACATAGGAATAACTTACAAGACATGGACAAAATTCCGGACGTAGTCAAATGCTTAAAGGAATTTTCAGGTCAACCGGGGGAATATAATTCATGGAAAAAGAGTGTAGACAGAATATTAGAAATTTGTAAGCCGCTTATGGGAACGCCTAAATACTACGGCATTCTCAGCGTTATCAGGAATAAAATTACAGGCAACGCCGATATTTCACTGGAATCATATAATACTTCATTAAATTGGCAAGCCATTTCAGAATGTTTAACCGTTCATTACGGTGACAGGCGAGACTTATCAACATTAGAGTACCAGATGACAACCCTGGTACAGGGTAACCAAAGTGTACAAGACTTTTGCCAGAGAGTATACACCCATCTCTCACTAATACTAAATAAGATAGGATGTTTACAAACGAGTAATGAATCACTTAATTTAATTACAAAATCTTACAGGGACAAGGCCCTAGACACCTTTATAAGGGGTCTAAATGGGGACTTACCACGTCTCTTAGGAATAAGGGAACCAGTGGACCTACCACAGGCCCTCCACCTTTGTCTGAAACTTCAGAATCAGAATTTTCGAGCAAACCATGCTCACAATGCAAAAAGAATTGCATCACCGCAATTACCTCCAAAACAGAATTTTGGAAGCAGAAATACAAACACATTCTATCCTCATTTAGCTCATATTAACCAGCCAACTTGGCAACCTAGACAACAAATGATTTATCAAAACAATCCACAGAGACCACCTAAGCCTCAAACACGGCCAGAGCCCATGGACGTGGACCAAAGTATGCATTCCCGGCATATAAACTACATAAATAGACCTCACCGAGATAACTTGCAAGGGAAAAGACCTGGTTCAATTTCATACCCCCAACAAAAGAAATTACAAAGAACATTCCACATTAGTACGGAACAGCCAGAAATACTCGAAAAAGAATATATAGAACCAACAGACATTAATTTTTTAGCTTAATGAGCTCTTCGTTACCTTATATCGAAGTTAAAACGGAGAGCGGAAGCATTCTTAAATTTTTAATAGATACGGGATCAAGCAAGAATTATCTTCAACCACACTTAGCAAAGAGAAAAATAAAAAATAAAGCATCATTCTATGCGAAATCAGTCGTAGGTGACATTGAAATTACTGAACACACAATGGTGAAACTTTTTAACTTAAATCAGGAAATTAAATTCTTTTTAATGCCTTCCCTTAAGACTTTCCATGGCATTCTGGGAAACGATACCCTTAGGGAATTACAAGTAGTAATTCACACAGGGGAGAACTACATGATATTGGGGAATGGGAGAAAAATAGGCATTAAGCAATTTCCATCTGCAGCAGTAAATAATTTAAATATAAATGAGGCATCGCCGCAACAAAAAAAGAGTATGAATATTATTACAAAGAAATTTCCTAAATTATTCATGGAACCTAATGAAAGGCTAACATACACTACTAGAGTTGTGGGAGAAATTAGAACCACAACAAACACTCCAGTATACACTAAATCCTACCCCTACCCTGCATCCTTAAGAACTGAAGTAGAGAGACAAGTAGAAACACTTATGAACGATGGCATCATAAGACCATCTAGATCCCCATACAATTCACCTGTGTGGATTGTACCGAAAAAGGCAGATGCATCGGGAGAAAAACAGTACCGAATGGTGATAGATTACAGAAAATTAAACGCAGTAACAATTGCGGACAAATATCCCATTCCGGAAATATCCGAAGTAATATCTCAACTTGGAAATAGTAATTATTTTTCTGTTCTCGACCTAAAAAGCGGATTTCACCAGATTCCACTCAAGGAATCTGACGTAGAGAAGACAGCTTTCTCTATTAATAATGGTAAATATGAATTTACACGTTTACCATTCGGCCTGAAGAACGCACCTGCAATTTTTCAACGTGCTCTTGATGACATATTAAGAGAACATATTGGAAAATACTGTTATGTCTACATAGATGACATAGTCATCTTTAGCAAAACAGAAGTAGAACATTTCTCGCATATTCAGCAAATATTTAGAACCTTGGAAGATGCAAACATGAAGGTTCAACTAGGAAAATGTAAATTTTTTGAAGAAAGTGTCGAATTTTTAGGCCACGTAATATCTAATAAGGGGATAAAAACCAGTCCTGCGAAAGTAGAGGCTATTGCAAACTTCCCGCAGCCAAGATCCCTAAAAGAACTCCGCAGCTTCTTAGGTATGTCGGGGTACTATCGGCGATTCATAAAAGATTATGCCAAAATCGCGAAACCCCTGACATCCCTTTTAAGAGGGGAGGGAGGAAGAATCTCAAAAAATAAATCCTCAAACGTAAAAATCGAGTTAAGCAAAGAAGCCATAGAATCCTTTAGGAAAATTAAGAATTCACTTATTTCCGAAGACATTGTGCTCGCTTATCCAGATTATCAGAAGGATTTCGAATTGACAACAGACGCTTCCAACTTTGCACTTGGAGCAGTCCTGTCTCAAAACGACAGGCCAATATCTTTTATATCTAATTAGAACGCTTAGCAAGGCAGAGGAGCACTATGCTGCCAATGAAAAAGAATTACTGGCCATCATTTGGGCCTTAAATTCACTGCGAAATTATTTGTATGGCTCAGCCAAAGTAAAAATTTTTACGGACCACCAACCGCTCACGTATGCACTTAGTAACAAGAATACTAATAGCAAAATGAAAAGGTGGAAATCAATTCTCGAAGAATACAATTACGAGCTACACTATAAACCAGGGAAAATGAACGTGGTAGCAGATGCCTTATCTAGAATGCCTCCACAAAAATCGTTCATGCATAAATTGTCAATAGCGACAAACTCAGATGAAAGTTCATCACATGGACTAATACATAGTGTAGAAACCCCCATTAATGTATTCAAAAATCAATTATTCCTAAGCATAGGTACAACTCCCACGTACCAATTTAAAATAATCTTTCCCACGTATCACCGACACATAATTACGGAGCCATTTTACTCCGAAGAAAAGTTAATAGAAATTCTACGACGATATCTTAACCCGTCTGTCATAAATTGTATTAAAACAGACGAAAGTATAATGGGAAAAATACAACAAGTATACCCACAGCATTTCAGTAGGTACAAAGCTAGGTTCACTCAGGTACAAGTAGAGGATGTAATAAATAATCAAGAACAAGAGGATATAATAGTCAGAACGCACATGAGAGCTCATAGGAATTGTAGAGAAAATAAATTACAAATTTTAGAAAGATTCTACTTCCCTGCTATGTCAAGAAAAATAAAAAAAATCGTTAAACAATGTTCAATTTGTAGAGAAAGTAAATACGACCGTCGACCAAATCAACCAGAGATTATGAAAACTCCTATTCCAACACACCCTGGTCACACGTTGCACATAGACTTATATAAAACTGATAATAAGCTAGTTTTGACTGCCATTGATAAATTTTCCAAATATGCCCAAGCTCTCATAGTCAAATCCCGATCAACAGAGGATATTAAGGAACCCCTCCGCAAGATACTATTTTCCTTTGGGGTACCCAAAGTTATCGTTATAGACAATGAAAAGTCGCTAAATTCTGAGTCCATCATATTTATGGTAAAGGATCAATTGGGTATACACATTTTTAAATCACCTCCCTACAAAAGCTCAGTAAATGGACAAGTGGAAAGGTTTCATTCAACATTGTCAGAAATAATGAGATGTTTAAAAAAGGAAAAGACATATAACACATTCGAAGAACTCCTTGACCAGTCAGTCTATGAATATAATTATTCAGTACATTCTACCACAGGTAAAAGACCCTTAGAGATCTTCTTTGGTAGAACAGTTAGCATAGACCCCAAACAATTTGAGGAAGCAAGAAAAGATAATATCGAGAGACTCAAAAGGGTACAGGAAAGAGACCTGCGATATCATAATAAGGACAGAAAAGAACCAAGAACTTATGCTCCAGGAGATATTGTGTATGTTAAAATAGACCAGCGATTAGGCACAAAGTTAACTCCTAGATTCAAAAAAGAAATAGTTAAGGAAAATAACACAACAACAATTGTGACAGAATCAAATCGAGTTGTTCATAAAAGTAACATAAAAAGCTAGAACTAAATTTTTTTATTTCTCTTTAAAGGCAAAAATGTATTTGACGACAATTATTTTACTGACTATTGTGACTCAAGGACAAGCTACGAACGTACAAGTATTTGACTATAGTTCAGCACAAATAGTTACTATCAATAATGGACTAGCAAAGATTCAGGACGGGACATTCAGACTTATTCATCTAATTAAACTCGATAAATACGAAGACTTTCTGACAGACGCCTACAACTACATAGAGACACAGATTCCTAAGAACAATGTTCTTTTTCCTATCTTGAAACAAGAAACTCAACAGACCATGGACATACTACAAACGCTGAAACCCTCCAAACACCTTCGATTAAAGAAATCAATAGATGCTTTAGGAACGTTGTGGAAGTATATTGCGGGGTCACCTGATCACGAAGATTTGGAAATAATTAATAGAAATTTATTAAGACTAAACGATAATAATAATGATCAAGTAGTGATCAACAAACTTTTTAATGAAAGAATAAATAACTTAACTTTACTAGCTGAGAAAATCACGAATAGCATAAACAAGGAATATAGTGGTGTACAAGAAATAATTATAGATATGCAAAGCAAGATTAGATTAGTAAAAGAACAGCTTATTAACATTAGATACGCCATACAATGGGCAAAAAATAAAATTGTAAATTCAGTGTTACTAAATGAAGAAGAAATTAAATTAGCCATACAAAAATTAAGTGAAGAAAAAATTCCATTCAATAATGCAGAAGAGGCATTAGAAATATCAGAGATAAATGTATTAAGTAATGAAATGACAATTGTTTATATGATAAAAATTCCACTAACTTCACAAGAAACTTTTCAAAATATAATATTAAAACCTGTAATAACTAAAGAAAATATTGTAATTAAGGTAGATTTTGCGGAAATGTTAAAAACTAAAGATAAAATATATGGAATCAAAAACCAATGTAAAGATTATAATAGAATTAAAATTTGTAGTAATAACCAAATCGTAGACTTAAGAAATGAAACTTGCATAAGAAGAATTATATATGGCTTAAACTCCACCTGCACTACCACAAACGGACATCATATACTCCGAGTAGATGAAGTGAAAACCGGCGTGCTTTTATTAAATAATTTCAATGGAAGTATTGAGGTCAACGCAGAAATCCGAAATATAACGGGAACTCATCTTATTAATTTCTACAATACTACAATTAAAGTAAATGAGAAAATCTATAGTAACTTCGAAGGCATCCCCTTAGCAGCCATACCAGCTATCCTTCAGCCAAATCCATTCAGCAGATATCATGTAGACGTACCATCATTAGAATCACTAAACGAACTACACATCAGGAATACCAAGAAGATCAATAACCTTAACACTCTTACGATAACATCTGGAACGGTATCAATTAGTGCCATCGCAATCATAATTTGTATCATCTTAATCTTATACCAGCTTTGGAATAAAAATCAACTAGAAATTATCACGAAAAGGCCACAAACAATTTCATTACCAACCGAAATCAATTTGGATGCAAAACAACCAACTTACGTAAGCTTCTCCAACCTGTCATACCCATAATACGCTTGAGGACAATCGATTTAAGAAGGGAGGAGTTAACACCACCAAAGTTTTCACCCGTTAACAAATAATTTTCCCATAAGATCAAAACTGCCGAGAAAGCTTTTCTTATTTTGACTAAAAAGTAATTGGGTCACACAACCAGCACTTGCCGAATAAATCGCAATAACAAAGGAAATGCACTTCCGCCACATGCAGCCAAAATTATGCACTTCCAGACAAATTTCTCAAGAATTTATTTTATTTTATTAATGCATTTTTCATATTTTTCTAAAGAATTAAAAATCAATTTATTTTATTAAATTAGTTTTGTCAACTTTACTTTTTCCAAAGAATATGTTATTTTTTGTTAACTTTGTCAATTCCCACAGAACTGTAAATCACGCCACCACCAATGTGTGAGTATTTAAATATTGTAAAACGCTAATTTTAAGTTAGTTACTTCTGTTTCAGTGATTAAGATGTATTCAGTAATTAAGTTGTAACTCAGCTCCTAAAAGAGCTTAAATAAAATAAATAAAACAAAAAAAAATAAATAAATAAAAAGAAGTGTTTTTTCTTTTTTTTAAGGAGATTCAAGAAAAGAATTTCTAACTGGCGCCCGAGCTAAAATCCTTGTTGACCAAGGTAGTGTAAAAACAAAAAATAAAGTCCTGAAAACAAACAAGTAAGGACAACGTGAAAATTTTAAAGTGACTCTTAAAAGACATAGAAAACAATCCCTGAAAAAAAAAGGAACTGCAAAAATATATTAAAAGTGAAACATAATCCTTGAACTGAATTAGCAAAAATCCTAAAAAGTGATCTTAACTTTTTAAAATCCCTAAAATAATGAACTAAAAAAAAAAAAAAAAACTTTAAATAAAAATAAAAAGAACTTTATAAATCTAGTGTGCGGTCTCTTAGTAGCTACGGCAAAAGGAATGGTATTACGTACCTGCCCGCATTAGTAACAAAGAAAACAATTAAAGTGCTAACCAAAACTAAAGTGTGCTCATGCTGCCTGAAGACATACAACCAGAAGAAATAAAATTCAAAGGGGTATCATCTTTTGCTGTTCTACCCGTAAACGAAGAAGCGAAATCACCAGAAGTACGGATAACACCGGAAACAATAGAGAAATTCAGGAAGGAGATCCAGTATAGAGTAAGATTTGTGTTAAAAGCAAAAATTTACAACCCAGAAACTAAAACTTGTACAAAATTATATGATTTAAAACCCTCTGGGCACTAAAATTTTTTTTTAATGCTATAAGTCAAGATTTAAATAAAAAAAAAATGTCAAATCCAAGTAATCTGATCCGACCACCCGTTATTCCCGCGAATCCTCCTCAGAACGTTCAAATGAACATGGACGACTTAACGACACTCATTTCAAATGTTGTCACAAACATTTTTTCGCGACAAGGACCTCAAATGGTCCAGGCGGCTCTAAGCCCGCATGCAAGTATACAAAATATTACTGACCAACAGATAGACGAAAGACATAGGAATAACTTACAAGACATGGACAAAATTCCGGACGTAGTCAAATGCTTAAAGGAATTTTCAGGTCAACCGGGGGAATATAATTCATGGAAAAAGAGTGTAGACAGAATATTAGAAATTTGTAAGCCGCTTATGGGAACGCCTAAATACTACGGCATTCTCAGCGTTATCAGGAATAAAATTACAGGCAACGCCGATATTTCACTGGAATCATATAATACTTCATTAAATTGGCAAGCCATTTCAGAATGTTTAACCGTTCATTACGGTGACAGGCGAGACTTATCAACATTAGAGTACCAGATGACAACCCTGGTACAGGGTAACCAAAGTGTACAAGACTTTTGCCAGAGAGTATACACCCATCTCTCACTAATACTAAATAAGATAGGATGTTTACAAACGAGTAATGAATCACTTAATTTAATTACAAAATCTTACAGGGACAAGGCCCTAGACACCTTTATAAGGGGTCTAAATGGGGACTTACCACGTCTCTTAGGAATAAGGGAACCAGTGGACCTACCACAGGCCCTCCACCTTTGTCTGAAACTTCAGAATCAGAATTTTCGAGCAAACCATGCTCACAATGCAAAAAGAATTGCATCACCGCAATTACCTCCAAAACAGAATTTTGGAAGCAGAAATACAAACACATTCTATCCTCATTTAGCTCATATTAACCAGCCAACTTGGCAACCTAGACAACAAATGATTTATCAAAACAATCCACAGAGACCACCTAAGCCTCAAACACGGCCAGAGCCCATGGACGTGGACCAAAGTATGCATTCCCGGCATATAAACTACATAAATAGACCTCACCGAGATAACTTGCAAGGGAAAAGACCTGGTTCAATTTCATACCCCCAACAAAAGAAATTACAAAGAACATTCCACATTAGTACGGAACAGCCAGAAATACTCGAAAAAGAATATATAGAACCAACAGACATTAATTTTTTAGCTTAATGAGCTCTTCGTTACCTTATATCGAAGTTAAAACGGAGAGCGGAAGCATTCTTAAATTTTTAATAGATACGGGATCAAGCAAGAATTATCTTCAACCACACTTAGCAAAGAGAAAAATAAAAAATAAAGCATCATTCTATGCGAAATCAGTCGTAGGTGACATTGAAATTACTGAACACACAATGGTGAAACTTTTTAACTTAAATCAGGAAATTAAATTCTTTTTAATGCCTTCCCTTAAGACTTTCCATGGCATTCTGGGAAACGATACCCTTAGGGAATTACAAGTAGTAATTCACACAGGGGAGAACTACATGATATTGGGGAATGGGAGAAAAATAGGCATTAAGCAATTTCCATCTGCAGCAGTAAATAATTTAAATATAAATGAGGCATCGCCGCAACAAAAAAAGAGTATGAATATTATTACAAAGAAATTTCCTAAATTATTCATGGAACCTAATGAAAGGCTAACATACACTACTAGAGTTGTGGGAGAAATTAGAACCACAACAAACACTCCAGTATACACTAAATCCTACCCCTACCCTGCATCCTTAAGAACTGAAGTAGAGAGACAAGTAGAAACACTTATGAACGATGGCATCATAAGACCATCTAGATCCCCATACAATTCACCTGTGTGGATTGTACCGAAAAAGGCAGATGCATCGGGAGAAAAACAGTACCGAATGGTGATAGATTACAGAAAATTAAACGCAGTAACAATTGCGGACAAATATCCCATTCCGGAAATATCCGAAGTAATATCTCAACTTGGAAATAGTAATTATTTTTCTGTTCTCGACCTAAAAAGCGGATTTCACCAGATTCCACTCAAGGAATCTGACGTAGAGAAGACAGCTTTCTCTATTAATAATGGTAAATATGAATTTACACGTTTACCATTCGGCCTGAAGAACGCACCTGCAATTTTTCAACGTGCTCTTGATGACATATTAAGAGAACATATTGGAAAATACTGTTATGTCTACATAGATGACATAGTCATCTTTAGCAAAACAGAAGTAGAACATTTCTCGCATATTCAGCAAATATTTAGAACCTTGGAAGATGCAAACATGAAGGTTCAACTAGGAAAATGTAAATTTTTTGAAGAAAGTGTCGAATTTTTAGGCCACGTAATATCTAATAAGGGGATAAAAACCAGTCCTGCGAAAGTAGAGGCTATTGCAAACTTCCCGCAGCCAAGATCCCTAAAAGAACTCCGCAGCTTCTTAGGTATGTCGGGGTACTATCGGCGATTCATAAAAGATTATGCCAAAATCGCGAAACCCCTGACATCCCTTTTAAGAGGGGAGGGAGGAAGAATCTCAAAAAATAAATCCTCAAACGTAAAAATCGAGTTAAGCAAAGAAGCCATAGAATCCTTTAGGAAAATTAAGAATTCACTTATTTCCGAAGACATTGTGCTCGCTTATCCAGATTATCAGAAGGATTTCGAATTGACAACAGACGCTTCCAACTTTGCACTTGGAGCAGTCCTGTCTCAAAACGACAGGCCAATATCTTTTATATCTAATTAGAACGCTTAGCAAGGCAGAGGAGCACTATGCTGCCAATGAAAAAGAATTACTGGCCATCATTTGGGCCTTAAATTCACTGCGAAATTATTTGTATGGCTCAGCCAAAGTAAAAATTTTTACGGACCACCAACCGCTCACGTATGCACTTAGTAACAAGAATACTAATAGCAAAATGAAAAGGTGGAAATCAATTCTCGAAGAATACAATTACGAGCTACACTATAAACCAGGGAAAATGAACGTGGTAGCAGATGCCTTATCTAGAATGCCTCCACAAAAATCGTTCATGCATAAATTGTCAATAGCGACAAACTCAGATGAAAGTTCATCACATGGACTAATACATAGTGTAGAAACCCCCATTAATGTATTCAAAAATCAATTATTCCTAAGCATAGGTACAACTCCCACGTACCAATTTAAAATAATCTTTCCCACGTATCACCGACACATAATTACGGAGCCATTTTACTCCGAAGAAAAGTTAATAGAAATTCTACGACGATATCTTAACCCGTCTGTCATAAATTGTATTAAAACAGACGAAAGTATAATGGGAAAAATACAACAAGTATACCCACAGCATTTCAGTAGGTACAAAGCTAGGTTCACTCAGGTACAAGTAGAGGATGTAATAAATAATCAAGAACAAGAGGATATAATAGTCAGAACGCACATGAGAGCTCATAGGAATTGTAGAGAAAATAAATTACAAATTTTAGAAAGATTCTACTTCCCTGCTATGTCAAGAAAAATAAAAAAAATCGTTAAACAATGTTCAATTTGTAGAGAAAGTAAATACGACCGTCGACCAAATCAACCAGAGATTATGAAAACTCCTATTCCAACACACCCTGGTCACACGTTGCACATAGACTTATATAAAACTGATAATAAGCTAGTTTTGACTGCCATTGATAAATTTTCCAAATATGCCCAAGCTCTCATAGTCAAATCCCGATCAACAGAGGATATTAAGGAACCCCTCCGCAAGATACTATTTTCCTTTGGGGTACCCAAAGTTATCGTTATAGACAATGAAAAGTCGCTAAATTCTGAGTCCATCATATTTATGGTAAAGGATCAATTGGGTATACACATTTTTAAATCACCTCCCTACAAAAGCTCAGTAAATGGACAAGTGGAAAGGTTTCATTCAACATTGTCAGAAATAATGAGATGTTTAAAAAAGGAAAAGACATATAACACATTCGAAGAACTCCTTGACCAGTCAGTCTATGAATATAATTATTCAGTACATTCTACCACAGGTAAAAGACCCTTAGAGATCTTCTTTGGTAGAACAGTTAGCATAGACCCCAAACAATTTGAGGAAGCAAGAAAAGATAATATCGAGAGACTCAAAAGGGTACAGGAAAGAGACCTGCGATATCATAATAAGGACAGAAAAGAACCAAGAACTTATGCTCCAGGAGATATTGTGTATGTTAAAATAGACCAGCGATTAGGCACAAAGTTAACTCCTAGATTCAAAAAAGAAATAGTTAAGGAAAATAACACAACAACAATTGTGACAGAATCAAATCGAGTTGTTCATAAAAGTAACATAAAAAGCTAGAACTAAATTTTTTTATTTCTCTTTAAAGGCAAAAATGTATTTGACGACAATTATTTTACTGACTATTGTGACTCAAGGACAAGCTACGAACGTACAAGTATTTGACTATAGTTCAGCACAAATAGTTACTATCAATAATGGACTAGCAAAGATTCAGGACGGGACATTCAGACTTATTCATCTAATTAAACTCGATAAATACGAAGACTTTCTGACAGACGCCTACAACTACATAGAGACACAGATTCCTAAGAACAATGTTCTTTTTCCTATCTTGAAACAAGAAACTCAACAGACCATGGACATACTACAAACGCTGAAACCCTCCAAACACCTTCGATTAAAGAAATCAATAGATGCTTTAGGAACGTTGTGGAAGTATATTGCGGGGTCACCTGATCACGAAGATTTGGAAATAATTAATAGAAATTTATTAAGACTAAACGATAATAATAATGATCAAGTAGTGATCAACAAACTTTTTAATGAAAGAATAAATAACTTAACTTTACTAGCTGAGAAAATCACGAATAGCATAAACAAGGAATATAGTGGTGTACAAGAAATAATTATAGATATGCAAAGCAAGATTAGATTAGTAAAAGAACAGCTTATTAACATTAGATACGCCATACAATGGGCAAAAAATAAAATTGTAAATTCAGTGTTACTAAATGAAGAAGAAATTAAATTAGCCATACAAAAATTAAGTGAAGAAAAAATTCCATTCAATAATGCAGAAGAGGCATTAGAAATATCAGAGATAAATGTATTAAGTAATGAAATGACAATTGTTTATATGATAAAAATTCCACTAACTTCACAAGAAACTTTTCAAAATATAATATTAAAACCTGTAATAACTAAAGAAAATATTGTAATTAAGGTAGATTTTGCGGAAATGTTAAAAACTAAAGATAAAATATATGGAATCAAAAACCAATGTAAAGATTATAATAGAATTAAAATTTGTAGTAATAACCAAATCGTAGACTTAAGAAATGAAACTTGCATAAGAAGAATTATATATGGCTTAAACTCCACCTGCACTACCACAAACGGACATCATATACTCCGAGTAGATGAAGTGAAAACCGGCGTGCTTTTATTAAATAATTTCAATGGAAGTATTGAGGTCAACGCAGAAATCCGAAATATAACGGGAACTCATCTTATTAATTTCTACAATACTACAATTAAAGTAAATGAGAAAATCTATAGTAACTTCGAAGGCATCCCCTTAGCAGCCATACCAGCTATCCTTCAGCCAAATCCATTCAGCAGATATCATGTAGACGTACCATCATTAGAATCACTAAACGAACTACACATCAGGAATACCAAGAAGATCAATAACCTTAACACTCTTACGATAACATCTGGAACGGTATCAATTAGTGCCATCGCAATCATAATTTGTATCATCTTAATCTTATACCAGCTTTGGAATAAAAATCAACTAGAAATTATCACGAAAAGGCCACAAACAATTTCATTACCAACCGAAATCAATTTGGATGCAAAACAACCAACTTACGTAAGCTTCTCCAACCTGTCATACCCATAATACGCTTGAGGACAATCGATTTAAGAAGGGAGGAGTTAACACCACCAAAGTTTTCACCCGTTAACAAATAATTTTCCCATAAGATCAAAACTGCCGAGAAAGCTTTTCTTATTTTGACTAAAAAGTAATTGGGTCACACAACCAGCACTTGCCGAATAAATCGCAATAACAAAGGAAATGCACTTCCGCCACATGCAGCCAAAATTATGCACTTCCAGACAAATTTCTCAAGAATTTATTTTATTTTATTAATGCATTTTTCATATTTTTCTAAAGAATTAAAAATCAATTTATTTTATTAAATTAGTTTTGTCAACTTTACTTTTTCCAAAGAATATGTTATTTTTTGTTAACTTTGTCAATTCCCACAGAACTGTAAATCACGCCACCACCAATGTGTGAGTATTTAAATATTGTAAAACGCTAATTTTAAGTTAGTTACTTCTGTTTCAGTGATTAAGATGTATTCAGTAATTAAGTTGTAACTCAGCTCCTAAAAGAGCTTAAATAAAATAAATAAAACAAAAAAAAATAAATAAATAAAAAGAAGTGTTTTTTCTTTTTTTTAAGGAGATTCAAGAAAAGAATTTCTAACTGGCGCCCGAGCTAAAATCCTTGTTGACCAAGGTAGTGTAAAAACAAAAAATAAAGTCCTGAAAACAAACAAGTAAGGACAACGTGAAAATTTTAAAGTGACTCTTAAAAGACATAGAAAACAATCCCTGAAAAAAAAAGGAACTGCAAAAATATATTAAAAGTGAAACATAATCCTTGAACTGAATTAGCAAAAATCCTAAAAAGTGATCTTAACTTTTTAAAATCCCTAAAATAATGAACTAAAAAAAAAAAAAAAAACTTTAAATAAAAATAAAAAGAACTTTATAAATCTAGTGTGCGGTCTCTTAGTAGCTACGGCAAAAGGAATGGTATTACGTACCTGCCCGCATTAGTAACAAAGAAAACAATTAAAGTGCTAACCAAAACTAAAGTGTGCTCATGCTGCCTGAAGACATACAACCAGAAGAAATAAAATTCAAAGGGGTATCATCTTTTGCTGTTCTACCCGTAAACGAAGAAGCGAAATCACCAGAAGTACGGATAACACCGGAAACAATAGAGAAATTCAGGAAGGAGATCCAGTATAGAGTAAGATTTGTGTTAAAAGCAAAAATTTACAACCCAGAAACTAAAACTTGTACAAAATTATATGATTTAAAACCCTCTGGGCACTAAAATTTTTTTTTAATGCTATAAGTCAAGATTTAAATAAAAAAAAAATGTCAAATCCAAGTAATCTGATCCGACCACCCGTTATTCCCGCGAATCCTCCTCAGAACGTTCAAATGAACATGGACGACTTAACGACACTCATTTCAAATGTTGTCACAAACATTTTTTCGCGACAAGGACCTCAAATGGTCCAGGCGGCTCTAAGCCCGCATGCAAGTATACAAAATATTACTGACCAACAGATAGACGAAAGACATAGGAATAACTTACAAGACATGGACAAAATTCCGGACGTAGTCAAATGCTTAAAGGAATTTTCAGGTCAACCGGGGGAATATAATTCATGGAAAAAGAGTGTAGACAGAATATTAGAAATTTGTAAGCCGCTTATGGGAACGCCTAAATACTACGGCATTCTCAGCGTTATCAGGAATAAAATTACAGGCAACGCCGATATTTCACTGGAATCATATAATACTTCATTAAATTGGCAAGCCATTTCAGAATGTTTAACCGTTCATTACGGTGACAGGCGAGACTTATCAACATTAGAGTACCAGATGACAACCCTGGTACAGGGTAACCAAAGTGTACAAGACTTTTGCCAGAGAGTATACACCCATCTCTCACTAATACTAAATAAGATAGGATGTTTACAAACGAGTAATGAATCACTTAATTTAATTACAAAATCTTACAGGGACAAGGCCCTAGACACCTTTATAAGGGGTCTAAATGGGGACTTACCACGTCTCTTAGGAATAAGGGAACCAGTGGACCTACCACAGGCCCTCCACCTTTGTCTGAAACTTCAGAATCAGAATTTTCGAGCAAACCATGCTCACAATGCAAAAAGAATTGCATCACCGCAATTACCTCCAAAACAGAATTTTGGAAGCAGAAATACAAACACATTCTATCCTCATTTAGCTCATATTAACCAGCCAACTTGGCAACCTAGACAACAAATGATTTATCAAAACAATCCACAGAGACCACCTAAGCCTCAAACACGGCCAGAGCCCATGGACGTGGACCAAAGTATGCATTCCCGGCATATAAACTACATAAATAGACCTCACCGAGATAACTTGCAAGGGAAAAGACCTGGTTCAATTTCATACCCCCAACAAAAGAAATTACAAAGAACATTCCACATTAGTACGGAACAGCCAGAAATACTCGAAAAAGAATATATAGAACCAACAGACATTAATTTTTTAGCTTAATGAGCTCTTCGTTACCTTATATCGAAGTTAAAACGGAGAGCGGAAGCATTCTTAAATTTTTAATAGATACGGGATCAAGCAAGAATTATCTTCAACCACACTTAGCAAAGAGAAAAATAAAAAATAAAGCATCATTCTATGCGAAATCAGTCGTAGGTGACATTGAAATTACTGAACACACAATGGTGAAACTTTTTAACTTAAATCAGGAAATTAAATTCTTTTTAATGCCTTCCCTTAAGACTTTCCATGGCATTCTGGGAAACGATACCCTTAGGGAATTACAAGTAGTAATTCACACAGGGGAGAACTACATGATATTGGGGAATGGGAGAAAAATAGGCATTAAGCAATTTCCATCTGCAGCAGTAAATAATTTAAATATAAATGAGGCATCGCCGCAACAAAAAAAGAGTATGAATATTATTACAAAGAAATTTCCTAAATTATTCATGGAACCTAATGAAAGGCTAACATACACTACTAGAGTTGTGGGAGAAATTAGAACCACAACAAACACTCCAGTATACACTAAATCCTACCCCTACCCTGCATCCTTAAGAACTGAAGTAGAGAGACAAGTAGAAACACTTATGAACGATGGCATCATAAGACCATCTAGATCCCCATACAATTCACCTGTGTGGATTGTACCGAAAAAGGCAGATGCATCGGGAGAAAAACAGTACCGAATGGTGATAGATTACAGAAAATTAAACGCAGTAACAATTGCGGACAAATATCCCATTCCGGAAATATCCGAAGTAATATCTCAAATTGGAAATAGTAATTATTTTTCTGTTCTCGACCTAAAAAGCGGATTTCACCAGATTCCACTCAAGGAATCTGACGTAGAGAAGACAGCTTTCTCTATTAATAATGGTAAATATGAATTTACACGTTTACCATTCGGCCTGAAGAACGCACCTGCAATTTTTCAACGTGCTCTTGATGACATATTAAGAGAACATATTGGAAAATACTGTTATGTCTACATAGATGACATAGTCATCTTTAGCAAAACAGAAGTAGAACATTTCTCGCATATTCAGCAAATATTTAGAACCTTGGAAGATGCAAACATGAAGGTTCAACTAGGAAAATGTAAATTTTTTGAAGAAAGTGTCGAATTTTTAGGCCACGTAATATCTAATAAGGGGATAAAAACCAGTCCTGCGAAAGTAGAGGCTATTGCAAACTTCCCGCAGCCAAGATCCCTAAAAGAACTCCGCAGCTTCTTAGGTATGTCGGGGTACTATCGGCGATTCATAAAAGATTATGCCAAAATCGCGAAACCCCTGACATCCCTTTTAAGAGGGGAGGGAGGAAGAATCTCAAAAAATAAATCCTCAAACGTAAAAATCGAGTTAAGCAAAGAAGCCATAGAATCCTTTAGGAAAATTAAGAATTCACTTATTTCCGAAGACATTGTGCTCGCTTATCCAGATTATCAGAAGGATTTCGAATTGACAACAGACGCTTCCAACTTTGCACTTGGAGCAGTCCTGTCTCAAAACGACAGGCCAATATCTTTTATATCTAACGAGTGATTTTTTTGCTATTATCTTTTTGGCAACACTAGTTTTGACAGCTCGCGCACGTTTTGTATCTTGTGTCACTGTCAAACATCTTCAGTTTGGTCTATAATTTAATCATGAATCGTCTTACAAACGAACAACGCTTGCAAATTATTGAATTTTATTACCAAAATGCGTGCTCTGTTAAGAAAGTTCATCGCGCGCTTCTTCCATTTTATGGTCAGTTTAATCGACCTACTGAGGCTTCTATTCGGGCAATTGTAAAAAAATTTCGCACCAAATTTACATTGTTGGACATTAAACCACCAACACGCTTACGTAGAGTGCGAACTGAAGAAAATATCGCAGCCGTATCGGCCAGTGTTGGTGATGACCGTGAATTATCGATTCGGCGCCGTTCGCAGCAATTGGGCCTCTGTTACTCCACTACGTGGAAAATTTTGGGGAAGGATTTGGGTGTGAAGCCTTATAAGATACAGCTGGTGCAAGAATTGAAGCCAAACGACCTACCACAACGCCAAATATTTGGTGAATGGGCTCTTGAAAAGTTAAATGAAGATCCACTTTTTTATCGAAGAATTGTGTTCAGCGGCGAGGCTCATTTCTGGTTGAATGGATACGTGAACAAGCAAAACTGCCGTATTTGGAGTGAAGAGCAGCCAGAAGCATTGCAAGAGCTACCAATGCATCCACAAAAAACAACCGTTTGGTGCGGATTATGGGCTGGCGGCATCATTGGGCCGTATTTCTTCAAAGATGATGCGAATCACAACAGCTACCGTGCGATGATAACAAACTTTTTTTTGCCCAAAATGGAAGAGCTTGACTTGCATGACATGTGGTTTCAACAAGACGGTACCACATGCCACACAGCACGCGAAACAATGGACCAATTGAGAGGAGAGTTCGGTGAACAGTTTATTTCACGCTTGGGACCAGTCAATTGGCCGCCCAGATCGTGCGATTTAACGCCTCTAGACTATTTTTTGTGGGGCTATGTTAAGGCTAATGTCTATAGCGACAAGCCCGCTTCGATTGACGCACTGGAAGCCAACATTGCCAACATTATTCGTGAGATACCGGCCGAAATGTTGGAAAGAGTATGCCAAAATTGGACTAAGCGGATGGACCATTTGAGGCGCAGCCGCGGCCAACATTTGCATGAAATAATCTTCAAACATTAAATTATATCGACCCAACTATCAATCCAAATAAATATTTCATGCATTTTTCTGAATTTTGTGTGTTTTCTTTTTTTTTAATTTCCGATAGTTCTTATAAAATCACCCATTAGAACGCTTAGCAAGGCAGAGGAGCACTATGCTGCCAATGAAAAAGAATTACTGGCCATCATTTGGGCCTTAAATTCACTGCGAAATTATTTGTATGGCTCAGCCAAAGTAAAAATTTTTACGGACCACCAACCGCTCACGTATGCACTTAGTAACAAGAATACTAATAGCAAAATGAAAAGGTGGAAATCAATTCTCGAAGAATACAATTACGAGCTACACTATAAACCAGGGAAAATGAACGTGGTAGCAGATGCCTTATCTAGAATGCCTCCACAAAAATCGTTCATGCATAAATTGTCAATAGCGACAAACTCAGATGAAAGTTCATCACATGGACTAATACATAGTGTAGAAACCCCCATTAATGTATTCAAAAATCAATTATTCCTAAGCATAGGTACAACTCCCACGTACCAATTTAAAATAATCTTTCCCACGTATCACCGACACATAATTACGGAGCCATTTTACTCCGAAGAAAAGTTAATAGAAATTCTACGACGATATCTTAACCCGTCTGTCATAAATTGTATTAAAACAGACGAAAGTATAATGGGAAAAATACAACAAGTATACCCACAGCATTTCAGTAGGTACAAAGCTAGGTTCACTCAGGTACAAGTAGAGGATGTAATAAATAATCAAGAACAAGAGGATATAATAGTCAGAACGCACATGAGAGCTCATAGGAATTGTAGAGAAAATAAATTACAAATTTTAGAAAGATTCTACTTCCCTGCTATGTCAAGAAAAATAAAAAAAATCGTTAAACAATGTTCAATTTGTAGAGAAAGTAAATACGACCGTCGACCAAATCAACCAGAGATTATGAAAACTCCTATTCCAACACACCCTGGTCACACGTTGCACATAGACTTATATAAAACTGATAATAAGCTAGTTTTGACTGCCATTGATAAATTTTCCAAATATGCCCAAGCTCTCATAGTCAAATCCCGATCAACAGAGGATATTAAGGAACCCCTCCGCAAGATACTATTTTCCTTTGGGGTACCCAAAGTTATCGTTATAGACAATGAAAAGTCGCTAAATTCTGAGTCCATCATATTTATGGTAAAGGATCAATTGGGTATACACATTTTTAAATCACCTCCCTACAAAAGCTCAGTAAATGGACAAGTGGAAAGGTTTCATTCAACATTGTCAGAAATAATGAGATGTTTAAAAAAGGAAAAGACATATAACACATTCGAAGAACTCCTTGACCAGTCAGTCTATGAATATAATTATTCAGTACATTCTACCACAGGTAAAAGACCCTTAGAGATCTTCTTTGGTAGAACAGTTAGCATAGACCCCAAACAATTTGAGGAAGCAAGAAAAGATAATATCGAGAGACTCAAAAGGGTACAGGAAAGAGACCTGCGATATCATAATAAGGACAGAAAAGAACCAAGAACTTATGCTCCAGGAGATATTGTGTATGTTAAAATAGACCAGCGATTAGGCACAAAGTTAACTCCTAGATTCAAAAAAGAAATAGTTAAGGAAAATAACACAACAACAATTGTGACAGAATCAAATCGAGTTGTTCATAAAAGTAACATAAAAAGCTAGAACTAAATTTTTTTATTTCTCTTTAAAGGCAAAAATGTATTTGACGACAATTATTTTACTGACTATTGTGACTCAAGGACAAGCTACGAACGTACAAGTATTTGACTATAGTTCAGCACAAATAGTTACTATCAATAATGGACTAGCAAAGATTCAGGACGGGACATTCAGACTTATTCATCTAATTAAACTCGATAAATACGAAGACTTTCTGACAGACGCCTACAACTACATAGAG